>CM069919.1:38195079-38795079 GCA_036172225.1 Cryptocoryne crispatula var. balansae | reverse complement strand
TAGAATTATAGTGCATTTTTCCTCAGACAAGTGGTTCACTTCGCTATTCCTCTACCAGACTCCAACCTGACTAAGAGCTTGCTTGCGCTTTGTCAGTCCCAAGCCCAGATAAATAGCAAGGCCTCCCACAGATGACACTTACATAAATTTTGCTACTTCCCCTGATATACTATTGATTTAAAGATTGGAATATCCTTTGCATACAATGCACTACAACCGAGCACAAGTGCAGTAAGAAATAAGCAAGATGGAGTCACCACAAAATAATGAACCACGTTGTGAAAAAGATGTGAAGTAAAATAGGCAATAGTTCCCCATGATAGACACTGTGTAAAGAAGTAAGACTTAAGGACCAAGCAGGAGACAACATATAAGATAAGTTAAAAAAGAATAGACATTACAATAAAAGAATTTTAGAAAAGAATGAACAATGAGAGACTGATTAAGAATGCCAAGAATATTGTATAGATAAATGAGACAAAAAATTTAATAGAATATTAAACTTTGAAATAAAATTATAATCTAAACATTATAACACATTAAGTAAAACTAACACAGAATATAACTGCTCAACTCAACTAAAGCATTAAGCCAAAATTAGTTGGATATGGACTCTTTTTCTCCACTAAAGTTGATCTTTTAGTTATTTTTTCATAGATATTTAAATCTTAAAACTATATTGAATTAACCTCCTCCAAGATAACTTATGTCTACCATATCTTTTTTTATTTTTATTATTTTTATATTTTCAACTTTTCTAAATATAGTTTCCTTAACTCTACATTTAATATGTCAAAATATCTCAATATTCTTTCTTTTAATTTGCCTACAACTGTCATTACTTTTACGGACTTACTTTTTTTCTAATATATTCATTATGTATTCCAACTCTGCTACGGCCAATACCAAGGCCGAATGAGAAAAGAGTAGGGTTTCAGACTTTCAGTAGATGACAACATAAAACAAAGTCACATCTCATGATATAGGTTCAAATAATAGTTAGGACACACTCAAGTAATCATGCCTTACATCAGAGCCTAAGTCTGGCAAAATATAGAGCAAGGGTGAGGACATTCCTGTATGCGATGCACGAATAAGGGCCCTAATGTGGTGCTAAATAAGTAAGGGTACCCACATCAAAGATGATTGTGGGTAAAGAAGTCAGCATATAATAGAGCAATATATATAAGTTCTATAACATACTCAAAAGCAAATTGATTATAAAAAAATTAATTAATATAATTAGTGTACATGTTACACAAATTAAATTAAGTAACGAGATTAATAAAAAAATTTGGAAGGATATGGATGACCTTATACAGAATACACAACATGATAAACATATATATTTATTAGAGGAGACCTTAATAGACATGTTGGAAACAAATACCATGAATATGAAAATGTTTGCGGGTTTTGCATATTAAACTTTAAATAAAGAAAATAAAAATATCATAGATTTTTCTATGGTTATCACCTTATTCTAACAAATACTTATTTTATTAAAAGAGAATCTCAACACTTAAAATTAAACAAAATAAAAGTTAAAAATGACTTCATTTTCACAAGAAAGTCTAATCATGCTACTTTTGATTATTGTAAAGTTATTCCGAGTGAAACTTTCAGCCTATCAAAATAGCTTAGTAGTTTTACATGTTAAGATTAAACAAATACATTTAAAAAATTCAAAAATAAAATGGTGAGAGTTAAAGGAGATGAAATAACAAATATTTAAAAATAAACTTCTTAAGATAAATAATTGAAAATTAGACATAGGCGTTAGTTTTATGTGGATGAATATGGCTATAAATATTAGAAAGATTGTTAAAAAACTTGAAGAGTCTGAAGGACTTAACCCACCTAAAAAGGAGACTTAGTAGTAAAATGAAAAAGTGCAAATGATGATAAAGAATAAAAGATATTTGGTATAAAAAATTATCCAATAGTGATAACAACGAAACTTATGAACAGTACAAAATAGTAAAAAAGGAAGCAAAAATGATTATTAAACGAGCAAAAGATGATGTGTAAACATGTGTATGAGAAACTTAGAATTAAAGAAGACAAAAAAGATAATTATAGATTGACACGGATGAGAGAGAAAAGATCTTAAGATCTTAACTAAGTAAAATGTATAAAGGATAAAGAATGAAAGTTTTAATCAAAGATGATGATATCAAAGAAATATAGAAAATTTATTAGGATACTCTTTTCAATGACAACAAAGGAAGGCTGGGTAGGGGGTCGGGACCGGGTCGGTCGGGCATAAAGCCCACCCGAGTCGGTTGGGGTCATGACCCGGGTCGGGCCGGGGTCGGGTCGGGTCGGGGTCGGGAAAAAATAAAAAAAAATCATTTAAATATATAAACTGGGTCGGGGTCACCGGGCCGGGTCAGGGTCGGCTGGCCTAAAAACTAGCCGGGTCGGCCGACCCGGCGCACCATGACGACAACTTTACTAATTATAGAGGACATTGACAATATTACAACATTCAATTTAAATTATATTAGGAGAAGTCAATTTTCAAAAGTTAAAGAAGTATTTACCAAAATTCTATAAAAGATTTAGAAGTGATATGGTTAACTCAACTTTTTAACAAAATTCTAATATCGAATTGAATGCCAAATGAATGGAAAAAAACATCATTATACCAAAAAAATTTTAAAAAAGAGATATACAACATTGTGCAAATTATAAATGGATCAGATTCATAAATCATACTATGAAATTATGGAAAAGAGTTATTGGGCAACGATTACGAAAATGTACAAATATTTCAACTAACCAATTTGGATTTATGTCTGGTCAATCTACAATTGAAACTATTTTCTTATTAGAAATTTGATAAAGAAATATCAAGATATGAATAAAGATTTGCCTAGTATGTTTATTGACTTAAAAATTGCCCATGATAAACTTTCAAGAGAGGTTTTGTGATGGGTGTTAGAACAAAAGATGATGCACATTACATATATACAAATGATAAAAGATAAGCATGATTAACAACCACTAACACATCCACTGTTGGAGAGAAACAAAAGATTTTCCTATTTCGATTGGCTTACATCAAGGGTTTGTAATAGGTCCTTATCTATACAAGATATTGTATTGATAGATGAGAGACAAGAAGAACTGAATAGGAAGTTAGACTTATGGAAAAATACTTTAGAGACTAAAGATTTCAAGATAACTAGTAAGGGTGCTCATGGTTTGGTATGGCTTGGTTTTGAGTTTTTTTATCTCAAAACAAACTAAACCAAACTATCTTTTAAACCAAACCAAATTGAACCAAATTAAATCAATTTGGTTTAGTTTGGTCTAGTTCAAACCATACTTTATTAAGGTACAATAAATATGTCAATATATAACTTCATTTTGTTTGTTTTAAATCATATTCTATTAAAATTTAGTATATATGTTTATACATTTCATTAATTTTGTCTTGAAATCTCTTAAAATAAATAAATTAAAAAATAAAGTATATATAAATATTATATTATATATAACTTAAAATAAAATATTTAATCTAATTCGTATTATTCAATTTATCAATTTAGTTTAGTTAGAAAGGCTCTAGAAATCAAACCAAACCGGTCGATAGTTCAAATTGAACCAAACTACTAATTTTGTTTGATTTTTTAGGTTAAACCAAATATTGAACGGACCTAATAAGTAGAACTAAAGCATAATATATACATTATAAGTTTAATAAAAAACAAAAAGAAGTAGGTGATAATGTTAGTTTAGATGAGATAACATTATCTCAAAGAACCCAATTCAAGTATCATTGATCAATTATTTATAAAGATGGAGAATGTGACGAAGATGCTAACCATAAAATTAAACCAGGTTGGATAGAGTGAAGATTGGCTACATAGGTTCTATGTGATCATAAAATTCTACTAAAGTTGAAAGAAAAATTTTATCATCCAAGTATAACACCTACAATGTTGTATGATAGTGAATGTTAAACAATAAAAAACATACTATTAAAATAAGTGTTGCTAAAATGAGAATGTTAAAATGGATGATTGGTCATTCTAAATAAAATAGAATCAGAAATAAATATGTTAGAAAAAATATAAGAGTATCAACAATTGTAAATAAATTTAAAGAAAAGAGATTTAAATAGTTTAGACAAATTAAATATAGACCTGAGGAGACTCCAGTAAAAAAAAGTTGAAAATATTAAAATAGCAAAAACCAAAAAAGTAGCAGACCTAGGTTAACTTGGAAAAGGGTAATTCAGTTTGACTTAGATGATTATAATGTCTCTAAAGAGGTAAGTCAAAATCTACATAAGTGGAGAAAGAGAATCTATATGACTGACCCCAAGTAATTTGAGATTAAGGATTGAGTTAAGTTGAGTATTAATTATGTATTATATCTATTCAAATATGATCACACATCCATCTTAACATTCTCATTTCAACAACACATATTTTAGAAGTATATTTTCTTCTTATCCAACATTCACTACCATACAATTTTGTAAATCTTATAAGTATGTGATAAAAATTTTCTTTCGACTTGAGTGGAATCTTTCTATAACATAGAATCATGTAAGCAATCTTCACTTTATTCATCCTACTTCGATTTTATTGTTAATATTCTCACCACATTCTTCAACGTTTTGAACAATTGACCAAAGATATTTAAGTTGAGAACTTTAAGATAATATTACTCTATTTAAGCTAACTATCCTATCTTCTTATCTAAGCTTTCGTTAAATTTATAATGTATATATTTTATTTTAGTTCTACTTATCTTGAAACTGTGTCAGACTAGTGCCCTTGGACCAGCATTGTCATCGCCCCCTTAAGCACCACAGGCCATCTCATGTTGATGCAGTGTGTCACCCCTCTAGTTCACAAGAACCCTAGACAAAGCATGCAGTGAAGAGCAAGCCATGGTGGCAGTGGCCTTCTATGTTTTCAAAATAGGGTTGATCGGCGGACGTCGAGAACAAAATGATCTTTGTCTCAACTCCAAGCCTACGATCAGGGTGGAGTTCCAGATGAGGGTTCCCATAAGTGACCACAAGGTGGTCATGACCCAGCTTTAGGATACTACCGACTAAGAAAGATATTAACTGAACTACTATGTAGCGCCCCACGGAAGCGCTTTGATGCACATCACAAAGCCAGCCTAGGTCGCAAAATCACACCCTCTACTTATGGCATCCTACGGATCGAAGCACTATGTTGCATCAAGAAGCCAAGCCCATCACAAAATAACTCTATTGTACGGAGCCCTACGAAGTCGTCTCCGTCTGCTGCATCGCGCTCCAACCTGTTTGCTGTATTGCGAAGCCAGCCCCATCGCAAAATCTATGATGTGGCGCCCTACGAGAAATCATCTTCTGCATCGATCGCGAAACCCCCTTTTGCATCATAATGGCCTCTTTTGTATCACGTGAAGCCTTCTGCTTTGCCAGCCCCATCGCAAACCCTTGTAGATTCTATCTCATAATGCATCTCCAAACATCTTGCTTTCAAGGATCTAGCTAGCTCAGCTTCCTGTTGGTGTTCTTCAACTATGAAGAAACCTAAATGCACTCGTCCCTCCAAGTTAGGGTTTTTCTGTACCAATGCCACCAAGGGAGTGGAAAGGAAACCCCTCAATCAAGCTCTTCTCTACACAACCATTATCTCTTTCCATCGGTGACATTATGACTCCCTGGTGAGATCCACCCTTTTTATATATAAGTTTTTTTCTCTGTTAAATAGCATATATACCTTTGTGTAGTTTAGCAATAATTAAGCTTATCCCTTTATATCCATATAAAATTAGGAACTTGTGAGCACTTCAATAAAATTATTGTTGTATCTAACTTATTTTAATTAAATTTTTAGTTGATTGATTGTACATTTGATCAATTTTTTTTTTCACATTCTTTTAATTTAACAGTTGAGTATACATAATTATTCAAATCATATCAAATTGTTGTCTCCATTTATTGTTTAAAGAAAAATGTTGCATATTACTACTATTTTATTTTTAGCTTGAATTATTTCAAATTGGTTCTAGTGGCTTCATATTTCTTGCATATTTATTTATAGTTTATAAATACATTTTTTTTAGTTCTACCATTGTCGGTCTCCAACGCGGATGAGAAAAAGAAAGGGTTGCAATAAGTGACAACCAGCGTAAAACTTATGTCATTTCTATTTTCGTGGATTCGATTCATATTTATTCTTGTGATAGATCAAGTTAGAGCTTGAGGGTTAGAGGTAACATAGGTTGGGTTAGAAGGAGAACCCCTCACCTAGGGTCGTATGGTTGAGAGTTTGTTGGGAGTAAACTTTTAGGGCAGAGAGAGCATTGAATTAGTAAGGATGGGGCCGATCTGCCCTCCCATAATCGTCATAGCAGGAGAGTATACTTGCCCAACCCTAGTCGAGTAAAGTCAGAAGCAAGATTATGTGTTGGTACTTGGAATAACCCTTACAGGTAAATTGATAGAACTAGTAGACATAATGAAGCGGCATAAGATCAATATCGCCTACATACAGGAAACGAAATGGAAATGGGAGAGACCCCATCTAATAATGTTTAAGAATGAGAGGAGTAGGAAACAGATTGGCTTTATCCATATTAGGAAACGGAACCATGCTCTATATAAGGATTGTAAAGTTATACCTAGTAAAGTGCTCATAACCCAGCACAAACTCCTGGTCTTGAATTTTAAGATCCTAAGGCAATTGTAAACGGTGCAGCAAAAGAGTGCCCTAAGAACAAGTGGCATGAAATGAGAAGTAGGAGATAATTAGGAATGAGACCTCTAAGCTTAAGGAATGGGATCTGAATGGAGAGGTCGAGTCAATATAAGCTAACATGACATCAAAGATTAAGGTAATAAGAAAAAAAAATTTGACGAGTCTACTGGGCGAGGTCCACCTATGAAAGAATCGTAGTGATGAAATGATGAACTATAGAGAACAGTCAAGCAAGAGAAAATGGTTTAAGAAATTGCCCAGCTATAACACCAGTAAGGCATTTAAACAATATACGAGAGCTAAGAGCTAAGTAAAAAATACAATTAGGAGAGCTAGGGAGTAGGCACAAAGGAATGTGAAAAGGATATTTACCATCTAACTAAGTTAAGGGAGAAAAAATCTCAGGACTTAAGACAAGTTCAACGTATTAAAGATAGAGAGGGGAGGGTGTTAAGCTGGGATGAGGATATCTAAGAATAGTGAAAATGTTACTTTAAAACACTTTTCAATGAACCTATTCCAAAAATTATAGCGGAGGTGAAAAGGGACCAAAGGCAAAGGGCAGAGTTCTCCCAAAAAAACACCCTTATAAAAGTATGTCTTGCACTAGTAAGAATGGGAACCTCAAAGACATGTGGTCCTAATAACATCCCGATTGAAGTCTAGAAGTGTTTGAGTGAGATAAAAGTGGAATGGCTAACTCTTCTCTTTAATAAAATAATTATTTCCAAAAGGTTGCCAAATGAGTGGAGAAAGGGCATCATCATCCTGCCCTGCTATGTAAGGAGAAAGAGAACATTCAAATTTGTGAAAACTACAGAGGTATCAAACTAATATGTCAAGCCATGAAATTGTAAAGGAAGTTATAGAGAAAAGACTTTGAGATTGTATTGAGATCTTAGAAAATCATTTTGGATTCATAACAAGTAAATCGACTATGGAGATCATCTTCTTAACTAAATCATTAATAGAGAGATATATAGACCTGAAGAGAGATCTTCGTATGGTTTTTCTCAAATTAGAATAAGCTTATGACCAAGTTTAACTTTAAGTAATCTTGAAACGCATACTCAAGTGTTTATCTATAGTTTTAACTTCATATTCACCGGTTGTGTCTCATTTATCAATATGATAGTATATAAACAATATACACTATAATTTATAATCTTGAATATTCTTTGTTAATTCTTCTATAACTAATGTAAAACATGATGAATTACCGCAAATCTTTGATATAAGCTGATTAAAATAAGAAAATTTCTTATTTCTTATCAGATTGTGAATATACTAGTGGTTGTTTCCTCATATCAGTTGTACATATTTAACAATCACCATCATTCACTCCAATACCTCTCACAGAGTATCTCCTTAAACTCTCATAAGTTTTTCAAAGTTAATAAACATCATATGTAAGAAAATCATATCTCAAAAATTCTCCACAAGGCTTCTAATATAAAAATTAACTTCATTGTAATTCGACTAGGCATGAATTGAAATTGCTTGAATGAATATTTATACGATCTCATGATCATCACTCCATAACTCTTTCTCATAATTTCATATTATGACTGTGTGAACCTCTTTTTTCTGCGTATGTCTGTTCTTTAGAAAGAAAGACATCTCCGGACTTTTCTAGGAAAATAGATGATATCCTAAAAATATTAGGTAGTCCGGTGATAGTTTTAAAAATATTAGAACCGAGGTTCGGGTTCTTTGAAAATTTCATTTTTTGACCCTTCTCCGCCGGATGGTGCGAGTATCCGGCGTTAACTTACATCGAGCAACGGCTCGAACGCCTTTGATTAACCGTCGCGGCAACCGGTTTTTGGAGATATGCACATCCACAAAAAGTAAAGAACTCAAAAGGGCAGCGGCCTTTTGGGTCCGATGAGATGCAAACCGATTTGTTCGGGTTGATTTTGTTTGTTGGTTGATCTTGATTTTCTGATTTTCTGAATTTTATCTGTTTTGAATTCGATCAAAATCTGATTTTTTATTCAAGGACTGATTTGGGATTTCACCGAGCCACAAAGGGGCTGGAGTGAATGGATTAAGGTGGGCCGAAACGGGCCTGCCCAGAGGGCTGATTTGGAACCGGTTTTAGGACTTGAACGTGGGCTGAGCAAGGGCAGCCTCGGACCTGCTTAAGAGGTCTGTTCAGATGGCTTTGAATAGACCGGTCGGGGATCTGTTTGAGATGTCCCTGATAGGCTGAAACCGAGTCACAAGGGGACTGGTTTTAGGCTCTGGACATAGGCCTGCAGGTGGGCCGGTATATGGGCCTGTTTGAGATGCCCTGGATGGGCTACAAATGACCTATGCAGGAGGCCGAACAAGGCTAAAAATGGGCCTACAAATGACCTATTATGAATGCTCTAAATGGGCTGAAATCAGGTCGCAAGGGGACTGATTTTTAGGGTCTGGCGATAGGCCTGCAGATGGGCTGGAGTATGGGCCTGGCAGGGAGGCAGATCGCAGGTTGATTTGAACTGAACTCGGGCCAGATTTGGGTCTGACATGTGGGTTCAAATTGGGCCCAAAAAAAAAAGGGCAGCAGGTGGGCCGAACAAGTGATGTTCATGGGCCTGTTTGGAGCATCTGCAGGTGGTTTGAATCGGGTCAAATAGAGACCTACAGGCGGTTTGGCAATGTGGCAGGGAAATCCCATTCCAGAATCTGTTTGCTTAGTTTAATTTCAGATTGTTTCTTTTTGAAAAAAAAAACAGTTTGTTTATTTAGTTTTGGCGGTTTGCATCATCTTCGACCCGTCGGGCTGCCAATCAGTGCCCACTTTCATGCATCGAATTGACTGAACTTCATTTCATTATAAGGTGAAGTGGAGTACATTGGTATGCAATATGATTGATCCTTCCCCCATTATAGGTTTATCTCCACTACTTTGGAAAAATTTTGGCATTACGACGGCATGCCAATTATTTTTCCAACTTAGTGAAAATTTACCCATCCAAAATAGCCAGCCTTAGCTTAGCCATATTGGGGGAAGGATCGACGGCTACGGGATTCATGCCCGCGCCTCCGTCCGGGTCGCCAGCTACGGGATGCATGCCCGCGCCTCCGCCCAAGGTGGAATTCCCCGCTAGGGGTGAATCTCCTTAATTTAATGTAGCTTTCGCATTTCTGATTTTTTATTTGTTAATTTCTGAAGGCCACTTCGAGCCGGTCCATTCCTTCGGCGTTCAAAGCCGGGCTTCAATCTTTATAGGCTCAACGGGCCTGCCTTGAACTGCTTCGGGCCGGAAGGGCCTGCTGGAAATTCCGCTACTTTGCTGGATTTTCTGGATGGAACCGGCTTGGAAGGCCACCCGGCTATGCCCTTGGCCCGTCGTGCGGTTTCCAAGGGGTGCCGGGCTGTCACCTTCAAGCCGGTCTGCTGCCTTGCTGAAGTACGGCTTCTGCAGAACCTGTTTTTTGGCGCACTTCTCTTCTTGCTGTGGCGGCAAAACCATGGGCCAAGGATGGGCTGAGAATGGCCTGCCTCAAGGGACCTGGTTGGGGGTGCGCAGAGGGCATGAAAACAAGGGGTTTGAGGATCCGCCCGGAGCAGACTTGGGCCGTCGTGCGGTCTCCAAGAATCCCCGGGTCATCCACCCTCACCTAGGGCTCTAATAGGTGCCACAAAGGGGCTGTTTTAGGACCTGTTTTTTGGGGGTGCACAGAGGGCATGAAATGGTCCTGGTTGCGGCCTGTTTGTAGGCTGGACAGGAGGCCGAGATGGGTCTGCGCAGGGACACTCGGCTGGACTGAGAGTGGGCTTTGCAGGGGCTGGAGATGGGCCGGTCATGGGCTTCTCTTTGGACCTGCACTAGGCTATTTCTGGTAGGCTGTAAAGGAGCTGAAGATGGGCCTGAATGAGGCTTGTTTCAGACCTGCAGGATGTGTGTTCGGTTGGGCCACATGGGGGTTTGATTTTAGCTGCGAGAAGGGCAGGCAATTGGGCAGATTTGTGGGCTCTTTTCTGGGCCTGCATAGGAGTCTACTGGATGGACTGCAGGTGGCCTATGCGGGGGATCGAACAAGGCTGTAAATGGGCCTGTATATGGGCCTGTTTGGGGGGCCTGGACATGGGCCTGGTTTGAGACCAGACGTGGGCTGGTTGTGGGCCTAAACGGGGGTCAGGCTGTGGGCCAATTCCAGGTCTGATCAGAGGTCAGAGTATGGGCCGAGATGGGGAGTTATCCCTGCTGTGGGAGGATGCTCGACTGGGTCAAATGGGCCTACGGATAGGCCTGTTAAAGGGGCTGTATATGGGCCTGAGAGTGGGTCGGCCATGGGCTGAAACAGGCCTGCGCAAGGGAGCTTTTAGGGGGTCTGATCTAGGTCCGAACACAGGCTGTACAGGCTGACCTCTACAGGCATACGAGGGGCAGGAGATGGGCCTGGAATAAGCAGAAAAGAAGGCCCCTTGAAGGGGCTACATGGGCGCACCAATCAGTCCTCTTTACCTTTTCTTCCCTTCTTCTTCTCCTTCCTTCTTCTGGCGGCAGCAGGTTGCAGCAGCAGCAGGTTGCAGCAGCAGCAGGAGCAGGGCGCAAAGCAGCAAGGGGCAGGGTGCAATCCAGCAGCCTGGCGGCGTCTCCAGCTTCTCTCCTTTGATGTGCGCACCCCTCCTTTTATAGAGAGTGAAGAGGGCAGATGAACAGTCAGGAGGTGCTGTACGCAGGTGACCCTTGGCCTCCCCCATGGGAGTTACTCCACTTAATCACATTGATTGAGTGGCTGTCTCTTGGCTTTCCCTCTCCTTCAACTGACTGTTGGGGGGCTGTGCTGGCAGCTGGGTGCGCACCAAGGAGCTGAGGTGGCAAGGTGGGTGCGGCTGGGCCTTGATGGCCTTGCTACTGAAGTGGGCCTGGCCCAATTGGGCAGGCTTCTGGGCCAGCGGGCTGAGAAGAGGCCCAGGCCCTCCTGTGGGCTGCGCACATGGCCTGAACATGGCCTAACTGTGCCAATGGTGGGCTGAATGAATCCGGCCCCTGCTGGGGTGCTCAATTGGGCCCAATTATGGTCAATCTCATGGGCTATTGGGCCAGCTCCTAGGCCAGACCACCTGTTTTATTTCTTTCTTTTCTTTTGTTTGAAAAAAAGTACGCCAACAATGACTCAACTTGGTCCTTTTATAATTTAATTAATAATGTTTATCTCCTTTTTTTCTAGCAAATAAGTGCAATGATACTCTTATCTTCATTCAATCAACATTTTCTTATTAGGAATTTGTTAAAAAGTTGACTTAACTATTCAACTTTTAAATAATTCAAACATTTCTATACTTTAACAGGAATCGATTATAGTTGCATATCATACTTGTTTGCAACATTTTCAAAGCTTCTTTAACATCAAAAAAATTCAATTCTCCAAAAATAATTCATATTCTATATCTTAAATGTTTCTGGCAAAGTTCTAAATGAAAAGAATATCAAAATAACCTTTTTATCTTTCTTTGGTACCATCTTTGATCACCGTCTTTCTATCCTTATTGTTGATACATCTGACTTAATTATGATCTTGAAAGTCTCACTTTCATCTTTGATACAAATTCACAACTCAACTCAAGTCTTAATCTCAAATTAATTTAGATTGGCTACATAGATTCCCTTTCTCCACTCACGTCGATTTTGAATTAATTTTTCAAAGATATTTGACTCATCCAAATCATCCTAGATTGCCTTCCTACAAGAAAACTTGAGTCTACCTTGCCCTTTTATTCATTTAAATTATTTTGACATTTTATACTTATCTAACTCAAACTTTCTTAATTTTATAATTAATATGTTCAAATCATCTCAATCTCTCTTATTTTAATTTATCTGTTATCACTACTCCTACATCTTTTCTAATATATTCATTACGTATTTTATCAAACCTAGTACAACCACACATCCATTTCAACTAGAGATGCAAACATAATTAGCAGATTTGAAATTATTTTTTGCATTTTATAAGCTTTGAGAACTAGAATTGGATATTTTGAAAGTTTATCGAAAGTGGAATTGGAAATACTCAATTTCGCATCTATTTTTCAATTATGATAAAAATACAATATATGACTTTAAAAATCAATATAATAATAAATAAATAATTTATAAATAATTTAAAATTATAATTATAAATAATAAAAAATAAAACAAAATTTAAAAGGCATTAGAACAAAATTTAGTAACAATAAAAGATTTATTAGCTTGTCTTTTAATACAAATTAATATATAATAAAGATTTCAAACATTATAGAAATGTTCCAATTCCAATTACAGAATTAGAATCAAAACTAAACCGGAATATCATGGTTCCAATTTAAAAGGAATCGGATTGGAATGACTTAACCCTTTTGGGGTCAAAATCGGAAACAAGTTAATCTGCTACTGATGCGAACCTATTTCACATCCTAATCATAACATTCTCACTTTAACCATACTTATTTTGAAAGCATGTTTTTACTTTATCATCCAACGTTCACTACCATAGAATATTGTAGGCCCTATAAGTGTAATATAAAATATTCTTTCGACTTTACTCGAATTGTATGAATACAATTGTAAATTATCCATAACTAAAATAAAAAAATAAAAACTCACTACAAACCTTTCATGCAATTTTTTGAAATAAAAAATTATCTTGTTTCTCTCCCAATTATACTTGCTTCATCGTACATGTCTATATCACTTGATAATATTTAATAGGTAACATCCTTCACTACAACATTGAGCACGAGTTACAAGTTTCTCATGCATATATTTAAAAGTCTCATCTCTGACTCATCAAATAGTTTTTAAAACTCACTACAAACTCTCTTATTTTTTTAGCATATTTTGCACTCTTCATTCCACTACTATGTCTGCTTTTTAGGTAAATCATATCCTTTTAACTCTTCAAATACTTTTTAGCAATTTGTTAAAACTTTTGTAATCATATTTAACCACATAATATTGGCTTCTACATCCAAGTTCAAAGCATTTTATTAAGAAGTTCATTTTTAAATATTTGTTATTGTATCCCATTTAATTCGGACAAGAGAAATTTTTCTTTTAAATATTTGTTTGTCTTGTGATCTTAACATTTAAAATTATTAACCTAAGTTGACTTGCTAAAGTTTCACTTGAAATAACTTTAGAATCCTTATAAAAAGCATGATGAATCTTGTACGAACAAAGTCAATTTGATATTTATTTTTTTCATTTTTAATGCTATTAAATGATCTTCTCTTTAATAAAATATATAATTGTTAGTATAAGATCAAAAATCAATAATATTTACCCTTCTTCATTTAAATTTTCACATATGAAACCTCCTTGGACTTTGGCATATCAATAGTGTTAACTTCCAACATGTTCATTAAAAATCTCTTCTAATAAATATATTCTCTTTGATTGGTAACACTCAGCGCAAGGTCATCTATATTCTCCTAAACAAATTCTTTACTCTCACTTATTAATCCAGGTTGTAAAGCAAACACACTAACTACATTAATTATATATCTTTCTATAATCATTTTTAGCATAATAATCATCTCCAACTCTTTTCACTAACATAGTTGCATCCTACGATATTTTATCAACAATGATACTTACCCCATTACTCTCTCTCCTTTTTTGTATATCATAGTTTATAAATTGTACGTCCTGATTTATGTTTCTTTTCTAGGCATTTGGTTTCTTGAACGTACGTAATATTACTATTTCTTCTATCTGTACTATCAACAAATTCTATAAATTTTCTCGTAAATGATCCAATATTCCAAGTACCTATTCTCGTACTTCTTTCAATCTTTACTTTCTTAGATTTCTTTCTACAATAATGCCTATACTCTAAATTAGTTTTAAATTTTATATTGGATTGTGCAAATTATAGAAGGATCAAAATCACGAGTTATACTATGAAATTATGAGAAAGAGTTGTTGAGCAGTAATTACAGAATTGTAGAAATATGTTAACTAACCATTTTATATTTATACTTGGTTGATCTACAATTGAAGTTATTTTTCTTATTAGAAGTTTGAGAAAAAATATCGAGATATGTAGAAAGATTTACATACAGTTTTTACTAATTTGCAAAAGGACCATGATAGAATCCCGAGAGAGATTTTGTTATAGGTATTGAAACAATAGATGGTGCATGTTAGGTATATACAAATGATAAAAATCATGTATTTCTGCTTAAGAAAAACTCTGTTTGAGCAAAAAATATAAAAAATTAGGGAACCTGAATATGTAATATCTAGTGAGATGGGGCACCAACATAGAAACACCATGCACTGCTAAATCAAATACACAGTGAAATGAGAGTGACAAAAAATGCAATTTTTCCTACTCTTTTAAGTTGTACAACTGCTTGTTCTAAGAAATAAAGAAAGCAAAAAATGTGAACTCTCTCTTGCTCGCTCACTCAAGCTCACCCGCACACAAACACAATAAATTTTGCTACTTACAGATTCTCTAAACATGTTACACATTTGCTGTCATCTAACATTAACCATAATTATCAAATATATTTTCTAGACCCCAAACCAGGGATTGCAGAATGGGATCGGCTATTTCTTGGATCGGATCGGCCTATGGGGATCCGATTTTCACCCAAGGGGTAATCCAAGATAAAATCCCGCGGAATCAGTCAGGATCGGATGGGATCGAAATGGAATCCTGTTTTTTAAAAAAAAATTAAATGAATTGGGCCAGATTGGCCGGAGTCGGGATCGGAATCAAAATCAAAATTTATATTTGAATTCTCAATTCCGGATAAGGATTCCTCCCAGAGAATCAGCCAGATTAACCGATCCCATCCGGTGATCATTGCCCTAAACATATTCACATATTCAGACATTAAACCTAATTACCAAATAATCCAAGTCATTATGTACTCAGAACGTCTAAGCAAATATTCAGAAGAAGCGAGAGTATATGAATCAGATAGACTCTCCAATTCAGCCTTAAAAAATGCAACCATGGATTATGCTTCTGGAGCCAGGCAACATAGTGATAGGGGTTCGGGCAATACACTTCATGTACATTTCAAAAGCTAGGATACATATGGCCATCCAATGGAACAGAATTTTGAATTATTGTGAGAAAAACTATGCAAGGCACACTTCGTATATAATGATTGATGTCAGACCAACAGGACAAGGGATCTCAAAATCTCAATAAACATAAATGTCACTCCTAGACACACATCGCCAAGATAGTTTACCAGGGTACACATATAAAAAGATTAACAACAGGGTCTAGACCAATATTCAAGAGTAGACAACAGAAGATATACCTGGTAGAGAGGTGACCCATCAAGACTAAACAACACAATGTTCAGTTCGGGTGCTGAGAGAGTACATGTCCACATAATAGATTTTCGTTCAGCTTTTTTCTTTTCAACGTACACCTTTTCTTCTGAAAGAATCATGCGCTTTTTCTTTGACAAATGAAGTTGAAGCCACGGCTTCAGTCTGCTCAGGATGACATTGCACCGTGTACCACCAAGTTTTATGTCAATTTCAGCTCTAATAGTGTTGGCAGTCTGAGAACATATTTCTGAAATAATCAGTAATAATTTGGAACATAATAATCCAACATAATAACTAGCAACTTATGCAGGACACATACAACCATATATCCATATAGTCACACTGGAGAATAGCAGCCAACCCAGCATGATGGGAGACATGCTTTGTACATGCTTCATACAATAAAAACTGAACAAAAAACATGATCTTCAAGAAAGCATAATGCTGTAAGCAACAAAATAAAAGTGCAGACTAAGCTAGATTTTGAGCCACGTTAATATGGCCATATATATATATATATATATTCATTGTGATTATCCATAAAACTGAAAAGACCGAAAACTAGAAGAGAGTTATCCTTCAAGCACGTTTCAAGACATTAATAGGATTTGACAACAGCCAGTTTACAAATAAATCCAATCCACTAAAGCATGCTACGCCAGAATCAGCTGAACAACATTGGAAATGCTTCCTAACTGACAGAGATTGACTACCCTGATAATGGAAGGATTAAAAAAATGTAAAACTCGTGCAATGTGCACGATCGGTCAGATACCAGGCTGATGTAAGGCCAATCCATCAACTTGTTTCAAGTTTCATCTGACTTAAAGATCCTTGTCAAATCTTATTAAAAACAATCCTGACTACACCATGTAAAACCTTAGTTAACAGAAGACTTCGTAACTAAACTAAAACTATCAAGCCTGCTTATTAGCAACCTTCATATACCATGACTAACAAAAGACTTCATACCTGAAATAAAACTATCAAGCCCGTTTATTAGTGATGCGGGACGAACAGGCTAGACCGGGCTAAACCGAACGAAAACGAAATAAACCGGCGCTAATCGCCGCTAAACGGACCTAACGAACCCAAAATGAAGCGGAACCGACCCAAACCGCTCCAAACAGGCCCGAAACGGTGCCGAACCGAGTCGAACCACCCTGAACCGGGTCCAGAACAGTCCAAAATGGCCTGAACCGGACTGAACCGGCCGGTTCAGGCACTGAACCGGGTCAAACCGGCTTGAACCGGCATTGAACCCGGTTGGACCGGGTCTGGCGACCGGTCTGGCCGCGGACCGGCCGGCCGCGGGCCGCGCGCGAGCGAAAACGGGGGGGGTCGTGGCGTCCGCGCGCTGGTGCGGGGTTGGTCGCGTGGCCGGCCATCCCGCCGCCGCCCGATGTCGCCGTGGCGCCATCCCAGCCGTCCCGCGACAAACGCGCGCCGCGACAAAAGGCCCCGCAGCGCACCCGCCCGCGCTCGTCGTCTTCGTCCGGACGGATCCCCGCGGCGGAGCAGAGGGCGTTGTCCTCGCGGAGGCGGAGCAGGGGGGGCAGTCGAGAACACGCCGCCGACGCCTTGCGCCATCGTCTTCTTCCTTCTGACGCGTTCCCGCGGCGGAGCGGAGGACGGTGTCTTCGCGGTGGAGCTGCAGCCGCGGAGGGAGGGGGATCCGGGGATCGCCGGATCCTCTCCTCCCGCAGCTCCGTCTTCTCCGTCTTCTCCACTTCTTCTTCTCTCTTCGTCTGCGACCACGAAGGGAGGGAGAGTCGCCGCCATCGGCAGGGGACTGACGGAGACTGTCCGCCATGGAGGAAGGAAGCCGGAGGAGGAGGAAGAGGATGGTCGATGCTGGCGCAGCCTTGTCGAACCGGGAAGGGAAAAGGAGGGGAACGGCGCGGAGGCCGGAGGATGAGGAGGGGGAGAAGATCGGCGCACCTCGCCGGATCCGGATGATGGAAGGGAGACCAGGAGACCTTCCCGGAAGTGAAGAAGATGACCGGCCTCACTGCCGGAGGTGGGAGGAAGAATGGGGCCGCAGCCCCTACGCGGGAGAGACAACCCGAAGGCTCCAAAAATTCACTGTATTACTTTGTTGATATGTACATCGGGGGTGCCCCTTTATAGAGGTGGCAGATTTAAGAAAAGACCCCTTGAAGACTCTATTTACATACTAGTCCTCATCAAGGACTTAACATAAAGGACCTAAAAATAACCCAAAATATGTCCCCATCATTCTCTCCGACCGGGAGAAAACTCGACCTCGAGTTTTTTTTTTTTTAAACCGGTTCGGACGTACCCAAGACTCGACTCGTGGGAACGAGTCGATTCCGGGCTCTGATACCAAACTGATGCGGGACAAACCGGCTAGACCGGGCAAAACGGACCGAAAACGAAACGCATCGGCGCTAACCGCCGCTAAACGACCTAATCGAACCCAAAAATGGAGCAAACCGACCCAAACCGGTCCAAACAGGCCCGAAACGGTGCCGAACCGAGTCGAACCACCCTGAACCGGGTCCAAAACAGTCCAAAATGGCCTGAACCGGACTGAACCGGCCGGTTCAGGCACTGAACCGGGTCAAACCGGCTTGAACCGGCATTGAACCCGGTTGGACCGGGTCTGGCGACCGGTCTGGCCGCGGACCGGCCGGCCGCGCGCGAGCGAAAACGGGGGGAGGGGGGGGTTCGTGGCGTCCGCGCGCTGGTGCGGGGGGTGGTCGCGTGGCCGGCCATCCCGCCGCCGCCCGATGTCACCATCCCAGCCGTCTCGCGACAAACGCGCGCCGCGACAAAAGGCCCCGCAGCGCACCCGCCCGCGCTCGTCGTCTTCGTCCGGACGGATCCCCGCGGCGGAGCAGAGGGCGTTGTCCTCGCGGAGGTGGAGCAGGGGGGCCAGTCGAGCACACGCCGCCGACGCCTTGCGCCATCGTCTTCTTCCTCCTGACGCGTTCCCGCGGCGGAGCGGAGGACGGTGTCTTCGCGGTGGAGCTGCAGCCGCGGAGGGAGGGGGATCCGGGGAACGCCGGATCCTCTCCTCCCGCACCTCCGTCTTCTCCGTCTTCTCCACTTCTTCTTCTCTCTACGTCTGCGACCACGAAGGGAGGGAGAGTCGCCGCCATCGGCAGGGGACTGACGGAGACTGTCCGCCATGGAGGAAGGAAGCCGGAGGAGGAGGAAGAGGATGGTCGATGCCGGCGCAGCCTTGTCGAACCGGGAAGGGAAAAGGAGGGGAACGGCGCGGAGGCCGGAGGATGAGGAGGGGGAGAAGATCGGCACACCTCGCTGGTTCCGGAGGATGGAAGGGAGACCGGGGGTCCTTCCCGGAGGTGAAGAAGATGACCGGCCTCACTGCCGGAGGTGGGAGAGGAAATGGGGCCGCAGCCGCTACGCGGGAGAGACAACCCGAAGGCTCCAAAAATTCACTGTATTACTTTGTTGATATGAACATCGGTGGTGCCCCTTTATAGAGGTGGCAGATTTAAGAAAAGACCCCTTGAAGACTCTATTTACATACTAGTCCTCATCAAGGACTTAACATAAAGGACCTAAAAATAACCCAAAATATGTCCCCATCAATTAGCAAGCTTCATATGTATTTACTATAATTCCAATCTTAGCATAGTGAACTAGATTACCATAATCTTTTTGTTGCATATGGTGCAAAGATAGCATGGCATGTTCACGTGCGTAAGTATAACATATGTGTGAATGTACATAAATGTGATGTACTTGTTCTTTATTTATGACCATCTTTTTCCATTTACAGTAAACACACCTACACGTTTCTGATGTTACTTACCAGCCACCAATTCTTTTGCTCTTTTTGCCATCCTTTTCAATTTCTTCAGTTTTTATAATTTTTTAGTTGAGTCAAAGTAGTCTAGCATTTGCTCAGTTTGAATACTCTTTGCATTTCATTCATACTTTTTCTTTCATTGTATGCCTGAAACTCTAAAAATTTTCTTGTAATTTTTCATAATTTTTACTGAGCTTAGTCATTGTTAACATTTTCTCTTAGAAACAGGTTTGGTCAGCCAGTTGAGAGAACCAAGTTAGGATGATAAGTAATGAATGAACAACCATAGCTTCAACCTTAACCTAATGAAAGAACACACTAAGGGTTGAGAGCTCATATGCCCCAGGACAACTCAGTTTGTTTCTCACTACATTTTCTTAGAGAGTTTAATGCAACAGAGACATTCCCTAACTCAAATGCTACTCTCATCAGGATGGGGTAGTTAGTTGGCTAGGGTTAACGCTTCGAATAAGAAAAAAAGAGGAAGGTTGAGAAGACGTTAAAGAGTGAAGATTTTTGAAAATTTATAAAAAAGACCCGAAACATACTACAACATTTATTCAAAGTACTTAAGATAAAATGTGAGGATAAGAAGGTGGATATCAGGTACTTGTATGACACTTGAGCGGACGAAAGATGAGAACGTCATGACAATGTCCGACTTTAGTAAGTGGTGAGAAATAATGAGAGCAAATATTGAATCAACCAATACATGTAGCAGATAATTTCATTGTGATTAAGTGAATTCATAAATATTTCACATACTTATATACTATCTACTAACATTTACACATTGCTAAGTTATTATTTCAACTGCAGATACTGTTATAGTCCCTTGTTCAAGTCAACCAATTAGCTCTCAGATGATGTGAAGTCAGTTGTGCATATAATGCTCGACGATAATGATGGTTCGATTATAGCATACAACAAAATGAATAATTAAAGAATGAGAGCATTCCATTTTAGAACATCAAGAGTCTAGCGAGTTGTGATATTCCTAAGTTCAGGTATGTATCATTCAATACTTTATTTACAATTCAAAGGGATCAGACATTTCAATTATCTTCTAACACTCATTGATATCATTCAGCTGACTGGTATATAGACCATAGCAAGGTACTAAGGTATAAAGATTTAACAGATGTAACAACAAGAGTTATAAGTTAAACCATATCGACTTTGAGATGTGAGAGAAATTGGTAGACATTTAGCATCATCTATATAAAGCAGGGCTAACGTCGCGAATACTGAAGCAATTGATCTATTGTCACTGCAAGATGAGGCTAAGACTCAAGAATTTAGAAAGGATGAGAGAGAACTAGAAGGAAGAACAAAGATAGAGAGAGAAAGCTTCAGGATGCCGGACTAAGGATCCAACAATACAAGAGGAGGATATCAAATTTAACACAATTTTTGACGAGCAAAATCCGTTGGAAGCTTGGGTCCTTGCAATCGTGAAGGACTGGACGAACCGGAGTTTAACCTGGAAGATCAAGAGTAGGCTCAAGGAGTGCTTGACAACGAACCTCTCACTAAGAAATGTCATATTCCACCTTCGGTGGTAAAATGACGGAAGGCCATTAAGTCTTCTCGCCAAGATAAACAAAGTAGAAGTAAGAAGAAACAAGTTTAAGCTAACCCCTTAAGGTAAGAAAAAATTGAATAAAGAGAATAAAGTTTTAATTAACCCACTTGACATTGTAGATGTGGAAACGATCGATGGAAAGCAAGAAGACACACTGAAGCAGAATATTCGAGTTCAATATCAAACATCGGATGATTCAACTTGAAAGAGCAATGACGATGGAGCAGAGAATGAAGAAGACATCGGCACCGCTTCTGGTTGAAGAAAGACAATAGATCCAGGGACCTACCCTATAGGGACGCACCACTTAAAAGAATAAGAGCATTACACATAAGCGATACAAGACACGGACCACAGTGCAAGGTCACAAAGTGGAGGTGGTGGAGATGAACACACAACGGGGCAGATGTCAATACTATGAACACTCCACCTATGGAGTTGATTCAACCCAAAACTCTTGGTTCCCTACATATCACCAAGAAGATTATGTAATGAATAATGGATCCTTATCAGACACTTCAATATAGTCCACATATAGTAGTTATAGTGGTTCTTGGGGATCTTCTAGAGTTATTTTATGAGAGTGATGAATATTATCGCTATGTATACTTGTCAATAGTATGTATCTAATTCAAATGACATGGGAAGAGCACAAATTATACAAAACAAGTAGAAAATGTAAAACTTAAATAAATTAAATAAAATTATTTTCTATTCATAATACCTATTTTTTTTTCAATTTTTTTGCATTTTTCTAACATTTTTTGCATGCTTTGTAACTTTTTTAAACTTTTAACATTAAAAAAAGGGGTCAGACCGAGTCTCAACCTGGTCTAACCGGGTCGGATCTAGGCTGGGCCAACCTGGTCACCTGGTCCCAACCCAGGACCCTGCCTTCCTTGATAAAGGTCATGCCAAGGGGACCCCTTATCAGTTTCTATTTTTGTTCTCTTCTCTTGTATTCTAAGCAAACTTTAGACAAGAATGGAAAGCCTGAACCTTCTTCTAGGGTTTCAGGAAAATGATGGTGGTGCTAGGTTGTCACATCTTAAATATACAGATGACATTATACCTTTTGTCGATGATCAGGTGACTCAGCTATACTTTGTAAGACTGCTAAACTCTTAAAGAAGGTTAGTGGGCTGAAAGTTCACTAATAGAAGAGTATAGTGGTAGGCATTCATTAACCAAATGAATATGGCCAAAGAATCTCTTGATTTTGATATGCTTGGTAGAAGATTTCACTTCAAGTATTTTGGGTTCCCCCTCTCTCTATCCAAAGTCCCTTTAGCTTAGAGATTAACATCTTACTAATCGATTTGACCATAGACTTGCAACCAGTAAAAGTAGGGTGCTGCTGTACAGAGAAAATTTGGTTCATTGTGAATCAGCTTTGGACCCTTTGATGGTACATAATTTGTCTCTTTACAAGGTGCCCGTCATAGTTATAGCTTTGTCGATCAAAATTAGATGCACCTTTTATGGCATGAAATTAGAGAAGGAGCAAGAGGGTGGCACAGTATTAATTAGGGAAGGAATTGCAAGTCAAAAGAGATTGGCAGCTTGGGACTTGGATCTTAAAAACTGGAATTTAAGTACCTTAAAAAATGGACCTATAAGATATACAGTAGAAACTAGAATGCAAAGAATGCTGAATCAGAAAATAAACAGTAGAATCCCAATCTAGATTGGCCAATCCAAGGGAAGAATATTCGATTTATGATCAGCTTATATTAGCACATCCAAAAAAAGTAAAAATAATATAAAAATTATAGATAACAGAAGATGGGCCAATTCCAACCTGGGTCCAAATGGACCCCATATGACAGAGATCTGGGTTATCGGGTCCAATAGACCGAAAGTCCATCAGATATGTCAGAAAGGGTCAAACGGACCCAATACCTATCAAATGCACACTGACCCCTGTGGCTGTTTCCAGCAGAATTGCCAGAATCTTCTGATTCCATGAGGATCAGTCAGCTGATCCGAGCCTAATCTTGGTCAGTTCAGCCTGATTAAAAGAGAAATCTGGGATTGGATCAGATTTCCTCTCTTGGATTGAATTGGCTATGCCAATCCTGATACAAGATCAGCTGATCTGGTGAACTATGGTAAAATCTGGTGAGGAAACCAAAGCTCAAGACCAGTTCGAGCATATTTATCAATGTCAGCATCGTCGAATGGGTTCCATTTGGTTAGGAGTTGATGATCCAAATACTTTTGAATAGTTTAGATAGGTTTTATTCCACAAATATGATTTTTCCACATTTTTCCTAAAGTGTTTAGACTTTTTTTCATTTTCTAAGCATTTTAGGAGCATTTACAGCATTTTTTCTATTTTCTTAGCAAATTAAAAAAAATCTTGTATTTTGGGCCTATAAATAGGACCCCATAGTTGTAAGTTGAACAGATGATGGAAAGACAATGAAGAAACTTGATGTTTCCTGTTCTACCCACAGCCTTCTTCACTGGTGAGTTCACTTCCTGCCTTCATTATCCCCTTTCTCCCCCCCTCCCCCCAAGATCTTCCCTTTCCCATTATGACCCTGCGAGGTTCCTCTTAAACCCTCATTCTACCTCTCTCTATCTCCATTGAATCCAGCAGATGCTGCTTCTGTCGCTCCCATCTCCTCTCGTGAGGAAAAACCATAGCAGACTCTCTTCACATTCTCCTTACTCATCTCTGGTTCGAGATCTCCTCTACCCGATGACAGAAGATCAATTCCTCTTCACCTCTCCTCCATTTTCCTCTTCTATAGCTGCAGCATTGGATCTCATCTTGCTGGAGATCTACTTCCTGCTGCTGGATTACTCCTTCCTGTGACCGAATCTACTTCCTGATGCAGGTTTACTCCTTCCAGCGACTGGATCTATATATTGCTGCTGGTTTACTTCTTCCTACAGTCGGATCTACTACCTACCACTGGTTTTCTTCTTCCTGAGATGGAGATGATCCAGTCTTCAGATCGGTTAGTAATTCCTCTATTGCTGTTGATGGATGACCAAATAGAGACATCGGCTTGGTTGCTTGGACGGCTACAGCTAACGGTATTTGGAACTGATTTCTGTTCGCATTATTGCAAGCACCAGTCTATTTTCTCTCATCAGATCTGAGTTCAGTTGGTAGGTTCCCTTAGTTTCCGGATTTTACTCTGAGTGGCATGGTACAGCTATTAGTAGCTCACAGAATCTGTGGACTATCATGGTCTTACTATACCAACGGGATGTTCTCGGTTCAGATCTGTTCTGTCTTCTGATTTGGTTGAAGTTGAATAGTTCCATTATATGGTTTGTTATTTCCTCAATGGTTTCCTTAAAATCGAGTTGCTTTAGCTCAGTGCTATACCGAAGGTAGCTTGATTTTCTGTTTTACAGTCAGATTTGTTTTGTTATGCTGGTTTTCAGAATTGAACATCAGAATGTCTTTTTTGTTCGAGTATGACAGTTTGACTGTAATCACTCTTGATACAATCAGTCAGATGAGACTTCTTTGGCTATGATGTCTATCTGTTAATCAGTCCAAGTTCATATTGGAGTTGCAATGAGTATGCAATGAGTATTTTCTGTGCTCCTGTCCTTTGATCTCTTATCTTGGCGTATTCTTAATATGGCTGATGCATAGAATAAACATTTGATTTCCTTGTTAAGATTCTTGTTAACCAAGCATCTGCTGGATATGATTTTTCCTGCTATGAAGATGTTTGAACATCCGTACTAGAAATGATGGAGATCTCCTTGTTGAGATCTTAATCCATCTTGAAAGGATTGAAACTGAACTGATTGGCAGAATCTAGTGATTCAGTTGCCTTTGGTTTTAATTGTCCTCGACAGTTCCAGTTGGTTGACTATTTCGGTATCTATCAACTGAGGATGAAAATCACCCTTCTGAGTAGAATGATTGATGATGACATATATAGTGATCTGAAATCCAAAACATCTAACAAAATCGAACTGACTGTGATGCCACCGAGTCAGCCAGTTTCTAGAGGATCCAAATCTAGTTGGATTTTTCTCTGATTTGGTACTGCTGCTCTCTTAGACTGCTCCTCAATTCCAACTACTTGTTGTCCATGAAGCTGTTATTGACTACTTGAGGTGGAGCCTGCTGTCCAATGATGTTGTCATCTTATGGCTTGAAGCACTCGTCTACCTGAAGATGAGCACAATTCCAACTGATGTCTAAGCCTCTTACCACCCTGCAAGGTGTGGGCTATTAATTGGTTCTGTAAATCGCTTAATTCCATAGTCTGTGTAAGGAAACCAGTGCTGATCTTCAGCCAAGTGGTCTTCCCCACACCTAGGTGTGGAGGTACCTTCTATCCTCCTCTCCTTGCATGTTTAATTTGCTCAGGTATTATCTTGTCATGATGCTATACCTCTGTGGTTTAGGATCTAGCTAGATTTCTAGTTTGTTGGTGGTCTATAGGCAAGTTCGTTTGAGAACCCCTAATCTAGATAAACTAAAATCTGATTCGTTAGATACTCATACTTGAGACGATTTTCAAAACTAAAAAGGATTTCTAAAACTGTGCTTACTCTAATTCATGATTAATTAAAAGAGAAAGCAAGACATGTCCTAAAATTCCTAAACTAGATCATTAAAGTAATTGAAAAAACCTTAGTCTGACTTGGGAGATCAGCCTCTTGATTTTTGCTTATTTAGCCATTTCCTTGACTTAGGCTCATCCCAGTTCTGTCCCCCATCAGAATCCTGTCTATGAAGAATTATTGTCATCAAAAAAGTATTATCTAGGAATCTCAACCAACAGACAACTCTATCTACCACATGGGTCATCTGCAATTTGGAGAGGAATCAATAGGGCTGTGGATCTGGTGAAAGCAGGAACAATGATTAGTATCAGAAACAAGAGAGAAACAAGCTTTTGGAAAGATGTGTTGTGGGATTGGGATATCTCTTTGCAAGCAACCTTCTTGCTATTGTACTCTATCTGCAAATGAAATTGTTCAGTTGCCAAATGTTGATCCCCCAAGGGGGGAGATGGTGACTTCCAATGACCAATATTTAGAAGAAACCAATGTGATTACGAGATTTCTCAACTGGTAAATATGATGTCACTCTTGCAACAAGTTCCCCCTCTTTCAGATCGCCAAGTGTCGGAATCTTGGAGATGAATGGACAACCACGATTTTACAGTTAAGAAAGTCCTGGGGCCCTATATTTTGCATGTACATCTTTTCCCTATGTTACCTTAATTTGGAAGTTTGTCACCCTGATGAAAATGAAAGCTTTAACAGGGATGCACATGAAAGACCAGCTAAGGTGTTTTCTTCAAAAATCCGAACATTGTGTATTCATCAAGTGCTCATATGCAAAGCTTATTTAGTTTGCTCTACTCAGTCTAAAACCTTTTGGACTCTATGCCAAGAGCTTATAGTATTTGAATTTTGAAGCAGGAGGAAAGGAACCAAAGCAGATAACCGAGTTTCATGGATTATCCTCCAAGCTACCCTTCACCCTCTAAGGGATGAAAAAAAACGAAGAAGATACTAGCAGGAAGTGTCTTTGCCAGCTTTAGTTGCTAATTATATTAGATATACAGTGAGAGAAAGGTGTCGTTAAGACAACCCTTCTGTGTAATTCTCATACCTTTTGCAATTTTCGAGCTCCCCTTAACCTTGCACCACCTCAGTGTTTGACTTGCTTTACGGTGGTGATATTTTGTTGGTGATGGCCACTCACAGCTTTATGTATCCTGCTTCATAATAAACTCATGGTACCAACCACTTTCCCAAAAAATCCATTTACTTCTTCCTGGATTGATTTCTTGAGTCCTATGGCGTGGCAAATACACATTATCTACCCCCAGAAACAACCATCTATGTGGAAGGAATACCTTCCTGGAAATCCAGCTATCCTTAATTCAATCACCCATGGAACATCCATAATTACTTGAAAATTGAGAACAAAAATATTTTTTAATTATACAGGTGGCTCTCAAAGCATCATAAAAGAATTACACTCCATGAAACTGCAAATAACTGGAAAAGCTTACTTGCAATGGAATATCAATAGATGCAACAACAGCAACTTTCAGAATCTCCAAAACAGAAGTGGGGCCTTCTCGAAGAAACTGAAAAAGAGTGAAGAATGAAATTCATGATAAACAGTTAAATCAACCAATAAAAATCAAAGGAACTTTTCAAAAAATAGCATACATGTATCTCACTGAAGTCCATTTGAACATCAAAATGTGTTGCAGCTTCTTCAGCATCCTCAAGTGAAGATGACTTGCTGCTTCTCAGGTTAATACCCATGACGTTGTTTTCAATAAAAATGCCATGTTCACGGTGCATAAACCTTGCATCTAGCATTGGTAAACTGAAGGTAACCTTTCACCCAAAAGAAATCTTCTGTTAATTGGCTTTTTTTGGCATTAATTAGAACTGAATACTAGACTATAGTGGTAAAAAAATTTAATACAAGTGTCAACTCATTAATTAGAACTGAATACTCGACTATAGAGGGCTTTTAATACAAGTGTCAAACTGTAAATTATGTGGACCAACAAGCTACTTAGGTGACACCAAAAGGAATATCACTTTGCTCACTAATTTCCATCCACTAAAAAAGAAAATAACGAGCATAAGCTGACACGATTTGGGGCCACCCCCCGGATTCCCACCAGAATTGACCAAAATAACCTGAATCGGCCTGGATCTGGATCAACTCAGGCCGAATCAGCCGATTCTGGTGATTTGCCACCAGAATTGATCACCACAGCAGCTGTAGTGGTGCTGCGGTGTTGTGCCATCTCCCCATCCCGATAAATTGGACTCGAAAGGACATGGATTATGTGACTTTAGTCACCACCAGCTCGTACTGGGTTGTCTTCCTGGCACGAGTCGCACAAGAAGACACCAGGGTACTGCAGCACCGCCATGGGCTTCATTTTGGGCTGACTTGAACCCCAAAAGGATTGGATCAGACTGGAATTAGATTTAGGCACAGATTTTGTGTTTTTTTCTTCAATTTTCCTTGTTTTTTGAAAAACCAATAAGGTCCAATTCTGGATCAGTTTTTCTCCCATGGAATAGGCCGATTCTGCTGATCCAATCCAGGATAGGCACTGATAAGCACTGGCCAATCCAGTGGCTAGTTCCTATTCCACTTTCCATGCTCTGACATTGTAACACATCATTCCAGTTATGTATCTCGTTTTGAATATACCTTTATTCCATTTACCCATGGTCCACAGGTCAGGATCAGGTTCGGCCAATCCAAATCAGGATTGGTATAGAATTATCTGAACCTAAGGGGGGGGCTCAAATCTAAAACAAGAGTTCTACTGTAATCTGATAGACTTAATCAGGACTGAATTGGTCTGAATCAGCTGATTCATAGCTGATGCCCCCCCCCCTCAATATGGGGTGAGGAATGTTCAATCTGGCCAGATCGGGGTTGAAGGTGGAGCAGCCGATCAGTGGCAGTCAGCAGCTCAAAGGTGGAGCAGCCACCTCCCAGCCCCCATGTGTCGCCACCCCATTTTGGGCAGGAAAGACAGGCCCTACGGACCAGATAATGTAGGGTCTACAAGTTAAAGTGTATCCAACGTATGCTGGACAAAATAACTGGGGGTCAATCTGGACGTGATTATTCATCTTCCCAGCCCAAAATTGGTGGGGAAGACAGGTTCAGCAGCTGGCACATTAGCCCTTCTGCCAGCCACACCTCCTGCCATCTCTGCTGACCACTCTGCCATTTTTGGTAGATGGGCTTCTTAGTGATTTTTATAGATTTTTATTATTGCTACTTTTTTCAACAACTGATCCTGGATCGAAATTTTCTCCTCACAGACCAGTCAAGCCAGCCAATCCAACCCCGATCTGCTTCTGGAATGGCCCAGGTTGATTCCGACTCTGAAATCCATCAGTCCAGTAACTTCAGTTTTCGTTATAATAAATCTAAGAAACGCATTGCTAATACGTGATAAACTTCTTAGTCAATATATTTTCATATGTCAAGTGGTAACATTAGTATAAAAGAAAATAAAGTTCAATCGAAGGACAGATTAACTGGATAGGGGCGAACTATATTACACTACAATACGTAGGCTCATTCAATACAGCCGAAACAACTAGAGACATTTCAGTAAACAGAACTAATGCTAAGTCCTTTGCACAACTAATACCACTAAATTGATAAGAATGTGCTCATAAAAAGAAAAAAAATGGAACAAGACAGCAACAAAAGTCTCACAGCCCCAAAAAGAAGACACATAAAAGAGCACAAGCTGCACAATGACCAACAATGTCAGGAAATGTATAAAACCTGGGATTGCCCAGATAAGAGATACAGAATTAAGGAGAAACTTCAAGTCAGCTAGACCGGCCTAAATGACTTGGACAGACTAGATCAAGGCAAACAGAATCAGGATTCAGGCTGGGATTATTCTCTTTGTAGTCAGGATTGAAGTTTAAGGGATCCAGCCCATGGTTTGAAGCATCGGCCGATCCGGATCGGGATCAGCCGATTCTTGGATCAGATCGGACACCCCCAATCAAGGATCGCGGGATCGGAATCGGAATCGGGATCGGTGGGTACCGATCCGATCCGGATCGGATCGGATCGGACCGATTCCGACCGATCCAATGGAAGAAAATCGATCCAGAATCGGTAAGCAAAAAAAAAATGATCCGATTCCGATCCGATCCGATTCCAGACCGATCCGGACCGATTCTGGCCGATTCGGACCGATTCTGGCCAATCCTGGCCGATCCGACTGGAATAGCAAAAAATGAAAAAAAACGATTCGATTCCGATTCCGATTCCGATCCCGACCGATTCGGCCGATCCGATTCCGATTCCGATCCGATCCCGATCCGATCCCGACCGATCCGGCCGATCCCGACCGATTCTGCCGGAACTTTTTTCCGGATCGGTCCTTCAGCCAAGAATCGGATCGGCAATGGCCGATCCGATCCAGGAATCGGCCGATTCCGATCCGGATCGGCCGATTCCGCGATCTATGCCCCCAATCCGATTCTGGCCGAAACCACCGATCCGGCCGGATCGGTGAGAATCGCTTGGATTGTCAATCCCGGACCAATCCACCTGGATCGACGCTTTGAATCAGTCGATCCGGACCAATTCTGCGGAAACTGGAAAAGTCCGGAATCAGATCGATCCTAGACCCCATTCCAGACCTGTTTAAGGTCCGATCCCCCCCCCCCAAATAAGGGGGAGATTGGACCGATTCTCCCCACCACCACCCTTGTTCGACCTTCCCCTCCCCCCTTGCAGATCTAGGGCTCCATTGGAGCTCCCCTTAGGCGATCTCCTTTAAAGGATTGGCTAGCCCCATGGAAGCTGGGTGATCCACCCCCAAAAGAGGTAATTTGGGGTGGGGGGCCTCTAATCCCCCCCTTCCCCCTCCCTTGCCTCCCCTCTAACTGCAGGCACCCCTTCGGGGGTGCCTGTCTTTGGCAAGCAGCCACCCAGGTGGCAGCATGGTTTGCACACCTTCAGGGGTACAATTGCACGCCCGAGAGGGTGCTGATCACCCCTTCGGGAGTGATCTTCTATCACCCCCGAAGGGGGACAGGGTGACAGAGGGTCACCCTTCGGGGGTGATCTTCGGAGGGGGGCTTTAATTGATCACCCCTTCGGGGCTGATTTCCTAATTTTCCTTGTTTCCTTTAAGTGGTTGATTAGGTTATTAACTTCTTTGATTGTGTATGAGTTTATGTGATGTAGATAATATGTCAAACGAAGAGTAAGGTGCCGCAGAATATAAGGACATTGGATGGTAACAATGTCATCTACTTGATGCAGAGAAGAAGAGGGTAAGATGCAAATGATGTCAGAAAGACATGAATGGAAGTCTATATTGACTGAAGCAACATATAACCAGTACGGGTGGTAATGTGAAGAAGTGCGATGAGGTACCAACTGAGCTTATGGAAGAGATGAGAACTTATTTAACAGAAAGAGCTTCACAGAAGAATGTGAGAATTAGACATAGACAAGAGCTGCATAACGAGTTGTTAGGTCAGAGAGACACCAATCTAGTGTCGGGAAAGAGTAAAAAGAAAAAAAACCAACACATGTTCAAGTTGATTCATCCTCTTTGGAAGATGAAGATAAGGCTCAAGTGAGAAAAGCCATGGATGTCAGTAGGGCTCAAGCATGTGAAGATGAAGAAAGAAGACGAGCAGAAGGTTCGGCTATTTATGGCAAACGTTCTGATGTGGGGGGCAGGAACACACCCTGCTCGAGACCTGAATTCCATTGGACATATTTAGTTCGGCCGACGGCAAACATTGCCAGGTATAGGGAGAGTGACAGAGGCCAAAGTGGTATAAAACATGCACTTAAAGGAGTGAAGGCCACGACTGGGACTGCAAAAAAAATATTAAAGACATGGTGAAATTCTTTCTACGTACAGGTATATGTTTGATTCACATGTTGACAACATCTTATTATTGATTATGCCTTGCATCTTTCTGAGATTTGTGTTGACAAAAATGTCTTGTTCTTTTGTTTTCGTTTATATAGGTGTCCCAGCACATACAATCCCGAGTCCTTATTTTCAAACAATGGCAGATGCCATTAGTGAGACTGGGCCGGGGTTGAAAGCTCTCATGTCGAAGTATATTTATAAAACAGGCTTGAATAAGGAAGACAATGAGTTGATAACATAAATAGATAGATTCAAATCCATCTAAAAGAAGAGGGGATGCACTGTAATATGAGATCGGTGCACTGGAATCGGTCTAGATTTTTTCTTAATTTTTTCTTAATTTTATAGTATTTTCAGATTTTTTCCAAATTTTTTGTGAATTTTTTGGAAAAAAGAAAAAAAAATAAACCATCCAAACCGATTTTGAATTGGTCTAGATTCTGGCGGATCGGCCAGGATCAAACCAATCCGATCTGACCCAATCCGGATCGGATCGGACCCCACCGATCCCGATCCCGCCATTCTTGATCCAGCCTAATTAGACATGCTAAAGAATACACTTAAAGTTGTATACATGGTTGTCTAGATGACAAAGCGACCCAGGTAACCAAGGAACCTTTGACTAAGTGACAAAGCACCAACTTAGGCACATAAAACTTTTATAGCAAATTTTCATTTCATCCATCTTGTTTTAATCTTATAGTTAACATCCTTATCACATTGTTCATCATTTTAGATAATGGATCCAATATACATTGATTGATTATATTGAGATGATATTACTCCATCCAAACTATCTTCTTCCCACTTGATTTTCACTAAATTACAATACATATATCTGATCTTAACTTATCTTGAAACCCTCAGCCTCAAGTATTTTTCCATACTTCAAGTTTCTTATCAACTCTTTACATCTTATCTATCAATACAATATCATCCGCAAACATCAAACATCAACTCTTTACATTTATCTTGTATATATTTTTTGTTAATGCATTCATAAGTAATAGAAAAGAATAAAGATTTATTGCAGATTTTTTATGTAAGTCAATTGAAAAAAGAACTCACTTGTTGCTTGTTTGATCAAGTGTACATTAACGATTGATTCAACACAATTTATTATAGAATTCAACACAATTTTCCAAGTCAAAAAACACCATACATAAGTCTTTCTTCACATCAAAACATTTCTCCACTAGACACCTAACAAAAATTAACTTTCATTATAGACCGACCAGACAAAATTAAAATTGTTGATTGAAATATTTTTACCATCCCTAATCGCGCTCAACTTCTACAACAATTTCATAATATGACCCATTTTGATCACTCTACGATTTAAATATTCATGTTTATATGCTCATTCTATATTCATTTATCATTTCTTAAAGATTAAGATTTTGTTAAAAAGTCGAATTAATGATTTAACCCTTAAGACTCCCAAACATTTTCATTTTATAGAGATATTATCAAGGCCACATACTTTACTTGTTTACAATGCTTTCAACATCTTTTTAACTTCTAAAAATTTAATCCTCCTAATATAATCTATGTCAACTTTGTTGCATTCTCTACGGTCTATGTTTCCAAAAAAGTTGTCATTAAAAAGAATATCCAACTAACCATTCCACCTTTTTTAAATGTTATCATATTTGATCAAAATATTTTCTTTAGTGTCCTTGGTATATCTTACTTGGTTAAGAACCTAGGATCTTCTCTCTCATCCTTACTAATCTATAAATATCTTTTTCTCTTTCTTAGTTCCAAGTTTCTCGTACAATTCTTTTGAAGTTTCAACTCTTGTTTGTCAATAGCATGTTTTGCTTCACTTTTCGCTATATTATATTGTTTATAAGCTTCATTATTATCACACTTAAATACTCTTTTATACAAATCTCTCTTATTTTTATTGCATTTACACTGATTCATTGCGCTACCATAACCTCTTTAGGTATACCATATCCTCTATACTCTCCTAGTACCGTTTTAGTTCTCTCTAATCTTTGTAGCCAGGCATAGATTACAGAATCGGTGGAATCGGACCGATTCCGACCGATTCCGGAATCGGATCGGTGGATTCCATGCGGAAGGACCGATTCCGGCATGAATTCCGCGGAATCGCGGTCGGAATCGGTCAGAATCGGTCGGAATCGGATCGGAATCGGAATCGGATCGGCCGAATCGGTCGGAATCGGAATTGGAATCGGAATCGGATCGTTTTTTTTTTTTTTTTTGCTATTTCAGTCGGATTGACCAGGATCGGCCAGAATTGGTCTGAATCGGTCCAAATCGGCCGGAATCGGTCTGGAATCGGATCGGAATCGGAATCGGATCGGTTTTTTTTTTGCTTTTTTTTTGCTTTTTTTTCTTACCGATTCTGGATCGATTTTATTCCATTGGATCGGTCGGAATCGGTCCGAACCGATCCGATCCGGATCGGATTGATACCCACCGATCCCGATTCCGATTCCGATCCCGCGATCCTTGTAGCCAGGTCTATGTTGAAACCTCATTTTAGAATTCCCTTTAGAAAATTCTTTGGCTTTAAATTAGCATTGATTGCTATGAAAATATGTGATATTCATAGGAGTATTAGCTAATTTAATGTGGTATTATTTTATAGGAACATTGATGGTTCCATAGATTTACTAAGTGTCGATATGGGTATCACCCACTACTTAGATAATCTAAACCACAAATGTGATTTGTGAGATTTTTTGAGTTTTTTGAAAATAAATTTTGACCTCTCTCCACCGGACCTGCAATATTCCAGTGTTAATTGCATCGAGCGAACACTCAAAAATTCTTGATTAACCGTCACAACAAACAGTTGAACTGAAGTCATCCATCCACATAAACACAAAGCTTGAAGACATATCGCCATGGTCTCATAAGATGAAATTTGGTTGAACTTATTCAAACTTTTTGTTTGGGTTCATTGATTTTGATTTGAGATTTGATTTGATTTATTTGTCTTTGTTCATTTGTTGGCTGACAATTTTGAGTTGATCTCCTTTTTTATTTATAGGAATTGGTTTCCATTTTTTGCTAGCATTTTTGTTTGATTTAAGTGGATTTCTTATTATTATTAAGATTTGTTCTTAATAATATTGACCATTTTAATTTTTATGGTTGATTTAAATCCAACTTAACATGTTTTTGTAGTCATTGGTTGACATTTTTATGCATTATTTAATAGCATAATTTTGGTTGGATTATGTTAATATTTTATTAACATTTTAATTATTTATTAGATTTGGATTTTTTTAGTTACGCATACTTATTTAATTAAGAAGCATTATCCATTTGATTCGATTTTTTGGGTTAAGTCATACTTGAACTTAACATGTTTTATAACTATTTATTGTTATTTTATGTGCATATTTTATGACACGGATTTAAATTGATTGTGATGGCATTTTTGTTAATAAATAAGTAATTATTTGATTTAATTTAATTTAATTTGATTATTTGATTAGTGCACATAAGTAAATATGATATGTGCAAAAGAGAAGAAGGTTAAATAATTTTTTATAAAATTTAAGTATATAACCCATTTATGATTATAAAATTTATATATGTGCAATAGTATAAGTGATGGTAAAATATTGTTATAATATCATTAAATAAGTGTCCCTTGTGAGGGGTATTAAGGGGGGAAAACCCCTCAAAATTACTTTTTTAATGATGTAAAAATACACAAGGCGCCTTGCCTGGGCGCTTTGAGCTCCTAGACTGGCTTTGGACGCCTTGGGTGCCTAGGCGGGCGCCTTAGGCCCCTTTTTGGCCCCAGACAAGGCGCCTTAGAAAAACGCCTAGGCGAGTGCCTTGACAACTATGGCACAAGGGTTTCATAGAAGCTCACCTTACAGTCTTCCATCAGGGAGGATTTCCCTGTGGCTCTCCCTTGCAGAGACAACGGCAATAGGGGAAACAACATCGGTTTAGTCCGACATCGGCGACAACAAAAGCCTTCGGCTTCCTTGGCGCATAGGGGCTCTTTGGGCTTGAGAGATTTTTTTGGTTCAACAATCTATCCACATAAAATTGGTTTCTATTTCTAACTTCCAATCATTTATCTTTAACTTCATTTTTTAATATTTTTTGTTTCAACCATTTTAATTCCTACCATTCTATTTTAGAAGAAATATTTCTTTCATATGTGTTTATTTATCTTTTTATCATAGCAACTAAAATCACTAACCTATGTTAGTGAACTAGAGCTTCACTATTAATACCTTTACAATCATTACAAAGAATATATTAGTCTTCCTTCCAAAAATGAAGTCAATTAGGCATTTATTTCGTCCACTTTAAAAGTTATTGAATGATATTCTCTTTTAATTAAATGAATATTTTTTAGTATATAATTATAAGACATAAAAAATCAATTATTCTTTTACCCTCTATTTAAATCATCATATCTAAAATCTTCATGGACTTTTCCATCTGTAGTATTCATTTTCAACATGTCCATGAACTTTAAATGGTCTCTACATAAAGTCATCCGTATTTTCCTAAAATTTTTCCTTGTTGCTTCTTAATCCAATTTATAAATCATACACATTAGCTACATTCATCATCACTCTTTTTTTAATCATTTTTACTATCATAATCTTGTCTCCTGCTCTTTTCATTGACACCACTACATCCTTTATAGGGTGTTTGGTAGCTCTTTTAATTTTGAGTCAATCTCGTTTTTAAAATCAAAACTACTTGACTTCTCATTTTTAATTTTAAAATCAAAAGAGTCTAACCATTTTGTGTTTGGTAAAACTGTCGCAATTTTTAAAATTTATAGAGTACTGTTTGGGTATGATTTTAAAATCAAAATAACTCTATGACACACACTGCATGTCAATACAATGTAGTATGTCACAACATCCATATTTATTTAATGTCAACTAATGAATAATGTCAACTAACATCTACGACACACTGCATGGTCCCGCTCTCCGGTCACCGCCCTCCCCCCCCCCCCGATGACGGCTCCACCGGTGCCTCCATCGGCCGGAGTCCGCCGCCCGCCGGAGTCGGCCGCCCCCTCCGCGACCGCCGACGTCGTCCACCTGCGCCCGCTCCGCGACTACCGTCGTCCACCCCCTCTCCCCCGGACGCCGCGCCCCCTGCCCCTGCCGGAGTCCGCCGCCGCCTCGCCCCCACCCCGTGCCGGAGTCCGCCGCCGGCTTCCCCCCCCGCGGACAGCCGCGCCCCCTGCCCCCGCCCCTGCCGGAGAGTCCGCCGCCGGCTCCTGCCGGAGAGTCCGCCGCCGGCCCCCCCCCCCCCCGCGGCCCGCCGCGCCCCCCTGCCCCCGCCCCTGCCGGAGAGTCCGCCGCCAGCTCCCCCCCCTCCCCGCGGACAGCCGCGCTGCCCTTGCCAGAGAGTCCGCCAGCGCCTCACCCACCCTCCTCCCCCACGGACGGCCGTGCCCCCGGAGTCCGCCGCCGCCTCGCGACCCCTGCCGGAGAGACGGGTCGCGGGAGACGTGGGAGAGACGGGCGAGAGAGAACAAGTGCCCGCGTCTCTCCCGAAAATAAAACAACTCCTCCCCTGTTTTGTTTTCGGGAGAGATATTAAGAGTAAGTCTCTTTGTTTCCAAAAAAAGAGGAGTCGACAGGAGACGTGACCAAACACCTCTCTTTCCTTGTTTTCAAATTTTAGATAAAAAGGGGAAAAAACGCTACCAAACACCCTATTAATGTTTTATAAACATGGTTATATGTCCCATTTTTATTTCTCTCCTTTCATGTATACAATGGTCTATAACATGTATTTCTTATTTCTTTACATTTCTCACATACACATTTAGTTTCTCTCTTTTTTTTTTGAGAACTGGCCGTAGCCAAAGTTTCTATTAATGCAAGGGAAAATTCGACACTACCTGTTGAGAAAAGGAAAACGAAAACAGACAGGGGACAGCTCAGTCTACCAAGGTGGTAGATGGGCGAAAACTACATGAATAATGAAAAGAAAAACCATACTCTGCCTGTAACAACATCATGAGACTAGATTGTCAAAATGAGCCATGGACCAATCCTTGACACAAGAAAACATTGAACCATTGTGGTGAGGATCAAACTCGGGGTTTCCATTAGCTCATCAAAAACCCTCCTGCTATGTGTGCTCCAGATGGACCATTGAGGTGATGATCAAACTCGGAGTTTCCATCAGCCCATCAAAAACTCTCCTGTCATGTGCGCAGATGGACCACAACACAGCTGGTAAAATAAGCATCCATAAGATGTGCTCCAAGTCCCAAGGGTTCCAACTCGGTCATTCTTGCAAAAGTAAAATAGTGTGACAAGTTCCTTCCATTGCACATTCCAACTTTTGAATAACACACTCTAGAGATAATTGAAAACCCCACATTGAACAAATAAGTAATCAATAGTTTCATCCTTACGACCACAAAATACACACTATGTGAATGTAATTGAATAGATCTTCTATAAATGACAACTTGTTGGGAGCCTGTCTTTGCCTATCCTCTGTAAGAACAACCGCACATGTAGTATCTTGAATGCAAGTGATGTTAACCTTGCTTCTCTACATACTGTCAACAAGTTCATAAATTTTCCTATAAAAGACCCAATATTCTAAATATTCTCATATTTCTTTTAACTTATTTATTAAGGTATCTATTTGACTTTTAAATGTGTTCTAAAAGTTGTCATACTCCACACTATGGATTAACTTGTATAGCTACACCCACCCTTGACGTGAAAACACTTGCTTATTTAGCATCACATTAAGACACTTATGTCGCACGTCACATACAGCAAATACTTTCACTCTTGCTACACCCAAGCTCTGATACATCACATCATAAGTAGAGAATGTCTCCACACTTACACCATTTGAATCCATACCATCAAATGTAATTGGTACTGTTACATTGGATGTCACCCACAACAACTCTCCTCTCTTATTTGGACTTGGGCTTGACAAAGCACAACTAAAGTTGTGTTCAAGTTGTGTTTATATATTGACATACAATATTAGATAAAATGCACAGTGAATATTTTAGAGAAAATGTGGGAGTAGCGACAATAGTAGACAATGGTCAAGATGATTTGGACATATTAAATATAGATCTAAAAAATTACCAGTTAGAAAAGTAAAAATTAGCAAGAATATGCTAAACCGAAGGATGGTAATTCCATATGTTTTGTATGATCTAAATATCTCAAAAAAAATAAAACGAAATGATGTAACCAGAGAAAGAGAATCTATATGTATGATGCCAAAAAAGTTGGGATTAAGTTGAGTTAAGTATGCTCTTTACTGGTCATGCACACTTACAATTGTTTAGTAGATTATCAACATCATTCTGGCAGTACAGTTATCCCTAAAAAGTGAGCAAACCCCCCTCCTTCCCTGATTCAGAGGCCTCAGATCTTAAAACAAATGCGAGAGCAGGACTCTCATGATATCTAACAAGAATCTCACTAATCTCATGAGATGGGAAACCGTCAAGAATATGTAAAAGATTGGAAAAGCTGCAGGGAGGTTTCTATTTGAAAGGTATGCTGTGGTGAATGGAGGTTTCCCAGGTAGATAGTGCTTAGATGTTATTCCCATAATAGGAACAGTTATTGACATCTGAAATTCTTCATTTCAGTTAGTAAAATCTATATTTTCCCTTTTTCCCTATTTCTCCCACATGTACTTTAAAATATCTTCATAAAAACTGGGGGTATGTCTGCATGCATAAGATTCTTGCTATTTAACAATAAAGAATTAATGACAAAATGGATCCAAACAACAAGTCCATAAAGTCCTTTTGCTTCTAAAGCCACAAACCTTGTCTGGAAATATAAGAGCAGTCTTGTTCCCTGGAGTAATTGAGCTTTTATGCATTTGGCACTTTTCGGTTGACAACGATTCCACACTGGACATGCTCGTACCTGAGTCACTGGAAGTCCCTGACATCATCTTAGATTTACTAAACAAGCCATCATCAAGGTTCAAAGTAACCTTGCCACTTGTCACATCCATGCTTCTTACCTTGATGCCTACCTCCCTGTGTACAAGAAAAATGCTTGTAATTGAGTTCACATGAACTGACAAAGAAAAAAAAAACACAATAATGAGATTAAAATAAAGCTCTAAAATACAACAAAAGACTGACAAATCATGTTTCTTGACATTAATCAAAAAATATGAACTTATCTTAAATTTTAAAGCATAGAATAATAAAAAAACTATCCATAGAATTTATAACAGCACTTAAGAATTAGATGTACATGGACTACTGGAGGCATTCTTCAATAGAGTACAACTGTACAACAGTGAGGACAGGCAAGAACAAGAGGTAACACATTGGGATTCTCCCAATGAATATTAGAGATAACTGTTACCAAGTTCCAAAACTATCCAAGTTCTAACAGCAGATGCATTCAACGTGTTTATGTGAATAACAATCATATAATATTATAATTAATTAGCTTCTTAAAAAAGGTTATCATTTCACATCACTAGTGGTAACGACATTCAATAATTTAGAAGGAATATCCTAGTCTTGCAAAAGTACATGTTAAGGTGGCAGAGCCACAATTCATTAGAAGGCTATAAAAACGATAAGAAAAATACTTTTCAAGCAAGAAAAAAGGAAAAAAGTGGAGAACAAAAGTGAAGAACGACGTATCTAAAATATCTTTCAGTTAAAAAATTCTGGAAGAAAACACTGCATCATCGTGGCAGAAACAAAAATGGCCAAAGAACCAACACTTAACAAAGAAGATGGCACCATGGTTTGAGAAATCAGACGATTCTGGGATGCTGATCCGATTTGGGAGGGGGGCCGACCCACCCCTGATTTCCCATCAGATTAAGCCGAATTGACCCAAGATCGACAGATTCTGATTGGAATCAGCTGATCCAAGAGATCCCGACGGGGAAAAAAATAAACCGTGAATCAGACATGAATCCAATCTGATCCAACAAATTGGGTAGAGATCAGGAGTTAGCGGCTCAAAATGGCTGATTTCAGCAGCAGCATCACAAGCAGAGAAGAAGGGTGTACTAGGTCCACGAGGCCCGGTATGCATAGGATCCCATTACTTACAGGCATATTGGGCTCATTGGATCCAATGACTTTGGCCATTTTAGGTCCACGAGACCTGGTATTGCATATCGGAAAGTTTATTTGGGGACCTAAAGTCACCAGATCAAGTGAGTACCAATTCCATGGGATCCGATATGCATTCCTTCTCTGCACTATCAAGACACCACGACAGCACTAGACCAACTTGTGCCACCATGGGCTTCATTTTGGCACCATTTTAGTGTCGATTCCAGCCCAAAGGGTTAGGCATTGATTTTGTGATTTATTTTGTGTTTTGAAGAACAGATTTCAGATCGGGTTTTCACCCAAAAATTCAATCGATGTTGCCGATACAGATTGGAATCAGCACTAGCCAATCTAGTGGCTGATCCTAATCCCACGATCCTTGTATGACACTCAAAAGAACATAGATCTAGCTGCCAAATTGTTGCGAAAAAATTGCCCTATCCTCTCCCTCCATATGGCCCAAAGAATCGCAAGAAATATCAACTTCCAAAAAGCCTAATAAGTCTTCCATTGTCAATTGACTCAAATCAGCTGCCAGATATCTTGATATTTAGACCAAGTCAAGAGCAGGCTGTGCTGGGCTAAAATCAGTGGTCTTCCAGTTATTGCAAGAACAGTCATCGCCATTGCAAGATTCCTAAGTTCGTTTGGAAAATTAATTGCCATTGGTGGAAGCTTGCTTAGCTGTGTGTATGGAGAGCCGTTTGTATTTTAAGCCAGGGTTTACGATTCCAGTTATCATTGGGGATTCACAATTCTCTGTACAGCTGAGCTTGATCCCAAAGGGATTGGTGATAGAGAACAATCCAGCTTCTGCAATGGTCACGTCTCTTCAAAATAGGATAGAAGCCTAGACACAACTTCGATAGAAGGTTTCCTGTTTAGAGACCTAATTTCCATGATCAGCGAGGCATTTTGGGCAAGTCCCTGGATTCTTGCCATGCATGGCAGCCTGTTGTTCCACTGTTAGAGTCATGGGTCCTATCGAGTGGAGAGGACAACACTCGTTGACCTCTTCCCCGACAGACCTGTTAGCTGTGAAACAATCGAGGGATCTGCTTATCATAACAGTGGTTTGTGCTCCTGTACCAGTACTGGTTCACAGTCTTAACACATCAAGCATGGAGAATCCCGAAGCGGCAGTCCATCTTATCTCTGTACCTGAACCAGTGGTCAGGCAAATGAACAGTCCCTCTCAGTTCAACGTTCTCAGCTTGAGCATACAGCTCTTTCCTCCCTCTTTGCCCCATAAGCCATCGTCATGCTTATCAGGGGTGTGAGGGGCATTGTCTTCCTGATTCTACAGACCCAGGGGATAGTTCTCTGCTAATCTCTCTCCACTCCCCTATCCTTTCTATCACCGATGGAGTGCATTTGCTTTACATTCCCTCTGGTGAGCAGAAGCCAATATTGCAGGGACCCCCCTCCCAACGATCATGATAAGGGTAAGAAGGTTCATCATGAGATTACGAATGCTACTGAACATAGGGGTGGAGTGTTGCTTGAACAACTTTCAGCTACTATGGTCAAGGATTGCCTTCTTGGATCTTGGCTTTGTCTTTAAGGGTGAAAGAGACAAGATCTCGTAAAATTATCAAAAAAATCTCGGGAGATTAGATCTCGGGTTTTATTTATGTAGGGTGTACCTTATCCAAAGATTAACATCTCGCATCTTAATTTTATCTCATGGAGACTGAAAGGAAGAAATCTCAAAAAAATATCGGGAAATGGGATCTCAGAAATATCATTAAATATACATGTTTAAGTGTAAACTGTCATGTGATCTCTTCAAAATAAATTGTGAAAGAATTAAAAGAAAATACAAACATACAGAAGGTGAACTATTATTAACAAGAGACATACAAGGATCTTATGTTAGACCTACGCTTCAACTTGAACAATATGAAAAGAAGATTAATGACATTTTGGATCAATTGTACATATATAGTCATAAAAAATATAAAGTTATAAAATTTTATAGAACAATAATATCTATATGAATATTTGGATGGATTACATAATAAATTGGACAATATACAAAGCAACCTTAACAAGGCCATCTAACAAGTTAGGGGTAGTAATAGGCAGAGGAAATCAAGGTATCAGAGTGTTGAAACCTCGTTTTTCTCATCCTCTCTTTTAAAAGAAAAAAGAAATTTATGTTGGGATTAGAATTCCTTTTTGAAATTCTTTTTCTTCCTTTGGGCTAGCATTGACTACTATGAAAATATGTGGTATTCATAGAAGTATTAGTTAATTTGATGTGGTATTATCTTATAGGAACACCGATGGTTCCACATATTTGCTAAGTGTCGACGTGGGTATCACCCACCACTTAGATGATCTGAACCACAAATTTGATTTGTGAGGTTTTATGAGTTCTCCCCACCGGACTTGCGATATTCCGGTGTTAATTACATCAAGCAAACACTCGAAAACCCTTGATTAACCGTCACAGCAACTTGTTGAACTGAAGTCATTCATCCACATAAACGCAAAGCTCGAAGACATATCCCCATGGCCTCATGAGATAGAATTTGGTTGAACTTAATTCAAACTTTTAAGTTTGGGTTCATTGATTCTCCTTGGTTTAAGATTTTATTTTATTTATTTTGTTTATGTCTTTGGTCATTTATTGACTTAGACAATTTTGAGTTGATCTCTTTTTTTTTATTTGTTTGTAGGAATTAATTTCCATTTTTTTTGGGTGTGTTTGTTAGCATTTTTTGCTTGATTTAAGTAAATTTCTTATTATTATTAAGATTTGTTCTTAATAATATTAGTCACTTTAATTTTTCATGGTTGATTTTAATCCAACATAACTTGTTTTTGTAGTCATTGGTTGACATTTTTTATGCATTATTTAATGTCATAATTTTGGTTAGATTATTTTAACATTTTATTAATGTTTTGATCATTTATTTGATTTGGATTTTGTTATACACACTTAATTATTTAAGTAGCATTATCCATTTGGGTTGATTTAATTTTTTTTGTTTAAGTTGGATTCAAACTTAACATGTTTTGTAAATACTTGTGGTTATTTTTTATGTATGATTTTATAACATGGATTTAATTTGAATATGATGACAATTTTGTTAATAAATAAGTCATTATTTGAATTGATTTAATCAAATTTGATTATTTGATTAGAATTTTAAATTATTTAAATGACTTGTTTAATTTTTATCCACCTCTCAAAGTCCATGGGGATTATGTCATCCTTGTAATGGCACATCAGGTCAATCGAACTTGAATTTATTTCATGTCGATTTGAGTACGTGGAAGTACAATAAATGAGGGGGCATTCGAGCCTTTGTTCCTCAACACATGTCAAAGTTTGTTCGGTTTGGCCATCACTTCAGCTTTACCGATTTGGGTTTTCCATTTGAATTCCCGTTCGATTTGACCGACATTTCGGCTTTATCGATTTGGGTTTTCATGTAGAATTCCCTTTCGGTTTGACCGGTATTTCGGTTTTACTGATTTGGGTTTTCTATTTCTATCCAAAATAGCAAGCTATTTTAGGCCCCTTTTAATGGAAAGGTAGCGCAAAACCACTAAATTTCGGCAGCATTTCGAATAGACCGAAGTTAGGTTGGCTTTTTTTTATCCAAAATAGTTCACCATTTTAGGACACTTTTTATGGAAAGGTAGCGCAAAACCAGTCCCTTTTTATGGAAAGGTAGCACAAAACCGAGTATTTCTTACCTTTTAAGGAGTGAAAACTCAGAGTTTCTCTCTTCTCAACTCTCTCTTTCTTACCAAATGCCAACCTCTTCCCCCAACACTCTCCAACCTCATGTATGTATGGCCCTTGGGGGGTATTTATAGGAGATCTTGAAGGGGTAAAATGGTCACAAAAATCACCCCAATTATCTCCATTTTCGGAATAGTGGGGAGGTGACCAGATCCGGGGTGAGATTACTCCCATTTCTCCCTCTTTTATGCTTATGTTTGACCGGGGGTCAAAGTAGGGGTAAGGTCACCTAGGGGTGACCATATCTAGGTAGTGGGAGCACCACTTGGTCATGCAAAACGTGGGGAGGCCAGTTTTGACCGGGTCTCCCCTCTTTTCTTTTTTTCCCTTTTTTTGCCCCTGTTTGACCGGCGGTGGCCGGTTTGACCAGAGGGAGCACACCCGCGGCCGTACGCGCCATGCGCGTGAGGCCTGCCGGCCCGTGTGGCCGGCGCGGCCCTCCTTTTCTTCTTCTATTTTATTTTTTTTGTAAGCCTTCCCCCGGTTTAACCGGGGGACACCGGTTTGACCGGGTGGGCGCGCGCACACGTCTGTCGCGTGCGTTCGCCGCGCGGCTCCCCCGTCCTCTTCTTTTCTTTTCTTCTTTTTTGGTTCAACACAGAGGTATTATATAGATATTCTCGTTTTGGCGATCTCGTTTCTTGGATGTGTGAAGAGAAAGATTCTCAGGAGATCTCAAGATATTCTCAGGAGATCGCATTCCAAAACTTTGGTTCCGGCGGTCAATGAAGCTCACTCTCAGATGGACTGGGCTGAGAATCGGAAGGTCTGTGTCATATTTCTAATAATTATTGAATCTATCAGATACAGTAGATTTGAGCTTCCTGGGGAGAGCGTAGAGTGTCAAGTTCTTCTTTCATAATGTAAGACAAGACCTGGCCGGTCAAGAAGACACCGTAAGTGGTAAGAAGGACATCCAGCAGAGAGTAGGTTCCATAGAACTTAAATTTCTACTGTGCAATGATGTCTTCACTCTTGGTAGTAGAAAGGAGCAAGCAAGGAAAGGGCCTCTATCATTTATTGATGATTAATATCATACGTTGAAATTGTCATGGTATAGTGGGCAAGGAGAAGATCAGAGAGTTTCACAATATCGTCAGCCTTCGCAATCCTGATTTTTTGCTTTTTCAGAAGATTAAAACAGATTTGTTAATACTGACATGGTTGCAGCCTTAAAGCATGGCAGACTAAATGGTTTTTCTAGTGTTGCTTCCTTGAGCTGAGGGAAGGTCTTGTCAAAATGCCTACCATGAAAGGATATCTGACATCTGGAATAGATCCCTTCTCACTAGGACTTTCTTCAATTGTTCTAAGAAAAAAATACCCAAACAAGATTCTGGAGGATTGTTGGGCAGGGAACTCTCCCCTCTCAACTCAATTCCCAGGCCTTTACGGTATGGTCCCTATGAGAGAGGAGGGTAACAATCGTAACATAGATGATGAATTTGGAGAAAACCCAAATAAATTGGAATCTTTCCCTTAAAGGTGAGCCGAACAGATCATGAAATTAAACAGGTTGCATGCCTTCTGAAGCTCCTAAAAAAACAAAGTATTGACACAACAAGGGAGACCACCCGACCACATGAATCAGAGATAGATAAAGACTCAAATGTTATGGCAAGTCAACATGCAATATGCTCTAGATTGGGGGATAGAAAGTAAATTGGACCAAGGTAGTTTTGAGCAAGAACATACCAACAATGATTAGGCACTTCTTTGTAAATAGTCAAAGATAGACTGGCTACAGCAGTTCGACTCACTTGGCCGAAGGACAGGAACATATAACAGTGCATTTCATGTGGTCATTAAAAAGAGAGAACCAATTGTCTTCTCCTAACATGTGGAGCGATAAGTACCATTTGGACAGCTGTGTTTAGAAGCTTTCAGTTGCAATGGGGAAGGTGCTAATGCCCAAATGAAGAAGCCTTAACCCATGTGGGAATGATCAAGATCTCTTGATGTTATTGCAGCCTTGCTGTAAGCTATTTGAAAAAAGAGAAATAACAAATTGCTCCAGCAATTCAGTCCTCATGAGTATTCTTCAGACATGCTGCGGTTAGACTGGTCCTTGACCTTTGCTCCCCTTTCCCTCGCCTCCTATTTTTGTATCCTGCCCAGATTGTATATGATGAGGACATTGGCCCAAATCGGTTTGGAAAATTTTATCGACGTCAAAGATATCGATGAATGAGGGATTTTAAATAATCTTTTAATTTTCATCATTTTCTTTTGGGCCGCCATTGTTTTCAAAAAAATCTGGCCCAGTTATTTTCTCTCTGCATATACGTAAGGAGCCTTTGGGCTACTAGAAAAAGTTTCCTTGTAGGCCCATTACGTAGAATTTTTCTTTTTGGTCATTTACTTTGGACAGGCGACTGTGGGCCACTGTAGCACATTGGTGCCGCGGGCCCAATACGCACTTGTTTCCATTTCCTTTAATTCTTTTATTCCTTGTACAGCTCCTTTAAAAGGGGGGCTAAAGGGCACTGTTCTCATATGATGAAAGAGAAGATCATTTTTTCCAGTTGGCGCATCTCTCCGCTCTTTGGGTTACTCTCCGTAGCTTCTTCCTCCCGTAGTTCGCTTCTGAGTGGCTTGCGGTTTAGCTTCCTTCTATGCCTTCCTTCTTAGCATAAATAGTAGGATATGGTCAATATAGTGTTCGGGTGATTAGCTGTTCGCCTGATTCCTGTTGGAGACATTTCTTCCTGCAAGATATTGTCGGTTCTACTACCTTTCTGGTGGCATTTCTTCAATGGCTTCACATGGTGAAAGTTGGTTGGCTGCTACTGCTTCTACCACCGGGAGTTCTTCCATTCCATCGGCTGTGGCTATCCCATAAGGCGGGATCTCTTTCATAGCACATCAACGACTTGTTGGACTACCAACAGTGGATGTCACTCACGGTTATCCTTCCAGCTAAGTATTTGCGCCTGTTTTCAGCCGTTTCCAGCCATTCGAAAAGTGTTTGCAATGTTCAGCACTTCCAGATCTGATGCACCGCCCGTCTCGACTTCATATGTAGAAGATGTCCTGCAAACAGAACTGGTCCGAGGCTGCGTACTTTTGTTTGTCATTTGGTTGAGTTTCTCTAGATCTGAGAATGTCCGCTTTGGTGGCTTAGCCCCAAGCTGGAGACGCATCCAGAACTAGTCCATACGTTGGTTTGCTACGTTCTGCTTCTATGATATCTTCCGCACGTTTGAGTTTTGAATCGGATATAGAGAGAGATGACTAGTTCGTCTGGAACAATGATGTCATTCAAAGAAAGTTCTGAGATCTATTGATCTATTATTGTTGGAACGTCGTAGGGGAAAAATGATGAATGTCACTCTTGAGATCTCCATATGATCTTACCACGGATTGTTAGCTACCGAGTCTGCACGTCTCATTGGTTCGCACTTGCGAACAGTTCCCTCCATTCCTTACGATCTGAAAGGTTGGACTAGATACTACACTGGTCTTTGTTCAGTGGACAGCTCTCTTTACTCTCTGCGGTTCAGAAATTTGAACAGAATACTATACTGGTCCTTGTCCAGTGAATAAATCCTTCTCTGCTCCCCACGGTTTTGTTAGTTGAACAGTATATTACACTGGTCCTCGTCCAGTGGAAGCTATTCTTCGGGTCACCGGTCGAGACTGTGCACGACTCTAGCTTCAATCTGTGGGGACGGAAAATCAATCCGGTTGATGTACCGGTGACTCCTTGGAGATGCCTACTCAAATCGGAAATTGAAAACCGGAAGCGCTAGTGGCATCTGAACCCCAGGACGCGTTCCCAAAACTAAGCTGGTTTGAGTTTCTGTTTGAGGTGTCATTTATTGGGATTGATTTAACGGGTCTGCAGTAGAACTGGATCTCTCGCTTGCTCGCCAACCTGGTTGAGGTCACGATTCAGATATCTGGTTTGTACTGACCTGTTATCACCCTGCGAGGTGTGGGTCATTATTTGAATCTGTAATGCTTAATTGATTTGGATGTATAAAGAATCGTGACTGAAACCAGCCGAGCCGACACCCACACTTCGGTGTGGAGGTAATCTCTTACTCAGAAAATCCTTGAATGTTTACTTGCTTTGTTTATTATCCGTCTCGAACGCCATGCTCAGTCTGTTAATAGGATCCTAGCTCGATTCATTGAAGTAGTGGGCGTAACGTGAGCATATTTTCGAGTACCAGTTGAAATCTAAATTGAAAATCGGTTTTGTTAAAGTTTGGCAAATTAGGTCTAGTTGGTCGGTTTTAAGAAAATAGACATTGTTTAAAACCTTTGAAATTTTCTAAAGTGGATAAACGTTCGCTGGTCCAATTTCTAGTGTTAACAGAAATAGACCGATCTTGGAATAATTGATTGTTTTAAAATGAAGATTTGCTTAAAAATTCTTTAAGAGTGTTTCCATCAATGTCCTACACTCTCGGTCCATTATAGTTCCGCATCAGTATAACAGGCAAAAATTATCCAGGAGCTGTAGCTCCCATCCCTCTTTTCTTCCTCTTTTGTGAAACCCCTACCAGCTTAGTATGATCTCTTTTTGTTCTTTTCACCTTCCGTTGGTTGCAATAAAAAAGACTGAGACACCTTTTTTGTGTTCACCCTCAACAAAGGATTAAAAGAAGTGGATATAAAACGCTAAAATTTCTTAATTGCTTCCATTTGGCAAAAAAAGATAATAGATTATTGAGAAATTGTGACACCATAACAAATTCCTGCCCCTTCAATGCTCTGTTTTGATATGTTGAGTAGTTCAGTTCTGTTCAGTATGAAGGATTTTGTTATTCCAGTGTGGAGCTTTTTTCCATCCGGCATAAATAATTCTGCCATGTTCCAACGTTCCGTATGCAGGAACTTTTGTTCTATGTGCGTAGTACTGTCTTCTTCTGTGGAAAAAAATGTTCAAGAATGTGGAGATATGTTCTATTCTTTGTGGAGTCCTGTTTTGCTTCACACAGAAGACTTCTCGTTTGTTGCATTCTAGTCATGGATTGCAGAATCGGTGGAATCGGTCCGATTCCGACCGATTCCGGAATCGGATCGGTAGATTCCGATCCGATTCCAGGCGGAAGGACTTCCCGGAATCGGTATGAATCGCCTGGAATCGGTCGGAATCGATCCCGCGGCGGGTCAACTGGCCCAGTTCGATTCCCGGTTCGATTCTGGACCGGGAATCGAACCGATTCCGGCCCTTATCAACCCGCGGCGGTCGATTCTGTCGATCCCGCGGCGGCAGAAGCTCGATCCGGCGATTCCGGCGCGATTCCGGCCTCGATCCCAGCTGCCAGCATCGATTCCGGGCCGATTCTGTCGATTCCAGCAAGGATTCCACCGATTCCGGCGATTCCGGCGGCGATTCCAGTGATTCTGGCGATTCCAAGCAACGTCTTCAAGGGATTCCGCCGATCCAAGCTCGGACCGGCCTCGAATCAACCTCTTCTTCGATCTTTCAAAGGATTTTGGTAAGATTTCTTCGCCGAAAACTTCGTACGTCCATTCTTACGCGTTTCCGACGAGTCCGAGCGTCGTTAAACGTTGTGATTTCCGAGGGAACAAGTCCGTCCAAGTTTTGAACTATCCTTTTAAATCCATTTTGCACAGGAAAAATTCCAGATATCTCGTACGTTAATTTACGACCATTTCCGGCAAATATGTAACCATTTAAACATACCGAATGGTGTGTTACTTGGGTTGTCTGCTTCCCGAGGAGGTGGATATGGATCAGAGGCATTCCTCCGCCACACCACCACCCGGGGAGGTGGACATGGATCAGATATTCCAGGAGGAGCATGCACTTGCCTCCTGGATAGAGGAGAGGGAAGCCAGGGATCATGCAGCTGAGTTTGATCCCGATGACCGTGCATGGGCTGAAGGAGAGTTTGATGGTGTTGAAGCCGAGGAGGATGCTCCAGCTCCACCTCCACCTACTTCTCAGGCTCAGGCAGGGACTTCTTCTGCCGGCGGCTATGGAGCGACCACTGCGGCTTTAGCCCCGGCTCCAGCTCCGGCTCAGGTCTCGGCGGCCATTACCGGCCCATTCGCAGTCCGGGGAAAACGAAAACAAAAGTGATTGCACGAAAAATGGGAGGATTTGCAAAGTTGAAAAAAACTTTGGGTTCTGGATCTTCTGGTACTTCAGAGATGGCTGAAGAGAAGGAAGCTAGAGGTCAGACGTCCTGTCAGCCCAGATGACAGCACGCAGGCTCCTTCTCACTCCTCGGGTGATGATGACGAGGAGTGCATACCAGCGACGCAGCCATCAGCAGCAGCTGAGTCTCCTGATTCACGGCATCCAAAGCCGTATTACACGCTGGATTTGGATACACATGATTCTTATATACAGGAGCCACAGTATCCAGCATTTGGCCAGGCTGACCAGCAGTGGATTACACCACTAGCTCCACCGTCCTCTGCTTACGTCGCAGTCCGATCCGTACGACCTTGATAGCATGGCATCGGCATTATTTTCATATGGATATGGTCCCGGACAATATATAAGACTGAGCACGAGGGAGGAGCATCAAGCGCAGCAGGGAGAGGAGGAAAACCCATTCCCATATTTATATCCTAGATTTTGGTAGTACATTGATATGATGTAAATTTATTTTTTTTTCATGATGTATCATCTCTTTGATTTTTGAATCAATGGAATTGGAATATGTACTTAACTTCAAGTCTTCAAATGGAGTTCATTCGTATTTATTCGATGTGGTCCTGTGGATGAATGCATTGGTTATTTTTAAAAAAAAAAATCTAACTCATTTCCTATTTTTTTAGAATTTTTTCTGAATTTTTTGAATTTTTTTGACGAAAAAAAACTCAAAAAAAAAACCGATTCCGGGCCGATCCGGAATCGATTCCCTTCCCAGAAATCGGCTGATTCCAGCCGATTCCTGGAATCGGCCGATTCCGATTCCGGAATCCTTGATACTAGTTCTACAATATTTCTTTTTAGTTCCGTAGAACATAAAAAAAGAGGAAATTCAAACAAAATTCTGGTTCCGATTCCAATCCCAATTTGACCTGATTCTTTTTATAAAAAATATAAAAAAATTGATTTCGATCCGATCATAGACAATTCCGGCCAATTCTGCGGAGATCTTATTTTTGATAGCCATATGATGATCCGATCCAAGAATCGGCCAATCCTGCAATCTATGGTGCCAACAAACAAAGAACCACAATAATATAAAAATTTGAAGGCAGACTTGAATTTAAGGTTGAGAAGTCAAGAGAAGTTTCATATCAGTGGTTAATGTTATATCTATTTAGCATAATGCTTATTTGAGTATAGTGCTCAAAGCCATACTTATGAAAAAATAATATATATGACAATTCTAAGAATATAATAAGATTTACCCTTATGGTTTTGCTCTTCTATTCTAACTCACTTTGAATAATAATTTTTTTAGAAACCTTTACCATTACTAATGCATGCCCTTGAACAATGTGCATATTTGGCAGTTTCCCAGGCAGCTTGTAGTCAAATTGGGGCCATCCACAAATACAAATGGGTAAACAAGGAACTGACAGTTCAACTGTTCAAGTGCCCAACGTGACTGATTAATCCCTACTAGTCACTTGTACTATGTAAAACAAGGGTCAGTTAAATATGTTGAAGTCAGAGATCCAACACTCAACAATTATACAAGTTTTGGCAAGGCAAAATCTTACTTAAATTTCCATGCAAATAAACAAAAAAAAAATTTAAACATCGAGGACAAAAAATAAGGTTGATATAAAAGAACATGCAATGGCAAACCTTTAAGCATACTTCAATTAGATTTAGTCATTTAACTTTTGGCATGTTTCCTCTTCTTCGATTTTTGCATATTCTAGAATATTTCTCAATAGCACAGCTATTGGTAATAACATCACACAAGCAAATTACTTAATAGAAAAATGGAGTACCTCTCATGGCCAAACTCACAGGAAATGAACAGATCTTCACAAATAAAAGGAGCAGAATCTTTTCCAATGACAGAAGATTGGCTAATTGGCAAGAAGCCTGGTTCCTTGGAGTTCAATGATTGGTCATAACCGAGATGTGAATCCCACACGTGTATAAAAGGTAAAAGATTTAATTTAATAAGTAAAATTGGACTAGAGCCTCCTCTTTTTGATATGTCAATCCGCAACTCCTTAACTTCAATTGTTGCTTTGGGAACCTGAAAAAGAGAAAAGATACCACATGATCCAAAGTCATGATCAATCCCCAAATGATGCAGCTACATCATGGAGAAATGGACATTAGGCCAATAAATGAAAATCCTATGCTTCTTGATTAATATTTAAATTTAGGCCTAAAAACAAGAAAATTATGATGATTCACAAATGTGGTATAAGTTAAGATTTTGGTCAAACAAAAAAAAAGCATAAATTTATTGAGGGCAAGCATCAGAAACTACAAAGATGCCACCAAAAGTGCTTACATGACATCATTATTTATGTTTAAGGATGATGTATCGCATAACTTCTGTTGAAAAAAATAATTACCTAAACGGAGAAATGGTTCAAGTGCTCACCCTTACAACTAAATCAGTGATCGAAACCGAAAGAAACCTTGCCACATTTGTCAGGAGCATCCACTTTCCTCTACTTGCTGAACGAGACTTTTGATGTCTACCCTTCGACTCTTCTCTTGTCTTTTTCACTGGGGTCCTTATGATTATCTCCAGGTCAGATATTAATACATGCAACTTTGGGTCTCTAGATATAAAACTGAACCCTAGTTTTACCAAAGATTTCCGCAGACTAAGTTTAATTTCACCAATTGAAACTGATTCAACAGCACCCTGAAAGTAGAAATCAATTATGCAGTTAATCAAGTTATTACTATCAGAGAAAAAAACAGAAAAGCATATTTAGTTTTAGCAAACAAGAAATTTCAAGAGACATAAGAAATAAGCACCAGCAATCAGTATGTAAAGCTTATTAATGTTCAAAAAGAAATACACATTATGGCACGTCATAGACTTTTAACATATGCCTTTATGGTAAATTTTTCCAAGCATCAACTCTATAGAAGTTTTGGAGAGAGGATAAAGCTACATGGCACCATTCCCTTCCTGCAGCTCGGGATGAGAAAAGTTTGTGGAGCTTTCTCACAGCATGTGTATATTTACATCTGTTAATTATGAACTTCTTCCTATAGGCCATGCTAGTTACATCCCTGGACATTTGTTCGCCGGACAACTCTTGATTTATGCCATGCTTGAAAACAAGTACAGCATAAAATATGATTAATAAGCTTTAAATGTTAAAATAGGTGTAGAGACCATTTCTTTTATATTTTAAAGAACTAATGGAATTTCGAGTAGATGGCAAAAAACAAGGTAGAAGTACTCCCCAGGCTTGCTGGATATGGTTGTAGCACACGGTAAGGTGTCCTAGACTCTTCGGATGGGATGTTAGACCCTATCAAAAATCAGACACGAGACATTGTAAAGAACAATTTGTTACTCAAATCATCCAGTTAATGTCGGACCGAATGCCAGAATACCGGGCCATATTTAGGGGTTTAAATCAGTTGATATACTTGACAAGTAGCTCAAAATTCAGTTAGATAAAAGCCTAATCTACCTCGTCTATCATATTAAATGAGAAATCTTGAACAAGAAAAAGAAACTCTACTCATGAATGAACCAAGCTTGAGCTGACCTTGCTCAACTCGACAAAGTTTGCAAACAGCATGAACAAGTACTTAACTAATTAATCAGTTAAATATTTATTTATATATTTTTAACAAAATAAATTTAAAGTTGTCCATAAATTTTAAAAATTAACATACAATGTGTCACATAAGCACTCAAATGTGATATTAAACAAAAAACGATTCCCACAAGGAAACTTAATGAATTTGGTGATACTATAGAGAGATGAAGGATTAACATTACTTCCATTCAGGAAACCAAATGGAAACAAGAAAATGTAAAAAAAAAAATAGGAAAGACAAGTTACAAATTACGGCACACAGAAAAATTGAGAAATAAGAATAGGATATGTATCGTTGTAGATAAAATATTCAATGATACAGTCATGTCAGTGAAAAGAGTGTGAGATAAAATTATTTTTTTAAAAATATTCAGCAAAGAAATAATTAATGAAGTTAGTGGTTATGCTTCACAAATTTGACTAAAAAGTGAGATTAAAGAAAAAATCTTTAAAAATATAAATGATCTTACGTAGAATATATAAAATGAAGATAACATATTTATTGGAGAAGTTCTTAATAGGCATGTTGAAAATAATGGCATAGACGTGACAAACTTCTCATAGGTTTAAAATATGAACCTTCAAATGAAAGAAAAATTTATCCTTAATTTTCTATGGCATTCAATCCTATATCAAAGTCCGTCATGGCCGATCCCAAGTCCATATAAGAAGGTAGGGTTGCAATAGATAGCAGTCATCATAAAAATATCATGACATATCATGCTATGAATTCAAATCATATAAACGTTAGGATATGCACTATTTATGACACATTGCATCGGAGTTAGGTGCAATGAACAATACAGCAAGGGTAAAGACATTACTCACATACAACATGACACGCAGGCGTCCTAATGTGACGTTAAATAAGCAAGAGTTTTCACATCACAGGGGTTTTCACATCACAGATGGATATAAGTAAAGAAGCTAGTCCAAAAAAGAGAGCAAGAGAAAAGTTTTAAAACAAATTTAAAAACAAATAGATGCTCTAAAAAGAAATTATTGGAAGATTGATAAGAATAGATGCCTAGAATATTAAGTCTCTTATAAGAAAACTTATGGATCTTTTTAATAATATGAAGAGGAGAAAGATTAATATTATTTGAATCCAAATTGCCAAATGGATATAAGAGAAATACAAGTATGTATGAAATACAAATTATAAACTAAGGTATACAAGAAATGAGAGAAACAAAAATAGAGTAGGAATCATTATTGATAAAATATTAAAAGATAAAATTTTTATAGTAAAAATGATTATAAAAAATGATAATAAATGTAATTAGTGATCATGCTCCACAACTTAGATTAAGAAGTAAAATTAAAGAAAAATTTTAAGAGAATATAGACAACCTTAGGCAAAGTGTACCAACCAAATAAAGAGATTATATTTATTTAAGAAGATCTCAATGAACATGCTAAAAATGAATGCTGTAAATATGAGACAGTTCACAAAGATAACAGATATGAAAATTTAAATACGGAGATAAAAAGTATCATATATTTTGTTATCATCGATAATCTTATACTGACAAATATTCATTTTATTGAAAGAGAATCTTATTTAATAACAATTAAAAGAGGACAAAATAAAACTAAATTAAATACATTTTCACAAGGAAGACTAGTCGTACCCTTTGCAATGATTGTAAAGTTATTCCTAATAAAATTTTAGCAAGCCAATAAAGGCTAGTGGTTTTAAATGTTAAGATCAAAAAAATGAAGAAATGCATTTAAAGAAAGATTATCCTTAGAATAAAATAGTAAGAATTAGAAGGAATGAAACAATAAAAATTAAGAATGAACATCTTCAGATAAATAGTTAGAAGTCAGATGTAGATGTTAATGCTATTTGGATAAACATAACTACTAGATTAGAGAGATCGTTAAAATAGTACTTTAAGACTGAGCAACATGATCCAGCTAAAAAAGACTAGGTGGTAGAAAGAAGTAGTGCAAAAGACGATATAGGGTAAGGAAGATTGATATAAAAGATTGTCTAAATCTAAATTTGATAATAACAAAACATATGAACAATACCAGATAATGAAAAGAAAGGCAATTAGACTATTAAGCAAGTAACTAACAAGACTTTTAAACAGATATATGAGAAACTTGAAACTAAAGAAAACGAAAAAAATATTTATAAATTAGAAAGAATGAGAGGTCTAAAGATCTTAAACAAATCAAATCTATCAAGGATAAAGAATGAATGGTTTTGATTAAAGATGATCACATTAAAGAGTTGACAAAAGTTATTTTGGTACTCTTTTCAATAGCAGTGCAATAGAAACATAGAAAACATAAGAGAATATAACAAAACTTATTATGAATTATACTAAAATAATTAAATTTTAGAAGTTAAAAGAAGCATTGAAGATGATAAAACAAGATACGTGGCCTTGATAACATCCCTATTAAAGTATGAAAATGTTTGAGAGATATAGGAATATAATAACTAACACGACCTTTTAACAAAATTTTAATTTCTAATGCCCTTTTGCTTTTATTATTAAGTACTCATATCAGTATTAGTTTTAAAATTCATATTGATAATTAACACAAGTATGTGTTTGGGTACTAGTATTATTTTTAAAATGAATAGTATAAAGACTTGCCAAAATCAATACAAGTCTCAACCTATATTGAAAACGATATAGGTCTTGTGCCTTTGCACCATGAGGCCTCTCCTCTTCGCGATTGACTCCACCGCAATCCAGCTCCTCTCCATGGATTCTCCTCTCCTTGGTCAACTCCTACACGGCTGAGCTCATCCCCATGGCTTCTCCTCTACGCCGTCTATCCTTGGAGCCTAAATGGAGATCCTCCTTCTGGTCTTCTTCTCCACCTCCTCAACCTAACCGCAGGAGCCCCAATCAAAGCAGTACGTTGCCTCAACACCTTCTTATACCTCGTTTGTCATCAACTCCATCTTCGGCTCTTCTAAATCCCCATCCTACCAATCGATTTTCGGATCCATCCCAACCTAGCATATATTGCGGAATTGATCGATCCAAATTTGGACTGACAAATTCTTAGATTGGATCGGCCATTGCCAATCTAATTCTTAGCCAAAGGACCGATCTGGGAAAAAAGTTCTGGCAGAATCGGTCAGGATCAACCGGATTAGTTGGGATCGAATTGGAATCAGATCATTTTTTTTTACTTTTTCTTATTCCAGCCAGATCGGGCGAGATCGGTACGAATTGAATCGAGATCAGAATTGGGATTGGTTTTTTGTTTACTGATTCTGGATCGATTTTGTTCCAATGAATCGGTCAGGATTAGACCGATCCAATCAGATCCGGATTGGATCGATACCCACTGATCCTGATTCCGAATCCAATCACGTGATCCCTACAACCTAGGGCATGGATGCTAGGTGCATTTCAACCACACCTCTCTCCGCTCTCCGTAGTCATAAAAATGCAATGACATGACAACTCCAAACTCCAACATTCACAATGCGAGTGGACAAGGAAACAGTCTAGGTTCTTCTTCTTCTGTGTTAATGGATGGCGGTGAGGTATCTTCATCTATTTCATTGCACCATCCCTTCTTTTTCTTCACCTTCCTCTATCAAGTTGCATACGCCTACTTTCAAGTCGAACCACGAAGAATAGAGAAAGAGGTTTGCAAAGTCAGGGCTGGGAACGCTCAAAGATACCTCTTGTACTAGCTTGGCGGGCGATACCAAGACATGCGCAAGGGCCTAAGGTGGCAACGTCTGACAAATGCGAGGGTAGCCCACTCTAGTTGAAGAGGGATTCCTTGAACAAAAGAAGCCCCACCAGTTGAAGATGCAGTATTTGGTATTAAACACTAGAATCTGTTATTTTTTACTTAAAAAATATTTTCATACCTTAGTCATGATATTCTTAATATTTCTCATCTTCTTTGATTTGATTATTCTGGCGATAATAGCAATACCGCCATTGTTGAAGTAGAGAGAGAGATAGAGAGAAAGAGAGAGAGAAATATTAAGGATCAGATCCAGCTACAATCTACCCTCTTAAAAGCTGAATGTCCCTGTTATGACCACACAATAAAAAGAAACGTGGCCCAGCCACTTTGGAAAAAGATCTGGTTATATTGTAATCATATGTTGGTTGGACCAACTTAATTTTTCTTTAAGGTCTCCAGCCCCAGACTCCAGCTGAGATCAAACAGACATGGCTGCACTTGTTTTTAGCTAGATAAAGTTTTTTATAAAGTGGTCCATAAAGTTGCCTGAATCGAAGTCCAAACAAAACCAAATTGGCATATTTGGTTTGGAAAAAGTTTGGCTTGGTTTTGTTTTGGTTTGTCTCTATATTTATGTTTGATCTGAATTGAAAAAACATAGAACGAACCGAGCAGTTAACAAACCTTTTTAAAGCATGTTGGTTCTGCTTGCTCTGATAATTTTGTGTACTCAAGTTTGCTAGTATCTTCTAAGTTTTCATATTTGCGGTTTTAGTCTTTCTCCTTATTCCTTTACCTTCCTCTTCATCACCTTGGCGTTACCAAATCAATAAAAGATTGGACCAAATATGGAGTTGCTAAGTTGTGTTTTAGTTTAATGGTTGTTTCATTATTACTTTTAAGCAGTTGATGTTTTTAGAAAATGGGCAAATAGGAAAAGTTTAGGTAAAAAAGATCAGCAGGGCAAAGGGGTTTAATGTACAGGTGGTGCATAAAGCGAATGCAAAAAAAATTTACATTTGGTTCTTACAATCTTGGGGTATATATCTTATAACTCTATTTTTTTTCTTTATTGTGGTATAGTTCTTGTACCTGTCTCTCTTTATTGTGGTATAGTTCCCTTTTACATTTTCCTACTATTTAAAATTTCATGAACTATTATAACCCGTAGAAACTACAGCGATGTAGAATTTATGAAGTGATTTTACCAATATTTGTTATTTGATAGTGGTAAATTTTACCAATATTTTTAGTGTTTATGATCTCAACGTCTTTTTTGTTGCCATCACATTTAACTTGTAAGTACTTTTGCAAGTAGAAAATTGCCTTTTTCCATTTACTAAATATGGGAAATAGGTTGAAGAGTCAAGAAAAAATACACCTAACAAAACTACAGAAAATAAATTTTTATTTTAATTTAATTATTTAAATTAAAATTTATAAACATATTTTATGTTTTGTAAATATCATTTATTTTTTATGTTTTAATAATAAATTTTAATATTAATATTTTATTTTGATATTAATAATAGCTTTGACTCTATAATCAATCAAGTACATTGCTTTTAATATTGATAGTGTTACCAAACACTCAATATTTAATTTTAATATTGATATAGTATAACCAAGCACCCAAGAGATTTGATACTATCACTTTTGATTTTAATACTCCATCCTTCACAAATATCAATATCTCAATGGATACTCAACCAAACAGGTCATAAGAAAATGTTGAATGAATGAAGAAAGAGCAGATCATACCCAATTTTAAGAAAAAGGAGAGATGTACAAGTCTGTGTCTGCTCAAATTATAGAGAGAACAAGTTTATGAGTCATACTATAAAATTTTGAGAAAGAATTTCCTTTTTAAAGGTGGTAAAGCTACAGTTCATTTAATGCAAATTAGCATAAAAGATACAAAGAATGAAGAAGGCATGGAAAGAAGAAACCACTGCCAAAGCCGTAATGTGAGAAAATGACAAGTAGAGATGCTTCCACACGAGAAATTTATCCCCATGAGAAGCCTAAACTGTACTAGTATGTAATGTTATGTTCTCTCTAAATTGACAAAGCATAGCTGGAAGCACCAAGGTCCATAATCATGGATCTAAGTGTCAAAGGGATTCCTTTCTATAAAATTTTGAGAAAGAATTTCCTTTTTAAAGGTGGTAAAGCTACAGTTCAATTAATGCAAATTAGCAGAAAAGATACAAAGAATGAAGAAGGCATGGAGAGAAGAAACCACTGCCAAAGCGGTAATGTGAGAAAATGACAAGTAGAAATGCTTCCACACAAGAAACTTATCCCCATGAGAAGCCTAAACTGTATTAGTATGTAATGACGCAAAGCTCCAAGCTCTTACCAGAGGCTCGTCAACTACAGAATGTTTGAAGGATCGTCAAACTTGTTCACAAAAAGCCTCTTGTTATGTTCTCTCTAAATTGACAAAGCATAGCCGGAAGCACCAAGGTCCATAATCTTGGATCAAGTGTCAAAGGGATTCCTTTGCTCCAGTTACTGATGAGTGAGATTGTGTGTTCATGGTCTACCCAATCAAACTTCCAGCTCCTAAAATGAGATCACCAGATAGAATTAATAATGCTACATCTCCAAGACAGGTGGTCAATATCATCAGAAAAGCATCCACAATTGCACATAGAAGACTGAATTCTACCAAAGGAACACATCATGAACCTTTTGGGTAACCTTCCCCTATAGATCTTCCACATAAAAGTTGTTATGCTGGCTGGATGAGAAGGATGCTAGACAGCCTTCCGTCATGGGGCCTCGACTCCTCCAAAATCTAATCTTCTTATGGCTGACTTGACAGTGAAGTTCAACTTTGCGTCAAGAAGCCAAACCAACTTACCTTCTGGGTTCTCTGAGTAACTATGGTTCTCAAGTAATGCCATCAGATCTAAATATTCTAGAATCTTCGCTTTTAAGTATCTTCTTAATTGAACAAACCATGCCCTGTTTGCATCTTTGTGATCAGCAACATACAAAGTTACATTGGATGCAAGTCTGCAGATTTTCGGGAACCTGATCTCCAATGCCAAACTCTTCAACCAGATGTGCTTCCAGAACAATCTCCTCCAGTTCCCTACAACCATCGAGGTAGAAGAGGTGAAGAAGTCCCAACTTCCCAAGATGCCATTCCAAATGGCTAAAAAACTTTCTTGGAGCTTAGACAGGTAACTAAAAAGGTACTTGGAGAGTCCAAATGACATAGTCCACCTAAAAAGGAAACATGGTGGTGGAATGAAGAAATACAAAAGATGATAAAAAATAAAAGAGATTGGTATAAAATATTGACTAAGTACCATAACAATGATGCTTATGAACCAGATAAGATAGTGAAAGTTGAAGCAAAAATAACTACAAGTCACGAGAGAGATGAGAATTTTAAATAGATGTACGAAAAACTTGAAACTAAAGAAGGTAAAAATCATATCTATATATTAGCAAGGATGAATGAGAGAGAGAGAGAGATACAGAATCTTAAGCAAGTTAAACTGTTTTGAAGATAATGAAGAAATCATTTGATCATAGATAGTGGCATTAAAGAAAGGTGGAAATTTTGCGTTGATACTCTTTTTAATGATAAATGTATTAGAAGCATTGAAGACATTGATGGTGTAACAAAGCATAACATAAATTATACTAGGAGGATTAAATTTTCAGAAGTTAAACAGACATTGAAGATGATGAAGCCAACCAATGCATGTGCCCCCATATTAAAGTATGAAGTGTTTAGAAGATTCATGGGTGGAATGGTTACACCTTATAACAAAACTTTATATTTCTACAAAAACGCCGAATGAATAGACAAAGAGCACCATCGTACTTATTTATTAGAAAAAAAAGATACAAGATTGCATAAATTAAAGTAATCAAGCTCATGAGTCATGCTATAAAATTGTGGGAGAGAGTTAAGGAGCAACAATTACAAGATAATACAAATATTTCAACTAACCAATTTAGTTTTTATGCTTGGTCAGTTTAAAATAGAAGGTATATTTTCTAATGTGACAAGAGTCACAGTTCATATCTTGCTTGAGAAAAGAAAGATGATACAAGTGAAAAAAAAAGAATGTAAGGAATAAAAAAGAAGAGCTAAAAGGGAAAAGAAACAAGCCCGAGAGTTGCTACTAAGGCAGTAGCAACCTAGAATTACACACTAATTTATGTCAGGATAGAAGGTTTTCTCCACATCATAATGTTTTGTGGAAACCCACCTGTTTGAGCGAAGTACCAATCCCCAACATAAAATGACATTTGTTGAAGAATATTGGATGGGCTATTGAAAGCATCCTCAAACATTCTTCTACTTCTTGCTCTCCTTAAGGACCAAAGAAACACAGATCATTCCATGGATTTAAGCTTCTTTAGAACAAAATTAAGGTGATGACATCACAAGAAGGCAGCCACTCCAAATTCCAGCTTCTAAACATGATACACCATAAGGAATGAATAATTCCACAATTTAGGAAAAGATGGTTAATGTCTTTTGAGAACCAATTTCAGAAAGAACATTTTGATAATTCCATTGGAAAGATCTTAGACAGATGTACTTTTGTAGGTAACCAACCTCTAAACAACTTCCCCCCACCAAGTCACATTAATCCCACCATAACTCCGATTAGAGCAGCAGACTTAACTGAGGAAGAGCTTGGAATGCCAGCTAACCACACTAATCTGTCAGGAATATCCTTGCATCTAACATTATGAAATAAACCCAGTAACTTTGAGAAGCCTATTAAGTTGATATTCCACTTAAACTGGACTCTGCTAGTCACCAGCTGAAAAGGGGAACTTTGACTGCTGCTGGTAAAAGGGTTGTACTAAGTTGAGTTCTCCAGAGCATTCCTCTATATTACTTTTCTATTCTCATGGTCCCAAGAGGGGTTTGTGAAATTGTAACGGATTAGAAAAGATTAGGGCTTACTTCTTTTGGCAGAACATATCTGAAAATAAATGTTCACATTTGATACCTGGGAGGAAGGTGTACAAGTGAGAAAGAAGGGAGAGTAGGCATCAGACTATTTGATGTTATACTTATCAAATGGCCGTAAAGACTAAAGTAATGGTAAGGACACAATCTGGATGGACATTATAATGTCCAAATATCTGGCACATGGGAACTTGTAGTGGCTACATAGCTCTTCATTCAAAACCATTGATTGCAGAATCGGCCGGATTGGATCGGAATCGGATTGGTCGATTTCGATCCGATCCATGGCCGAAGGTTCCGGAGGAATCAGTCCAAATCGCTTGAATCAGTCGGAATCAATCCGATTCCAACCGATTCCTCCAGAACACATAAGTTCCGGATCCAGATCCATTCTGGGTCCGGTTTGGACCCAAAATCGACCCCTTCGAAACCCTTACGCACCCCCCGTCGATCCCCTTCCTCAACAAGGTGATTCAGTGGTGATTCTTGACCGGAATAGATCGATCCAGCCTAGAATTGATCGATTCCACCTGCAAAACACAAGATCATACCGATTCCGGCGATCCTCTGACGATTCCAACAATCCAACATGGATTCCAACGATCTCTTCAAAGGATACAGCGATCCAAGCTCCGTTCCACCTCCATTCAATCCGTTCTTCCATCATTTGAAGATTACTGGCAAGATTTCTTCGCCGGAAACCCCGTACCCCCATTTCTATGCGTTTTTTACGATTCCGACCATGGTTAAATCCACTGAATGTTCTTGATAAGGAAAAAATTCCGAAATCCCCATATATTGATTTACAACCATTTTCGGTGTTTACGTAACTCTCTAAACATACCAAACAGCCCATTCGATGGGTTGTTCTCTTCCCGAATTGGTCCGATCAAGTTTTTTATACGTCATTAACATCTTATTAATAACATTCGACCGTCGAAATGGCTACGAGTTAATTTTTACAACTTTATAGAGATTTCGAAGTGGTTTTAACATACCGAAAATCCCGACTAATAGGTTGTTCTCTATCCCGGTAAACGAACGCGGATAGCTTATTCGGAAAATTTAAACTATCCACTTGCTGTTCGTTAACTAACGAACGGGTCGGATAATCGGATAATCGGTAACCATTGACATCCCTAGGAGTACGGATACGGATAATACTATTATTCGACCCGTATCCGACCCGTTGACATCCCTAGTGCTTATCTACTTTCTACTTAGTCAATAATTGCCTTGTTCATAATATAATATTGATAAATGACTGCAAGATATTTTTTGAACTCCTACGTCCAATATGGAGGACAAGTGGTGAATGACAATGAGGTGATGTAGGGTACACTCTTAGTTATTCAGCGCCTCCGCCGATCTCAACAGGATAGGGTAGAAGCTGAGTTAGAAGTAACTTGGAGTTGCATTGAGAATTTGGAGTCAATAATAATTTGACAACTAATCAGTTTTGATTTGTCATTTTTTTAGATGCAAAGGTATAAGATAAGGGTTGGAGTATACTCAAATGCTGAACTGAGATATTCTTGCGACAAAGTATATCCTGGTATAATTATTTAAGATAATGTTTTTATTTCCCTATCTTATAAGTTATAAATCCACTAATTCATGTCAAAGAGAGTTGATTGTTTGCTTCTTTCTTTTGCAGCTGAGTGGTGGGTTCAGGTAAACACTAGGAGTGGATGGAATCCACTTGCTGCTATTGGTATCAGGATAGTGAGCCAGAACACTAGTTCCTCTCATTGTAAGAAAAACTGGAGTATATTTAACATGATACATACAAAGAGGAGGAATAGGTTGATCTCAAACAGACTGGAGAAGTTGGTCTTCTGTCAATACAACATGAGGCTGCGCATCAAGAATATTAAAGATAAAGATCGACAGAAGATTTCAGATGAGAGATTTACACAGTTCGCAAGTGGTCCTTATGAGCAGAGGCATAGATCAGCCACACCACCTCCTGAGGAGGTTGACATAAATTAGATATTTCAGGAGGAACATGCACTTGCTTCTTGGATAAAGAAAAGGGTAGTCAGGGATCATCTAGCTAAGTTTGATCCCGATGACCATGCATGGGCAGAAGAAGAGTTGGATGATGTAGAGGCTAAAGAGGATGTTCCACCTACTTCTCAGGCTCAAACAGGCCATTCTTCTGCCCCAACAACTGTACAGCAGCCATCTCCAACGTTAGCCCCAACTCCAGCCCCAGTCGCAGCTACCCAGCCCATTCGTAGTCCAGGCAAAACGAAAACAAAAGTGATAGCATGAAAAATGAGTAAATTTTCAAAGTTAAAAAAATCTTTGGGTTGTGATGGGACATCAGAGATGGCAGAAAAAGTGAAGAGAAAGAAGCTAGAGATCAGGCAACGTCCTGTGAGCCCAAATGACAGCACACAGGAACCTTCTCACTCCTCAGTTGATGATGACAAGGAGTGCATACCAGCCACATAGCCAACAAGAGGGGGAGAGGTGTCCATGGCAGATGCAAGTGCAAGAGCTCCAGATCCAGACTCACCTACTTCACGGTGGCCAAAGCCGTATTACACTCTGGACAAGCAGGAGTCATAGACACATTATATGGAGCCGCCTTATCACTCATTTTCTAATCCCCACCATTCGTGCTTTCCTCCACCTCCACCTAAGCTTACCTACATGCCACAGTCTGATCCTTATGATTTAAGTGAGATGGGGATGCTTTATTTTCTTATGGATATGGACCAACATTTACAAGAAGGACAACTCAGCCGTTGGAAGAACAGTAGGAGCCCGAGAATGAAGGCCAATAATCAGGATATCGGTAATGATGTGATGTGTATTTTTCATCTTTTCATGTGAACATGTTATATGTTGTTATACTTTTTGCATCTTATATGTTGTTATATTACATCTTATTCTTATCTAAGAAACAATGCAAAAAAGTTTCACACATCATTACAGAATCGGCAAATTTCAATCTGATTCGGCCGATTCCGTGATCCATGACATGTAGATGCATGGTAAATGTTACATTTGCTTTTTTACAATTATTCTAAGCCATTTCCTATTTTATATTTTTTTCTGATTTTTTGGGATTTTTATGAAGAAAACAAAAAAAAATGATTCCAAATCGATTCCCTTCCCAAGACTCGGCCGATTCCGACCGATTCCTAGAAATTGGAATCAGATCAGTCCCACCGATTCCGATTCCTGAATCCTTGTTCTGGACCAACGTTTCCATCATATAGAAGAGTATTTGGCATAATTGGTACTTCTTTCGACATCCACGAGGGTGTGCTCGAAAAATAGAAGAACATCGTTCTGGGAGGACAGCAACACAGATTTTTTGCAAGCAGACAAATTTCCCGGCTATTCCATCTCATGACTGAGAGAATGTAAGGTGGCTGACTGCCGGACAGAGGATGCAAGGAAAGGCACTTAGAGGTTATTATTTCAAAAAAATCTATATGATTCAGAATGTGTAGAATTAACTTCTATGCTAAGTTTATTAGAAGACTTCAAGAAAAAAAACAACGCGAAGATATCCTTATCTGGAACAGGAGCAACTATGAAAAATCTCAGTCCAATCAACCAAGTACTTTTAAATCATAGAGGGGTGAAAAATTCCCAGTGGACAAACGCATGGAATCCGATTTTCCCTATCAAGTTTTGGCTTTTCTTATGAAAAATTCACTAGGACAGACTGCCAACAAAGAGTTATTAAATAAATTATGGGATTTTCCTTCAATTTGTTGTGTTTTGTGAAACAAGGTACGAGGATTAAGACACCTATTCATAAAGTGTAGTATAATTCAGAGCATTTGAAAGCTACTTTTCAAAATTCTTGGGCAGCATTGGAACTCACAAATGTATATCTGAATTTCTGATGAGGATTGGCAAACATTCAGGCCAATTGAAAGTAGAGAAACAATATAGGAATTGCTTCTACAGGCAATGATCTGGACTGTTTGGTGTAAAAGGAATCAGAGAGTTTTCATGAATAAATTCTCTGATCTGTCGTTGATTAGAGGAATTGCTTCTACAGTTTGTAGGGATATATATCAAGGATCGGTTCTTTGCGCATTGTTATTGTCATCCTGCCAACTTCTTTTTGTGTCATGTTAACTCTTGAAGCAGGTCATGTAGATAATTATCGCATCACCACAGTTATTATCTATGACTTCTCTCTAAAGTTCCCTTCAAGTAATGAAATTGTGACTGTTTCTCAGTCACCTTCAAAAAAATTTTGAGAAGTCTGTGATTTCCTCTTTTCAAACTTTTGTGAGAGTAAAATCGCTAATTTCCTTCACTCCCATCCTTATTCCAAAGAGCACAAACAGAATCATCTTGATCCAGCAATATCGTAAAGCCTCAGAAATTGATCTGCAAGTGGAGGAAGGCCTAATGATTTGGGACACATGCAACATTCAAGTGGAATCCCCATTCGAATTAGATAGATTTTTTTTGATGAGTATGTGGCAGCAAATTATTCAAAACATGTTTCAAACTTTGAACCATCTTATCCACCCACACCTCCAACTATAGCATCAGATAGTTCTATGATTTTAGTCAAATAGCTGAATCATTTTTTCACATTGATATGAGCCAATTATGACTAATCAGTCTCAATGGAGCATTCAAAAGAATAAAGACAATGATAGGAATGTATCTATTCTATCTCATATAAATTATACAATTTTCTTTTGTTATTAGAATGAATATTAATGTTATTTTATATCCACTTGTCTTAAAATATCTTCTGAAATTATAGTCACATGAAAGCGTGTTAGATGTCACAATTACATTTTTAACATTTTTAGGGGCTTTCATATCTTTTTAAAATTTATCATGATTTTTATAAAATTTTTAAAATAAAGAAAACTCCAATCCGAACAACTTCTGGATCAGATTCCTCCTAGAGAATCAGTCTGGATCGGACCAGTCTGGATTGGATCGGCACTAGCCGATCCTGACCCCTATTCTGATCTGTCCAACCTTGGATTCAGCAGCAAAAAAAAAAGAAAAAGAGAGGGAAAAGGGGGCAGTGCCCAGTGCACAACGGGACACCGAAAAATCCAAAAATTTGACTAACTCTATTATTTTCAAGATTACACAACAGGCTCTGTATATTTTAAAAGCATGACTTTGACATCTAAGTATTTAACCCTTGAAACCAAGATATTTAAAAATATGCCCTTATATCAAAAAAAACAAAAGTTAGAACATGTCCATATTAATTCCCATCAACTTCCTTAGGTTTAGATTTAATATGTCCAAATCGTCTCAATCTCCCTTCTTCCAATTTGTCTACAATGGCTGTTACTTCTGCATTTTCTCAAATATATTCATTACGGTAAACAATTAATATATTTACAAAGATTACTATTAACTCCATATTTTTCTTCAAAATTCATATCATCCTCTCTTGATAAGAACTAAAAGTCGTAAACAAGCAATATAGCAAAAGATAGAAAAAATTTTGTTGAGATTAATTACAAAATTGCACCTTCTTGAACTTCAAATTCACTTCCCTCAAGCAGTTGCAGCCAGAAACTCGGAACCCAACAGATGCCCCCAACACACGGCTCATAAACCAAGCTAGCAACCTGGAAAAAAATCTGGAAAAAAAGAAATAGTTGGTGAACAATAGATGAAATTAGTATTTATTTGCAAACAAACCAAACAAAAAAGGGAAAAAACCAAGTTCAGATTCAAAGAGCTTAAGCTAAGCAGTGCATCGTCCCAAAAACTAGCGATTTACTACATATAGTTAAGGCTAAAAAACATTTTTTTGGAAATTTGGAGGCTGTAACATAACCAGTTAACTAATGGCCTTATTCTTAAAGTAATTTTAAAGTATATAAGCAACTTTTAAGTAGATAAAACCATTAAGTTGATTAGCCAATTCATTTAGCACTAGCATACAAATGAAGCTACAAGAGTTTGACCACCACAAAAGTAAAATAGACAACCAAGTGGCAGTGATTCACTCAAGGTAGGCAATTAAGCACATAAGCTATTTACAGTACTGTTTGCATTTATAACCTAGAAAATGGATTCTTCTGCATGTATTCCCCAACATACACTGTTAATAGATTGATGACAAATGGTAAAACTTATCTCTCCCACATTCATAAAGGAGCCACAAAGAGTGCAAAGAAATAAAAGAAACATCTATCTGACGGGCTAGCTATGACATACTCTTTCAAGAAGCTACAAAGACATAATTTTGAAATAATAAAATGACAGACATTCAAATAGATTGTCGAGGCCTGCAGAAATAGAGAATCTAAAGCTATGCAGAAAGATTCTTGAGTAAGGCTGATACAAGAGTCTTGTTTATTGACATTCCAAAGTTCTAGGACTTCAGTAAAAATTGAATAAGGTCTATCACCATTATCTTGGTTGCTACTCCACCTGCTCTGATTATGTTGCACAGACTTGTGAAGAGTTCACGCTTGTGACTTGTGAAGAGTTCACGCTTGTAGGATGATGATAACATGCATGACAATAAAGCATCACAATTCTGCCATAGTACCATAGCGGCGATCATCAATAACAGTTCTTAAAAAAAAATTAAACTTCAGAGATATGTTCACACTCAAATCAGGAGATGAGCGGCTGTGGAGACAAAAACATTAGCATAAAGGTCAAATGTGAGAAGCGGACATGTTATGAATGATTACTTCATCATTTGTATCATTCCAATGGTAAATAAGAATTGAGACACTGAAACAAAGGAAATATTTTTGGTAGGTGTCTGGGAAACAGAACATGAAGTGTCAGACGGGATAAGGTCCACCTGAAACAGAAAGATATCTAGGTAGATGTTGCAACAGAATTTTGAAAAGAGAGAGAGAGAGAGAGGAAGTTGACGTCAAAATTGGCAATGGAGCAAGCCCTCTATGGCTCTATGAGAATATTCTAAAGACATGGCAGGAGGAGAGGTGGTAGATCAACATCCACTGGAGGAGCTCCAGAACCTCAACGCCCCCTCCTCTTATCCTGTCCAATGTGTGTGAAGAATTTTCTTCACCCCCCCCCATAAATTCAGTATGTAGATCGTGATTGGACCAAAAGAAACCCCATGGTTTCATTTCCATTGAAGAAAGATGAGGGACTTCATGATCCCTTGCTGCTGTCACCTGCCAGAGGAAATCATGAAGAGCTTCAATGACATAAAAGTGACCACTTATTTGCCAATAGAAACAATGATTAAAAAGGTCATGGATGCATGCCACTGTGGCTCAGGTCTGCTCTGGGTTGGTGTCGATCCCGTAATACGACCCCATGAAGTCAAAATATTTACTAGAGACAATTCCAAAGGCACACTTCTCAGGGTTGAGCTTCATGTGGTGCCTTCAAAGAGTGCCAAAGGTCTCGGTGAGTCCTAGTGCTCTATGCTCTTCACTAGCATGTTGTCCATGTAGGCCTCCATGTTGCACTCAAGTCACTATGAAAATTTTTGTTCAACATCTCTAGTAATGGCTCAACTGACAATCATGGTCCTTATTAAGGAAATGGTTGTGTTTTCCTCTCTTTTTTTAAATGACCAAATCAGTCATTTTCAATAAATAAAAAAAATAAAAAATATTTACAAAACTTCTGCTAAGGGATTAGAAGTGAAGAGAAAAAAAAAACATATTGAAAACAGAGAACCTCTCCCTGAAAGTAGAATCAGCTACTTATCCCCCCATCCTAGCAAGATACTAGTTTATAACATGATTCGCCATCAAATGGAGAATGGTCGAAGGCTTCTCAAAGTGATCTTCAAATATCCCTCTAGTCCTGAAGTGCCAAATTGCTCTTAACATCACAGGTAAAGTAATCATCCATAACCTTAGGTCTACCGTCCACGGATTCCAATCTGACCACTAGAGCTATAGGTTAGTCATGTTGCTAGGATCCGATCAGTTTATGTTCCAATTCCTAAAGAGAGTTCGCCAGACTAAGTGAATAATACCAGTGTACGAAAAGGTGATAGATATCTTCCTTCTTGAATCTACAAATGATACACAATAAAGACTCAACTGGGAGAATCTTATGCAGGTGGCATCTTGAGGGTAATCTTTGTCTGTCAATCTTCCACAGAAAAAGTTTATCCTAGTTGGGATGATAGGGATCCAAACAGCCTGGTAATGGATGGTTTCCACACCACCAAAGTTCAGCTTTTGAATAGTTGATTTGACAGAGAGAGCCATTTTCCTCTCCGGCAGACAAAGCGGTTCGTCCTCCACATTTTCTGCACATTTGCTCCATTTCAACAGATCCAACATGCTTGCTATCTGTGATTTCAGCCTCTTTTAGGTTCCTTCTATAGCTGAAATTACACTCAGCCTTGACATTCTTGCATGCCTTACCTAGAGGGTCTTGACTGAGACTGTATGGTGTAAAACCTCAATTTTAAAATTCATTTTATGCATCATCAGACTACTTAGAAAATTAGGTAATATCCTATAAAATTACTAACTAGTTCGGTGATATGGTTAAAATATAGACCGAGATTATCAGATGCTGTGAAAATTTAATTTTTGACCTCTCCCATCGGATAGTGAAATTATTCAATGCTAATTACATCCAGCAATGACTCGAAAACGCTTGATTAATCGTTATAGAAAGCTACTTGTAGAAGACATACATCCACATAAAAATAAGCACACAAGGGCGGTAGCCTATGGGCTTGATGAGATGTAAATATGATGAGTTATGATTTAATTTGATTTTTGTTTCAAATTTAATGTTAATTGGATTTATATTTGAGTTTGTTTTAAGGTTTGATTTTGATTTTGGTTTGGTTGGAATTATTATTGTCTCGGTTTTGAAATTTAGTAAGTAAATTAAAGTGTTATGAGATTAAATCATTTGATTGATTGAAATTGAATGTTTTTTAATTCACGTTTGAGATATTTTCATTATCTTTCTTATGATGTATGTTAATTTACATACTTGATTTTGGTTTCAGTTTGATTAGCCTTAACTTTGATTAATTTGTTTGAGGTGTGTCCTAAATCAAGAGTTTGGTTTCCTCTTTTTGTTTATGATCTGATTTTTAATCTTAAGTTGATTTTTATTGTTCTGAATGTTTTATCAAATCTTTTTTAAGTTGATTAAGTCATCACTTGATTAATGATTTAGTCCCAAAATTTAGATGACATAAAGATGAATTTTCAGATTTTAACGACCTATTTTAAGGTTTTTTTTGGACTAAATGAACCGGTTTTGATGTTTGTTATAATCTTGTTTATGTTGTTCAGGTTCGTATCCTATCGAGTCCATCGGGCTAATATTCGAATGCCCAATATCCACATCAGTGTCAACACATATAATTCATTTCATTGAAAGTCAAACTTGAGTACATCGGTATGACAAGTGTGCCATCAACTTGAAGATAATGATGTCGATCCCAGACGGACATGATGATGGGTTCTTTCCTCCTGATATATTTTCATAAGATTTAAGAGAAAGATCAAGCATGGCGACATGCAGTATCTACCGTTGATTAAATAAGATTTACCTCTTGTAAATTAAGTCTTTCGACTCACCACATTGGAGAATGGATCCGTCGACAATGAGAACTAGCTCATACCTACATCCAAGATGTGACGTACCGGGATGGATCCAAAATAGTTATCCAATGAAGCCGTCCAATTCAATGGGCTAACTCCTTAAAAAATTAATTCTTGATGTTCCAAATTTAATTTAAGTTCATTTTTGTTGGTCCAATGTCCATTGGGCCAGTTCATGTCATTCTCAGCCCAGTTGACTGGTTTCATGTCCTTGTGGTCCCGTTGGCCTGCCTTGAGCTTTATTGGACTCAGATAACCTGTTTGTGCCCCGATCTTCACCTCGAGCCTGCTGTTTTTTGGGGTGGAGATTGAGGGCCCGCTTGTGCAAGACTTGGCCCATCGTATGGATTCCAACAATACCTGGCGTTGACCCCTCATTTTAAGGCTCTAAGAGAGATGGAAAAAGGGATTTTTTGGTTGTTTTAGGATTTGAACAGGGGTTTTGGGTTGGTTTTGGGGTAGGCAGGTCAGTTTAGGGGCTGGTTGGGTGGCCTATTTTAGGCAGTGTTCAGGACTGCACGTGAACCGATTTGGGCCTGTTTGGGAGTCCACTCAGAGGAATGTGCAGGACGGTTTGATCAGTCTGTGTGCAGGCCAATATGTGACCTGCTTTGGGTCAGTAAAGGGGGGTTGAGAATGGGACTGTTCGAGACCTGTTTGGGAGTCCACATGAGGACAGTGCAGGTCGAGAATAGGGCTGTTTGGAGACAGGTTCATGAGCTGTTTGGGAGTCTACATGGGTGACTGTGCAGGCCAAGAACAAAAACGGGAAAAAAGGCCGTATGAGGGGCTGTTTGGAGGGGTCTGTGTAGGCCAAGAGAGGCTATGAACAGACCGGTTTTAAAGAACTGTTTGGGGCCAGAAGAGGAACAGTTTAAGGGTCTGCGCGAAGGGCAGTTTGGAGTCCATTTAAAGACTGGTTTGGGGTGCTGTTGAGGGTCCGGTCAAAGGACTGTTTTGGGACCATTCGCAGATTGGTAAGAGACTGTTGGGGCTATAAGCAGACCAGGAAGAGGGCAGCGCATGGGGGCTTTTAGGGCCTGTTTAGGGACTGTGTGGGGGCGTTAAACAGGTGCTGCGCAGGGATTTTGAAGGCAGGCCAAGAAGGGGACTTCAGATGACCTATTTGGTGGCTAAAGAGGGGTGCACAGGAGACAAAACATGGCCAAGAAGGGGCTGTCTGTGTAGGCTGTAAAGGGGACAGATGGCAGATTTCAGGACTAGTTTAAGAAGACCAAACAGAAGGCATATTTCAGGACTAGTTTAAGGAGACCAAACAGGGGGCTTCGGCCATGGGAACTTGTAGGCAGGGGGAGAAAGGCTGCCTCTTCTCCTTCTTGCTAGCATAGCAACAGCAACAGCAAAAGGGAGAAGAATGCTCCCTTCTTCTCCTCCTCTTGAGTAGCAGCCACAAGAGGGACTTGATCACAGCTAGATGGCCTCCGGTGGCAGCAGGATGAGGGGAGAGCAGCAGGGAGAGGTGGCAGCAACACAGGGAGAGGACCGCAGCCCTCTCCTTCTCCTTCTCCTCCTCTCTCTCTTGTAAGTGGTGGTCAGGTGAGGAATGTGGAACCTCTTTCTCTTGAAAGGATGCCTTTTTTACAGAGAAGGAAGAGAAAAGGCTGGCTGGTGAGTTTCTCACGTTGACAGGATGCTGATGGCAGCAGCTTCTTTTGGAGTTGGTGCAAGATGAGAGAAAATCTCTCTTATCTTCTTTTGGTATTGGTTTCTGATCGGAGCCTTTAAAATCGGACATCCCCACTCACGATATCCGACTCCCCACCATTGTCGGCACCTCAGACTGTTTCTGCAACTCGCCTGAATATGATAAAGTCTGTGGCATCTTCCACACTTCCATCTCCTACCTCTATCTCTCACCGCCTCCACCACGGCATCCTGGAAAGATCTACAAGGCACAATACCCCCCCTCCCCCCAGCAACAAGGACGTCCATCCCCACAACATGGGTCCGAGAGTGTCGCAGCCATCTACGATGGTATGCCCAGCCAAGGGCTTTCCATGAGAATAGGGACGCTAGATGTTACTAGACTCTTCCTCCGGCACCCCTTTTTCCAACTCCATGAACCTCGAACCGATGTCACTAAAGCTCCTCTCTCCTCCTCTCATTCCAAGGATTAAAGATCGATATCCTCCCCTCTCTCCTCTCTCTGATGTCACAGTGCTATTACAAAGTTAACTTCTTCCAATGGAAAAACATCTTATTAAAGACAATACAATCAAGGTATTTGGACGAGTGGGCATAGAACCAAACGTAGAAAGCAACCCAAGGATATTTGTTTGTGGGGAAGAAATATTCAAGCATCATCTTATTTCTAACTTTCAAAATTGACCAAAGAAGTGTGAGTAGATAAAAGTCTCATAAGTTCTTGTTTTTCTTTTAAGGGTCATTGTTTTTCCCCATCTTATAAAAGTTTGACCACATCTTATAGAGGATCTCATTGTAGATTCCAACTTCTCAATAAGGTTCTCCAAATATTAAATGATACCACCATCGATGAACAGGTGATTAACATCTTCCACGTGAATACCACAAAAACAGCACATTGAAAGTCCAAAGAAATGAATCTCCAAAGATATTTCCTAGTCGGTAGACAACTTTTGCACAACTTTCGCAAGAAAATACAGATTGTCCATGGAAGGATAAGAGCCCAAACTCCAAACTAGTTCCCCCCGCGAACCATGATTCCCTAATAGATAACCTCTTAATGGTTGTACTAACTGAAAACAAAGGTGATTTCTTGACTACCCAAACAATTTTCAACATCCAACATCTAACCCCCACCCCACCTCAGCTTAGCCAATTTTGCCTTGGGTGATAACCTCCGTCACCTAAGCAACTGCCCCAAGCTAGGTGCCCACCTCACCTACTCACTGGCCCAGAACCTAGACCATCTATTAGATAAAGATCTATCAACCAAGACCCTATAAACTAAAAGTTATAATGCATCTGGCTTGGAGAGCCATGAACTTGGGATTTGGTAGATGTAGTTGTACTAGTTACCAGACTTCAAATTGTATTTCTTTATTGGTTGATGTTACCTAGTCATTTTAAGTTGCTTAGTTGTAGTCTTCAAATATTTGTTGTTACTATCATAGTTGTCAAGGCAACAAGGCACCGAAGACATTGAAGAGTGCCAATTCCGCTTAGGCGACAAGGCAGCCGCTTATGTCTCGCCTAGGTGGTCAAGACAATATCATTAGATAGACTTGTAAACGAGTATAACGGGATCCAAAACCTGATCTAGATCCAAAAACCTTAACCTCAGTTCGGGTCTAAGTTAACCTAAATTGTTCATTAGCAATAAACCAAATAGAACATATTTTGTCTAGTACGATCCACCCTCCTTGAGACCCAATGGGCCTTTACACCCAACGGGTGAAGACACCAACAATTAGACCTAAACTTAATTTTGGCATCCTCTCCACATAATCATCTCTGTAGCATAGGGGAAGCTGCCACTCATCTCTTCTTTAGGCACAGTGGAAGGATCCTCCACCTCAATTGTTACCGAGCCATCCTTGCCCTCTTTCCTTTTATTTGCCCGGTGCTTCTTCCTCTCGTACAACTGCTCGCCAACAAACATTCCCATAGCTGATGCCATAGTTGTCAAGGCAAGCGCCTAGGCATTACTTAGGCACAGAGATAGTTTTCCAAGCCCGCCTAAGGTGCTAGCCTAACACGCAGACAAAAAGGTGTGCACCTTGGCTGCCTATGATTGCCATGGACCACCTGGACCAACCAATCCAGATTTTCTTGAATCCTCTCTAGTTCTACCGAACTAGTGCTTAACCCCCCTGACACCCACCAGATTGAAGGCCCACCCAACGGAACAAAACCCTTGTAGCCCCCAACCTGCTCAATCACTCTTGACGCCTCGACGCTAGATGAAAAAAAGTTCTTCCTCTTCCTCATTGATGCTACTTCTAGAAGCCCTCAATGTCGCTTCCAAGCCATTCTCTTCCTCCTTCACCAGTGCAGTCATCTCCTCATCGTCATCCTCGTCCACCTCCGATAAAAACCTAGGTTTTATGTTTTCAATTTCATTTCTTCCTTCAAACTTATCATTTATATATCTATTAGAGGCTTTTTAATATTCTTCTGCACTTCTTATGCTTCAAATTTTAAAAATTTGCAAGTTTAAATGTCTCATGTGCATGGTTTCGACTTTGTCGTTTTTGTCTCTTCAAGCATCTTTGTGTATTCTATACATAATAGAGACATTAATTGATATTGGATATTGTCATCTTACAAGTGCTAGGGCTTGAACCATCTTAACCAAGTTGAAATCATATGTGCTAGAGTTTGAATATAAGAAATCACATATCACTTCTTAGCTAATTTTCTCTTGTATCTAAGCATTTCCATTGATTTAAAAACTGACCTAAACTTAGTTTAATTAGCCGTTTATTAAAAAATTCTTATATCTTCAGTCGGTGAACTTTATTTTCGATTTTTTAATAGAATCTAGGACAAGATTAGTTAACATGAATGTTGAACAAAAAAAATCAAGTGAAGTGATCCAAGTTGGAAATATACATATCAGCCCAATGACACGAACAAGAATAGAGTTAAATGTGAACTTGTGAATTGGTGACAAATGGTGAGTTTCGCGACATGAAGAAATGTCCAAAAATCACAAAAAAATTGCCGATTAAATGTTAGCTTAGTTGAATAAAAATAAGAAGAGAAAATTGACATCTTCCATAATAATAGACACTATGGCTGAGTATTCTAAAAGTGATGAAGAGACCCAAAATGGCGGCAAACAGCATTCAAAGAAAGGAAATGTTAAATCTACAACTTTACCTATAAAAGTAGAAATAATAAAAGTCCAATGGATTTTTTACAAAACATCTATAGAAGACTTTGTTGATGCAACAAAAAGTGAGAAAAAATATCAAAATAAAGTTGAAGAAACAAGAGTTAGCCTTGTTTGAAGAATAAGTAGTCACTTGGTTTTATGAAGTTGACATTTGTTTTAATATTATTTAAAATTGAGATGTTTTAAGATCATGTGTGAATCTGCAACTTAAGTTAGACCAAGTTGTATATGATGAGACAATAAAGAAGATTCAAGACATCGAGATATTCTATATTAAACGACTAGTAAATATTGGTTTCATTTTCTATAAAAATTTATATTTCCTTTAATATTTAAATTTAATTGAAATTTAGAACTTGAATGGTCCTTTTTGTAATTTTCCTCAAAGACTTATATAAGCCATTCCTGTAGTCTCGTTGAGGGCATGAGATGTTGAAATGAAAAAAAGAATGATCCTAGAAGAGACTAGAAGTCAAAGCCCCACCCTCTTCCTCATTAGGTAGCTGATGCGGGACAACAACGGACCGAGAGAAAAGGACTTGCGAAAATTGATAGCTCACTAAATTTACCAACAGATCTGATTAATCGTCAATTTTAGAGTTCAAAATCGGTTTAAAATGTTATTAATAGAAATTGGACCAGTAGCTATTCCAAAAAAAAAAACCAAAGAAATCTTAAACAAATTTATTCTCTACCAATGTGGTTACCAAACCTTTTTAAAACGAAACTGATTTAAGTAGTTTTCAAAAAAAATTTAAGGTCATCTCGGATTTATACTCTCAATACGCCGACGTCTTGAAATAAGCGGGCTAGGATCCTACGCACTACTGAGCATAGCGTTCGACGCATAATAGAGAACAAAAGTAAACATCCAAAGGTAAAGTAAGAGATGTACCTCCACGTCGAAACGTGGGTGTCGGCTCGGCTGGCTATGAACACCCGACCTTATACACTTTAGAGGGATTAAAGAATTTACAAATTTCTAATGGAAATAAAGATCCACGTCTCGCAGGACGGTATTGGATCAACAAATCAACTTTGGTGGGTGTTCTAAGCCAGGTTGACGAGCTATCTTTGAGAAGACCGCCTGAGTAACCCACAGTGAGCGGAGTCCAGCTCTTAGTAAAAAAAATAAGCAGCAGGTTGGTAGCCCGGGTGGGATCAGATCCATGTTTCTTCAGGGAGGTGTTGAACTCGTTTTCAACTGGCAGCTCCAAAGAGTCACTCAGTAAGATCGACAAGGAAATAAACCAATATGACAGTGAACGCTACCAGCAGTCAGGGGACTAAGTCCACACTGAAGGGCAACCACTGGAGAAAGACTAGTGTAGTGAAACACTAGAGTTCTGTAATCAGAAACCGCTACCAGCGATCAGGGGACTTAGCCTCACTGAAGGGCAACCACTGGAGGTGGACCAGTGTAGTAAGAATACTAGAAATCTGTCATGATAATATCCAAGCCGGAATCATATTTTGATTCATACAAAACAGCACCACTCATCATTTCCCGAATCCGAGGGAGGGACTAAGAACATAAACGTGGGAGGGACTGTTAATCACTGATCATCGGATCTCATCCAACACTGATGTCATAGCTCAATGAGCTCATCAAGGATGTTGCAGCCAAATAAACGAGTTCAAATCACCGAGATCGACTGTAAATGAACCGCAGGACTAGTTCGGGATTCGTCTCCAGCCCATTGTCAAGGCGGACATTCCGCTGAACTAGAGTAGCTATGATAATCCACGGATCTGACTGAAACCGGACCAGTTCTAAATAGCCATTCCGACAGACCTTGCGCCAAGGCCGGTCAGCTATAGATCTGGAGGACTGGTGAACAGAACAGGAACCAGAAGTAAACCAAACAACCACGGTAGGCCTTGAGTGTATGGGAACTTATCTGAACGGATAACCAGCGGGAATGTGTAGAAACCAGATCCGAGATGGATCTCTCAAGAGCGTGGGAGGTAGATCATCAGTCGAGGAACCAGATGGAACTGCTCAACATTGTAGCGGAACTTCTAGATCTGGACACCTCTGTTGAAATAGGATGCTGCCTCGGATCTGCGTAGCCGGAGTGTCCAGCCACCGTAGGGATCGAACCAGGAAACTCCAGCAGGAGTGCGACAGCCGCAATATGCCGGAGAAGAGGAAAACTAGATAGAAGAAGAATGACTACGCCATGGAAGAAGACAAGCTCGAGCTAGGCTACTGTAATGAAAGATGGAGTACCGCCGTCGCCATTGGAGAGCTAGGGTTCACTCGCGGAGCTCACTCGCGGGCAGAGATGAAGAAGCGGTCGCCCGAGAGAGAGGAAACCAGTCGCCGCTATAAGAAGCTAACTAAGGGTAAAGCTGGAAAAACATCAACGGGAGAAAAATGAATTCAATTCTTTTCTTCATGCGTCCGCCGATGGTTTACAGGGTCATTTATAGGGATTTTGAAGCAAATGGGAGAAAAGACAAAACAGCAAGTCGTATTGGGCCCCGGATGCCCAACAGCCCATTTCGCCATACGCTGCCTTGGCCATCGACGAAGAGAGAAAAAGAAAAAAAATAAAATTACTTGGTCCAAAAAGAAAATACATGGTCCGCAGGCCTGCTAAGCCCACCATGTAAATGCGCCTCTTAGCTCCATTTTGGTAAACAAATTTAATAACCAATATCTCCTAACCACAGGTTGTCCTTCTATCGTCTGCTATAAAATTTTCCAAACCGATTTAAAAATCGGGTGTCCCCACCAACTCCTCCTGGCTGAGGAGAATTCGACTCCGTCGAATCACATTTTTCTACCATGTCTGGCTCAATTTTCTGTAATTCATCTCTGGAAATCCATGAATCGTCACTGTTCGGCCGACCTTTCCAACGTACGAGGTAACGGTGACTCAAACCATCCTTAGATGTAGTTACCTGTTCATCAATTATGCAGTCTACTTGCTCTTGCTCAGTTCTAGAAGATCGGCTTTGTGGACTCTCCGAAGGTTCACTCAAACTGGGAAAATATGGTTTAGTGAACTCACTAGGTAAAGAAGTCGGCGCTTGAAAAGCTATTAAATCAGAAACGTTGAAAATCGGATTGATACCATAATCCATTGGTAAATCGAGAACATAAGCATTGTTACCGACTCTTTTAGTTACCTTAAAAGGTCCAGCACCCCGGTTGTGCAATTTCTTAACGGTTCCTGTGGGAAACCGTTCAGGACGGATCCTGATAATAACAGAATCACCAACCTTAAACTCTTTTTGACGTTTATGTAGATCTGCATGGTTCTTATAGTGAGCATACTGACTCTCTATATGCTTTCTGATCTGGCCATGCAGATTTCTGATATGCTCGGCAAGTGATTCAGCTGATGCAGACATTTTATGCATGAGTGGGGTAGCAACCAGGTCAACAGGTCTCCTGGGCCTATGGCCTGATACAATCTCAAAAGGGGACAAACCGGTAGTTCTATTGACAGAGTCATTGTAGGCGAATTCAGCTAAAGGTAGGATGCAATCCCAAGTTCTAGCATGTTCCCTAACAAGACATCTCAACAGATCACCTAAACTTCTATTCACAACTTCGGTTTGCCCATCGGTTTGAGGATGGTAAGCACTAGAGAATTTCAATTTGGTTCCCAACAAATGCCAAAGTGTTTTCCAAAAATAGCTCACAAATTTCACATCTCGGTCAGTGACAATGGTTTTTGGTAGCCCATGGAGCCTGACAATTTCTTTCAAGAATAACCTAGCAATGATGGAAGCGTCAGAAGTTTTGGCACAAGGAATGAAATGTGCCATTTTCGAAAATCTATCCACCACTACCAAGATCGAATCATACCTTCTAGGAGTTTTGGGTAACCCAAGAACAAAATCCATGCTCAAATCCTGCCAAGGAATTTCTGGAATGGGAAGAGGAGTGTATAATCCAGTGTTCTGCTTCCTGAACTTTGATGTGGTGCAAGTGTAACACTGGGACACAATTTTGGCAACATCCCTCTGCAGGCTAGGCCAATAAAAACGATGCATGACCAATTCAATGGTCTTGTTTCGGCCAAAATGACCACCCAATCCTCCACAATGAAGTTCCCAAACTAGGAAATCTCTTAAAGAAGTTCTAGGAATGCACAAACGGTTACCATGGAATAGGTAACCCTCATGGATCAAAAAATCAGCAAATTTCCTAGATGAAACCTGGATCAGAGTTGCATAAATTTCAGCAAAATCTGGACAGTCATGGTATTCTTCCACAATTTGTGGAAAGCCTATGGCTTCTGCACTGAATGAGTTAAGCAAAATTATTCTCCTGCTAAGTGCATCAGCCACTCTATTCTCTGTTCCGGGTTTATGTTTCAAAACAAAAGTAAAGGCCTGAATGTATTCTACCCAACGGCTATGCCTAGGGTTCAATTTCTTTTGGGCCTGAAGGTATCTCAAAGCTTCATGGTCAGAAAATAAGACAAACTCCTTAGACAAGAGATAATGCCGCCAATATTTTAAACTCTGTACAATGGCATAAAACTCTTTATCATAGGTAGAATATCTCAATCTGGCTTCTGACAATTTCTCACTAAAAAAGGCTATTGGATGACCTTCCTGTGAGAGAACTCCTCCTATGCCAATCCCAGATGCATCACATGCAACCTCAAAGACTAAAGAGAAGTCTGGAAGTTTAAGGACAGGAGACTAAGTCATAAGTTGTTTCGAGGAGACAAATGCAGTTTCAGCTGCCTTAGACCACTGGAAATTGCCTTTCTTGAGGCAGTCTGTGATAGGGGCTGTAACTGTGCTAAATCCCCTAATGAAACGTCTGTAAAAAGTAGCCAAGCCATGAAAACTCCTAACATCATGGATGTTTTTAGGAGTAGGCCAATCAAGAATGGCTTTGACTTTTTCTGGGTCTGCAGATACACCATCCTTAGAGACTATGAAGCCCAGCAATGTGACAGTGGGAGTGAGGAAAGAGCATTTCTTAAAATTTCCAAACAATTTTTCTTCTCTTAAGGCTTGACAAACCTGCCTAAGATGTCCTAAATGTTCAGTTCGTGATAGGCTATATATCAGAATATCATCAAAATAAACTACCACAAACTGACCAATAAATGGCTTAAGGACAAGGTTCATCAACCTCATGAAGGTGCTAGGGGCATTTGAAAGCCCAAATGGCATCACAAGCCACTCATAGAGTCCATCCTTGGTCTTGAAGGTAGTTTTCCACTCATCACCTGGTCTAAGCCTCACTTGGTGATATCCACTCTTCAAGTCAATTTTAGAGAAAATTACCGCCCCAGCTAACATGTCAAACATGTCATCCAAACGTGGTATAGGGAAGCGGTACTTGACAGTAATTCTATTTATTGCCCTACTGTCAACACACATGCGCCATGTTCCATCTTTTTTTGGAGCTAGCAATGCAGGAACAGCACATGGGCTCATGCTCTCTCTAATGTATCCCTTTTCAAGTAACTCATCTACTTGCCTCTTGAGTTCCTCATGGGACTTTGGATCCATCCTATAATGTGGCAGGTTTGGTAAGGTGGATCCTGGAACCAGATCTATGGCATGCTGGACTTCTCTCATGGGTGGTAACTCAGTAGGGAGTTCATCAGGGAAAACATCAGTGAACTCATGTAAAAGTTCTTGAACTTCTGGTTCAACCTCAGCTTTGGGGGGTGTTTTGTCAGCTTCTTTAGCTACCACAGTAAAGATAGGACCATTTCTACTCTCAATTTCGAATTCATGTTCACCAAGGATGTGAAGAAGTCTGGGTGTTCCTATAGTAGCTAAAGAAACCTCTCTACTGTTGGATTTTGGTTGAGCTTTAACTAGTTTGGATTTGGTTAAGCCATCAGTTTCTGAAACAGATTTTTGAATTGGAAGCTTTTCCTCTAACTTCTTAGAGGAGTCATCAGAACCCAAGGAAGGTGTTGTTTGTGAGCTGGAAGAGTCATTAGAATTCTTAGATATAGAAGGTGGGGTAGGAGAGAGAATAATCTGTCTCCCATCAGAAGTGAACTCACAGATGTTTGTTCTACCATGCAAGGTAGCATCAACATCGAAAAGCCAAGGTCGCCCCAAGATAATACTTCCCACTTCCATGGGAAGTACATCACACCAGATGTGGGCAGTATAATGAGGAAGTTGGATAGGAACCAAACACCTACTATGTACTGGAATGGAGGTGGAATCTACCCAAGAGACTCTATAGGGGTTAGGATGGTCAGATGGAGTAAGCCCAAGTTTCAAAACGGTATTAGTGGATATAGCATTAATGCAACTTCAACTATCTATAATGAACTTACAGACCTTTCCTTTGGCCCTAAAGAAAGTATGGAAGATAGAAGTTCTCCTCCAATCATCATTTGAAACAGACTGGGTGAAAGTACACCTCACCGCCCCTACTCTGGTCTCCTCATCCAAGGGTGTAATATGAGCTGGGTCACTCTCTTCTTCCTCAAATTCTTTCAACAAATCTTGGTCAGCCTCATACACCACAGGTAGAAGGTTTGGGTCCTGGTTTTCATCAGGAAAACCCTCAATGCATAAAGAACGATTTTGTGGGCATTGAGACTTGTAGTGTCCCATCTTTCCACAGCCAAAACATTGAATCTTATTGTTGCTACTCTCAGCAACAGCAGGTTGTTTTCCCCTATCTTCTCTCTTATAAGTGGAATCATGAGGGGTTTTGAGAGAAGGGATAGGTACCAAAGCATCTCAAGGAATATTCTGTTGAGTTCCCCGGTTTGGTGGAAATGAAGGCCTAGGATTATTGAAATCTGGAATCCTAGGAGAAGGTTGAGGAAATATTTGGCCACGAGAGTCATTGCTAGGGGCCTGAATGTATTTATGCCTAGGAGGTTCCTGTATATTCTCAAACTGCTCAAATTGTATGACAACCTCATAAGCATGATCAAGAGTTGTGACAGACTGTCTAAACAGTTCTCTCCTAAGTTCTGGCCTAAGTCCCTTCCTGAACTTTGATAAGGTCATCATCTCATCCTCTTGGATACCACACCTAAGGAGGTAGTCATCAAATTCTGCAATGTAGCTAGATACACTACGGTTTCCTTGGGTAATACCCTGCCATTTGTCAACCAACATTTGTTTGTAAGATGATGATTGATACTTTTCCCTCAACTTGGCTTTCATCTCCTCCCAGTTTTGGATGGGTTCCTGTTGTCTCTGTCTAAGCAAGGACTCAATGTTGTTCCAATGAACCTTAGCCTAGCCTAGGAGTTTCATTTTCGCAAACCTAACCTTTCTAGCTTCTGACATATCGTACCAATCAAAGTAATGATCCATTCCTGCCTCCCAATCCATATAGACCTTAGGGTCTAATGAACCCTCAAAGTTTGGGGCATCCACCTTAATGTTTCTGAGGCATCTCTCTTCAGCTTCCTGCTCTCTCCTTTGTCTACCAACCATTCCCTGACCCAGAAATTCAGGTGGTTGATATTGTGGTTGGACAGGAAATGGTGGTTGTGGGTAACCTGGAGGCTGAGGAATAAAAGGGGGAGGTGGAATAAAAGGAGGTTGTTGAGGAGGAAAGTCACAAAAACCGATTTGTGACAGGAAATGGTGGTTGTGGGTAACCTAGAGGCTGAGGAATAAAAGGGGGAGGTGGAATAAAAGGAGGTTGTTGAGGAGGAAAGTCACAAAAACCGATTTAAAAATCGGGTGTCCCCACCAGTAGCTCTCCACCTATGAAGGTACATGATGTAACCTCAGATTCAAAGATTTCGATATCTTTTGGTTTTGGAAATTCGTTTTCCTTTTGAATTTGGATTAGATTTGATTAGACCTTAGCATTGACTTCTTAGGAAAAATAGATGGTATTCCATAAAAGTACTAACTATGGTCGAAATTATATGTTGAGGTTGTTAGGTTCTTTGAAAATTTGTTTTGACCTCTCCCCGTCGGATGGTGCGAAGAACGTTAATTACATCGAGATTACTCGAAAACCCTTGATTAAGCGTCATAGCAATCCATGAAAGTAGAAGACATACATCCACAAAAAATAAAGAACTCAAAAGGGCAGCGGCCTTCTGGGTCCGATGAGATGCAAACCGATTTGTTCGGGTTGATTTTATTTGTTTGTTGGTTGATTTTTGGGTCGACTTGAAAGTCGGTTTGAAGGTTTGAGTTGAATCAATTTGTTTGATTGATTTGGTTTTGTTGTTTTGGTTTAGTTTTGATTTGCTTAAAGTTTTAAGCATGTTTGTATTTTTATTTGGTTGATTTTGATTTTTCTGATTTCCTGAATTTTCTGATTTTTTTGAGTTGATTTTGATCCACGTTTGAGTGTTTGTAATGTTGTTTATTTGATTCCTTTTGGGAAGAAGTCAGTGAATTTTAAGTGGATTTTCAGATTACCAAAAATCAGCTTTTTGGAGTTGGCTAGAATCTGTTTTGATAGATTGTTCAAATCTGGATTTTTTTTGGTTGCAGATTTAATTAAAACCTGTTTTTTTGATTGACAGATTTTTAATGAAAACCCTGATTTTTGATATTCAGTACGGTTCAAAATCTGATTTTGGGCAGGTTATCTGATTTCTATTTTTTTTATGTTGACAGATTTAGTTGAAATCTGATTTTGTTTTAGCAGATTTTTGTTTGAAATCTGATTTCGGTTTGGTTTGTTTCAAAACCGGTTCAATTTTGTTAAAGATCGATTGTTGGATTTAACCGGAATGAGTTGAATTTCAGATTTGATTTTCTGTTTTAATTTTATGGTTGAATTTTCAGATTGATTTTTTTTTTAAATGGTTTTATTTTGGTTTGGCGGTTTGCATCGCCTCCGACCCATCGGGTCACTTTTGAATGCCCAGCTTTAAACATCACAAGTCGACATCGAAGTTCATTTTATTGAAAGATGAGGGGAAGTACATCGGTGTGTGATGAGTGGTGATCCTTCCCCCAATTTAGGTTCTTTACCGACTTAGAAAAATTTCGGCATTACAACGGTATGCCGACAAGTTTCTAACTTGGCAAAGTTTACCCATCCAATCAAGGCTAGTCGGTGACTTAGCCAAAATTGGGGAAGGATCACCGGCTACGGGAGCATGCCCGCGCCGACGTCCGGATCAACATCCCGGGACGTACCCGGGGGAGCCGTCCATTTCTTTTTAATTTTTGTTTTTTTTTCTTATTGTTTTAAAAGGCCACTTGGGCCGGTTTTGAGTTCCATCGGCGTTCAAAGCCGGTCTTCGGTCTTCTTGGGCCGGAAGGGGCCTGTTGGACTGTTCTTGGGCCGGAAGAGCCTGCTGGACTTGCACGCCCCTCCTCCGTCTTGATGGTAGGGTAAGGACCCGCCCGGACAAAACAATCGGCCCGTCGTACGGATTCCGAGAGGGTCCGGGACATCGCCCCTACCCACCATTGCTGGATTTCTGCACCTCCTGCTGAACCGCGCATGTGTTGCATCTTGTGCCACTCGGGGGCTGCTGAAAGAAGAGTTCAAGCATCTTTTGCGGGGAAACATGACTTGTTTGAGGCCTGTTCAGTTGAGCCGGAAGGGGTAGTTCGGTTTGGGTCTAAGTGGGCCAGAATGGGCCTGCACAAAGGGCTATTTTGGAGATCAGATTTGGGACCGGTTTTGGGGTCTGGTTTGGTGACCGGTTTTGGGGTCTTGGTTTGGGGCTTTGGTTGGGCCGGAATGGGCCTGGCGAGGGCCTTGTTTGGAGCTTTGGTTGGGCCGGAATGGGCCTGGCGAGGGCCTGGTTTTGGGGTCCTGGTTTGGGGCTTTGGTTGGGCCGGAATGGGCCTGGCGAGGGCCTGGTTTGGAGCTTTGGTTGGGCCGGAATGGGCCTGGCGAGGGCCTGGTTTGGAGCTGGTTTTGGGGTCCTGGTTTGGGCCGGACGGGGTCTGGTTTGGAGACCGGACAGGGCCTGTGTAGGGGTCTAATTTGGAGACCGCCTGGGACCTGATTGTGGGTCTGCTCGAGGCATATTTGGGGCTGGAGATGGGCCTGGAATGAGCAGAAAAGAAGCCCCTTGAGGAGGGCTACATGGGCGCACCAAGCAGCCTTGTTTTTTTTTTCTTTTTCTTCTTTTCCTTGGTCGCGGGCAGCCACAGCAAGGCAGCAGCCTGTCGGCGCCCAGAAAACCCTCTCTCTTCTTGGTGCGCACCCCTCTCTTTATAGGAGCTGGAGAGGAGGTGAGGGGTCAGCCAGGGGTCTACACATGGGCCTGGGGCGGCTGCATGGTGCGCAGGGGGCTGGGGTGACAAGTGGCAGGTGGGGCGCAGGTGCTTTGGCCTCCCCCCCCATGCAGCCAGTATATTTTAATTGGCTGCCCCCTCTTTCTCCCCCTTTCTTGGGCTGAACAAGGGTCTGGATTGGCTGCAGGGGGCGGCTGCATGGTGTTTAGGAGGCTTGGGTGACAAGTGGCAGGTTGGGTGCGCAGGTGGGCCAGTGTGCGCAGCTTTTTTCTCCCCCCCATGCAGGGCTGGATTGGCTGCATGGGGGGCTGGCGGCTGGGGTGACAAGTGGCAGCAGGGTGCGCAGGTGGTCTGCTACATGGCAGGGGGCTTTTTAGGTGCTGTTCACACCTGGCCGCAGGTGGCAGCAGGACAGGTTGTGGGCCTGCAAGTGGGCCGCGGCCCAGTCCCCTTCCCACCGTTGTGGGCTGCGCAAAAAGGCCTTTTCATGGGCTGTATTTATCTGGTTATGGGCTGGCCGACCAGGGGGAGATGGGCTGCCAATTGGGCCCAAATATTGGCTGAATTGTGGGCTGTGCACCTTACACTTAAACCCATTTTTCTTTGGCCCAATTTTCTTCTCTTTTTTTTGAAAAAAACCAGACGCCAACAAATGCCCCCCGCGGACGATTTCTTGGAGACGAATGTTGACAAGGAGTCGTCCGTGTAGTTGGTGACTGACTTGTCTTGTTTCGAAGCTTCTCTGGATCAAGAAGGGCTTGAGCCCTCAGAGATGAACGTTCTTTGTCATATCGAATTCTGCCGTTGCTCTCCTTAACATAGTTGATGCAAACTTGCTGCCGTTTTCTTTTCACCCAACGTTTTTTTTTCTCTCGAGTTTTCACCCGAACCATCCTCCTTGATTCCTTTGCTTACATGTTTCCAGAGCGGTTTTCATGTAGCAGGGTCATCCGATTTCGCCTAGGGTGCCCTTTTTCAGGCTTTCACTCTAGCCAAGTTTTCCTTTGACATCCTTACCCTCAACCGATCAATGGGATCAGATCAGCTAAGTTCGTCGGGCATCTCTATGTTTAGCCCACTTTTTTTTTCTTTTTTCTTTTTTTTGTAGAGGATTAAGGCTTCCCTCAAGCCATGAAGTTATTTTGGGACGGTGAGGAATTAAGGCTTCCCCTGGGCCATAGTGGCTTTGGTGGCTTTGTGCCGGTGGATTTGTAGATTTGTGAGTATGAAGAAATCATACTCGGTCTATAGGGTATGGAGTTTGGGTACATGAACATTGCTTTAGGCTATGAGATGTGCTTTGAGGTGGCATGCTGCCGCTTGGCCCGTGGACTTGTGAATGTGGAGAGGCCGCATCCGGTCCATAGGGTATGGTATTGGGGTGGCTTTGTGCTGTGGGAATCCATGGGATATTTGAGTATGTAGTGATCACACTCGGCCCACAAAATTAATGTTTGGGATGGCTTGATGCCAAGAGGATATGGTCTGTTACAGCTTAGCGCCTAACAGGATGCGGTGGCTTGGTGCCCAAAAAGAGATGATGGCTTAATGCCAGTTGGTTATGGTGGCTTGATGCCGGAGGAATATGTTGGCTTGATGCCAAGAGAATATGATTTGTGATGACTTAATGCCGAATGTGTTGCGGTGGCTTGATGCCGAAAAAGAGATGATGGCTTAATGCCAGTTGGTTATGGTGGCTTGATGCCGGAGGAATATGTTGGCTTGATGCCAAGAGAATATGGTTTGTGATGGCTTAATGCCGAATGTGTTGCGGTGGCTTGATGCCGAAAAGTGAGATGATGGCTTGATGCCAGTTTGGTTATGGTGGCTTAATGCCATAAAATAGGGTGTTGTGGCTTGATGCCCAAAGGAGTTGACAGCTTGATGCCGTGGCGGGGTATTGTGGCTTCATGCCAAAATAACTTGGTGGCTTGATGCCGAAAATGGTGTTCTGGCTTGACGCCAAAATGATTTGGTGGCTTGATGCCAAAAGGCTATTGTGGCATGGAATGACTCCATACCGAGTGTGATGGCTTGATGCCGAAAGATACAGCTTAATGTCAAAGCAGTATCATGGCTTGATGCCAAAAGGACATGACGGCTTGATGCCGAATGAAGTGGCTTGGTGCCAAAAGATGTATGATGGCTTGGTGTCAAAAGAGGTATGATGGCTTGGTGCCAAAAAGAATGTTGTGGCTTAATGCCAAATGAATGTTGTTGGCTTGATGCCAAATAGGTATGAGTGTGAGGATGGCTTGATGCCAAAAGAATGTGGAGGCTCGATGCCGAAAGGGGTATAAATATGGGATGGCTTGATGCCATTGAATTTAAAGACTTATGAATGCGAAGGAGTCGCACTCGGTCTAAAAATGAAATATGGGTTGGCTTGCTGCCGCTTGTAGAGTTGTGGGACATGCAAGTATGAAATGATCATACTTGGCCCGTGAAATAGGGTAAAACCTAAGCTTGAAGGCTCAAGACTTAAATGTTGCCGGTGGGATTTGGGACATAAGAACGATTCCATGTCCACCCTTGGTGGCATAGAATCTAAACAACATTTAAACCAAAAGGCCATGGTGGTATGGGATTTATGGAAACCATATAGACCGAGAGGGTCATATTGGTATAGAATTCGACAGTCACATTGACCTTGCTGGTCATGATGACGTAAGAACTTGGGAACCATGTAGACCGAAAGGGCCATGATGGTATGGAGATTTGAAAACCATATGGACCTGAGGGGTCATAATGGTACGAATGTTTGAAAACCATATAGACCTGGAGGGCCATGATGGTATGAATTTATGAAAGCCATGCGGACATGAGAATCATAATGGCATGAATGGGTGAAGCCATGTAAACTTAGAGGTCATGATGGCATGAAATTTGACATGTTTAGAGGAGAGGTGAGTCCCCTCTTTCTTGAACTTTGAATCTCCAGAGTTTCCTCTTTTTTCTTTTTCTTTTTTTTTCTTTTTTTTTTTCAAACTAACTTGACTGCCTTCTGAAAGGTTTTCACCCAAGCTAGTCCCCTTTTTCTTTTGCCTGTACGCCCTTTTGCAGGGTTTTCATACAGCAGGGTGATCCATTTTTGCCTGAGGTGCCCTCATCGGGTCATCACCTCAGCTGGATTTTTTTTTCCTTTCTTTTTTTGTTTGACATATTTTGCCCTTGGTCGATTAATGGTGTAACTAACCAAGTCTGTCAAGGTATTTCATTTTTATTTCTTTCTTTTTTTCCTTCTTTTTTTTTTCACAGGGGAATTCAGACTTCCCTCAAGCCATATGAGCTTCGGTCATGCTCCAGATAGAGAGTGACACAAGGTGGACACCTCAAGCTCCTGACCTTCTTGTGCATCTTCTTTGGTTGTTGAAATTTGAGGCGTGACAAACACTAACCAGCGTTTTGCCTTGTGTCCTCAGTATATTCTGTCTTCTCTGGGGTGATACTAGTGATGGCCAACTGACCTTGTACTAACCTCCAGATTCCCTTTTCTCGATCAACAAATGGTTGCCCGAGATTGCATGTCTAACTCAGTTTAGAGATTTCTTCCCTTTTAAGAGTTGCTAGTGTCAATTTGAGAATTCATTTCTCTCATTGCTTGAGTTGGGAGTATCTCCTCCATTCAGCCTTCTTTCTTTCTTTTTTTTGAAATTTCCTTTGGAGTCCACACAGGGAAACTGTGTAGGGCTGGTCACAGGAATATTGGGGGCCTTGGGGATGGCTTGTATGTGGGCATAAGCATGTCAAAGCCATTAGAGTGAGTTGGGATTTAGGTATGTCAGAGGCCATGGAGGGGTTTTTGTTTCGTTTGTTTTTTTTTTTGTATATGGGCATGTCGAAGGCCATGGAGATTGTTTCTTTTGTGATATGTGAGAACACATGAGCAGTTGTTTTTGGGCATATTTGGGGGTAGGTTAATGGCTTACTTTGGGATTGAATTGAAGGGTTGTGGAGGATTGTCCCATGGACTTTTCATTCCCCTGACTCAATTCTGTGGCGGGTGTCGGATTTCTTCCTTGCCCAAGCTTTATGCTTTGTGGTGGACTAATGGCCGGCCCTGGCATGTTGACATGTTTGCCAAAAGGCATGATCGGGTCGAGCTGTTGATTAGCAAGACTGATTTGAAATGTTGAGTTAAGGGTTGGTCCCCCACTTGAATTGCAGCATCGGGGAGGTTGTCCAGCTTGATATGCTAACTTGAAGGGTGGAGGGTTGCTCCCTCACCCTGATAACAGGACTGACTTCATGTGGCCTCCTGTTGAGATAATGATTTCTTCTTTGTCTCCTTTTGTAGTTAGCGCAGATTGGCGATTTTCTGGAGCTTTGTTGGTAGAGGTTGGTCCTCTTGCCCCCCTGTTACCTTCTTAGGTGGAGAGGTCACCCTTACACCTGTTTGATATGACATGGCTTAGGGGTATGCCCCCGGCCGGATGATTAGTTCCTGGAGGACCGCTCAAGAAACTAACTGGTTTTTGATGCAGAGTGGGCCGAGAATTGCTTTCTCTCCCAAGCAGAACCTTATCAGGTGATGCCATATAGACATCATTCAATGAGGGCATAAGATTTGTTCTGAGCCCAATTGACGTATGACTACCAAACTGGTATCATAGCAGTTGCATCCATTTACCCGATAGAGGATTGATTCCTCACCTGCAAGCAAGAATTGGAAGACCGGACCATTGGTTGGCCATTTTGGTTGAGAGAAATGGCAAAAGGCTAATCTCTCTGTAGCATCATAGGTCGTTGATTGACTGGCTCCTTCTAACTGAAGAATATAGGGTTGATCCCTTGCTTCACTGAAAGCCATGCTTTCGACCCTTTATTGGCCGAACTTGTTGAAGTATGGAGGATTGCTTCCTTACTCGGTAGCCAGAGGACCGGTCATTTTAGTTGAATGCATTCCTTTCATGCGCAGAGGATTTCTCCCTTGCTCCTTACCAGTATGATGGGCGTCCGGTTGATCCTCAGCCTGAGTTGTACTGGGGTGGCTTGGAGGCTTGCCCCTAGCTAGATGGGTGACGTTGTGAGTTGACCAGTGAACCGACCAACACTTGATGTATACCGAGTGACGGATTGATTCCGAACCCGAGCATGAAAAATACACCACATCTGGGCCATCTTTGATGTGGTCATTGGATTTGTTCCAGGACCAAGGAGTACTTTGAAGTTGCACCGATAACCGGGCAGCATTCCTGCAATCTAGCGAGCATAGGATTGATTCCTAGCCCGTCTAGTTGTCTAGTTGGACAGAACCGTTGATCAGTTGTCCTGCTTGAACTAATGAGCCGTGGGTTAATCCTTCACTTGGAAAATATTGTCCAGGGATGAAACCGTTGATCGGTTACCCCTGGTTGAAGTTACGGGCCAAGGGTTGGTCCCTTACCCGAGAAATAGCATGGCTAGCCGTTGATCGGCCGGATTTGTTTGATTTTCGGACAAGAGGACTGATCCCTCTCTCCATTAATAGTTGAGACCACTGATTGGTCAGAAATGAATTGACGGGTGAAAGATTTCTTCCTTCCCCGTACAACTGCAGCAATGTTGGCCAAAGGCTGGACAACATCCTTATTCTTTTCGTCCAATCGGGCCAGAGTGGCGAAATGATTGGCTAAATGTTGGACGGTGAGCTTCAACTTCATCTGCCTTAGCATAATAGAAAGAAGCCACATCCGGGCAAGTTTTGATTTGGTCATCGGATTTGTTCCCAGACCAAAGGATATTTTAGAGTTGCACCAATATCCGGGCAGCATTTTCAATTGGTGAGCTTAGGATGGATTCCCAGCCCATCAAGCAGTATTGGGGAATAGGACCGTTGATCGGTCATCCCTGTTGAACTGGCAAGTTGAAGGTAGTATGTGGGGACGGCACCGTTGATCGGTTAGCCCCGTTTGAATTATGGGCTGAGGGTTGATCCCTCACCCGAACCATAACTTGGTGGGCCGTTGATCGGCCGGAATTATTGATCTTTGGGAGAAGAGGCATGTTCCCTCTTTCCAGTAGTAGTTGGGACCGCTGGTTGGTCAGGTTTAACTTGACAGGTGAAAGATTTCTTCTTTCCCCGAGTGGGCCTTGCAGCAGTGTTGGTGGAAGGTTGGGGAGTAGCCTTGTCCTTTTTTCTCTAACCGGGCCAGAGTGGCATGACGGTTAGTAATCAGAAATGTTAGAACTTGTACTGGCTTTCTCCTTGAGGTGGAGGATTGCTTCCTCCCTTATTATTTTAATAACATATGGGGTCTATCCTTTGCCTATGTTGTTGTGGTGCAGTTGGGCAATTGCCCCCAGCCAAATATAAAATTCCGAATTGTGTTTTTTTTTGTTTTTTTTTTTGAGTTTGGTGAGCCTTCCATCAAGTCGGCTGCAGCATGGGCACTTGATTTCTAATTTGCCCAAAATTTTTCTTGGGCTCAGCTGAGAGTTGGTTGACCACGACGCATGAGCAGACAAAGGATTGATTCCTTGTCTGAGGGCAATCATAAATTAACCAAGCCGTTGGTCGGCCTGACTTGTTGAGGTGTCGAGCTGAAGGTTGACCCTTCGCCTGACCAATATCATCATGGGCCGTTGATCGACCTGCCATCCTTGGACTGAGGAGCAGAGGGCTGCCCCCTCATCTTGGTGGTAGTGGTTCAAGTTGACTTGTTAAATTAACGTGACATGTATAAATGAGCCTCTTGCCCCCGGCTGGATAGATGACATGAAGCTCCTAACCAGCGGTCCAGGGAATGGCTGCTGCATACCGGGTGGTGGATTGATTCCGCGCCCGAGTAGAGTGTGATGATGCCTTGCGTGAGCATCGCATTTATTCCTAGCCCGAGGAATATCTTGGAGTTGTGCCACTAACTGAACAGTTTGGGCCATGAGACAAGTGTGAGATTAGTTCCCAACTTGAAGCGGAGTGTGAGGAGCCTAAATTGCTGGCCAATCAAGCTTGGTTGAGGTTGTGGGTTGAGGGCTGATCCCTCACCCAAGCAGCAACACGGTGGGCCATTGCCTGGCCCAAGTTGTCAATTTTCAGATTAGAGGGTTGATCCCTCACATAACTTTGATGTTGTTTGTCAGCCGGGCAGCCACGATGCATAGCATCTCGGGATTAAGCCCATGATTGATAGCCCTCGGCATTTCAAGAGCGGGAGATTGACTCCTCTACTTGGTTAGCCAGCCATAAAGACTTCATGTCATGAAGTGAGGATTGATTCCTCATGGAGATGGCATTCATGTGGCATATGCCGTTGTTAGGCCCCCCCATTGCATGTTGTGGACGGAGGTCACTAATGACAGTATTGTGGATTGAGGGTTGTTCCCTTCTTGAAGCAATTTTGGCGTGGGCCATTGACCAAGAACTATGGTAATCCCTTGGATTTGAGGGTTAATCCCTCCTTGAACAACTTTGGCATATGCCGTTGACTGGGTAGCCATGCTTTGATGATTTTGTTTCCTTGGGTGTAGAATTTGTTCCTTACCCAAAGTGGCATTTGAGGTTGAAATGAAGCCACATTATTTTTCCCGAGTCAAGGGTTACTCCCTTACCCAGTTGAAATACCTCATGATTTGAGCCCTCAATTTAACCAGCCATAGTGAATTGCGAGATGGCACCTCAATGAAATGTGGGCCACCAACCAATCTCAACATCTTTCTCTCAGGTGACGGATTTGTTCCTTACCCAAGTAGTATTTGTTTGGAGCCAAACTGATATTCGGTTGGCCAAAATGTGTTTCTAGTTCGGAAATACAGGATTGATTCCTTGTCCCTGAATATGCTGAGCCTCTGGTAGGTCAGCCATGGTGGGTTCATGCATTGAGAATTGATTCCTTCTTGACTTGTCATTTGGCATGGTCATTGCTTGACCAGATATGACTTTTGGGTGAAGGATTTGTTCCTTGCCCCCATTTGGTTGATAGAGTTCTTTTTGGACCAAAGGATTTGTTCCCTGCTGAACAACATCTTGCCAGCTTGAGTCCGAGAGCTTTCTTTGCTGGTTGGCCAGCAATCTATTTTTTTTTTTTTTTTTGTGGTCAACCTCCTTTTGTTGTGGTTGCCCCAGTGCCACGCACTTGTTGGGGGTGGAGGAATTAGACCTTGCCTTGGCATTGTCCTCCCATTACCTTGGTCGGTTATGAAAGACCGACCCTGGTATATAGTTGATGGGTCTTGAGACGGCATGTTTGGTGCCTCTTTGACTTCTTTGAGGGTTGGTGGTGACAGAGTCCATGACCACCTGCCTCCGGAGTTGTTTGTTGGAAAGCTTCTTTGGTGAGCTCTTTGGAAAAAATGATCAAGTTGTTTGACCCTTGAAATCTTCTCGGTGTTGGATGAACTCCGAGGGCAGCTTCTCGAGATGTTTGCAACGTCGGGACGAAATCTTCATGGCGGGATCATTGGACCCCACCGGGTCTCATCCTTTGACATTTTTCGCCTCCTCCTCGCACAAAAGGAAAGAAGCATGTGTTAGATATATGGCATTTGGGATGCATGTTTTCTTGAATTGCTATGACGGAGAGATGAAGGGAAGGAGAGGTCCCACCGGGCGTGCCAATTGATGTAACCTCAGATTCAAAGATTTCGATATCTTTTGGTTTTGGAAATTCGTTTTCCTTTTGAATTTGGATTAGATTTGATTAGACCTTAGCATTGACTTCTTAGGAAAAATAGATGGTATTCCATAAAAGTACTAACTATGGTCGAAATTATATGTTGAGGTTGTTAGGTTCTTTGAAAATTTGTTTTGACCTCTCCCCGTCGGATGGTGCGAAGAACGTTAATTACATCGAGATTACTCGAAAACCATTGATTAAGCGTCATAGCAATCCATGAAAATAGAAGACATACATCCACAAAAAATAAAGAACTCAAAAGGGCAGCGGCCTTCTGGGTCCGATGAGATGCAAACCGATTTGTTCGGGTTGATTTTATTTGTTTGTTGGTTGATTTTTGGGTCGACTTGAAAGTCGGTTTGAAGGTTTGAGTTGAATCAATTTGTTTGATTGATTTGGTTTTGTTGTTTTGGTTTAGTTTTGATTTGCTTAAAGTTTTAAGCATGTTTGGATTTTTATTTGGTTGATTTTGATTTTTCTGATTTCCTGAATTTTCTGATTTTTTTGAGTTGATTTTGATCCACGTTTGAGTGTTTGGAATGTTGTTTATTTGATTCCTTTTGGGAAGAAGTCAGTGAATTTTAAGTGGATTTTCAGATTACCAAAAATCAGCTTTTTGAAGTTGGCTAGAATCTGTTTTGATAGATTGTTCAAATCTGGATTTTTTTTGGTTGTAGATTTAATTAAAACCTGTTTTTTTGATTGACAGATTTTTATTGAAAACCCTGATTTTTGATGTTCAGTACGGTTCAAAATCTGATTTTGGGCAGGTTATCTGATTTCTTTTTTTTTATGTTGACAGATTTAGTTGAAATCTGATTTTGTTTTAGCAGATTTTTGTTTGAAATCTGATTTCGGTTTGGTTTGTTTCAAAACCGGTTCAATTTTGTTAAAGATCGATTGTTGGATTTAACCGGAATGAGTTGAATTTCAGATTTGATTTTCTGTTTTAATTTTATGGTTGAATTTTCAGATTGATTTTTTTTTTAAATGGTTTTATTTTGGTTTGGCGGTTTGCATCGCCTCCGACCCATCGGGTCACTTTTGAATGCCCAGCTTTAAACATCACAAGTCGACATCGAAGTTCATTTTATTGAAAGATGAGGGGAAGTACATCGGTGTGTGATGAGTGGTGATCCTTCCCCCAATTTAGGTTCTTTACCGACTTAGAAAAATTTCGGCATTACAACGGTATGCCGACAAGTTTCTAACTTGGCAAAGTTTACCCATCCAATCAAGGCTAGTCGGTGACTTAGCCAAAATTGGGGGAAGGATCACCGGCTACGGGAGCATGCCCGCGCCGACGTCCGGATCAACATCCCGGGAAGTACCCGGGGGAGCCGTCCATTTCTTTTTAATTTTTGTTTTTTTTTCTTATTGTTTTAAAAGGCCACTTGGGCCGGTTTTGAGTTCCATCGGCGTTCAAAGCCGGTCTTCGGTCTTCTTGGGCCGGAAGGGGCCTGTTGGACTGTTCTTGGGCCGGAAGAGCCTGCTGGACTTGCACGCCCCTCCTCCGTCTTGATGGTAGGGTAAGGACCCGCCCGGACAAAACAATCGGCCCGTCGTACGGATTCCGAGAGGGTCCGGGACATCGCCCCTACCCACCATTGCTGGATTTCTGCACCTCCTGCTGAACCGCGCATGTGTTGCATCTTGTGCCACTCGGGGGCTGCTGAAAGAAGACTTCAAGCATCTTTTGCGGGGAAACATGACCTGTTTGAGGCCTGTTCAGTTGAGCCGGAAGGGGTAGTTCGGTTTGGGTCTAAGTGGGCCAGAATGGGCCTGCACAAAGGGCTATTTTGGAGATCAGATTTGGGACCGGTTTTGGGGTCTGGTTTGGTGACCGGTTTTGGGGTCTTGGTTTGGGGCTTTGGTTGGGCCGGAATGGGCCTGGCGAGGGCCTTGTTTGGAGCTTTGGTTGGGCCGGAATGGGCCTGGCGAGGGCCTGGTTTTGGGGTCCTGGTTTGGGGCTTTGGTTGGGCCGGAATGGGCCTGGCGAGGGCCTGGTTTGGAGCTTTGGTTGGGCCGGAATGGGCCTGGCGAGGGCCTGGTTTGGAGCTTTGGTTGGGCCGGAATGGGCCTGGCGAGGGCCTGGTTTGGAGCTGGTTTTGGGGTCCTGGTTTGGGCCGGACGGGGTCTGGTTTGGAGACCGGACAGGGCCTGTGTAGGGGTCTAATTTGGAGACCGCCTGGGACCTGATTGTGGGTCTGCTCGAGGCATATTTGGGGCTGGAGATGGGCCTGGAATGAGCAGAAAAGAAGTCCCTTGAGGAGGGCTACATGGGCGCACCAAGCAGCCTTTTTTTTTTTTCTTTTTCTTCTTTTCCTTGGTCGCGGGCAGCCACAGCAAGGCAGCAGCCTGTCGGCGCCCAGAAAACCCTCTCTCTTCTTGGTGCGCACCCCTCTCTTTATAGGAGCTGGAGAGGAGGTGAGGGGTCAGCCAGGGGTCTGCACATGGGCCTGGGGCGGCTGCATGGTGCGCAGGGGGCTGGGGTGACAAGTGGCAGGTGGGGCGCAGGTGCTTTGGCCTCCCCCCCATGCAGCCAGTATATTTTAATTGGCTGCCCCCTCTTTCTCCCCCTTTCTTGGGCTGAACAAGGGTCTGGATTGGCTGCAGGGGGCGGCTGCATGGTGTTTAGGGGGCTGGGGTGACAAGTGGCAGGTTGGGTGCGCAGGTGGGCCAGTGTGCGCAGCTTTTTTCTCCCCCCCATGCAGGGCTGGATTGGCTGCATGTGGGGCTGGCGGCTGGGGTGACAAGTGGCAGCAGGGTGCGCAGGTGGTCTGCTACATGGCAGGGGGCTTTTTAGGTGCTGTTCACACCTGGCCGCAGGTGGCAGCAGGACAGGTTGTGGGCCTGCAAGTGGGCCGCGGCCCAGTCCCCTTCCCACTGTTGTGGGCTGCGCAAAAAGGCCTTTTCATGGGCTGTATTTATCTGGTTATGGGCTGGCCGACCAGGGGGAGATGGGCTGCCAATTGGGCCCAAATATTGGCTGAATTGTGGGCTGTGCACCTTACACTTAAACCCATTTTTCTTTGGCCCAATTTTCTTCTCTTTTTTTTGAAAAAAACCAGACGCCAATAGTACAACATCAATCTGATTCTCTCTCCCCTTCCTCGGCAAAGGCTAGTTGTCATCTCCATCTTTGGAGTAGGTTCAACCTTCGTCATTTCTTCACTTCTAGAGTAGTCCAGTATCTCCCTCCTCACCCCAAGCAAATCTCATCCACGTGATCATGTCAGTGAAAAGAGGATTGAATATATTATTTTCTTCAAATACTTGGCATAATAGTGTGTAAGCAAAGACAAACATATGAAAAAATGTTTCTTCTATTATTTTTCAAGTTAAAATTTAGCATTAATTAGAAGAAATTTTAAGAGCACGTTAATCTATTTTACAAGTTTTAAGACAAGTAAATGGGGATGAAAACCAGCAATAGGCTACTTATATGTTATAATAAAATGTGCAAAACAGAAAATTGTTGAAAATTTTGCAGACAAGAAAACAAATTATACTCTTATCTAAAAACCTGTGGATCGTCGATAAAAAATACAAATGCAACGCTCACTACATTTAATTAAATATTCTCTAAATCTCAAATTTTATTTTTAAACTAAAATTAGAGATCCATATTCAATCATAAAGTAGGAAGCTACTCTTTATACATGTATGGAGATGTACGGAGAGAATGGTGGTAGATTATGATTTACAGTAAAAGATAGATAAACAACTTCTTGCGTACATCAAGTCAACAAGCACATTTCACATCTCATTCACTATAAAGTCAGAATATAAAAAGCTTTCAATTAAAGTTCCAACTTCCATTATATTTTATGTTCGTTATTTGTTTATTACTTGCAAGATATTAAACACATGTTATGTTTCTATGTTAATATAGTTGATTGGTGGATACGATGTGGTGAAGATATATAAATTTCTAAGTTTTCTAAAATTTTGATACATGAACTACATTTAATCTTTTTAACTTTTAAATCATAATTTGTATTTATTATTTTAAATTTCATATTAAGAAGAGAGACTATTTAGAACATAAGTTGTTTAAGAATTTGGTGTATGTGTCGTACAACTGTCTTTATATAAGATGAAAAAAAGATCCTTAAAAATATGTTTCTATTTGTTTTGATTATGAATTGCAGAATCATCCAATCTATATGTTGATTCTTGGATCGGATTGGCCGTTGTTGATTTGATTCCGAGCAGAATAACCGATCCCACCTGGAGTTCTGAGTGGATCAGTGAGAATCGTTGGATCGTTTAATTGATCGGCCAATTCTCCAGGAACGATCCGGGAATCAGCCAATCTATGTTGATTCCCCAAAAACTGATTACCATCAGAATTGGGTCTTTTGAAGATTCAATTCCGGTCTAACCCGGGGGGAGATCGGACCAAATCTCCTTCCTAACCCCCCCCCCAATTCTCCCTCCCGAAGGCTCCTCCCTGTCTAGCAAGGATCGTGGGATCGGGATCGGTGACCACCAATCCGATCCGGATCGAGATCGGATCGGTCTAGATCGGCCGATCCTCCGGAAGAAAGGGCGATCTTGGATCGGTTCAGATTGGGCAAAATTTTTATTTTTTAAAATCATAAAAATTCTCAAAAAATCAGGAAAATCATAGGAATAAATAAAAAATGAAAAACAATGAAAAACAATGTCGATAACATTCTATCAAACAATGTCATACAAAGTAAGTTCCTTTCAAGAAACTGTCATATAAGTATAGACTATTATATAAGAGAGAGAGAGAGAGAGAGAAGAGAGTTAAAATAAATATTTATGTAAATTTAAGTATATAATATATATTTATGATTATAAATTATTTATATACGTGATAGTATAAGTGATAGTAAAATATATTAATATGTTTATACTATCATCAGCGGGGTGCAGAGTAGTCGTGGATCAACCTGTGAGGGGCATCAGGGGGAAATGCCCCCAAGGAATTTTTTTTATGATGGTAAAGGGGAGGGGGAAGAAGGGATCGAAGGTCCCCCCCCCCCAAAGCTACTTGTTTAAAGGGGGATTGGCCGCTCCAGAAGTCTGGATCGCTGCTACTCAAGGTGGATCGTCAAGGGGAGGGGTACAGGGGGAGCCCTAGACGATGAAGGGGAGGTGGGAGTGAGAATGAGAGGTGAGAAGGGGGAATCGGTCCGATGCCCCCTTATTGGGGGGATCGGGCCAGAAAATAGTCCGGAATCGGGTCTTGAATTGATCCGATTCTAGACCCTTCCGGGTTCTAGGGAATCGGTCCAGATCGACTAATTCTCATATCGATCCACCTGGATCGGTTGAGGATGTCATAGGGGGATGTCATAGGGGGATGTGGACTTAAAATCTCTTTCTATAAGAACATCCACTTTATGCATAATTGGATGAGAAGGATGCTGAGATAGAGTCAGAGTTCAACCCGAATGATAAATCTTGGGCCGTAGGTGAGCTTGACAACGTCATTATTGACGATGAGCAAATAAAAGAAGGGAAATCCACTCAGGTTTCTTGCACAGCTTCAATTCCACAGCCAACTCCAGTTCCACAAAGTACACTCCAACGGCTCCAACTCATATCCCAAATGTAGAACCTAACATTAAAAAGAGTAGTGCCTTTCACAACTTGAAAGCATTTAAAAGAGCAGAACAACGTAATACTAGTATGGGTCCAGAACAAGGAGAAACAATGAAGAGGAAGAAGTTGAGTATCAAATGAAGACATTTTATTCCGGTCCTTCCAGATGAAAGTGATTCTAGTACTCAGACACCTTAGAAGAATTTATTCCACTCACTCAACATTAAGGTGTGGGAGGTTTAGATGGAGAAGATGGAGGTGAAGGTGAAATTGGAGGTGGCTGACATAGTGGTTCTAGTAGTGCATATCCGAGTGGAGCAGGTGTAAAAAATTTGAGTGAGAGATAGCATTCTAGCAAAAGGAGTCAAAATAGAACCTGCTTCAAATTACAAGCTTTGTTATCTACCATCACCTCTAGCAACTAGAGCTGATAATGTATATGATTTTAGCCAGATAGCACACTCACTATTTTCATATGGATATGACCCAATTATAAGTCAACAGAGTCAATGGACCATCCAGGAGAACAAGAATGAGGAGCAGGACAAATACTATGAGGGACAGTTTCGTTTATGGTGATAACAATGTATACTTTTTGTTATATTTGAGTTGTACTTATATCATCTTTTCTATTATCACTTAATTTTAATGTCTACTTGTACTATCTCTTTTATTTAATAGAATGAATGTTAAAATGTTACTTGTACGAGAACCAAAATAGCTGCTAATATCATAACATATAAAAGACTTCATTTTAATGATATCACTCTTTTCCAACATCATAACAATTTTTAAAGATTTTTCTTTATTTTTATGTTTTTTAAAATTTTTCTGATTTTTTGTATTGAAAAGAAAATTAAAAAAATGATCTTGACCAATTTTGGATTGATTTCTATTTCAAAGGATTAGACCGATCCCAACCAATCTAATATGATCCAAATCAAATTGATACGCATCGATTTAGACTCTGATTTCAATTCTTCGATCCTCGATTTTGATGATCTAGATTGGCGAAGTGAGTGGATGACAAAGGGAGATACAGATTTAATTCATGAAAGAAAAAATCTACAATGAAAAGATGTGGACGATGTTATGAGAGTTTCAGAGAGGGACCATAAGGAGTAATTAGACAATCAAGTTGCGCAATTGCAATATGCTCTATGAGACAGAGATGAAGATAGTGATGAAAGTTTTCAAATGATGATGATATAGATGACAATGATGATGACGGAGGTGTATCATGGGGTGGAGGCACATAACGAAGACAATGCAAATGAGAAGGCTAAATCCACATGATACTGAGCTTAGAAAATTATGTGTTTGACTTTAAGATTTGAGTTGGTAATATTAATTAACTTTGAAAAGTCTTCGCTTCTACGTTTAGAAGTATTCTAGTTAATTATGTACTTTGTGATTTAATTACCTCTTTTCATGTACTTTTAATCTTTTTATTACCTTAGATCCCACAGCCTTGTATTGTGATAATGTGGATTACTTCATATTGTATGTTGTATATATTGTAAAAATAATTTGCATTTTATAGAGAATAAAATTTTTAAAAATTATAAATATCATTTAACAAGTCAATTTACTTTATGTTGTCATAAGTTTATGTATATTTTTATATTTCTTCGTACAAATTGCTATTAATGTACATCAATTTTATTAAATTTATAATTTTATTTGAATTTTGTATATATTATTTATGATATGTAAGACTTGCCACTTCATACCCTACATTAGCACTTAGGCAAACGTAGCATGGAATGCCATCTCTCCGAGATCTCGCAAGAATCTCGGTCTCGCCAAGGGGCCGAGATACGAGATCGACGAGATCCTGCGACTACTCTGCGCCCCGTTTATGATAGTGTAAACACATTTAATATATTTCACTATCATTTATACTATCACATAAAAATGTGTTACAAGTTTAATACCATATTAGTATTTAAATAATATTGCATACAAGTTTAAATCTTATAGAAGTATAAAGATCATCTTTTTGATATTGAAAGTGCTTTATAATTGTTCATTCACACAGTTGATATACAAAATATGTTATATATTTTCATGTAAATTTATTGATGTACTTCTATTTTTATAAAATATTTTGTTATGTTTCCTACATATATATTTTGATCTGAGAATCTGAGATTCGATCTCCCAAGATTTTTTCGAGATCTCTCCGAGATCTCCTCTTTCACCCCCCCCCCCGAGACGAAACCGAGATCCGAGATGGCAATCCTTGAAACGTCGTCTCACCTACAATGAAAAAGACCCTTAAGGCCTTAGGCACCTTGTTGCCTTGACAACTATGGCCGATGTCATGGCCACAAACGCCACAAAGGGGATGTCCAGCCACGGCCGTCGAGGTAGGCAAGGATTGGACAAGGTGGCATGTCCTTTGGGGAGCATGTGGGGTGAATCCCATTGAAAAGATGACGCCGGTGGTAGCGAAGGACAACTAAGGCGAATGCTCCAAGAGGGCCAGGAAGATGACCACTGTAGATACAATGCCACATGGAAAGAGGAAGAAGAAGAAGTGGAAGAAGGAGACCTCCACTCTTACCAGTAGCAATTGCAATCCTAGAAGTCGAAGCCAAAGAATTTTGATCTCTAGAGACATCTTCCATGGCAACATGACGCGAGAGGCTACTAGAGCAAAAGGAAGCACATGAATCGGGAGGACATGGTGAATTATGGTTGACTTAAATCTGAGATGTGTTTTTGAATTCAGGCATTGATCAGGATCTGAAAAACACTCTTTTAATAAATCTGTTACCGAATATGGGTTTTACTGGTTAGATTTAGAACCTAAAAAATTTGACTCAAATCGATCCCATTTATGCCTCTATCATTAGATGCTTGTATATATGTATATACATGTGTATAAAAATATATATATACACATATATATAATAATAAATATAATTAAATGTTGATAGTATATATTTATGCATAGAAACAAACATATATAAGTAAATATAATTATACTTCTATCTTATAATTTATAATTGAATGTGTATGTTTATATGTACATGCATGTAAAGAGAGAACACATTCAAGTGGAAAATACTTCCAAATCTCCAAAAACACTATCCCCAACTCTAGGCTAGTTGATCCCAAATTATCTTCTGCACTAATCAAACTACCAACTTTCTAAACAACCATTATCACCACCGCCAAACACCTCACATCAGCAATAACCCAACAACAAGCAGTAGAATAAAGGGAGATCCTGAACCATTTCTATACCCGCCTCTGGTGACCACATGGAGAAAACAAATGCTTGGTGCCACGGTCGCCAAAAAGTTTTACCTGCCACATTGTATTCCAATAAAAAATAGTAGATTCTTAACCAGAAACACTCCACCCGCCCTCACTTATACACCATTTCTTTGTCTCCAGCCCCCAAGAAAATAGGATCCCATGAAGAAAGTAAGAGACTGAGCTTCGGTTACAGCAACATTCCCTTCCTCCACTTTAACAAAGATACATCCTTCAAGACAATGAGTACAATCCACAATGTCTGGAGAATATGGAATAAAGGCCAACCATAGTTGTCAAGGCGACAAGGCATCCAAGGCATTGAAGGGTGTCAGTTCCACTTAGTCGACAAGGCGACTGCTTAGGCGTCGCCTAAACAGTCATGGTGGTAACATTGGATATTTATATACACGTATATTCATATGCATATACATATACACAATCATATGAATAATTAGATATTAATATTATATATTAATACATACATACAAATATATATTCATAAATATAATTATATTTGTATATAATAATTGAATATGTATGTTTATGTGTTCATATATTTAAATGTGATTTTATTTATGTAATTACGTAAGCATATGTATATATTTATTTTAAGAAATAATTAATCTTGATAAACTTGATGTGTATGAGAGACAGAGAAGAGAGTTAAAATAATTTTTTATAAATTTAAATATATAACATGTATTTATAATTATAAATCTTATATATATACGATAGTATAAGTGATAGTGAAATATTATTATAACATTGTTAAACGGGGACACAAAGTAGTCGCAGATGAGGATATGGATTGCAGAATCGGTCGATCCGGATCGGGATTGGCCGATTCTTGGATCGGATCGGTACCCACCGATCCGATTCCAGCCGAAACTACCGATCCAGCCGGGACTCCCGGCTAGATCGGTCTGAATCGACCGGATCGGTCGATCCTGGACCAATTTGGGTGGATCGATCCGGGAATCGGTCGATCCGGACCGATTCCTTAGAACCCGGAAAGGTCCAGAATCGGATCGATTTAGGACCTGATTCCGGACCATTTTCTGGTCCAATCCCCCCAATAAGGGGGAGATCGGACCAATTCCCCCTTCCCACCCCTCATTCCCCCTTCCCCCCCCCCTCCCCTTCATTGTCTAGGGCTCCCCCTAGACCTCTCCCCCCAACAATCCACCTTGAACATTGGCTGATCCCCCCATTGTTTACAGAATCGGTGGAATCGGACCGATTCCGACCGATTCCGGAATCGGATCGGATTCCATGCGGAAGGACCGATTCCGGCATGAATTCCGCGGAATCGGTCGGAATCGGTCGGAATCGGTCCGGAATCGGATCGGAATCGGAATAAGATCGGTCGAATCGGTCCTTAAAGAAAAAAAAATTATTATGTATAAATTTTTAGGGCGCCTAACCTGGGTGCATTAAGGCACCAAGGCGGGCACCTTGAGCGCCTTGGGCGCCTAGGCTCTCAAGGCAGAAGGCACCGCAGCAAGGTGCTGCTACCTGCCTTGACGCCTAGGCGCCACTAGGCGAGCACCTTGACAACTATGAGGCCAACTTAGATTTCTCTATGTTGCATCATCCTCTACCAGAACAAAATTTCAGAGAACATCAAATGGCAATCATCAAAGATCCACACTTTACGGACAAGTGACAAACACATCTACAACTCAAATCAAAGGCGATCGCCTCGGTCACCTAGGCGACGAGGCAAGATGAGGCGAGATCCCCCTCGCCTCAATTCACCGGCGACCACAAGAGGCGGTCTCCTTCTTCAACCGCCTAGGCGACCGAGGCGTGAGGAGAAGGTTGAGCCTTATCAGATCCAGGTCAGCCAAGCCCAAATCCGATTAACTTAAGCATTCTCCCTAGCTTCTCTCTCCCCCACCTTCTTCTCTCACCCAGACAGAGCAAACCCACCCCTCCCGGAGTCAACGTTGTTGCTGCCACTCCCCAGGGTTGACGCCCCCGCCGCTACTGTTCGTCAGAGATAGCAATGTTGCTGCCATCTGTCGTCACACCGTCACCTTTTTTCTTTAGAGAAGCCACCGGGACCATCGAAGGAGCTGTCCAACAGGTCAGTTTTAAGGTTTTGTCATTTTTTTATTTGTTTCATTTTGTCTTGGTTTTTTTTTTGTTCATCTTCTTTCTTCTAATACAAGATTCTTATTTCATAGTTTAGTTTGTACTTTCTTGGAGTAATTTGTGGAACGACCATATTTAGATAGAGAAGGTATGCCTCTTGATTTATTTGCTATATTTTCAGTTTATAGGTCTAAATGTAAGTTAATTGTTGTTGTTAGCATCCTTACATTTGTCGGATAGCATGTCAATTGTTTCTTCAGTAGTGTCTTTACTTCTATTTTTTCTATGCTAGTTTAAAATTAAATTTTTTTAATTTCTTCGGTAGTGTCTTTTCTTCCATTGTCCCCTTCATTGGCGAAGATTCTGTTCCGGACCTTTCGGTATGTTTTTTATTTTTTATATTAAATATTTTCTTTTTTTGGTTTTATCTATATGTTTTTCGATTTTATTTATTAAGTCTTCCTGTTAGTCGAAAAAGTGTCAATATATATCATACGTTTATATTTTAGCTACTAACCTACTTTTTGTTAATGGAGTTGATATTTTTTAATTTTTTTATGAAAATGTCTCAAACCGTGAAGCAAGATCATGCTTCAGGAACCGAGTTAAACACCCAAATAACTTCAACGGGTCCCATGATTTTAAGGCATCCTCCTAAATCGAAGGAGGTCACATGGAAGTATGGACTTTTAGTGGATCCAAAAAATAAAGATCTTGTTAGATGTGTATTTTATAATAAAGATTGTAAGGGTAAAATATATAAATTAAAGCAACATATAACTGGTCTATTCACAAATGTCACAAGTTGCAAAAAGACTACATCGGAGCCGAAAGAAGAGATTAAGCAATACATGAGTAAGTTAAACAAGCTCGCTTTGAAAATGTTGCAATGATAAGAGAGATTGAAGAAAAAGAGAATCTCCTTAATATAAATCCTTCAGAGGCAAACACCAAAGGTGAAGACACTAGTTTGTGATCCAGCATTTTAGCCTTCTCGTTTGAGAGGTTCTATGGACTAGCTTATGAGGCAAAATTCAAAAATTTCTAAAGAGAAAAGTGTAAAGGATAAGAAGCATTTGAAGGACAAGAGAAAGAAAGTTGATATATTGCTCGGTGAATCTACCAAGCAAGTATTCCTTTCAATATTGTATGTTTAAATAGTTTTCAAACCATATTAGAAGCTAGTGGTCAATTTGGCCCGAATTTGAAAGGTCTTTCATATCATGAAGTTCGTAAAAATATACTTATGAAAGAGATTGAAACAACTTTCATGATGCCCTAGGCGCCCAGGCAAGGTGCCCTGGGTATTTTTACATGCTTAAAAAAAGAATTTTGAGAAGTTTTACCCTCTTGATACCCCTCACAAGGGACACCAATTTAAATACCCACACTTACATGATTAAGAGGATATCCAAAAATAAATACCCACACTTTCATAATTACATATATAAGATCACTTATATTATTACATACTTTTTTGGGTTCGGGGGGCTTCGCCCCCCTGACAACCTCCCACAAGGGGCGTTGCCCCCTTGACCCCTGCGACCTGACCGCGCAGGTCGATCCGCGACTACTCTGCACCCCCCATTTAATAATATTATAACAATATTTCACTATCACATACTATCTCACATATATATAAATTTTATAATCATAAATGTGTTATATACTTAAATTTTATAAAAATATATTTAACTACTTTCTCTTTCACATACACATCATATTTACTTATATACATAGTTAAAACACTCAATATTCAATTATAACGTAAAAATATAATTATATTTATGCATATTTTTATGTCTCACAACCTCCGACCCATCCTTGAATACCGTCTTGACCGCCTAGACGACGCCTAAGCGGCTGTCTTGTCGCCTAAGCGGAATCGGTACCCTTCAACGCCTTGGGCGCCTTGTCGCCTTGACAACTATGACTGTATGATACCATTGAAAAGTTAATTGAAAGTCCTGATGAGCAAGATTTGATTACCAAGTAACTAAATACATACAGAGATGCCGAGTGCCTATCTGGCAGAGAAATGGCCATTAGGCAAGAAAAACATGCATTCCAAGTTGGCATTATTATTTTAAAATTTTAATTTCTACATTTCACATCATTATTTTTAATTTGATTCACTATCATTTTTCTTATAGTAAATTGGTGGAAAGATTGGAAGATTAAGGTTCCTCAATTGCAAAGATTCATCATCAAAATTTTAAGCCTCACTTGTAATGCATATAGTTGTGAGCACAACTAGAGTATCTTTGAACAAGTATGCACTAGTAATATTCATCTTTTTCAAAATGCTTCATTTAAAAATTTAAAATAATTTTTGGCTTTGTATTACATGTGCACACAAAGAAAATAAATATGTTAGAATAAAAAATGCTAAACAATCTTGTCTATGTCCAATACAATAAAAGACTTCGAGATCGCCATTTTAGAATGGAGAAGTTCAATCATGATAATATTTCTTTGGATGATATCGATGAGGTCGATGAGCTGATTACTAGAAATGAGGAAAACTATGTGCATGAAGAAGAGGACCTCACGTAGAGGGAAGTTGAGCTAGCAGCCAGTATTGAAGAAGAGGAAGGACTATCCACCTGAGCAAAGGCCTCTAAAAGGCAAAGACTTGAGAGGGGAAAGAGTGTGGCCATCAATGAAGATACTTCAAAATAGGATGAGGAAATTCATGTTCATCTTACTGACGATTCTTCTAATTGATATTTGTGTTAATCGGATGGGACATTAGTTGAATGTACTTGTTAATGGTGTTTTGAACTTGTGGTTATTAATTTAATTTTATGCTTATTTTACAATTATTGTTCAAGTGTTGTCCACTTGATATATTAATGTATTTTTTGTAATGTATTCATTTTTCTTGTAGTCTGGTAGAAATGAAATGAGAAAAGGTACATCTTTCCTTTCATTTTTGATATATTCATTTCTACATTTTTAAAAATATTTTCTACATTTTATGTATTTTATGCATTTTTAGATATATTTTCAACATTTTTAGATATATTTTCTGTATTTTCAAATATATTTTCTATATTTCTATGTTTTCCTGCATTTTTAAATATATGTCCTATATATATTTCTTTCATTTTTATGTATTTCCTATATTTTTAGATATATTTTCAGCTTTTTATATATTTTTATTACTTTGGAAATAAATATAATAAAAAAATATCGCCATTGATCCCCGAGGCACTCACCTCAAATGCCTGAGGTGAGGTGAGGGGTACCTTACCTTGATCGTCTCACGCCTCTAACTACAAAGAGGTTAGGTGATCCTAGATTATTTTCTGCACTAATCAAACTACCAACTTTCTAAACAACCTTTCTGACCACCACCAAACACCTCACATCAACAGTAACCCAACAACAAGTAGCAGAATAATAGGAGATCCTAAACCATTTCTATGCCCGCCTCCGGTGACCACACAGAAAAAATGCATGGTGCCACGGTCGCCTAAAAATTTTAACTACTGATGTAACCGCAAAATTCAAAAAGATTTTATGTTTTGGAAATTCATTTTCCTGTTTGGTTTGAATTAGACCTTGACGTTGAATTCTTAGAAAAATAGATGGTATTCCATAGAAGTACTAGCTAAGGTCAATGGTATGTATAAATTATAAATTGAGGTTGTTAGGTTCTTTGAAATTTATTTTGACCTCTCCCCGTCGGATGGTGCGAAGATTCGACGTTAATTACATCGAGAATACTCGAATACCCTTGATTATCCGTCATAGCAACTCATTGAATAGAAGAATGATGCATCCACAAAAATAAACATACACATAATAGGAGAAATAGGAAGCCCCATGAACTTGGTGGAAGGCAAGCACTTAATGTGTTTTCTTTTTTTTTTGTAGTTGATTTGAATTTTGGTTGATTTGATTTGAATTTGATTTGATCTAAGTTGAATTAGATTGATTTATGAGTTATTTTGTTTGAGTTTGAGTTTGTTTAATTGAATTTGACAGTTTGTTTATTGTTTGATTTGGGCTTAGCTTAAGAAATATGGTTTGTTTGGGATGAAATTATCTTATTTAATCTATTTGATTTATCAAATTACAGTTGAATCTGTGGATTTTAAATTGACAGTTTGTGGATTCATTCTCATGCAACTTTCAGATTTATGTGAACTGATTTAGGATTTAATTGTCTTGAATTGAATTTGTTGATGGATTATTTATTAATTTAAATTCAGTTTGTTTTAGGTTAATTTTGTTTAGTTAAAGTTAACTCATTTAAAATTTGATTAATATGCAGATTTCATGGGGTTCAGATTAATAGTTCATTTGTCTGATTAAGATTGATTTGGGTTTAATTTAAAGATTTTTTATTTGAGTTTGATTTAATTTAATTGATTTGACCATGTTTAGAATGGAATTGAATTTCTTGAATTGTGAAAAGGTTTGGATTAATGCCTGGCAGGTTATTAAATTTGTTTGGTTTGTTTGATTTGAATTTGGATTAGTTTTGTTTGATTTTAAAATCTGACCTAATCTTGTTTGAAATGGATTTTGTTGAGATTGAATTTTTTTAGATTTAGTTTAATTTGAGTTAAGTCTGTTTGGTTAAAACGTATTGGAGCTTGATGGTTGGTTAACGTTTTGATAGTTATGTGAATTTGTGATTGCAGTTTCAACTTTTGGCATTCAAGTTCTGATTTTAAGGATTTCAAGTTTTCAAACTTTCAGATTGGTGGTTCATTTGACTTATTTAAGTTTGTCTTAAAAGAAAAAAAAGTTTGTTGGTTGATTTAAGTTTGTTTTGGTTAAAGTTGATTTGACTTAATTGTAGTTTTATCTGGATTTAAAATGTTCAGATCTTAAGCCCCCAACCCTCGGATTAACATTTTCGAACTCTGACTTCTGATTTGTTCAAATTTCAGATTTGACTATGCTTATGATTTGAATTAATTTAATTTGCTTGTTGGTTTAATTTGACTTCATTTCTGTTTACAGGTTTACTTTGATGTTATTTTGATCATTTTTGAATTTTACAGTTTCTAGATCGCAGGTTTGCTTGGGGGTTTAATTTTAGGGTTCATTAGAGATTGATCGTTCATTTTTTTATTTGAGTCAAGTTCAGTTTTAATGCTTCCCTCTTGTCCTCTCAAGTTCTTATTCCCAGGTTCGAAGTTATGTGAAATTTCTGCCCTTTTGAGTTTGTTTTCTTCTTTGTTGAATTCGGTTAGAACCTGCAACTCTAGATTCACTGTTTGCATATATATATATATATATATTTTTATTATTCCAGATTTTCAGTTTTGTTTCAAATTTCAGACTTGGGGTTTTCAGATTTATTTATTTTTTCATACAAATTCCTCGTTGCCTTGACATGATTTACATAAAAAACAGATTTTTGAACTTTTCTCATCCTTTGATAGGCATCACAGAACTCGTTCATTGTCTTGAAATTGAGCATGTCCCGGTCTCCAATAGACTTGTGGGAAATTAGCTCACGTCAATCTCCATGACTCCTTCATGAGTTGATGAACTATTTGCTGAACCGGTAAGACATTAGGGTCTGTTTTATAGACCTTTGGATGTCTACCTTGAGAAGAGGGTCAGGAGGTGGGTTTAGAACCGGCCTCCTGGTTTCCCTTTGTTTTGAATTCTTTTAAGTTGAGCCGAAGCCATGAGGTGGGTTTAGAACCGGCCTTATGCTTGCCTCGGTTTGTTTGAATTAAATAGATTTTTATTTAATTTAAATTGATTGTTTGTTTTCTTATTATTTTCGAATTAATCATGGGTCAAGAGATGGGTTTAGAACCGGCCTTCTGGTTTCCCAATTGTTTTGCATTCTTTTAAGTTGAGCCGAAGCCATGAGGTGGGTTTAGAATCGGCCGTATGCTTGCCTCGGTTTGTTAAATTAATTAGTGTATTTTTATTTAATTTAAATTGAACGGTATGTTTTTTTAAAAGAAATTTTTTTTTGGCTGGATGTTGTTCATCAACGTCAAATGGGCCCTCGCGGCCCATTTGCTGCTTCCTCCCTTACTGGGCCTCGCCGCTGCCTCTCTTCTGCTTCATTCATTTTTTTTCCCTCTTCCGGTGGGCCCCACCAAAAGTTGACCCGAGGGTCAACAGTCCCTCGCGCGCGCGCGGCCGCCCCCCTTTTCCTTTTTTTTTCTTTTTTTTTTTTACCGACAGGCTCCCTGGTGGTCTTCCACCGTGGACCAAAGTCGGGGGGACATTATTTCCCCCCGACGGCTTCTTCCTCGCGGCGGACGGCTGCGGCGACACCTTTCGCGACGACCCTCCGACCCTCCTCTTATAGCCATCCTCCGGGCAAGCGGCTCCTCCAGTTGTCCGTGGGGGCTTGGTTAGACTCCCGGTCGGTGTGGGGCACTATCGTAGGCTCTAGTAAAGGGGCTGGCCCCCTGTTCCGGCGATCCCGCAAGGGGATCATCCCCTCCTGCGCACCCGACCGCAAGTCGGCTGCGGTAAAGCATCCCGCCGACCTTCCGTTTGTGTTGGCCTCCTCCCCCCCTTCTTTGTCCGTTGGTCTTCATCGTTCCCTCCTCTTTTTCTTTTCTATTAATTTTTTTTTTTTTTGAAATTCCAGGTGTCAACACCTACCAACGAGAAAATAGTAGATTTTTAACTAGAAACACTCCACCCGCCCTCACTTATCTACCATCTCTTTGTCTCCAGTTCCCCAAGAAGACAGGATTCTATGAAGGGAGTAAGAGATTGGGCTCCGGTTACAGCACCATTCCCTTCCTCCACTTTAACCAAGATACATCCTTCAAGCTAATGAGTATAGTCCACAATGTTTGGAGAACATGGAATAGAGGCGAACATAGATTTCTCTATGTTGCATCATCCTCTACCAAAACAAAATCTCAGAGAACATCAAATGGCAATCATCGGAGATCCACACTTTACGGACATGCAAGATGACCAACACCTCTACAACTCAGACAAATGACTGCATTGTGGCAAAATGTAGCCCTGCATCCCATCTCTAAACACCTCCAACACCAAACCCTACCCAATAAGCCAAACTTTGAAGCCAATGAGAATAATCCACAATGTATGGAAATCATAGAATAAAGGCCAACTTAGATTTTCCCCACATAGCATCATCCTCTACCGGAGCAAAGTCTCAGAGAACATTAGATGGCACTGGTTGGAGAACCACACTTGATGGACATGAAAGTCAACAATGACAGACACCTCTACCACAAGTGGACCTCAAGTTTCCGAGGACGCCATGACTGACCACTCGACAATTCCAACCACCCTGATTCCTGAATCACCAACCTAGGCAAAGCATCGCTGCCCTGTTTCTTCCTCTTCAACACAACCTCCAACCAGCCACCCAGAATCCTCCCTCCAACCAAAATTGATCCTGCTGGAGAACCTCCCCCTAGGCTCCTATCCCCAGTCCGGCAGACTGCCAGAAAGAGCTACCGAACCTGCACAGCAGGCCCAGAGAACCACCCCAACGGGAGCTCACTAGAGGTTCCCACTTCTAACATCCCGCTACCCATTACAAAACTTCCGCCGATACTGTTTCTTCATTTATTTTCTTCATATTAATTCTTTAGGATTTTGAGGCATCAGTATGAGCCTTGTTTCTTGCTTTCATCTCTCTTGCTTCCTGCATTTATTTCCCATGCTGGAAAATGTGAAAATCTCTGCTATCTGACCCCCACCCCGAGTAGATGATCGTGAGAACTTGAATCTAGTTCATCGACAAACCACGTCCGCTCTAAATGAAAATAAAAATGATAAGGGTTGTCGTACGTGTTTTGTTCAAGTAACTTAACTGTTATCGGTGCATGGTTACCCCGATGGCAGATAATGCAGTCAATGTCGAGTGAATTGAACAAAGAATTGATTGACGTGCTCACCACATAGAGTAAAAACCAACTTAAACCATCTTGGAATGGTATTGCGATCCATAACGCTGTAAAAGAGGAACTTGCTGACTGCTGCGTAAATAGCCCGGAGCAACATCATAGCAACAACCTCGAATGGCAATCCAATGCCATGAAAGGTGATTCATAAAACCAGAATAGCTGGCGCGTGAAATTGGCACCAGAAACAAAAATTGTAATTCCCCGATACCATAACATGACCAGATTATCAACAACAACGCACTCACCCAGAGGTCAGAAGCGGGATCAAACGCACAAATCCAGCAGAAACAGCGGAATAGCATAACAGCGTCCATAGAAGGAAGTACCAGACAGGGAAGAAGAGGCGGCGTTAGAGGGCAGTAGACTCACACGAAGATAATCCATCCGGCGATACAGACCAGTACGAAGACGAAAAGAAACGTGACGGGGGATGAGGCCATGGCTTCCGTATGGCAATCCCTCGGGGGTCGCACCGCAGCTGGAGCGGCCTTGCTCTGTGAGGGCGGGGAACCACATTCCTCGTATATATCGGAGGTGGGGGATGAAGGGAGCGAGGTGGAACCCTAGTAGGTGTGGCGTCGCCTCGAGGAGGACCTCGCCATCGCGGTATCCCCGGCAACTTCGGAATGAAATCTCATAAGTCGCGATTACCGGACACAGCGTTCTTGTGGAGAACGAGGATGGGCAGACAAGGCGACTGCTCTCTCTCTCTCTCTCTCTCTCTCTCTCTCTCTCTCTCTACATGGGAACGGTGTTGGATCTGGTGGTGGGTAGGTCCCTCACTCCCGACTTCGTAGGCCCGGCACCGCGGGGGCCGGGGGGTGGTGGCACGTTTCATTTAATTTAATGACCGTCGTGTCCTCGTTGGACAACGCGACGGTTCCGGGATGTCAAAGGTGTATCCGACTACCTTCTATTTAAAAGTAATCGACACCATTCAAAATTCCTGCTCTCCGCACCCTCGGTCCATTTCAAAATACTATTTTAGCATTACATTCTTTTTTTGGTAAAATTTTAGCATTACATTCGATTGGATGAATTTTCATCGATCCCACTCTATTTCGGAGACTTGATGGTAGACCGGGGTTTAACATCAAGTCTATGTTCTCTTCTACTCCGTCGCATCTCTCCCCACGGGTGCAAACGAATTAATATATTCAACGAGTAGTTTGAAGTTCGACTTCGATAAAAATTTGATTCGACTTGTTTATTATGTTAAATGAATAAATTTGAACAAAAAATAAAGTTCTAGTCATTGAACAAGTCGAGTTTGAACAAACTCTTACTCGGCTCGATCTCGATTAAATATTTTATTATATATTTATTTTTAAAAATTAAATTAGGAGTATTAATAGTTATATATTGTCATCTCAATATATTAAATAATTTAAATTTTGAGTATAAATTTATATTGAGTTTCATTAATAAGTTAAATCTAGAGTTTCACGGATAATTTTTGATTGATTTTGAGTTTTATAAATTAGTTTGTATAAAACTTGAGTTTTAATGCGAATTGAATTTTAGTCCAGCTACTACTCGAGTTCAAGTTCGACTCGACTCAATTAATAAACGAATCAAACTTGAACAAGAGTTCAATTTACTCATTCAAACTCGAGCTCGAACTCGAACTTGAACTCTCATAAAATAAATGAGCCGAGCTTGAACACCATACTATTCGACTCGACTCGGCTCGTTTGCATCCCTATCTCCCTCACTCATCGATGTCATTGCCATCAACCTCTGCCGCTGTCATTGCCTGCCGCCACTATCACCTTCATTGCAATCTCTTAACGGGCTGCTACCATAGCCATCATCAGCCACCACCGCTAAAGCTCTCTCTCCTCTTCCGCCATGGGATCTCCTCCTTTCAATTCCTACTAATTCTAATTAATGTGTTTATAATGTTATAAATTTATTTTTGATGAATTTACTTGGTTTAGGATTTGTTTGTGTAGAGTTTATTTTATTTTGGTAATTCCATTAGTTTAGGGTTTGTTTGTGCATGGTTTATCTTTTTTTTAGATTAACTTATATCTTAATCGACGTTATCAAGACACAAACTGATTTATAAATTTTTAGATTTTCTAAATTTATTATAATATTAAGTATCATGTAAAATAAGTTTGGATTGGGCCAAAACACGGACGATTAAGTAAAATTAAATTGGTTTAAAATTAGCTTGTTTGGATTGATTTTCATGCAAGAAACAGTAATTTGGGTTAGTTTCATTTGATTTTAACTATATTAATGGATTTAATTGGATTTCAAAGAGCTTGAAATCAAACTATTTAAACTGCTCAATTGAATAACCCGAATTAGATTAAATATGTATTTTCACTATTAATGATTACACTTTCTTGGTATTCCATGTGAAGCTAAATCATGAGAAGATTTTGTGAACACAAAAGACTTAAAGGATGCTTGGTTGCATGATCAATTGAATTTTCATTACATGTATATACATCGTTCTAACAAAACTAGTTGAAAAGGATGTACGTTAATCATTGTAAAAATATTTTGTATATTAAAATGTCTTCTAAGATAAAAAAAAGATGAGACCAACTTTATTATATTGTGGTAAGACTTATTTTCTTATATATGGTACTCACATTTTTTTGTTATCATATCTCATCAAGCATTTAAAAGGGCATAGAACCAAAAACATGGTTGATCAAGTCAATCTTTTTCGATTACCGGTTTGAATTGGTCTAATCAACCATAAAAAATCTAATAATTGAGTCATAACACAAACTGTGGTTAGTTATGTCAATACAAAACGGTAATCGATTTAGATTGGTCTAGGCCATAAAACCTAAAATTAGTGAGAAATTAAGACTTGGTTGGTTAGAAACCAAAATAAAAAATAAGTTAGAATACAAACCATGGCTAGTTTGGCCTATCCAAATCGAAAACTAGTTTGGATTGACCTAATAGACCAAAAAACCCAAAAATGAATAAGAACCCAGGATTTGCCAGATTGGACTGGCTTAACTAGTGAAACCCAAAGAGAACTTAGAAACCAAACTGAATAAAAGATTTTGATTTGTTAACTTGTTCATAGCAAACTGATTGAGTATTTATTTGATAACATTTTTTCATTCTTCTTTTAAAGGGGTTTCAAACAAGAACTTCATTTGAAACTTACCTTATTCGAAGGATTTTAAGTCATAGTTATTTCTTAATTGTATTTCATAAAATTATATAATTTTGTTTAGAATTATTCATATTGAATTGCATAGAATTGTTACCAATTTATTTGTTTTCATAGATTATATTTTTGCATATATTCCTTTATGTAGTTTACAAAAAATTTTAGGCTAGATTGCTAATTTACACAAGTCTTGGATAGATACCACTAACAGATTATATCCTAGGTATATTCATGAAATTGAAGAATTCTAAGATTATGCTTTTCATGAATATAGGACCCGATTTAGACACAATCAGAATAATAATTTAATTCAATTTCCCTATAAAAGGATGTTGCTACACTTTTTTTTAAAAAGAGATGTAGTTAAAGAACATCTAATATTGGATGACATATAATCAAATTATCAAGCATGGATAAGTTACTAGGAAATTGAAATTAATTTAATAAACGAAGATGGCATACAATTAGATGAACTACAAGATTGAAATGAACTTGACGAATTGATGGAAATGTTATAAGATATCCAAAATAATCAATAAATAATTAGACAAATTGAGGACGAACCAAATGTAGAAGTAAGTAAATATGTTAAGCTACTAAACGATGTAGAAACATTGTTATATGAAGGATGCAAAATTGTGTCCAAATTATTCTTTTAAATTGATTCAATTAAAATAAATAAATGGCCTCACTAGAAAATGTATGAATGCTCTACTATGCTTATTTAAAGATGTATTTTATAAAGATGCAAGTGTTCTTGACACTTGGTATGAACTTAAAAAATTTGTTCAAGACTTGAGATTTAGTTATCAAAAGATAATGCAAATAAAATTATGTATTCAATGTGATAGTTTAAGATATAAAGATGATCCTAAACATAAAAGTAAAAAAATTGGCACAAAAATACTACATTATTTTCTATTATGGGAGACCGAATTAGAAACATAAAGAAGAATTTTACAACGAAAGCAATGTTATGGTGTATGATAAATTATTTTCCCTAATATGCAAATTTATCTGGAGTATTGAAGGGAAATTAGCATGTCTAATTTGTAATTAAGGCACATATACTATTCGACTTACTCATAGTTGAAAGCATTGTTATCTAGGGCATCGATAGTTCCTACTAATAGCACATCAGTGGAGAAAGAACCAATACATACATCTTTTTGATGGTCATTGATATGAAAAGGGAACACCAAAGATGTTGACGAGATATGAGATATGGAAACGATAATAGGAGATGAACGCAATAAGATTTGATAAAGTGTTTAAGAAGGATTTATAAAACTTAAGAAAGAACTTAGTAAGAAATAAATTTTGAATGAAAATAAGTATTTTCTTTGATCAACTACCATATTGGAGTTCTTTAATTGTTCATCATCATTTGAATGTCATGCACATTGGTGGCAATATACTCGATGTATTCAATATCTCAAGGAACGATAAAGACAATCTTAAATCAAGAAAGGATTTGATAGAGTTGAATATCCATCCTGAATTACATCCTTATGAGGATTTATCAAGATTTTCAGATGCTATTTACAAGCTTAGTAACAATAAAAAATTTCAGGTACTCAATTTTGTCAAGAGTATTTAGGTGCCGGATGTCTATTATTCAAATTTAGGTAGGTGTATGGACATGTCAACTAAATTAATTAGTGGATTGAAAAGTCATGATTCTCATGTCGTGATGCAAGTTATTACTCTGTTGGTATTTTAAAGAATCGTATCGAATGATGTTATTGGTCCCATAATTGAGTTGTGCCATTACTTTAAGATTATTTGTGGTAAAGTTTTGGATAGTACTATTTTGAGAGATTAAAAGTCTAAAATTGTAAAAACTCTGTTTAATTTGGAACAAAATTTTCCACCATCTTTTTTTGATGTTATGATTCATTTGGTTGTGCATTTGGCATATAAGGCAAGGATGTTTGGACCAGTTCAATACCAATGGATGTATCTAGTTCAAAAATATTTAAAGAAGCACAAATATTATGTGGGTAACAAGGCGAGAATTGAAGGTTCAATTGGACTGGGCTATTTAGTTGAAGAATGTACTCAACTTATTTCTACATATATGCGTGATGCTAACCAAGAAAGGGAATAGAATTAAGATGGACCTCCGTATGAAGGTGCCCATGAAGAAGACTCAATGTTTAGACCAATTAGATGTCCATTGAGATGTAGACATGTACCTAGAATTCTCACAAAAAGAGAACAATGTTTAATTCATACATATGTATTGAATTAAGCTGATGTTGACAAATTTCATGAATCACATAATGCTGCACTAATTAGTGGAGGAATTGTTTAATGTCAGTGGATTCCATGAAATACACTCAACTGTGTGGTATGATAGTGAATGTAGAGATTCAATTTGTATGTGATATTATGGTCAAATAGTAGATATTGTTGAGATTACTTTTGACAAGGATATATGAATAGTATTATTTGAATATGAATGGTGAGATGTTTATAACAAAGATAGAGGTTTTAAAATAAACAATTATAGTTTTCTATCTTTAAATTTTTAAAGAAAATTTGAAACTGATGGACCTTTTGCACTTGCAAGAAAAGTGCAATAGGTTTACTATGTTGACGATAACTTGATTAAGGGATAGGTAATACTGGTAAAATGTCCATCTCATAACTATTATAACATCTTGGAAAATGATAGTGATGATGAAGTAGAACCATATCAAAACAATTATTTAATTTACCTATAAATTTTGGTATAAGTCTGTAACCAATAAAGATGTACAACTCCAATAAATGCAACCAATACAAATAAAAATTTAAAATTTATGTCTATATTGGTCAATTTCTTGAAATTGGATTTGGTGTGGTTCTACATTTATTTACCAATATGTCATTGTAATTACGAGCTGTAAATAGAGATCGGGGTAGGAATAGATATCAGAATCAGAACCCAATCCGTGGTTGGTTTGGCTGACCATGAAAATCCAAAAATAGAGTTAGAACCTGTGGAAGACCTCATGGAAGATTTCGTGGCAATCTGTCAATGTCTAAAAAATGGAGAACATAAAGTATTAATATTCAGATGAAGAAGTTTTGAAACATTGGATACTTTTCATCTTTGTGAATTCTCAGTTTTTCATGTTTTGGGAAGTTTACAAACATCTTGAGAGGTTTTGACCTTTTGATAATAGTTCTTTATGTGTCATCTAATGCAGAGGCATTAATGATGTTATAAGAGATGTTACCCATATTAGCATCCCTATCAAGATACTTATAAGACCCCAAAATTTAAAAATTTAAGGATTCCATGGAAATGGGAATCAACCAAAGTTCTGTGACTTTTTAATCCTAATATCATTGCTTGCTCTTTCGCTCTTCTTAAACTTTGGTGGACAACCACGAGGTCTTTTATGAGGTAACCAATTTAGATTGGCCATCTAGAACCCAATCCATAACTGGTTACATCAATCCAAACTGGTTACCAGTTTCTAGATTGGACTAACTTGGCAGGTTAGGTCAATCAAATTTAATTATGCTAATTCAAAAAATTAGTTAGACCTCAAAACTAGTTTGGTTAGGTCAATTCAATCTAGTAATCATATTGGATTGGCTTAATCGACCATTAAAATCTAAAAAATGAGTTAGAACTCAAAACTTTACCAGTTAGGCCAATCCAATTGGCTTAACTAGCCACCAAAACCCAAACAATGAGTTAGGATTGAAAACTTGGCTGGTTAGGCCAATCCAATCTGGCAACTGGATTGGATTGACCTAACCAGTAATCAAAATCCAAAATGTGACCTAGAACTCAAAACTTGGCCGATTAGGCCAATCCAATCAGCAACCAAATTGGATTGGCCTAATTGGCCATCAATATCCACAAAATGAGTTAAAACTTTAAATTTGGCTGGTTAGGCCAATCCAATATAGTAATCATATTGGATTGGCCTAACTAACCATCAAAACCTACAAAATGAGTTAGAACTCAAAACTTGGCTGGTTAGGCAAATTCAATCTAATAATTGAATTGGATTGGCCTAACTAGTCATTAAAACCTAAAAAAATGAGTTAGAACAAAAAACTTGGCCAATTAGGCCAATCCAATCCAACAACTAGATTGGATTGACATATTCGGTCATCAAAACCTAAAAATGAGTTAGAACTCAAAACTTGGCCAGTTAGGTCATTCCAATCTGGAAATTGGATTGGATTAGCCTAACTGGTCATCAAAGCCCAGAAAATGAGTTAGAACTCAAAACTTGACTAATTAGGTCCATCCAATCCGGTAATTGGACTAGATTGGTCTAATCAGCCATCAAAACCCAATAAATGAGTTAGAACTCAAAACCTAGCCAGTTAGGCCAATCCAATATGGTAATTGGCGATCAATACCCAAAAAATGAGTTAGAACTAGGATGATCCAATCTAATTAACAATTTTACCCAATTTGGACCATTTTTTCCAAACTAAACCAAACAAAACTATGCCAATTCAATTCATTTTGGTTTGGTTCAAATAGAACCAAATCGATTCAATTTGGTTTGGCTCATATCTAACTGAATCTACTCCTTAAAGTGAACCAAACCAGTTTGGTTTGGGTCGGTTAGGAACATTTCCAAACCAAATCATTCCACCTAAATTTTGTTCAAAATTTAGTCAAATTTAACCAAATAAGCCAATTTGATTTGGTTTAGCAGTTTGAACTATTTCTACCGAATATTATTTAGTCAAACATTTAGTCTGATGATTAAACTAATGAAATAAATCCTAAAAAACATAATTATCAAACTTAGATAAGCTTTTCTACATGTTTAAAAATCATTTTAACTTTAAAAATGATGTTTATAAAGTAAATGTTACCTTAGAGAGGCGATATTGGCATAAGGGTGATAATGACCAATGGCGGCACAGGCAATGGGGGGTGGCACATGCCTAGGTGCAAGGAAGCAACACTGATAAAGGAGAGCAGTGGCACAAGCCTAGGAGTAGATGTAGGAGGCAGATGACGTAGATAGTAGTGCGGGTGGTAATTATAGGAGGCCAGTGGAAACATAGGGCTACGATAGTAGTCGGTTGGGGAGGAGCTCATGAGAGAGAGGGGGGAGGGAGGGCGGGAGAAGGGAGCCACGAGTTTTAAAAAACCCTTATAATATTTGTGATGGCTTTGGAGGCAATGCCATTGGTATATTTAAGAACAATGGCAATGGTTTATGAATGGTTGGGTGGGGGAACTAGTGATGCCTAAAGCCATCACTAGTAATTGTCAGTAGCGATGACTTATTAATGTTATCACTAATGACCCCGTTGGCTAGGCACTAGAACTTCTCTCTTGTTTCACGATAGCTTACTCATGATGTCTTCTTTAAGCCATCTCTAGTAACTTAACGTGTGGTGATGGTTCTATTAGGGATGTCTTAAGCCATCACTAATAAGCTTGTTAGGGACGGCTTTCTCCAACCATCGCCATTAACCTATCCTCAATAACATGTTTTTCTATAGTGATTCTCTCTCAATAAGTGAAAGAGAATACCTATGTGATAGTATTGTAAATGATTTGCTAGGGTAGAGAGGATAATTAGACAATGAATTTTTTAATTGATCTAATTTTTTGTACATGATCCCAATGTGACAGTTTACTAAGGGATTGATAGTCGATGATAAGTTTTGTGGACAGGTTTTGGGGCACACAGGGGGCCTAATTAGAATGCTTAGAGGGTCTAAATATGGGACACATAGGGGGTCTACTTGAGAACAAGTTTAGGGGCACTCAGGGGGCATGATTAAGGATAGGTAAGGGGCACATAGGGGTCTGATTGAGGATGGGTTCAAGAGCACACAGGGGGCCTAATTGAGGGGACAAAAGGGCTGCATTTTGTAACTTGTTCAGGTACTTATTTGGGAGGCCAAATGGGGGATGCCCAAGGACTGATTTCTTATGGTTTGTGGGACCAGCGGGGGGGGGGGTCAAACATGGGCTTTTAGAGACCTGAATAGAGATTTGAATAGGGGGTTTTAAAGGTCCTGAATGGAGGGCCTAAACATGTGGACACACATAGGCTAATTGGATAGCCAAAATGGGGTGCACAAAAGGCTATGCATGAATATCTTGAATGGCCAATAGGGAGGCTAAAGGGAGGAGAAAGAGGTAGAGAAGGGGAGAAGAGAAGAAAATTGAAAGGCTACATGGGAAACACCTTTACTTACCTTCTCTTTTCTCTTTTTTTCTTGTTTCTCCTTATGCTGCAAGTGGAGATGGAAGAGGAAGTGTGCTAACTCCTTCTTCGTTTCCCTGCTTTAGATATTGTTAGAGATGGCAAGCTGCATAGGAGAAAGGAGCAAGGCTCCTGTTGCCGCTGCTGGTGAGGTGAAGGCCGCAGGTGGTCTTCTTCTCCTCCTCCTCTTTCTCCACTTGGCGTAGGTGCTGCTAGAAGAAGATGGCACCCTTCTTCTCCTTCTTCTTCTTTTCCTTGTGTAGGTGATGCTGGAGGAGGAAGGCTACTGTTGCTAGGTGCACACTAGGGAAGAGAGGAGAGAGGAGCAGATTGGCTATGGAGTGTTGTGCGCACAACTCCAAGTGGGGGGAGGTGAGGTGCATAGGTTTGATGGTTGGAGAGAGGAATGGACACCCAACCCTTTTTGTTCACAGTCTCCTTTCTAATGGGGAGTCTAAGAGATACAAGATGAAGAAGATAAGATGAGGAGTTCTAAGGCTTGAAGAAGTCTCTTATGGGAGGAGTCCTAGCCAAGAGGGACTTCATCAGGCTAGTGTATGTGCACACTTCAGGTTCTGAGAAGCCATGTGTGCACAAGTGAGGGTAAAGGGAGAGAGTTGGCGCACTAGCTTCCTTATCCTCCCAGTCTCCCACTGACCGGGGAGATAAGGTCAAGATGGGAAAGTCAAGGAGTTGTCACATGGAAAGAAGTCTTAGGAGATATGGTGATTGAGAGATAATGCTTGATAGAATATAAGTCAATGAGTTTCAGCCCACCTAGAAGTCTTCACCGGACGAATTCCAACCTAGAATGAAGTCTTACCAGGTTGATGTGCACCCAAGTTAGGTGAGGAGAAAGGAATTGCAATATTGATGAAGAGAGAGATGATCATCTTGTAATCTCATCTAGATGCTCCTGATCCGACAAATGTCATTAATTCCGGTAAGAATTAATTAAATAAACCCTGAATTGGTCTATAAAAATTTGGAATATGCTCCGATGGTTGTTAAGCTTATGCTCCATCAAGATGTGTGTCTAAAATCTCTTGAATTGCATCAGACCTCTAATTTTGACGATTTTCTCGATCACTGTGATCTCGATCGTCGATGATATTGAAAATTACAATTGAGTGCAATTAAATCATTACATTGGCTGAATTTTATTTCTGATGCATCAATATTGTAAGGAATCTTCCATAAAAAGTTAATGCAGCGGAAGCAACGATTCCTATGGATTCCTTTAGAAATCTGTTTCAATTGAAACCGAACGACGAAAACCGAAAACTGATCAAATCGGGTTCAAATATACCTAATAGGGATTCATATAATTCTATGGAGAAGAAGGAGATGAGCTTCTCAAGCTCTTCAAACCGTTCCAATGCCTGGTCTCCAGCAGTATCCACACGAACTTCATCCACAGCAGGTTCTCCCTTCGCACCGGCCTTGAGAACTCTTCCCGAACGGAGTTCCATTGACCATGGACACCTTCTAGAGAGAGGAGGAGGTAGGGAGGGAGGTTAGGGACGTGGTTTTCACCCTTGGCTTGATGGGGTTTGGCTGAAACCATTAGTATTTATAAAGAATTATGTATTTTTTCATAAAAACCTAAAATCTTCATAAATTACACCCTTGCCCCTATACATGTGGATAAGTCCTTTTGTGTGTGACCCATTAGGCCTAATAGCCTATTTGGTTGAGACTTAAATAAAATAGAACAATTATATTTAATTTAATTAAAGCCATTATCCGATAACAGATTAATCGACCTACCGATCATGAAGGGTACAAGCCACATCCCATGATCTCAAATGGCTATGGGGATAATATCTTCTTCATTGAGCCTTTCCATCATCAATTACCGCATGGATATAAACCCTCATCCATCCAATGTCCTGGTCGGAAAGGAGTACGTAGGGATGTCAACGGGTCGGATACGGGTCGGATAATAGTATTATCCGTATCCGTATCCTATAAGAAAAAGGTGTATCCACTTGCTGTTCGTTAACTATCGGTATCGGGTGTATCCGCGAACCGCATTGTTCTATCCGCTTAAAAACGGTTTACGGTCGGATAACGGACGGTTATCGAATATATAAAGAGATAACATACGTATAATACAACCTAGCAAAATAAAGAAGTAAAGATAATTTTACCTATAAAGGCACACATAAAAAATATATATATTACAATTAAAAGTATCTATTTATAGCAATGAACAAAAAGAAAATTCTTCATTATATATCTACCACAAAACATGAGATATAGAAAAATAATTTACAAGTCCATAGTAAAATTAATTTTTGAGTCTGTAGTAAATAATTAGATGTGCAACACAAAATATGAGATAGAAAAAAATCTTAATTACATGTTCAAAATAATACATGTCCAACATAAAATATGAGATAGTCGATTTGCAGCAAAAGTGCGTACGTGGATTGCACCATCAAGAAGCAGAAGAGGATGAAAACATCACTGTTAGATGTCAAGACAAGGTTTATCCAATGTTAAGATCTCAAGGAGGAGGGTGAACCGGTGAGTTAAGAACAATAAGATTTTCTAGATGGGTCATATATACTTAGATGTCATAAATTGTGAGTTATATCGTATTATGTATTAGTTAGCGAATACGGATAACGGTTTTCGGGTTCGGTTTATGGTGTATCCATGACCGCATCCGCTAAGATAACGGTTAATCGGTAAACGAACGCGGATAGCTTATTCGGAAAATTTAAACTATCCACTTGCTGTTCGTTAACTAACGAACGGGTCGGATAATCGGATAATCGGTAACCATTGACATCCCTAGGAGTACGGCATCGACTGTCGACTCCTTAGTGTACCGACTCTATGGGATCATGTACTCGGAACTGGATCAATTGGAAAACTCATTTTCCAATTATCCTATCTACCCTGGCCAGGGATTTAGAGTACTATCCCATAGGACATTCACTCTCACTTACCGAGAGTGGACGATCCCTTGTTGTTCGCTCAATTGCCTCCATCGGATTTTCCTTGTACTCGATCCATCGCTATATAGGACCATGTAAATTGTGATCCATAAGTCAATGGTCAAAGCACAAGTTCCACCCAACAAGGCATCTTTGGCGACTCAGGTCAAAGGTCCAACCATGCAACCGTGATAATAGAAAACCCTGATTGATAGTTCGGTAAGATACCATTCAGGGTTTCTAATTCGGTCAGTTCAGTGAAATCATTCAACTAATGAGTACCTGTATGTGCATCTCAGTGTCTCCACACTAATGACCAATGAGATCGGTCATTCTCATCAAATGAGAAAATATTGCATACACTAGTCTATCTGGATCCTTGATGTCCCGTCTCAAGTATCCTATGACTAGGAACATTTAGATTAAAACCTCTAGATGATCAATCTCATTATCATGATCTCATCATGATTTAATCATTATCGTATTTGATCAAGGACTTCATTATAATATTCACATCTAATAAAACCTTATAATGAAGATTTGCCTAATGAATTGAATAAGATATATGTAGAAATGTCGAATCATATCATATATGATTGGATTGTAAGGCATATATTTCTATGAAATATTCCCAAGAATAAAGTCACAGACCGAAAAATTATAATTATCAGCCTATGAATCGATCTAAAAATTGATCAAACCATTATGCCATTGAGGTGATGGGGTATGGACTTTTGCCCAGATTTGATATTTTCTTAATAATTCTCCAATCAGTGGTCAGATTTTTAATTCTTCTCAAGCATTGTCCGACTCTATATTAGACGAATACTGTAATGAAGTTGGACCATTCTAATATAGTCTTGATTTGTTTCAAAATGCCGAGGGCAAAATGGTCATTTCGGCCCTCTAGTATCCGTTTTATGCATTTTGGACACCGTTGTGAATTTCTCTACTATGACTATATATATAATGAACTCATTGTCTTGGCCATTTGGAGCCTATTAACTCATATTTTTAGAGTTTGTTTGTACCATCTGGACCTTATTTTATTGAATCTTAGTCGGATTTTTAGACCGACTTTGACATTGTTCAAATTTGAATTGAGCGAGCTGAACAAAAAAAAATTAGCACCAACAGGATAGTGACACAATTAAGTAGAAAATCATTCTTTTAGAATGTTAAGACTTGAAAGCATTGTGAGAAAAAGAGAGAGTTAGAATTTAGAGTGCTCTAGAGAGAGAATTTAGAGTGAAAAATGAGAGACGAAGTGAGGATACATGGGTGTGAAGGGGATGCTGGGGGCTTTGAGGGTGGCTTAAGCACCCGTGTGCTACCTATTGAGCAACCCGGTGCCCTAACCAAGCCCCACCCCACCGATACAGTTGACTTGGTGGCTTAATTGGTCGATAATCAGATAGATCAACGCCAAACAAATTGAGTCGAACATGGTCAAGCTGACCCAACCTGACATGATAGTCTATGGTACAAGCAGAGTTATTGAGCAAACTCTTCGTAGAGAACCCCACCAACGGTAACAACAAAGTCCAGGACTTCATTTAACTATGTTAGGAAGTTGAGTTAAAAAGAACAGTTAAGTTAGTCATGGTAAGTTGAGTTTAATCTAATAATGGATGACTTTCTATAGAGACTGCTAATTATTGGGTCCATAGCATGATTTAATTGTCACATCTAATATTAAAGTAATGACCTGATTAAAATAAAATACTTTGTCTGCATGAGTATTAGATATGTAATCTACGTGGGATGGATCAAAATTTTAAAACCCAAGTCTAAAAGTATCACTGTAGAAACATAAAGTTAATAAATTAGAAGTAACCACGGCAAACTATTTGTTTTCATAAAATGAGTTTAAAAATCTATGAAATTAAGTGTGTTAAGTTAAAAAGAGTCACAATATAAGTGACCTTTTGAAAAAAAAAAAACTACTAGTTAATTTAGTTGTTGAATCAATCAACTAATTTAATAGAGTTAAATGGAAACAATGTGACCGAAGTGGGATGATAATGAGGTGTTTAGCTTCAGATAAATTTATGTTTTTTACAATAAAACTTGTTAGAAAGATATTTCACGACTATTATAAAATTATATTTTTAAAGAGATTTCTTTCTTTTGACCAGAAAAATATTGGTGGAACTTTCTTTTTACCTTGTGATCCCCCCACCCCTTTTGGTCATTGCTCCCACTTTTTTTGTTATGTTATTTTCTCAAACACCGCACTTTTATAGTTTTCATTAATTTATATTTTATTTTAATACAATTTTTATTATAAAAATTTATAAAAAATTATTATGCAAGCTTGGTACAGAAATATTTAATTTCTCACGGTGAATTCAATGATTACATTACACAATGATGTTTTAGTTAGAGGAAAAAAATTGTGCATTTTCATGTTAAAAATATATTAAAATAAAATTTAAATTTGTAGAAGTTAAGATTATCGTACTTTGAAAAATACAATAACAAAAAAAAACAAAGGCCATGTATAAAATTAAATTGTAAGAAAACACGGAATTTTGGTTACCAATACGTATACCAAAGTATAATATTCCAAATTTTAGTAACATTATTTAAATTATTATCGTAGTGTTTTTACTTATTTCTATAATGTACTTAAATTATTTTTAAGATGTTTATATAGATACATGAGAATTTTTATTTATTTATTTTTATTGTGTCTTATTAGTTCTTTAGATCGCTATATTTTATTTATAATAGGTGTTATTTATTTAATCTCTTCTTAATTTTCTCTTATCTCTTCTATTGAATCTCTTTCTCTCCCCTTTCGGTTTTTATCCCTCTCCGTACCCTAACCACCCTCCTAAATTGTGGCCTCCTTCTGTTCTCTACCCTCACCATCGTTGCCCACCGTCTCTCTCTCTCTCTCTCTCTCTCTCTCTCTCTCTCTCTCTCTCTCTCTCTACTCGCCTCACGGTCCGTCTCCCTCCTCGCGTTGTGCCCCCCTCCTCAATGTTGTCACTAGCTGCCGGTGGTCCGCAGGCGTGCCATGCAGCCATCGCCTACCGCTCGCGTGCGTCAACTGATAGAAATGTATGCCCTAAAAGCCAATCATATATGATATGATTCAACATTTTTATGAATATCTCATTCAATTAAATAGGCAAAATTTCGTTACTAGCTTTTATTAGAAGCGTATATTGTAATGAAGTCCTTGATCACATACAATGATGATTGAATCATGATGAGATCATGATAATGAGATCGATCATATAGAGGTATGTGATCTAAATGTTCCTAGTCATAAGATCATTGAGACGGGACATCAAGAATCGAATAGACTAGTGTGTGTGATGTCTTCTCATGTGTTGAGAATGACCGATCTCATTGATCATCAGTGTGGGGACACTGAGATACACACATAGGTGCTCATTAGTGGAATGAGTTCACTGAATGGACCAATTTAGGAAAACATGATCAGTATCTTATCGAACTGTCTATCAAGTTATTTTTACATTTTAATAGCACGGTTGGATCTTTGACATGAGTCACCAAAGATGTCTTATCGGATGTATCTTGTACTTTGATTATTGACTTATGGATCACCATCTTGATGGTCCATTATAGTTGATGTATTGGGTGCAAGAGAAACCCGATGGAGGCAATTGAGTGGACAACAAGAGATCGTTCACTCTCGGTATGAGAGAGAGAATGTCCTATGTGATAGTACTCTAAATCCTTGGCCATGGTACTTAGGATAATTGGAAGAAGTTTTCCAATTGATCCAAATCTGAGTACATGATCCCATAGAGTTAGAATATTTAGGGGTTGACAGTCAGTGCCGAACCCCTAACCGACCGGGACATTGTATGAACGAGGATTTAAATCCGTGTGGTAATTGATGGTTGAAATGCTCAATGGATGTTATTTAACTCTCCAAAATCATTTGGGATCATAGTGTAAGGAATCGTCCATTAAAATTTGGTGCAGCGGAAGCGACGATTCCTATGGGTTCCTTTAGAATCCGTCTCAATCAGAACCGAACGACGAAAATCGAAAACCGATCAAATTGGGTTCGAATATACCTGATAGGGATTCATATAATCCCATGGAGAGGAAGGAGATGAGCTTCTCAAGCTCTCCAAACCGTTCAAGTGTCCGGTCTCCAGCAGTATCCACACGAACTTCATCCACAGCAGGTTCTCCCTTCGCGCCGGCCTCGAGAACTCTTCCCGAACAGAGCTCCATCGACCATGGACACCTTCTAGAGAGAGGAGGAGGTAGGGAGGAGGCTTGGGACGTGGTTTTCACCCTTGGCTTGATGGGGTTTGGCTGAAACCATTAGTATTTATAGAGAATTATAGAATTTTTCATAAAAACCCAAAATCTCTATAAATTACGTCCTTGCCCTGTACTTGTGGATAAGTCCTTTTGTGTGTGACCCACTAGGCCCAATAACCTATTTGGTTGAGGCCTAAATAAAATAGAACAATTCTATTTAATTTTAATTAAATCCGTTATCCGATAACAGATTAATCGGCCTACCGATCATGAAGGGTACAAGCCACATCCCATGATCCCAAATGGCTATGGGGATAATTTCATCTCCATTGAGCCTTTCCATCATCAGTTACCACATGGATATAAACCCTCATCCATCCAATGTCCCGGTCGGAAAGGAGTACGGCATCGACTGTCAACTCCCTAGTGTACCGACTCTATAGGATCCTGTACTCGGAATTGGATCAATTGGAAAACTCCTTTTCCAATTATCCTATCTACCCTGGCCAGGGATTTAGAGTACTATCCCATAGGACATTCACTCTCACTTACCGAGAGTGGATGATCCCTTGTTGTCCGCTCAATTGTCTCCATCGGATTTTCCTTGTACCCGATCCATCGCTATATAGGACCATCTAAATTGTGATCCATAAGTCAATGGTCAAAGCACAAGTTCCACCCAACAAGGCATCTTTTGCGACTCAGGTCAAAGGTCCAACCATGCAACCGTGATGATAGAAAACCCTGATAGACAGTTCGGTAAGATACCATTCAGGGTTTCTAATTCGGTCAGTTTAGTGAACTCATTCAACTAATGAGCACCTGTATGTGTATCTCAGTGTCTCCACACTAATGACCAATGAGATCGGTCGTCCTCATCACATGAGAAGACATCACATACACTAGTCTATCCGGATCCTTGATGTCCCGTCTCAAGTATCCTACGACTAGGAACATTTAGATCAAATACCTCTAGATGATCAATCTCATTATCATGATCTCATCATGATTTAATCATCATTGTATTTGATCAAGGACTTCATTATTATATTCGCATCTAATAAGAGCTTATAATGAAGATTTGCCTAATTAATTGAATGAGATATTTCTAGAAATGTCGAATCATATCATATATGATTGGCTTGTAGGGCATACATTTCTATCAATCTCCCACTTGCACTAAAGCCAATCACCCATCTGGCGGATCTATATCAGCTCGACGGGAAGCTCAAACACTCTTTGAGTAACTGCTTCAGTTAGTGGATCTGCAATGTTATTAACGGTAGATACATTATCTTTAATTATATGTCTATAAGTTGCAATCTCTCTGATTGTATGGTATCGCCACAGAAGTTCTAAACTTCTGATGAGACATCGGCTCTACTCCATTGTTTTCTCAAAACAATGATACACTTTCAGAGAAAATTGAGACAATCCCATATCAAATATGTAGATGAAAAACTTCATCTAGACTACTTCTCAAGTAGTGTGCAACCACTATGTAAATTTGTTTACATATGTTGTAGAACTTATAGTGTTCTATCACATAGAACTCTTTCAACTCATTGCACCACCATAATTCTGACTTAATATCAAACTTATTTGATTAGAAGCTTGTGTTTGTAAAACTACAAGACTTCAAGTCTTATCCTCCAAGTGTATAGAGATACATTCTCAGTGCTTCTCAAGTACCAAATGATATATCTCTAAACTATCCAGTGACTCTCACTTGGATCTTCCTGATAAATGCTCATAACACTTAGAGCATTGATTACATCATGTACGTAGCATCATATAAATGATAGACCCTATGACAAAGGCATAAGGTCTCCATTTATGTGATCTCTTTATCTTTCAAGAAGTCTACAAAAACAACACTTTACAGAGATCAACTCCACACTACATAGGTAAGAAACCTATCTTGGAGTTTATCATGTCAAACCCTTTGACTATAATGACTACGTACATTAATCGGGTATTGATTTTAGATCTATCTCCATAGATCTCAAAACCCAAATTGTGTTTGGAGGATTAATTTGATAGCTAGGTTCACTTATGATAACACACCTACTTCATTCTCAATGAGTAGTATGTCATCAACATAAAATGTCAAGAAAGTAAGAGCACTCCCACTTATCTTGTTGAATACACAAGGCTCCTCTTCGTTCTTAACGAAGTCATAAGATTTAATCTCATTAAACCTTATATATGATCTATGGGAAATTTTACTTTAGTCCATAAATGAACTTAATACACACTCTTCTTGGATGTTATTGGGATTTAATTCCCTATAGTTGTATCATATACACATATTCCTCAAAATACTTTAGAGGAACACTATCTTAACATCCAATTAGCTTATCACATAATCATAGAGTGTAACAATCAAAATCCGAATGGATTAATCCATGGAATAGGTAAAAGATCTCATCATAGTCAACCATTTGACTTCAATGATATCCTTTTCAACTATTCTCACCTTTGAAGGTATCTACCTTCTAATCCACTCCAATCTATTCTTTAGTGATCCATTTATTCCTTATGGATACTATATCCTTAGGTGGATCTATCAAGTTCTAAACTTGATTAGAATAGATAAAGTTTATATCGGATTTTATTGTCTCTTCCCATTAATGAATCAATATCTCATATTGGTTCTATATAGATCCTAGGATCAATATCCTTATTATCTTATGCCTCATTTCATCTATCAGAGATATGTCTCACATATCTCTTAGGTAGAATGGACACAAGTAAAGACCTATCATTAGTCCTTATGTAATTATTAACTAGCACCTTAATAGAAGTGTTATTGGGTTGTGGGACTGGAACATCTTCCATATATACCTTGCTCCCACTATCTTTCTTAAGAAGGAACTTTTCCTTTAGAAATATAGTGAGCTGAGCAACACATACCCTTATATATAAGGGTCGTATATTTAATATCCAAAAGTTTCCTTAGGATATTCCACAAGCCAACACTTCATAGTCTTATATTCCAACTTGTAAGAGTTATACTTCTTCACCAGGTCGGACATTCCGAAACCTTAACTTGCTTAAGGTCAAGTTTTAACCCCTTTTCCATATCCTATATGGAATAATCAGAACAGACTTAGAAGGTACCTATTAAGAACAAGTGGTTATAACGAGTACTTAACCAAAATTAGACAAAGAGGAAATTTGCAAAGCTTGTCATTGTTCATATTATGTCCTACATAATATGGCTTCTTATTTTAGCTACTCAATCAAGCTAAAATGTGTAAAGATGTTCATTAGATTCTATTATCCTTCAAATATATGTGAATTATGTACTTAAGTATTCCCCTCCTTGATCTCATCAAAGAGTTCTAATACTTGTTCCATTAGTATCTCTACTTCATTCTTAATCTCAGATAATTTCTCAAAGGTCTTAGATTTGTACTTCATAAAGTACATGTATCCATACCTAGAGACATCATCTTTGAAATAATGAAGTAGAAATATTCTTCTTTAGCCTTACTAGATATGGGCTAACATACATCTAAATGTACGAGTTCTAATAACTCATTAACCCATTCTCCATGTCTATATAAAGCTAAAGTGTAGATTGATCTAAATCAACCCATTTCCTCTTAAAAGGAATATTCACACATAACATGAGAGCTAACATATCAAATATGATTAAACAATTCATTAAGCTCCCACTGGCAAACACTTTTCCATTCAATCTATTAGAACATCTATCAATTCCATAGCTTAGAATAAATCAACATTTATTCAAGTAGGAAATCATATAAAGTTCTTGTAGAAGGATATAATAGCAATATTAATTATTAAGACATCTCCATAAGGCTATTAAAGAATTGCACCTCCCACTAATAATGATGCAACTTTTGCACCATTTCATATGTAGGTCAATATCTTCTTTATTAAGCCTTCATTTACTTGTCATCATCTACAACTCCTTGTAGATATAAGATGCATATCCGGTATCTCATACCATCGATGCATCCATAGTATCTAATATTATGATATACACATATAGTATCTAATACTATTAAGTGTATATTTAAAACAAGTAAGTGCCAATGACTTGGATACATGAAGCTTCTCAAGCTCCACCTTTGCATTATATACAAAACACTTTGTACTTCCTCTTCCACTTATCATTATCATGACAGTGTAAGAATCCTGTCTTATTCTGGCTTTATTATCTTGACCACCTTCTTTTACTATTAACTCTCTCCTATTTCTATCTAATGATTTTACTTCTTACTATTGGTCTCACCAACAAGAAGTAATTAAGATGTATTGTTATTCTAACTTGCCCTTAGTAAGCCCATCACTATGAGCCATGATAGATCTCATATCCATCAATCTATGTTGTCTCTACAATTTATATCTCATAGAGACTAACATCTAGTTTAAGGCAAACAATGCATCTTGTCTATGAGATAAGATCTTATCTTTCTTTCACATCACTAGATAATTTAGGAGACACCTACTTCTCAAGTAGAATAGTTAATTGGTAAACTATGAGAACAATTCTCTTAGTTCTAAACCAGTCTAAGAAGTGTGAGCCATTAAGCTATATGACATCTAATATGCCATACAAATGGTGGTTTATCATCGTATTCTACAACAGAGATATAATTTTATCAAAATAACATTGCAAACATTCATTAAAATTAAGATATGGTCTTTGATCCTAATTTATGCTCCCACTAATTTTCGACGAATTTGCATAACCCTCATTATGCAAAGACGGGATATCACGATGAAATCCTAGTGGGGACTAAGACCCTATTAACTTTATGGTGATGACCTTGTGGTAGCACAACAAATCACCCCATACTTAATAGGTAGGAAACTATTGTCAGTTGCAACTCTTGCAACTCTTAGTCATTTAGCCTCTAGAGTTATGACCTTGTGGTAGCACAACAAGCCATATACTCTAGTTAGGTCAAATCCGCTTGTTACGTTATGAGAATGGATTCTTCACACAGCCCTTGTGGTAGCACAACAAAGCCATGCAAATGGTCCACCCCAAGGTTCGGCAAATGCCTTAGCCATGATCACCAATCCCTTGCTGAATGAGTCTTGTGGTAGCACAACAAACCCATCCAATCTAAGATTGGCTCATCAAGACCATAACAACGGAAGGCTACGTGAGTCATTCTTAATGTCACACGTTTATCAACCTAATTATGAAAAGGAGGGATTTTATTTTAGTCTCATCAATAATATGTGCTAAGTATATATAATACCTTTGGAATATCATATATCTAAGGTATAACCAGTAGCACACATCCACATATCAAATATGCACAAAATCAGGTGATCATGGACTTAACCCTAAGCATGCACCTAAGGCACCCCCTATAGGTGCAAATCCTTGCTTCAGATGCTTGAGTTGGCATGCTCCCACTTCATAAGGGTGCTTCTCCAAGTGGTCCCGCTCTCCAACCTTCCACGAACCGGCTTCTAACTCTTACAAGCGGCTTAAGGGTACGCAGACCCCACAAATGTACATAACTCAATAAGAAACCTTGGTTTTAACCAAGGGGAGTACATTAATGGAGGGAGGTAGAATGTACAATCAGATTGTATAGAGAGAGAGGAGGCACACGCAGGCCCCATTTAATAACATAACCAACACAACTAAAAGCAATCACAAGCCAAGCACAATTAAGTCCATGATCACCTCCATACACACACTAACATTCATCACATGAACATAGAGCGCATACGTGATAATTATATGAGATATATCATATATATCAGCATAAAATTATATAATTTATTTTGAAATTCTCAATTTCATGCATGTCGAATTTTCATGAAATAAATAACATGAAAATAACATGACAACAACATATAAACAATTTATATGAAATGAACATACAAAACTAAACTATTTAGAACATTCATGCATTCCCAATACTGTGCAAAGTCATAAATTAATGTCCCAATTTATATTCTGTAAAATCTCATTTTAAAGAATTAATTAAGACACTAATAATTTAAGGTAAACCTTTAAAACAATTTTAAGGTTTAACCATGAGTGAATCTATGTAAATAAGGCTAAACATCATCTAACATGTAACTAAACACTTTAAAACATGTTAAATAATATTATAGAATTTTTCAGAATTTTTATGGAATTTTATGGCAATTTTTAGGAATTTTCTATGATTTTAAACAATTTAAAATCATTAAATAAATAATGTGGCGCATTGCGCCGCGGGCGGCGGCGCACTGCGCCCGTCCGGCGTGCGCCGCATGCGCCGCAGAGTGCGCCGAGCTTAAGAAAGCGTGCGCCAGCCTCCGTGCGCCGGCGGGTGCGCCGGTCGCCTCCCCGAGCAGGTACTGTTCATTCGGAGGAGAGTTAATCTCATTAACTCGGGCATATCTCCCTGTACCGGACTCCGAAAAATCTGGAAAAATATGCGTTGGAATCCTTATCAAATAAGGAATCCAAAACAGTCGGCATCATATCCAGGAAAAATCGTAGTCGTCCGGAAAATGAGGAAGAAGAGGCGGCGGTCACCCAAATTCCGTAGCAGAAATCTCTATTTTGCAACGAGGATAACTCCTTATCCAGGAAGCCAAATATTCTCCAAAAATACAATTTAGAATCCTCATCATATGACGTTTCCAAATATGTATATATTCCTTCATAGAAAAATTCTCTATCAACGGGAAATCAGGAAAAAACAAGTCGGCGCCGCCAGACTCCACAGAACCCTAGTTCGTTGGAAAACTCAAAATTCTCATCCTCCGCCGTCGTTCAAAGCTGGATAACAAATGTAAATGTTAGGTAATCATATTACCCATCTTCTAAACCTTTTCCAAGTCTCAATTTCTTCTGTGGACGGAGATTTCACAAAATCCCCAAATCCGGGTGTCGGTTCGGGCATGACAGAAACACCAACTTTTGAGACTTCTCCCGAACACTACAGATATCCAAACTTCAAACGGTTTGCGGCGTTGGAAAGCCCTATATCACGAGATTCAGCAAAGTCTAACCAATATATTATCTGAGTCATACACAGAATATGGTGGCCTCGTCAAAACAGACGTTTGCACAGATTCGGGAACACATAAATAACATGAAATAATGTTGATTCGACGTCGGTTTCGACCGAGACTTGAACCGGGCTCTGATACCACTGTAAGGAATCGTCCATTAAAATTTGGTGCAGCGGAAGCGACGATTCCTATGGGTTCCTTTAGAATCCGTCTCAATCAGAACCGAACGACGAAAATCGAAAACCGATCAAATTGGGTTCGAATATACCTGATAGGGATTCATATAATCCCATGGAGAGGAAGGAGATGAGCTTCTCAAGCTCTCCAAACCGTTCAAGTGTCCGGTCTCCAGCAGTATCCACACGAACTTCATCCACAGCAGGTTCTCCCTTCGCGCCGGCCTCGAGAACTCTTCCCGAACAGAGCTCCATCGACCATGGACACCTTCTAGAGAGAGGAGGAGGTAGGGAGGAGGCTTGGGACGTGGTTTTCACCCTTGGCTTGATGGGGTTTGGCTGAAACCATTAGTATTTATAGAGAATTATAGAATTTTTCATAAAAACCCAAAATCTCTATAAATTACGTCCTTGCCCCTGTACTTGTGGATAAGTCCTTTTGTGTGTGACCCACTAGGCCCAATAACCTATTTGGTTGAGGCCTAAATAAAATAGAACAATTCTATTTAATTTTAATTAAATCCGTTATCCGATAACAGATTAATCGGCCTACCGATCATGAAGGGTACAAGCCACTTCCCATGATCCCAAATGGCTATGGGGATAATTTCATCTCCATTGAGCCTTTCCATCATCAGTTACCACATGGATATAAACCCTCATCCATCCAATGTCCTGGTCGGAAAGGAGTACGGCATCGACTGTCGACTCCTTAGTGTACCGACTCTATGGGATCATGTACTCGGAACTGGATCAATCGGAAAACTCCTTTTCTAATTATCCTATCTACCCTGGCCAGGGATTTAGAGTACTATCCCATAGGACATTCACTCTCACTTACCGAGAGTGGATGATCCCTTGTTGTCTGCTCAATTGTCTCCATCGGATTTTCCTTGTACCCGATCCATCGCTATATAGGACCATCTAAATTGTGATCCATAAGTCAATGGTCAAAGCACAAGTTCCACCCAACAAGGCATCTTTTGCGACTCAGGTCAAAGGTCCAACCATGCAACCGTGATGATAGAAAACCCTGATAGACAGTTCGGTAAGATACCATTCAGGGTTTCTAATTCGGTCAGTTTAGTGAACTCATTCAACTAATGAGCACCTGTATGTGTATCTCAGTGTCTCCACACTAATGACCAATGAGATCGGTCGTCCTCATCACATGAGAAGACATCACATACACTAGTCTATCCGGATCCTTGATGTCCCGTCTCAAGTATCCTACGACTAGGAACATTTAGATCAAATACCTCTAGATGATCAATCTCATTATCATGATCTCATCATGATTTAATCATCATTGTATTTGATCAAGGACTTCATTATTATATTCGCATCTAATAAGAGCTTATAATGAAGATTTGCCTAATTAATTGAATGAGATATTTCTAGAAATGTCGAATCATATCATATATGATTGGCTTGTAGGGCATACATTTCTATCACATAGGATGTGGCTTGTACTATTTATGATCAGAAAGCCATAAAAAACTGTTATCAGATAACGGTTTTGATTTAATTTAAAGGAATTATTCTTTTAAATTAATTAAGGCTTCAACCAAATTGACTGTTGGGCCTAGTGGGTCACACACAATAGATTTGGTCAATAAGATGAAGGCATGGACGCAATTTTATAGAAGTTTTGGATTTTTGTAAAAAATTTCATCTTCTATATAGAAATGGCTTATGAAGCTAAACCCTAACAAGCCAGAGGGCTGGAGCACGTTCCAAGCATCCTCTCTTCCTTTTCTCTCCTCTAGAAGATGATCTCCCATGGTCAAGCTTGGATCTAGAAGGTTTATGGAGGCCCGAAGGAAGGAAGAACTCGTCTATTGAAGCAGATCGTGTGGATACCACTAGAGACCGGACACTTGAACGATTTTTAGCAAGGCGAAATGTCTTCTCTTCATCCATGGTGAGGGATTTTAGAAATCCCATGAGGTACTTGATAGAAATGTTTGCCTTACAAGCCAATCATATATGATACAATTTGACATTTCTAGATATATCTTATTCAATTAATTAGGCAAATCTTCATTATAAGCTCTTATTAGATGCGAATATCATAATGAAGTCCTTGATCAAATACAATAATGATTAAATCATGATGAGATCATGATAATGAGATTGATCATCTAGAGGTATTTGATCTAAATGTTCCTAGTCATAGGATACTTGAGACGGGACATCAAGGATCCGGATAGACTAGTGTATGTGATGTCTTCTCATGTGATGAGGACGACCGTTCTCATTGGTCATTAGTGTGGAGACACTGAGATACACATACAGGTGCTCATTAGTTGAATGAGTTCACTAAACTGACCGAATTAGAAACCCTGAATGGTATCTTACCGAACTGTCTATCAGGGTTTTCTATCATCACGGTTGCATGGTTGGACCTTTGACCTGAGTCGCCAAAGATGCCTTGTTGGCTGGAACTTGTGCTTTGACCATTGACTTATGGATCACAATTTAAATGGTCCTATATAGCGATGGATCGGGTACAAGGAAAATCCGATGGAGGCAATTGAGCGAACAACAAGGGATCGTCCACTCTCGGTAAGTGAGAGTGAATGTCCTATGGGATAGTACTCTAAATCCCTGGCCAGGGTAGATAGGATAATTAGAAAAGGAGTTTTCCGATTGATCCAGTTCCGAGTACATGATCCCATAGAGTCGGTACACTAAGGAGTCGACAGTCGATGCCGTACTCCTTTCCGACCAGGACATTGGATGGATGAGGGTTTATATCCATGTGGTAACTGATGATGGAAAGGCTCAATGGAGATGAGATTATCCCCATAGCCATTTGGGATCATGGGATGTGGCTTGTACCCTTCATGATCAGTAGGCCGATTAATCTGTTATCTGATAACGGATTCAATTAAAATTAAATAGAATTGTTCTATTTTATTTAGGCCTCAAACAAATAGGTTATTGGGCCTAGTGGGTCACACACAAAAGGACTTATCCACAAGTACAGGGGCAAGGGCGTAATTTATAGAGATTTTGAGTTTTTATGAAAAATTCCATAATTCTCTATAAATACTAATGGTTTCAGCCAAACCCCATCAAGCCAAGGGTGAAAACTGTAAGGAATCAATACATGACAGCGGAAAAATTTTGATTCCGTAAAACCATGATCTTTGCCTTGATCGATGCCGAACGAGTAAAACCGGGAACCGAATATGAAGTAGAACGAGAGTACCTCATGGGATTTCTCAAATCCCTCACCATGGATGAAGAGAGGACATTCCTCCTTGCTGAAAACCGTTCAAGTGTCCGGTCTCTAGCGGTATCCACACGATCTGCTTCAATAGACGAGTTCTCTCTTCCTTCGGGCCTCTAGAAACCTTCCAGATCCAAGCTTGACCATGGGAAATCACCTTCTAGAGGAGAGAGGAGGGAGAGAGGAGGCTTGGGACGTGCTCCAGCCCTATGGCTTGTTAGGGTTTGACTTCATAAGCCATTTATATATATAGAAGATGCAATTTTTCACAAAAACCCAAAACTTCTATAAAATTGCGTCCATACCCTCATCTTATTGACCAGGTCTATTGTGTGTGATCCACTAGGCCCAATAGTCAATTTGGTTGAAGCCTTAAATAATTTAAAAGAACAAATCTTTTAAATTAAATCAAAACCGTTATCCGATAACAGTTTTTAAGGCTTTCTGATCATAAAGGGTACAAGCCACATCCTATGATCTCAAATGACTTTGGGGAGTTAAATAACATCCATTGAGCCTTTCCATCATCAATTACCACACGTATTTAAATCCTCATTCATACAATGTCCCGGTCGGTCAGGGGTTCGGCACTGACTGTCAACCCCTAAGTATTCCAACACTATGAAATCTTGTACTCATGAATGGATCAACTGGAAAACTCCTTTTCCAATTATCCTATCTACCTTGGCCAAGGATTTAGAGTACTATCCATAGGACATTCTCTCTCTCCTACCGAGAGTGAATGATCCCCTATTGTCCGCTCAATTGCCTCCACCAGGTTTCCCATATACCCAATCCATTAACTATATAGGACCACAATACTAAGTGATCCATCAGTCAATAGTCAAAGTACATAGTACGCCCGGCAAGACATCTTTGGCGACTCAGGTCAAAGATCCAACCGTGCTATTGAGATGTAAGAATAACCTGATAGACAGTTCGGTAAGATACCGATCAGGTTTTCCTAAATTGGTCAGTTCAGTGAACTCATTCCACTAATGAGCACCTGTGTGTGTATCTCAGTGTCCCCACACTAATGACTAATGAGATCGGTCATTTTCATCATATGAGAAGACATCACACACACTAGTCTATCCGGATTCTTGATGTCTTGTCTCAAGGATCCTATGACTAGGAACATTTAGATCACATACCTCTAGATGATCGATCTCATTATCATGATCTCATCATGATTCAATCATCATTGCATGTGATTAAGGACTTCATTACGATATACGCTTCTAATAAAAGTTAGTAACGAAGTTTTGCCTATTTAATTGAATGAGATATTCCTAGAAATGTCGAATCATATCATATATGATTGGCTTGTAGGGAATACATTTCTATCAAAAACCACGTCCCTAGCCTCCTCCCTACCTCCTCCTCTCTCTAGAAGGTGTCCATGGTCGATGGAGCTCCGTTCGGGAAGAGTTCTCGAGGCCAGTGCGAAGGGAGAACCTGCTGTGGATGAAGTTCTTGTGGATACTGCTGGAGACCGGACGCTTGAACGGTTTGTAGAGCTCCATGGGATTATATGAATCCCTATCAGGTATATTCGAACTCGATTTGATCGGTTTTCGATTTTCGTCGTTCGGTTCTAATTGAGACGGATTCTAAAGGAACCCATAGGAATCGTCGCTTCCGCTGTACCAAATTTTAATGGACGATTCCTTACAGTACTCTCGTTCTACTTCATATTTGGTTCTCGGTTTTATTCGTTCGGCATCGACCAAGGCAAAGATCATGGTTTTATGGAATCAAATATTTTACGTTGTCATGTATTGGTTCCATACATCAACATGGCCAGCACCTCGCCCTTTCCGCCGTCGCGCGAGCACCCGCGGCCAGCGACCACGTCTGTCTGTGCGCGCCACCCACCGGTTGTCGCCACACCCTCGCACCGCCATCTCACCCTGGCCCTCGCCTGCGTGCGTTCGCAGCCGCCGCCCTTGCCGACCTCAGTCGTTGCCACAGTCTTGAGCCACCCCTCGCCTGTCGTCGGTCGCGCAGCCTCGTCGGCCGCCGCCAACGTCTGCCGCCGTCCACCATCTGCCGCGCCATGCGGCCACCGTGCGAACACCGCCTGTGTGCGTGCTACTTCGTCCCCATCGCAGCCACGACGTTGCCAGCCTTCGTGCACCAGGCCACCTCCATCATACGCCGCCTCCTCTTTTCGCCGGTGTGTGCCCCGCCCCCTATACGCTGTGAGCTTCCTCTCTCTCCTATCTTGTTCTCCTCTCTCCTATTATCTATGGTATTTTATTCCCCTTAATTTTATTCTCTATTCCCCCTTGATCTGATGGTGCATTTTCATATTCTTTTTCAACAGCCTAGGTGCCATGGGATAGTCTTTTCGATTGGTTCAAGTTGTGCATCACATTGTCAATGTTCGATATCGTTTTTGGTTGCCGATCTCCAACTTTTCTCTCGTGTCGATCCAGTAGGCATCCTTGATGTGTCTACTATCATTAAAATTCATATTTTAATCCTCCATGATCCATAGAGTTGACCTATTAATTAAATGGGTGTGTGTAGTTATATTTTGCTTAGTTTGTGAGTTAACAATGAGTTAGTTAGATAGATGTGTGTGTATGATGTGATGTTATATGTTTATGTCTCTATTATGTGAATATGAGATCATGTTTAGTTAATAGTGTAATATGCTTCCTTTTAACTTGTCATCCTGTTACTTTTTAACATGTTTAGATTATGTTAATCTTGTTAAGAAATTGTGATAGGTTAACAAGATTATATGGTGTGGTGATTAGATTTTCAACACCTAGTTATATTCATGCCCAATCATGTTTAATTGTTTATATGCGGATGTTGTCTCATTTTGGTTCATTTCTAACATAGTTGTCTAACATGGCAATAGTTGTATATATGTTCATAGATCTTGCGCATTTGTGATCATGGCATGGCATGATTGAGGTGGATGCATGATGCATTGAAATTATAATGAAAACAGTTACATCAGACTAGTTAGTCGTGACTCGAGGGCAACAGAGGTTAGAACAGCCCAGTGCATCCTTTGATCCTAGATACCGCGGTTTGTCCCTGTGCCACCACTGCCTAGGTGCACTATGGGATTTCGTTTAATATATGGTACTGATATATATGATAGATCTGATGGTAGCTAGTTGAGGTGGCAAGACGACGCATTCCTTGCTAATAAGAAAAAAGTGTGGTTCTTATTAGAGGATAGGTGCATCTGTGTGAATGTGATTCTTATTAGATGATAGGGATATTATTGCATGGTATGGTATAAGTGGTCTAGTGATGTATTTTATTTTGTCAAGTATTATGTTGTGTTGCATGGTGTATGCATGGTTTGTTTCATTTATAGTGGTATCATCTTATAGAGAACATAGTAGGTGATTATGTATGTGTTTACCTCATCATTTCAGGTCATTTTAAGATGTTTATAGGTGCTGATTGATGTGATTATTATAGACATTGGTTGGTGGTGTAAAACACATGGATTAAGTCAAATATTGAATATATTGACTAGTCTATACTTATATATAATTGGTTGTAGGTCTGGATGCCTATAATTGGTTGTAAGTCTACTGAGTCGTCGTACTCATTTCAATTCTCTTATCAATTTTCAGATAATCAGATTTTACATAACAGAAACATGATGAATCAATTTTCGAGAAAGTAATTAGACGATATATTTGTTTAGATGGTATTTAACTTTGTTCATATTGTAGCATAACATTACATTTATTTAGATTGTGTAATTTATGAATTGAGACTTAGTTATCTTTATTTTTTTCAAATCAATATTTTTACAAGATTAATTTTCTCTGATCACGTCGTCGAATTATTTCGTTGTACTTGATAAAAATTTCGAGACGTGACAGAAGAGTAAAAAACTTAACCAAACATGCATAAATCTCCGTTCTCCGCTACTCACCAGAAAGAAGGAAAGCAGCGAAAACCAACAGAACAAAACGTCGTGTAGATTATAGAACACCCAGGCAGCTCCCGAGGAAGAGTGGTGGAGAGCAGAAGGGGGACTCTGGCTGGATAGATAATGCATCACAAGGCCGGCGGCCTGTTTTCCTCTCCTCCTCCGGTGGGTCAGGCGGCGGCAAGGGTGTTCCCGACGTCGATGACGAACCGGTACTTGACGTCGTTCTTCGCAAGCCGCTCCATGGCTTTGTTCAGGTACTCCGCCGGAATGACCTCAACCTCCGCGGTGATGTTGTGCTTTCCGGCCAGGTCCATCATCTCCTGGGTGTCCCTCATCCCTCCGATGTTGCTCCCGGCCAGCGTCTTCCCGCCTGAAAGCACCGTCGTCGTTACGTCAACAAGTGATCATCAAGGTTAAGGCACGGTATGGCAATGAAGAAGGCGAGCGCCATACCTGCGACCAAGCAAAACGCCGGCACCTCCAGCGGCTTCTCCGGCAGACCCACGAGGATCATCTTCCCGCTGGTCTTCAACAGAGAGAAGAGCGGAACCACGGAGTGGTTGGCTGACACCGTGTTGATAATGCCGTCCAAGGTGCCGGCTGCAGCCTATAAAACACACATTACAAGGAAAGATGCTTCCAGCTATTAGCTCAACGGCTCATAGTTATGCTATTTATTTATTTATTTTCTACATACAGATGCCTCTAATTTATCTTTATTTTAAGCATATCTCTCTTTATCTTCAAACGTTTTTTAAAAACCTCTGAAATATTGTTTCGTTTGCATTCCAAGCATGGTAGTTTAAATATGTTAATTTCCTTAATTAATATAACATTAAGCTATTAAAATTACAAAATCACATTTTTAAACTCTCTTTATATATATATATCTTTCTGGAGGTAGGTTAGTCATTCAATCTAAGGTTGAGTTTATTTAAGTTATTGGTTGATTAAGATATTTTGACAGATTGAACAATATTTCAACACAGAACATGATTTTATGGGTTTTAAATAAATTTGAGCCTGAATTTAACATAAATTATACGGACTACTATATATAGAAATTAAAACCCCTTAATTTAGATGCAAGTATATATAATACCCTTACCTGCATCTTTTCGGGGTTCTTGGTGAGATCAAGAAGGGAATGACAAGCTTCTAGCTAGATCGCATGCAGATTGATCAAGAGCTTTTCTACATGTATATTGAACCTATAAATCTCAATCCTAGCATCACCTCGTGTAGTGTCAAAAGTCTTCTGAAAATCCCTCAAAATATTTATTATTCATTTTCAATACAAATATCTATGATCTAATTCTTTTGACCTTCACATTTAATTTTAATGTTAAACCAGTAAAATTACAAAAATATCTTAATTAATCATCAATCTCTGGTCTCTCTCTCTTGTTTCCGAAGTATAGGTCAGTCATTAAAACAAGATCAAATTTAATCAACTCAAGATTTGACCAAGATATTAATTATTGATGAATAAACTGTAACAATTTTCGAACAGAACAAGATTTAATATTAATATTGACATATTTAAATTATAGGAACCAACAATATATAAGGAAATAAAACAAAAAAAACCTCCGCTTAAATAAATGCACGTATAAATAAAACACCCCCTTACCTGCATCTGTTCTGGGTTCTTGCTGATCAGGAAGGAATCGGCCCCAAGTTTCTCGATGGCTTCTTTCTCCTTGGCGGGGGACGTGCTGATCACGGTGACCTTCAGTCCGAGTGCCTTGCCGAACTTGACGGCCACGTGCCCAAGGCCGCCGAGGCCGACCACGCCGAGATGCTTCCCGGGTTCGTTCAGACCGAAGTACTTCATGGGACTGTAGACGGTGATGCCGGCGCAGAGCAAGGGGGCACCCCTGTCCAGGGGCAGGTTGTCCGGGAAGCGAACGACGAAGCCCTCGTCGACCACCACCATGTCCGAGTAGCCCCCGTAGGTGGGCATCGTCCCGTCGTAGTGGACGGAGTTGTAGGTGAGTATCATCTTGGGGCAGTTGTTCTCGAACCCCCCCGCGCAGTGCTCGCAGGCGCGGCATGAGTCTACCATGCAGCCGACGCCCACCCTGTCCCCAGCTTTGAATTTCCGAACGTTGCGGCCGACTTCGGTTACGACGCCGGCGATCTCGTGCCTGCGGAAAACGACGACGGGACCGGCACCGTTAATTGCACGGCGGCTTGATGCTTTCCAAGCAGCGCATAGCACCATTGATGTGTTTGAATATCGCATCACAAGATGACTTTCTACTATAATAATACATCATTATCTTTTTGTTACCAGGTGTTGTTCGTCTGTGTAATAAATTTTTCTGTATATTTTTGTGATAAAAGTTACATTAAGATAAAATGCGAACTAATCAATGACATAAAATTATCGCAATTAGAAAAAAAGATGTGACGACAAAAAAGAGTAACTGTTACTTTAAAAATATAAAAATGTCGTATATTTTTTTGACAAGTTTTAGCATGAAAACATTCAATTATAACAGAAACATAAAATCATCGTGATTGCCAAACTTTTTGACGTAAAAAAGGGGCAGAAGTTAAAATTTAACTCATTTTGAGATTATAAAATAATTAATACCATATATGGGGGCTGAAAAAGTAAATTCACTCTCAAAAATAGGGGCCGAAGTTACTTCCAGTACAGGACAAAATGAGCACGATGATAAAAAAAAAAAAGGTAGGCAATCCAGCAACACAGTGTCAGTGGAAGACAATCCAGATTAACATGCAAGAAGAGAGAAGCTTACCCAGGCACAACAGGGTATGTGGTGATGCCCCATTCGTTCCTAATGGTGTGAAGGTCAGAGTGACATATCCCACAGTACAGTATCTTTAACTTGACGTCATTATCACCGGTGACCCTGAAAGGGAGGAAGAAGGTCAGGAGAGAGTTTTAAGAAACAGGATGTCATCGTTGATTCCAAGCATCCATCAACTATATGGTTCGGTGGGAACAATTTATATAAAAAAAGTTTATTCTTCGGAAATTGACGTTTAGCAAACGTAACATCTCTCTTTGAAAGATTACATTTGGGCACTATTTGTTTTGGCTTAATTGATATCTAACATTTAAATTGGCCAAAGATTAAACATTGAATCCCTTAGATAACATGTCTTAGATACAATAATAATTTTCTGATAAACCACTTTATTTTAAGTGGTTCACTGTGTCCTTTTTGTTATTGAAGTGGATATTTTGTGTTTCACCGAAAGATTATAAATGAAATTAAGATTTTAGGCATTGCATTAAAAGCAAATTAAACATCACTTAATATCTTTTCTATAAGGCTGAAAGAACAAGTTAATGTTTGCATTTGGACCAAACATGACTTATAATGGCCAATCGCACCTTATTCTTAAATTTTAACTTTTAACTGTACATCTTAAATATAAATAAAAACACCATTCAACATATATATATACCGGCCGGTATAATGGAGATAAAATGTATGTCCCTAAACTAACGTATTACTTAATACGTAACATGACCGATTATTGTACGTTGGGCCAAAAAGACACATTGTATTTTAAACAAAAAATTATATAAAATGAATATTATAGCGTGTATTAGGTTGGGAAAAGATTCAATATACTATTTTTTATTCATCTAGTGTACTACTGATCAGATATAAGCAAATTATATTTAATTCGTATATAAAATTTAATAAGATGGACAAATATTTGGTCAAATATTCGAATACTTTGAGTTCAGTAGGCATAGGCAGAACAATATAAGTAACAAACACTCTAATCTAATATAAATGAGCATCGCTACTTAATGAATCAAGTTTCAAACAAAAGATTAGTACTGAACTGATAATTCTGTCGAAAGATTATCGCAGAAAGCCATAATAATAATAATCATTCTCCACTGGGGGGGGGGCATACAGTTTGCCGGAACAAAAATATAAGTTAAGTTAATTTAGTTTATAAATATATATTAAAAAAATAAAGATTTCATCATATTACAACTTTTATAAATTATACAAAATGAGAACACTACGATATAATTAATAAACACAAGCCTAATTAGTAATGATTATTTCATTGGATTTAGATTTAAATATAATTAAATAAAACTTATTTTTATAAATTATTAAGTTATATTTTTATAATCATAATAACATATTTGACTAACATAATTTTAAATTAAGAATTATTTTGTGGATTGTCTTTGTGGTAAAGCAACTAAAATAAAAAAGAGTAAACTATGTTAAATTACATATTTTATTTACATATTATTGGCAAAATAGATTATTCTATTTCAAAAGGTCTTATATATGATTAAGAGTAAAGAAAACCACTTCAGTGATTATTTTACAGGCTTTATAATTAAGTAAAATTAAATAATTATTATTTCAGTAATCTATCACTTATTTTAAAATAAAGTGAAAAAATAAGTTATAAAACTAATAATAATTAAATATATTATTATAATTCTACAAGTATGCAATCTGACAATTGGTTAACATAAAAATAATTTTATCATATTTAAATTAAAAATATAATAGAATAATTATTGGCATTTTGATATATAATTTTTTGCTTATATTCTAATAATTCCATTTATATATTATATCTATAATTTAAATAAAAAATTAATTATTATTTCTATAAAATACATGTATAAACTAAATTAACTAAAATTAAATTTTACTATTTTATTTTAACATTTTCAATTTTACATGCATATAACATGCCTCCAATGAAATAATATAAACAAATAAAAAAAAAGAAATCCACTTCACGGTTTGGCGGCGGCTTCGTCCACCATTTTTGCATGACGGTACACTGCAAGTTTATTAAATAAAATTTTGATGATACTATTTACTTAATACAATTTTTAAAGAACGTTATTTTTAAGAGAATCTCTAAATGAGATCAACGATATCATATCAGAACTATGACAATTTAACCTCTGCAACTTCTTCCACAATAACTGCCGGTTTTCTTGTTAATTTTTTTCTTGTTATTTTTCATTTGAATAGATTTTATCTTCCTGATAAAGCTTTTCAGATTGGTGAAGTAGATTGGGAGTAAACATGAGACTGGAGACGGGAATCAATGAATTATCCAAGAGTAACTTATTTTTCTGTTAAATTCTGTGTTTGTGATAAATTTAAACATGTTACGTGTTTGTTTAGTTTCATTTCTATATTTGAGAGAGATTTAAACAGTTTTTTGTATTTTTATGATGTGTGATTTTTTTAGCAAACGTGAAATATGTATGTGAATTATTTGCGATTTTGTTTGATTGGTAAGGTTTTTTAAATTTAGATTGTTATTGATCTACCTTGATGGATCATTTATGATTTATCTAGCATTTGATGGATCTTTTCTATCTTAGGATTATTGTGCTGTCATGTTCCATTTTGTTTTAAATTTAGATTCAAAATAAATTTTGTTAGTGTACAGACTTTGTTAGAGTGCAATTTAAAAGTTATTTCTTAAAAAAGCATGTTCACAAATGATTTAAAAGTACTTCTATTTAAAATTAAAAATGTCCATAAAATAAAGTAAAACATGCCTATTAAAGGTTCAAATCGAAGACTAAATCGAACCAAACCGATTCTAGTTCGGTTCAACTTAGTTTGTTTCGGAGATTTCGCGGTTTGATTCGGTTCAATTTCACAACCTAATTCGTTCAGATTCTGAAAATAACTTAATAAAACATGCTCACCCCTAATAGCCGACAAGAAAAATCGACAAACAGGTCCTGGAAATCAAAATTGCCAAACAGGTCCTCGACACAACGATCAGCGATTCTGAAAGAAGCCTCCCGGAAATGACGATCGAAGACGAAAAGAAACAGGAGGACTTTCGGTCCGGATAGATAAAGGATCATGTCAGGAGAGATGTCCCCCCGGCCGTGGCGTTGCGGCATCATGATCAGAACGAGAACGCGGTGATCCGGGATGCGCGGTCTGACAGAGAGCAGAAGAAAAACCGCAGGCCTAACTAAAAGGAGGCGCGCGCGCGCGCGGCGGCGGAAGAGCATGCCTTCTGGAGAAGCGGAAAGGGGACAGGACGCCGGTGGCGTCCCTCGCCGCCCAGCCGAACGCCTTCTGCGGGTGCTCCTCCTCTGGAGAGATGGCGACGCCGCCGCCACACCTTCCGTTGCTCACAGCCTTGTCTCCGGCGATCTCTTCCATGATGGCCCGCCCGCTCGCTCGCTCGCTCTCTCGGACTCTCAGTGGATGCCTGCGTTTGTGTGTGGCCGTGGAGATGCGAGAAAGGTTGGGGCCTCGTCGCGTCCGATATAAAGAATCGCAGGATTAACGAATACTCCCTGAAAGTTTTGATTTTGCAAATATACTATTAACTTTTAATCTCCGGTGATTCCTGTGGGTGCTAGGTAAACCAACACACTTCGCACCTAGCCCAACCATACAGGATAAAAACTCGAGTCAATTTGTTTATTTTGTTAAGCAAATACGTTTGAAGACAATGATTCTTCAATGCGTGGCTTGAGTTAATAATAAACTTTGCTTGATTTGATAAACTTGAGAATATAAGTCAGATTAGATGCTCAATTAAAAATATGAGTACTTTTTTTTAAAATAAATTATAATTATTTATAAATATAAATATAAATTAATATTAATTTTTATAAACAAATTCAAATTAAATTTGATAAATAAATTTCGAGTGAGTTCGAGTTGTATAAACTAGTTGATGCTGAATTCAGAGTCAGGTATCATTGAGCTCGAGTTTGAGTCAGCTCAATCAATTAATAAACAAGAGTCCAATATGCCCATAAAAGTCATGCTCCAACTCGAGTAAAATACATTAGTCGAATTTAAATAACGTATTAATGTTTGGCCGGATTGGATTCGTTGCACCATAATTAGTGATTGAGAGTGTAGGATCAAGTATAAGAAGTCATTTATATCGAAATAGTTTAGGTAGTTATCTGTATATTTATTTTGACAAATATGAACTTCGAACAGTAAATATAATTTGATATTTTGAAACTCTGATTTAAGTTCTATAATAATTAATGTGTCAAAATTAGTTTTTGTATCAAAATGATCGAAATCAAAATCTAAATCAGACATTCTAATAATTTCTCGAAATTAAAATTAAAATCAATCGATTCTATCTACGTCTATTCAATTTCAATAAAACATAACATATAATTAAAATTAATTAAATTAAAAAATAAAAATAAAGTATCATATAAGAGTAATACAAAAATAAAAAATAAAAAGTTTGATTATTACATCTAATTTTAGTTTATCATATGTAAATTACTAATTATTTTTTAAATAAAAATTAATATATAATATGTGTTCAAGTAATTACATTTTGAAAAAAGCATTAAAATCAGATTAATATCGAAACACAATAATTCTAAAATGATTAGAATCAGAATCAAAACATTTTTTTTTTGACTCTTGTCGAAATCGAATTCTGATTTCGCTACAGAGCCCCCGCATCTAGGTGGCTGACGGAGGCCGGCGCCACGGACGTAGGCCACAAGAAGAAGCCATTACGTACGACGTGGAGCTCTACGGAACGTGCGAAAATATTCCGGGAAGGTTCCGGAAGCTCCGCAAGGTCCGAGTCTCCGTCGTTCTCCCGCGACCGCCGGATGTGCGGCTCATCCGCGTTGGCTACGTGGTTTTTTTTTTTAAAAAAAAAATTGATCGTCGCGACCATTTTTTTAAATAATATCGGAATAATATAGTAATACAGCTTTAAGAGTTAGTTTCATACGTGTCCTCGTCTGATAGATACAAGATGAGACTCGCCTGCGTCTGGTCTGTCTATTTATGCTATAATCAGCTGGTCAAGGTTTTGGCTGGCTAATCTTGAAGCAATGTCCCCATGAAAATGGATAATGACCTTCTGCGGAAACAAATTTGATTTCCCAAATTTGGAGAGCAACTTGCACGAGGATTGAAAACGGGATGGATTTGGTAAGGACATTCCTATTTTAGGTGAATAAGAATCGTACTTTTTCTATATTTTTCCGATACTGTTTTTATATCATCTGAATCAGAAATCAAATTCAATGCTTGCAAACATAAATATTACACGATAACTTTTATTTATAAATAAATTAATAAATATGATAAAACTTTTAAATTTTGATGGCATAAATTTAAAGTCTTATTTTTACTTTTAAAAATTCTATATTTATTATAGTTTTTACTTTATTTTTATGATTCTTAAAATTATATATATTTATCGATATTTCATCAAAAATAAGAATAGATACAGTACAACTACTGTTTTCGATAGATTACCATGATATTCAATTAACTTATATAATGTAATAATAGTTCTTAAGGTCCCTAATTTTCATCGAAATTAAATTAAATTTTTGATATTTCAAAATGTGTTCACACGTGCCTGGATTCCGCACACTGCTGCTGACTACCCTGTTCGATCAAAAAGGAAAAAAGAAAAAAAAGAGGAGGAGAGACGATGCATACGTAAGCACTGACGGAAAACTGGAAAACCTGCTTCTCTCTCTCTCTCTGTCTCTCTCAACGCCGACCTTTTTCCAACTCCGTACGAGAAGGATACCATGGAGCATGATCGGTTTTAACATAATATCCGTCCCATACCCGTGCAATTTATAAACAAGTGATTTTTACGTATCATTACACGTAATTGTTCACATTTTAAATGTATTAAAAGGAGTAAACAATATTAAACAGTTCTTGAAGGCTGAAGCCATGTATTTTTGAAAAAAAATAAGTACGCTTACCTAGAAAAATTAAACTGTCATTATTTAATTACTTGTGCCATATTCTGATTTTATTATTATCTATTAATCTTTTATATTAGCAATAAATTAATAAATGTAATAAATATTTAAAATTTTGGCGTATAGCTTTAAAATATTATTTTAATTATTAATAAAATTTTAAATTTTTATGTTTAATTGTACTATTAATATACATATATTTGTCAAAATTTTATCAAAATAAAATTTAAATACAATTTAACGAATTTTGGCTCCGGTTTCGGTAGGCTATCATGATATTCAGTTGGCTTATAAATTGCAACGGGAGTTCTTAAAATCTCCGATCTTCACTGAAATTATATTAGAAAATTAAAATTCCAGATTATATTTTCACCTCTAATTACGAACGCGTCTTTTTTGAACAAACCCATATATATATATATTCAAACTAGGAAATAGTACAAAGACGATAATACAACACTGAGCTTAAACCACAAGTACACACAGACCACCTAAGAAAATGTAGAGTTCGACACGAAAGTATCTTTTCTACGGAACTAAAATAAAACCACAAATCGACCAACACACAGTTACGAACGCGTGTCTGTCGGACGGAATCAGCCCCGTCCGGCCAACCAAGGTCTCCCGATGGGCGGTGGCTCCCGAACTATACAGTCTACCGGTGTCCGATCAATAAGAAAAAAAGTTCCCGAAAAGTCTATAAAAAAGGCTGGCATCTCTCCCTTCGGATCTGCGGGAGGGCGAAGTTCGAGGGTGATCAATGACCTCCGGCCCTTTCTCTGAGAGGGAGAATTTCTTGGTGGGAACCGAGACAAAGCGGGGGCTCGATTTCCCATCGTCCGAACGTGCGACAGACTTTCCACCAACGTGGTCTTGACGGAAAAAAAAGAGGAAATTAATAGAAAAGAATAAAAGATACTGTGGGTTCTGGGGAGATGCAAACGTAAGCAATGACGCAAGATTTATTGCTTCTTAGGTCAACGCGAGTTTTCTTCTCTTCCCCCCTCCTCTTCGAACACCGTACGAGCAGATACCATGCACTTTGCTCGTTTTGACGTAATGCCTATAATTATTCATATTTTAAATGTATTAAAAGATTAAACAATCTTAAAAAGTTATTAAAGTTAGGTGTTTTAAAAAAATAAGTGATTTTGCCTAAAAAATCAAAGCTCATTGTTTTTTTTGTTTTTTTTAAAAACATTTTCTTTTCTGGAGAGATTAAAAGAACCTGGTAGAAAATATACAGTAATTTAAAATTATTTAAAATGATATATATATTGTTGGACCAGTTTTCAGATATATGGAATTTGATTTTCAGTAACCAGAGATTTCAAAATTTATTAGAAATTTTAATGCTGATGAGAATACATGAATAATTTTGGGACCAATATTTTAAAAGCTCTAAAATATTCAGAGTTTACTTTAAAATTTAACCATGGCCTTGCCTAAAGAGAGCTTTGGACTTCGATATGCGAGAAAGATGGGCATGTTAAGTAAAGAATTTTGATACTTGATGTGCTTCAGGGAAGCGTGAAAACTTGTTGATAAATAAATACGAATATTCTTACTAAAAATGGGAAATTTCATGGCATGGCCTTGTCTATTTTGTAAGACCCATTTGATTCGTTGGCCATTGCATGAAACACCAACTAGGGGTGTTTAGAAAAACCTACAAACCGTAAACTAAATCAAACCAAATCAAAGAGTAGGGGTGGGCACAAAACGGTTCAAACCGAGAAACCAACCGAACCAGCCCATTCGGTTCGGTTTGGAGCCCCTTTCGGTTTGGTTCGGTCCGGAAAACCTCCAAACCGATTTAAACCAAACCAAACTGTTTAAACCGATTTAATCAAAAAAATATAAAAAACTATTATAGTATTAATAAAAATGATTTTTTTATAATATTTATAATAAAATAATGTTTATTTTCATTATTTTTAACTTAAAAATTAGTATATATATGTAAAAAATAATTAATTTAAATATTTTTATTTATTTTTGGTTTAAACCGAACCAAATAGAAGTGATTCGGTTGGGTTCGGTTCGGTTTGAGAGGGTGATTCGGTTTGGTTCGGTTTAGAAAAAAATGGTCCAAACCGGACCAAACCAAACCGTGCCCATCCCTATCAAAGAGACTGGTTCAATTTAGCTTTAACTTTGGATTGCTCAAAATTTTTAATTGAACTGGACTAATCATTACAAGAAAAATAGTTAATAATCACATAGTCAAAAAGCTGTTGCCAAACCACATTTGTCACGGCTTTAAAGTTGTTGCTGGGTTGTCACAAATAAACTTGTCATAATGATGTTACTGATGGCTAAATGTGAACCACTCATGTTATTCAGATCAGTCATCTCTAATTAATTATCGACAAATGTAAAAGTTGTCACCTGTAAGTTAAGACATATTTTAAAAGTTATTACTAGTGATAGCTTTAGCTTGTCGCCCCAAAGTTATGAGCTACTACTTAGGCCATTGGATACACTAAATTCCTAGTAGCAGTCAAATTGATCTGATTTGGTGACAGTTTAAGTTAACGCTAGTAAATTTGTGGCGACAACATTAGCTGTTATTAGCAATTTTAGTGGTGACAATTTCTTTAGATTCATCATCAAAGTAGTGAAAGACACCCGCCCTACTTTCTTTGACTATCGGCATCAACTTCTCATTGTTAATAGTATTAATTGGTAGCAACTTTAGTCCATGAATACGTGGATGCATAGAACATCTGTAACCTATAAATTCAATGACAAGCTTGTACCACTCAAATACAGCCACATTCAACCACATACCTGTATAACTAAAATACAATCACATTCAACCACACATATATACAACTTACAACTTATTCATACAACAACAATCTATTCCGAACTTGTCAACATGCACATTCACAATCTATTCATACAATATACCAGCTTGTAAACGTACACTCAATCATTCATTCAACACCTACATTCAACCAGTTCACGCAACTTGTTCATATAACCTATTTATATAACATATAACATATTCACACAACCTTTTCATATAACATATAACTTGTTCATATAACTTGTTTATACAACATGTACATTCAACCAATTCATATAACTTGTTTATATAACCTGTTCATACAACATATTTATTAAACATACACAATGTGCATATACAATTTCAAATGAATAGACTAAACTTAATTCTTGTAAGAAAAATTAATAAAAATATTAATAAATATCAACCAAATGTTACATATAATAGAAATGTATATACTACATGTCAATCATATGTGATATGATTCAACATTTCTAAAAATATCTCATTCATTAATTAGATAAATATTCATTTTTTAATAGATACGTACATCATAATGAAGTTCTTGATAACATGCAATGTTGATTGAATTACGATGAAATCATTATAATGAGATCAATCATCTATAAGTAGGGGATCTAAATGTTTCTAGTCATTGGATCTTTAAGATGAGACATTAAGGATCCATATAAACTAATGTATGTGATATCTTTTCATATGATGAGAATGACAGACCTCATTAGTTATTAGTGTAAAGACATTGAGATATATATACTGGTGCTCATTAGTTGAATTAGTTTGTTAAACTGATTAAATTAGAAATTTTGAATGTTATCTTACTTAACTCTTTGACTTGAGTCACCAAAGATGCCTTGTTGGGAGAATCTTGTGTTTAGATCATTGACTTATGAATTACTATCCAATACAATGAAGGATTGAGTATAAGAGAAATCAGATGGAGGCAATTGAGTGGACAACACGGGATCATCCACTTTTGGTAAGTAAGAGTGAGAGTGAAAGCCCTATGTATAGTACTATAAATCTTTGGTCAGGGTGTAAGAAATTGTGTTATAAAATTTGGTGCAGCGGAAGTGACGATTCCTAAGGGTCCATGTTAATCTTGTCTTCATCGAAACCAAACAATGAAAACCAAAAACCGATCAAAATGGATTTGAGTATTCCTGATAAGTATTTATCTAATCCCTTAGAGAGAAATAAGAATAACTTCTTAAACTCTTCAACTATTCAAATGTCCGGTCTCTAGTGGTATCCACACAAACTTCATCCATAATAGGTTCTCCCTTCGCACTGGACTCGAGAACTCTTTCTAAATGGAGCTCCATTACCCATGGATACCTTCTAGAGATAAAGAGACAGGGAGGAGGCTAAGGATGTGATTTTCACTTTTGTCTTAATAGAGGTTGGCTGGAACTATTAGTATTTATAAAAAGATTAGAATTTTTCGTAAAAACCTAAAATCTTTAAAAATTACGTCCTTGCCCCTGTACTTATGGATAAGCCCCTTATACGTGTGGCCATTAAGCCCAATAGCCTATTTGGTCGATGTCTAATTAAAATAAAATAATTCTATTTAATTTAATTAAATCTGTTATCCAATACCATATTAATTGACTTATTGATCATAAAGGGTACATGTCACATCTCATGATACCAAATAGTTATGAGAATAAATTTATCTCCGTTGAGTCTTTCCATCATTAGTTACAGCATGGATATAAATCCTCGTCCATTTAATGTCTCGATCAGAAAGTTGTATGGCATCAACTATCAACTACTTAGTATACCGACTTTATAGGATCTTGTACTTGAAATTAGATCAATTGAAAAAATCCAATTGTCCTTTCAACCATGACCAGGAATTTATAGTACTATTCCATAGGACATTATCTCTCACTTATAGAGAGTGGACGATCCCTTATTGTCTACTCAATTGCCTCAATCGAGTTTTCCTTGTGCTCAATCCATCGTTATATTGGACCATCTAAAGAGTGATTCATAAATCAATAGTTAAAGCACAAGTTTCGCCCTAGAAAGGCATCTTTGGCAACTCATGTCAAATGTCCAACTATGCAACTATGATAATAGAAAACCCTAATTGATAGTTTAATAAGATACCTTTCAGAATTTCTAATTCGGTCAGTTCAGTGAACCTATTTAACTAACGAGCATTTGTTTGTATTTCTTAGTGTCTTTACACTAGTAACTAATGAGATCGGTCATTCTCATCACATTAGATGATAACATATAAATTTATCTAGATCCATAATGTTCCATATCAAGGATCTTATGACTAGGAATATTTATATCACATATCTCTAGATGATCGATCTCATTATTATGATCTCATTATGATTCAATCATCATTGCATGTGATCAAGGACTTCATTACGATATACGCAGTTAATAAGAGATAGTAATGATGATTTGCCTAATTAATTGATTGAGATATTTTTATATATGTTAAATCATATTAATGTTATTGGCTTAGTGGACATACATTTCTATCAATCTCCCTTGCACTAAAGTCAATCCTGCTTCTGGCTGATCTCTATCAGCTCGAGCTGAAACTCAAGCTCTCTTTGAGTAACTACTTCAGTTAGTGGCTCTACAATGTTATTAGTGAAAGATACTCTGACCTTTAATTATATCTCTATAAGCTGCAATCTCTCTGATTTTTATGGTATTATCATAGAAGTTTCAAACTATTGATAAGATGTCAGTTCTTGTAAGGACCGGTTTGGGGGCGACAACCTAATCCCCCTTAGCTCACATGATAGGTTAATGTTTGAAAGGGTGGCCCTCAATTCTACTTCAAATAAGGTGCAAAATAGGCCCTTTCAGCCCTTGAAGCTCAAAATAGGCCTCCCGGCCCATTGAACTTGAAGACCGGTGCATTGTGCCAAAGTGACACGAAGTTGGCCTATTGGGCCTTGGACAAAATCAACTTAACAAATTTTTAAATGCTAAATGAAAAATTGAATAAGGAGTTAGTCCACAACTGGACGTTCCGCCTTGACGACTAACCCAGGCCTAACTAGAAATGTTGCATCTTGGACATTGGGACGGGCTGGCTCCTATTGTCGACGGATCTTTCCCCTGGTGTGGCAAGTCAAAAGACTTTGCCATATTGGAGGTAGATTCCATTCGATCAAGGATGGGTCAGCATGCTGTCGTAATGCCGATTTTCCTTTGATCCTATGGAAATACACCTTGAGGGGAAGGAAATTGCCATTTTCAGATTTCAGCTCATAGCATATGAACTACCGAGTGATGTACACCGACAAGGATATGCAATGTAATGAACTTCAAGTTTTGACTTGACTACATGTGACTGGGCATCGATGCTAGCCCGATGGATCAGATGTGATGTGAACCAAATCGGAACAAACATAAACAAATCGAATATGAAAATCCACTTAAACCAATTTGAAAATATTCTCAAAACACATTTAAAATAGGTCATTAAACTTGAAGAATGCAACAAAAATCAAGAACTTAAAATAATATGGAAATTTCAATTAAACTCACCCAATTTAATAAAATTTATCTTTCTTAAGCTTGTGAAAACCAAATAACTCAAAACCAATCAAAAAGAACACATCAAAACTCTTCAAAGCATCTAAAATTCATCTCAAAACATGAAAAATCAGATTTTATAACATTTTGAAGTTGAACTTAATCAAATTAAACCAAAGTTCAAAAACATGTAAAAGATACCGAACACATTCAAATCGGTATCAAAATACTAACAAACATAAGAAAACAACATAAAAATTACTTAAGACATGCCAACCAAACTTAAATAAATCAAATTGTCCAACACATTTAAAAATTCTAAATTCAAACAAAAATAAAACAACTTCAACAATTGAAATAAAAGCAATCGAAACTAAATTCAAATCAAATTAAAACTCAACATAATGAAATCAAACTCAAATATGAGATAACATTTGAAACCAAAACTTAAATCAACCTCAAACAACGAAAATAAACATCAAACAACAAAATTCAAACTCAACAAATTCAAAATAGTAAATTTGTTTGCATCCATCCATCGGACCTGAAAAGTCGGAACCCATTGTGTTCTGTATAGGGTGTTTGGTTGTATTTTTATCTCTTTTCTACTTAAAATTTAAAACTAGAAGAGACAACATGTTTGGTTACATTTTGCATGTCTTCTCTCTTTTTTAGAAACAACTCACCTCTCATTTTAAAACTCTTTTCAAAGAAAAAACAAGACGTGAGTTTGTTTTGTTTCCGAGATAGATGCAGGATGCACCACTCTTTCTATCTCTTCAAATGCTAGACCCTCTCTTCTCTCTCTCTCTCTCTCTCTCTCTCTCTCTCTCTCTCTCTCTCTCTCAACGGATTACATCTCATCCTCTCTACAACGAGTCTTGACGTTTGGCCTCTCCAACATATTTTATTTATTATTTATAAAAACTTGATTGTTCATATAATTACGTGTAATTTGACATTTTATAAATCGTGTTCACACGGCATATATTATATATTTTGATAAATGTTTTAATTTTAAAAATAATCAAATGACACTCTACAATTTTTTTAAATTGTGAAAGTTTTATTAAACACATAAATTTTATGTTTATATATTTTTAAAATTGATACTAAGATTAAAAATGTTTTTTATTTCAAAAATAAAATTATTTAAATTAAAAGGGCAAACAAACACCTTATAAGATTCCAAGATATAATAGGAATGTCATGGTAAGAATGTCATCATGATTAAGTTTGCTTGTTTTCACAAATAAGTGTGGGAGTGCAAAGAGACTAATATGCTTGATCATATTCATCAAATCAACTAAAATAGCGTTTGATCTAACCGGCAAACACACTTTCGTAATAAGATTATATATATATATTTACCTATATAACTAAGATTTTTTATGTTGACATTCATAACATACTAGTTAAAAACTACGTGCTTCGCATGTGTACATATTTATTTTATTAAATAATTACTAAAATTTTTTAAAAATAAGAAATTTAATTTTTTAATTAAGGATGTCAGAAAAGAGAGTGTTTATTATTTTTACATCTATTACACACTTTATGAAGAAGAAATTGGATAGTGATTAGAACCAATGAATTACAAGATGCAAGTTAGAAACCTATCTTAGGTGTATACACAAATAACACTAATGGAACTTAGATAGATATCTACCATTCTTCTTTCTCTCGTATATAGCATTAAACAAATGTATCTTAAAAGTTGTGACATATTGCTAACACAGACAGACAAATAGTTCCAAATCAAATTGAACACAACATAGTAGTCCAACACCAAATGAGTGAAAATTCACTTGTACTCCTAAAACACAACATGCGTTATTCATATCTTCGTTTCTTTGTTGAATGACTTCGTAGTCTTGCAAATTGTTGAGAAGTTGAAGTCTCAATTTCTTCATTGATTGTAATGTGCTCAACATTGGTGCAAATATAATTGATTCAATCATTTGTATTCTTTTTTATACACTTTATGGTCAACATGTACTCTTTGTTGATACAATTCTCCATAATTTCAAAGTAAGAAGTCAAATCTATTTCCTGCAAAATAATATGTTATATCAAATATAATATAAATTTATGAAAATTTAGAATATGTAAAAGTTTTTCTAAATCAACCTTCTTATCTTTTAGAATATGTACTGGGACCATATAGTTAGTTTGGTGGTTGAATAAAGTAATCCACATATTTGTTGTGCCGTCGACAATGTTTAATCTTAAACAATAACTTTGAAAGAAAAATATTTTTCAAATGACCACTTAATTGTTAATGTAAGAACAACTGTATAATTTTCAGTAATAACAGATTTGAAATAATAGATATCATACCTTTCCATTGCCTTGATGTTGTTCTTTGAACCCTTTGAACAACTATAAACATTATTTTCCTCCTTGAGAAGTCGAGCACATGAAGAACATGCTTTGTACCATGGGTCTTTGTTGTGTAAGACATCTTGTATTTGTACTTTCACTCTAAATGAAATTACCTATGACATATGGTAGCATTTAAAAATTCTATAATGCTTGAAGTAATTTGATATGGAATTGGAAATAAAACATGTATGTGTTTTGGTAATCAATAAGAACTTACTTCACAACCAGAGTTTGAGTGTTGTCGAGTAATTGCTTTAAAGATATCTTTTCAGACTTTACTGTTGTTTTGTCTCTAATAGGTTCTTCTAATATTCGCTGAGACAATTCATCTATATTACTTTTGACCTTGTGTTTTGTTAATAGAGTAGTGTAGAAGTTATTAATATCAGAAGAATAGAGATAAGTTAATTAAAAGTAAGTTATCTTACCAACTTCGCAACAAAGAAGTCCTTTATGTTGCTGAATTGATTTGTATTTTGGTTTTATTCGTTGTCTTTAATCCAAAATGTCCTATATTTATTTAATAAATGATGTATTAATTATTTGTGTGGTTATGAAATAAATAATTCAAGCACAATACATATTTCAAATGGTTAACCTTGATACATATGAGTTCGCAAAGAAGTGGCTAAGATGATAGGATGATCTTTCAGTATGTTAGCCAGTTTTCCAAAGTTTAAAATCAAAAGTAACATGAAATAAACATTTGTAAGTTAGAAGATAATACGTGTCATCTGTCAACGTTAAAGTTTGATGTTGAACAATTTTTCCATCTGATCTTCGAACAATAGTGGTAGCATCATCCATGTTGATAACAATACATAACAAGTCTACAAAAAGGTTAACTTAATTAATTGGTGTATGGGTAAGAAATAGAGAGAAATAAAATATGTACCTATGAATTCTTCTTCTAGTTTGATTTTCAACAATTGTTCTATAGCAATCAAACTGTCCGGCACTATTTCCTTTTTTTGAATGCATTAAAAAAAGGCACTTTTTTTTTCTTTTTTCATTAGTGTGGAACCCAAACTGAATGTCAGAACTGGGACTTATTTCTGATATCATTGTTGACTTGGTAAAGATTATTGTATAGCCTCCATCTCCAATGTTGTATTTAAGATTTGCAACTTTTATCTGTCCATCTATTATTTTGTAGCACTTCCCTTCTAAAAGCATTTCATTAAATTTGACGAATATTTCCAAGAACATAGTGCCTTGCATTTGAGTTCCCTATGAATCAATAAATTTAAAAGATTAGATATAATGGAATAGAAGTGAGAAGTGCTAAATAAATAAACATGATTGTATTTTACCTGCTCATTCATCAAACACATGTTAATCACTTTTCCTGTGTTGTTATTCCTAGAGAAAATATAAGGTTCTTTCTTTTCAACTAATTGGCATTTGGTACTCCATTTAGTTACCTCTGTATTCAGTTATTTCAACATAGTATATGGCGAAGTCATATTCCTGTCACAAATAGATTGTAAATATTAAGAACATGAATAAAGAGAAATGCAAATCTATATTAATGGAAAATAAAGTACGTACAATGTGTGACTTCATAAAGCTCTTTGTATACAATATTTCGTGTGTAATTGTAAATTTGTTTGTCATTGTAATTGTATGGACCCACACAAAATTTTGTAGTATTTCTTAAAACTCCCCTTGATAATGCAACATATAGTTGACTGTGAGAAAAAATTGGCTCAAGCAAATAAATTTCAATATTTGATATAGTTTGGCCCTATGCTTTATTTATAGTCATTGCAAATGATAAACGTATCGAAAATTGTTTCCTTCTAAATTTAAATGAATAAGTATCCATTTTTGGAGAATATAAAGGTATTCTAGGTATTAAAATTTCTGAACTATCATGTTGCCCAATTGAAATTTTTGCTTTTATGACATTTCTTTGGAAATCAAGGCAAATCAATCTTGTTCTATTGCATAAATCATTTGGAGGATACAAATTTCTCAATAACATGATAGGATAGAACCTTTTCAAGATGAGCTTTGAAGGAGGCATGCCATTTGGTGAAGCTAGTTAAAAAATCAACTTGATATTGGGTATCTGTCTCATCTACTACATTGTCAAAGCTATGATAGATGTATGCTTCACCAGGAAATATTGTAATAAGGATTTCATTTATTTTATTTACAAACTCATTCTTTGTTGCCAAAATAGCTCTATCAGTAACATATGCTAAGAAAGTGTAATGATCATGCAAATAAGGATAAACAACATCAATTATTTTGATTCTCATATCTTCAGTTGCATCATACTCAATCAACATATCATCTGAAATATGAACTAAGTCATGATCAATACTTTCTTCTATTCCATTACCGATGCGTATGAGAAAATTTGCAATTTCTTTATCATATTTTGCACGCATATTTTTTGTCAGATACAATTTTTCCATTGTCACCCATAAATATGATTTGACTAAACATGCATCTATTGTTTGTTGTCGTGTTCCCTTAGGAACTACCGGTAAAACTTGTCAAAAGTCTCCTCCAAATAACATTAGCTTTCCACCAAATGGAAGTTGTTAATCCATAATATCCTGTAATGATCGATCAAGTGCTTCAATTGCATTTTTTTTTTTTTTTGCATATGGGCACCTCATCCCATATTATTAGTTTTGCCTTCTTAATCAAAGTTTCAAGGGAACTTTGTTTTTGTAAGAAATCAATACATGCAGCGGAAAAATTTTGATTCCATAAAACCATGATCTTTGCCTTGATCGATGCCGAACGAGTAAAACCGGGAACCGAATATGAAGTAGAACGAGAGTACCTCATGAGATTTCTCAAATCCCTCACCATGGATGAAGAGAGGACATTCCTCCTTGCTGAAAAACCGTTCAAGTGTCCGGTCTCTAGCGGTATCCACACGATCTGCTTCAATAGACGAGTTCTCTCTTCCTTCGGTCCAACAGAAACCTTCCAGATCCAAGCTTGACCATGGGAGATCACCTTCTAGAGGAGAGAGGAGGGAGAGAGGAGGCTTGGGACGTGCTCCAGCCCTATGGCTTGTTAGGGTTTGGCTTCATAAGCTATTTATATATAGAAGATGGAATTTTTCACAAAAACCCAAAACTTCTATAAAATTGCGTCCATGCCCTCATCTTATTGACCAGATCTATTGTGTGTGACCCACTAGGCCCAATAGTCAATTTGGTTGAAGCCTTAATTAATTTAAAAGAACAATTCCTTTAAATTAAATCAAAACCGTTATCCGATAACAGTTTTTACGGCTTTCTGATCATAAAGGGTACAAGCCACATCCTATGATCCCAAATGACTTTGGGGAGTTAAATAACATCCATTGAGCCTTTCCATCATCAATTATCACACGGATTTAAATCCTCGTTCATACAATGTCCCGGTCGGTCGTGGGTTAAAACATCACCGACCTTGACCCCTAATATTCCAACACTATGAAATCTTGTACTCATGAATGGATCAACTGGAAACCTCCTTTTCCAATTATCCTATCTACCTTGGCCAAGGATTTAGAGTACTATCCATAGGACATTCTCTCTCTCCTACCGAGAGTGAACGATCCCCTATTGTCCGCTCAATTGCCTCTACCAGGTTTCCCATATACCCAATCTATTAACTATATAGGACCACAATACTAAGTGATCCATCAGTCAATAGTCAAAGTACATAGTACGCCTGGCAAGACATCTTTGGTGACTCAGGTCAAAGATCCAACCGTGCTATTGAGATGTAAGAATAACCTGATAGACAGTTCGGTAAGATACCGATCAGGTTTTCCTAAATTGGTCAGTTCAGTGAACTCATTCCACTAATGAGCACCTGTGTGTGTATCTCAGTGTCCCCACACTGATGACCAATGAGATCGGTCACTCTCATCATATGAGAAGACATCACACACACTAGTCTATCCGGATTCTTGATGTCATGTCTCAAGGATCCTATGACTAGGAACATTTAGATCACATACCTCTAGATGATCGATCTCATTATCATGATCTCATCATGATTCAATCATCATTGCATGTGATTAAGGACTTCATTACGATATACGCTTCTAATAAAAGCTAGTAACGAAGTTTTGCCTATTTAATTGAATGAGATATTCCTAGAAATGTCGAATCATATCATATATGATTGGCTTGTAGGGCATACATTTCTATCAGTTTTTGTATGTTACACATAGATGATTGTTTAATATCTAGAAGGATCTTAAATATGGAATGTGCTGTTCTTCCTTCAGGCATCAAAGACGCTGCAACTTCGCATGTTGCAATTGCTAAGGCTATACCTGCTTGTTTTCTAATTTCTGCAAGCAAAGCTCGATAAAGTAAGTTTTACCAGTACCTCCAGGACCATCCACAAAGAAAAGACCTATTTTTCTGTATTGACTCGGTTCATTATTTTACTGAATGCTGCCCTTTGATCCTTATTTAACAAAATAATAGTGTCCACATCTTCTTGAGGTGTTTCAATTAATAATTCATCCATTATTTCTTTGGAATGGTTTAAAGATGATTTCTCCATTGGTGGTAACTTTGGTAAATCATAGTCGTTGATATCTTTACCCATACTTTCTAAGAATACCTTGATATCCTTCAAAGTGGCCACAATTGTATCATACAATGACATATCTTCGCATCGTTGAAAATTCTCTAACATATATGCATTGAATTGTAACCACAACATCTTGACATTTTCATGTTCACAATATGCCAAAACGATATAAAATAAGTGACGTAAAGAAAAAGGCATTTGATATGTTATTGCTTCTGTGAAACAAGAGATAGGTGCATGATCACTTTCTAATAACCCTTTTATTAGTGCAGCTTCCTTGTAAGTAGGGTAGACAACACCATTAAATGTATGCAAGTCCTCAAATGATGTTGGTCCACGTACTTCATTTAAAAGTATCTGCAACACTTGGCTTTCTCCTTCTGATGGATTGGTTGCTATGATTCGACCTATTACTAGTTTTTTTCTCCTCCTTGTCCAACAAAGCTGTGATTTATTCTAGATATAATTTTCGAGAAAATATCGATAAAGCAAAGAACGTGCCTCATTGTCTATTTTGTTCCTTGTAAAAAATTCTGTTAACAAAGTTTTTCTTGATCGAGTTGTATGCAAAATATTCTGCAGGTTTTCACCATTTCTGAATGTAACAAACTGCTTGTCTGGTAAATGAATATCCATTAGAAGGACGGAAGGAAACATTTCATTAAGATGAAATTGGTAGATTCTCCACATTACTTCGGGTGGTGAAATCCATCTTTCATCTTGGTAGTCCTTCATCTCACCAACAAATTTGTTATTTTTTCTATCACTTATATGTACTATCATACGATCATGACCTTTGTAAATGTACTTGTATAAGTACTTCACAACTGATATCGAAGAACGTATCTTAATATTTATATGACAGTTATACCTCTTAAGCAATATTGGATTGTAAGGAATTACCCATTTGTTGTCCAAATATTGTTTCCTTACCAAAACTTTTCTCCCATCTTCTCTTCTATGATAGATTGGATATGAATTGCTATTCTTCAATGAGGACTCATTGAAACTTCGTGGATACTTGCACTTGCATTTACCATTTTTCATAGATGGAGAATTCGGTCTCAGGGATCCACAAGGGCCATGCATCATATGTTTCGAAACCAATTCATATAGTTATTTATCAACATTGGGATCAGAGATTTCTGCCGAAACTATTCTATCATATGTTTCAGGATCTTCAATTTTTTCTTCCTTTTTTAACACAATCAAGAAATGAGCATGTGGCAACCCCCGTTTTTGAAATTCTATAACATGTATTTGGGCTACAACATTTCAAAAAATCTTTTTTTGTACAACAAATGCTTTAAGTTTTGAATTTTTGATATAAATATTCGAACAATGATATCTGGTCTGTTGAATGCAACTTCCCATGGTAGTAATAGCTGTTTTATTTCATCCCATTTGGGGTTACAAGTAATTGTGAGAAATATGTCAGGCTTTCCATAACGTTGTACAAGAGCCATTGCATTCAAATACCTTTTCCTCATATCCCTTGGGCCACTAATGAACGAAGCTGGTAAAATAATTCTTCTTCCAATATTTCGGGAATCAATTTTACTTTCTTTAAAAGCATCTGCAACTCCTTGGTACAATTCGGCTCTAATATGCTGTTAATTTTTATAAAATAAATCCAAACGTTCTATTTCTATTTTTACACACATATCAACAACATATTGTTGAAGTAGTCTTCCTCCCATTAGTAAAATATTATGACTATTTTTTCGTATTTGCAAATGATATGTATAGTACTCCTTTGCGGATACATAACATTGCTTATTTCTTTCTTCTACATGTGCTGTAATTTACAAAGACATAATAATTAGATATAAAAATTTAAATAGTTAATACGTAACATCATTATAGAATTTTTAACATACCTTCTTCTCTTTGAATCATATCGTCAAATAAGCCTTGTTGATTAAGTATTGCATTGCTCGATCTTTCTACAAATACCATAGAGTTTGTTCTTAGAATTCCTCTGTGCCAACCACTCTCTCCTTTAGAGAAAAGTAAAGGATATTGTAGTGGGTCATAGCAACCATAATAAGATTGAACTCGGGGACTTTTCCCATCTTTTGCATGAACAAGTATTCTTGTTACATATCTGCCTTCTATGTTATTGCCTTCAACCCATATAGCCGCCACTTGATTAGAGCTTGGCGCATTATATACACGTTGATTTAAACTTGGGTTTGTTATGATAGAAATTGATTTGTCTTCTAGTGAAGGCAAAGAACTCAGATTCTTCAAGAATATGGAATACGGATTGACTTCTAAGATTTTTATCAACATCTCAACTATTTCCTTGTTCAAAATTGGAGCATGGTAATGTCTGTTTGTAACTTCATTTTTAACATCATAGAAATATAATTGGAGATATCTTGCAATTCTATCACTTGGCAACAATGATGGTAGTCAATAGTGTATTTGTCCCAAAACACGAAATATGTAACATTCACTTAACATGTTTGCAACCTTATGGTTTAAAGTTGCTCCCAATGATGTAAATGCAAATACACTATTGTACCCACGAATTGAGGTTCTAAATTCTTTGGAGTTTTTATCTTCGGAAGTATATAAGGCCATTAAATCTTCTGGAAAGACTGTTGTTGTCAATAGAACTTCGCAATTGTAACAACAAAATGTAGGTGGCTCTTATTCGAATCTTGAAGCTCCACAGTATGCGCAATCTCTTATGGCCTTTACATAGTGCTTGCTTGAAAATTGTTGTAATTTCTTGTCCCTTTTCTGCGAGCGATATAACTCCCTTTTTCTCTTATTCTTATTTTCTCGATTGTCTTTAAAGGAAAGACAATGTAAGGTTATTTGATAAAGGTAACCTGAAAAAGAATTCTACATATTTGTATTTTGTTGTGTTTCTTGTATATTTATGTAAGAGTCCCTCATCGTGATTATGTTTTAATGCTATAGCTACAAGTTAAAAGTGAGATTATATTTAGTCAGAATAGTTCTAAAAATAATCTTACAAAAATACCAAACTAAAGCAACACTTACTATATATATTTGATTATACTTATTAAGAAATATCAAATAAAAATACATGGATAATGTATATAATTTTTTGAATTTTTAATTCACATTTTACCTTAATTTTTATTAAGTCATGTATTTAAAGAATTTTAGTTTTTATAAAATTTTAATTTTATTATTTATTTAATAATTTTTTGCATTTTTACCACAATTACATTCAGATATCATAAGCTATTTATTTAGGAGGATCATAAACAAAAATATTCTATTTCACTTTTTTCTCTAAATTTTATATGCTAGTATAGATTCACAAGTATGACATGCTTTTTAGTGTACTATCAAATACACCTTCTATATTGGATTATAGTGAAGGTACAACACATCGTTCATTCAGTGTTGCCATCAACATAGTTGTTTTTTTTGCACCATCAAAGAAGACATACAAAATGGAGCAATAGGAGAATACACATAAGCTTAAGGGAAAAAAAACCATCTTTGTTAACTACCTAGATGAGATCAGTCTAAAGTTAAATAAATTTGTAAAAGCTGACAACATCCTACGTGATTAATTGTGTTTGATCCTTGTTCACAATTTATAGAAGCTGACAACACTTTTAGAGGCTGTTTGGTATCGGGCTAACATGAGGATAAATCTGAGTTATCTACTAAATTTTGGGGATAATCTAGGTTTATCTCCAAAGTTTTATGGTACTAAACAGGCCCTTATGAATTTTAAAGGCTGTTTGGTATCGGGATAACATGAGGATAAATCTGAGTTATCTCCTAAATTTTGGGGATAATCTAGGTTTATCTCCAAAGTTTTATGGTACTAAACAGGCCCTTATGAATTGTTCTACAAAGCAAAATTGTTAAGTCACCGATCTCATCTTAAGATCCTTAAGATTCGTTTTTATGAACGACATTCTTCGTATGTGTGCATGTAACTTTTATTATATTTATAATATTAAATTTTATAAAATAATCATATATATTCTTTTTGTCACTTATGTAACATAAATATAACTATATAAAAAGTGTTTAAATATGTAACGTTAAAGTCAATGTTTTCAAAGTATTTAATATTGTAGATTTTGCAACAAAAAATAACAATTTTTATTACTTGACACTTTTGTATGTTGTGTCAAAATTTTTCTTAATTTTAAAAATCAAGGCTGAAAATTATGAAGAAATTCAAAAATTGTAGATAATATCAAAGTCAAAACTTTTTAGAAAAACTCAAGTATCTAAAAACCCTCAGAGGTTAAAAAATCCCTAGATTATTATTAAATCATAATTGATAGATACTTGAATTTCTAAAATTTTTTAAAGTGCTGGATAATTGGAGAAATCGGGAAAGATTAGTTACTTGACAAAAATAAAATTTTTGAAAATTTGAGCATTTAACACACATGAAGTTTTGAATTTAGTAATCTATGTGACAAATTCTAAGTACGCAATCTATAAGGCGTAACTCAGCAAAATTTGAAATCCCATATTTTCAATTTATACTTATGTCTACTGAATATATCATCATTTAAGATAGTTCACAAAAGGTAAACAATCCAACTTTTAAATGTGTTTGGTCTATAATTAAACAAGTTTAAAAACTATGAAGACATCCAAAAATCATAGATAATATAAACATGGGAAAAGGAGTCGGCGACCCGGTCGACTGGATCGGCCGACCCGGTCGGTTTTTGGGCCGACCGACCCCGACCGGGCCAGGGTCAGGTCAGGGTTGGGAAAAATAATAATAAAAAATTTATTTAAATATATTAATTGGGTCGGGGTCACGACCCCAACCGACTTGGGTCGGTTTTAGGCACGACCGACCTAGTCCCGACCCCGACTCCGCCTTCCTTGAATATTAAAGTCTGAACTTTTAAAAAAAACTAAGGTATTTGAAAACTGTCGGAGGTTAAGAAATATGTAGAGTATTAAATCATAAATTGGAAGATACTTGTGTATCTAAGATTTTTTTTTAAAGTGTTGGATAATTGAAAGAATTGGGAAAAATTAGTTTCTTGAAAAAATTGAAAATTTTGAAAGTTTTAGCATTTAACGGACATGAAATTTTTAAGTAACAAATTCCAAGTATGCAATTTATTATTCGAAAATCATATTTAAGGCCATAAAAAATTTGAAACTCAAATACTATGAAGAAATTCAAAAATCATACATAATATAAAAGTCTGAACTTTTTAAAAAAACTAAGGTAAATGAAAACTATTGGAGTTTAAGAAATCTGTAGAGATCATAATTTGGAAGATACTTGAGTTTTTAAGATTTTTTGAAAGTGTTGGATAATTGGAAGAACTAGGAAATATTGGTTGCTTGATAAAACTTAAAATTTGAAAGTTTGAGCATTTAACAAACATTAATTTTTTAAGAAAAAAATCTGTGTAACAAATTCCAAGTATGCAATTTGTTAGAAGAAACTCAGATTTAAGGTTGTAAAAAAATCTGAAACTTAATGTTTTTTCAAAATTTTCTTAAAAAAAGGTCGCATGAAGTAAAATATACCTATGCCTAATGAATATATCATCATTTAGGACAATTCACAAAAGGTAAAACAATGCAACTTTTAAATGTGTTTAGTCTCACATCAGTAATATATTTTTCTCTATAACCATCATATCAACAATTACAACATTTAATGTAGAATAAAAAAACACAGAAGAGGATAAAAATTTAAAATAAAAAATCCTATTTATAGTCTGCCTTGACATTTGTTAACAATTTGATATATGTCTTCACATCATCTGATTGTTCATGAACATTGAGTGAAGATTTCTGTGTAATTGTACCAATGGACCACATACAAATTGCATTTCTAACTTCAATGTCATCATCTGCTCCCAAATGTCTCAATTTCAATGGTGGATAGTAAGACAAATCACCTACTATAGAAGGTGGTAGTCCTATTTGAGGGTGGCGACTTCATATATACACAGCCAAATCAATTGTACCAATTAATCGTATATGAAAAAGATCATTTGAGTTTATGTGAAATTCAACTCCATACAATGCTAATGGTGTAGAGATGAACCCTTCAACATCCAAACAATATAAACATTTATGCCATCATCTTGTTGTAACAATATCTTCTGTCAAATTCTGCATGTTATCTTCAAAATGTATGCACTCTCTTAAAGGATATAGTGGGGTTTGTTGAAATGTTTTAGAAGCTTGAGAGCTATCATATGAAAAGTCATACTTAAAATGAATGTCTGCCCACATTTGTAATAATATCATACTCTAAAATATTTTATTTCCAACATAAGCAGATGACAAACCAACGTACAAAAATGCTATTATTGCATGTTCAATGGACTTTCCATTCCATATATAAGATATAACGGGCACATGCTCAATGCCTATGAAGTCAAATGATGTTGGAAACAAAAGTTGCTTTTAAGAATGCCAAATTGCTTATTTCTCTAAGCTTCATTTTCATTGTAATCCATATGGCTAACTTGCTGATTATTATTCCTCGAGTGTGTGTCATTGCTTTTATCTCTTCATAGTTGTCAACTATCTCAAAGAGAAATTCATCAGCTTACATTAAATTAACGGAATGTGCAATTGAGTCTTCCCTTTCATAGTCAACTTTCTCAAAGCCAAAGAGTATCTGACATTCCTGTACCAATATTGTTGCTTCAAAACTAGAGAAAACAAAAGTGTTTGTTTGTGGGTGCCAAAACTCCACTAATGCACCTAGCATTTTCCGGTCAAAATTTATATTCTCATAACCTTTTGCAATGAGATATAAATTGGTCATACCCCAAGACTTTAAAATTCCTTTCATCTCTACAGTTATTAATGACAACAAAGATTTTAGCCAGGGTAATTTTGCATAGGGTTTTTTGCCTTCTAAACTTGGTATTTCCTATGAAAAAATTATAGTTAGTAAGTTTTATTTTTAGGTATATTATAAAATATGTTAGTAAAGTATGCTTAGTAACCTTATGTGATTTATGTAGCTTGCTTATATGACCTTCAAGTTTTGACAATTTTCACAGAGGTGCATTGGAAACTTTTGCTTGTCTTCCTCTAATCATGCTACCCAAAAGTATTGTGCGAAAATAATTCATCAGAATGCTTGTTAATTAGTTAAAGGGTTAATTTTTAAACCTATTTTAAAATGGGAAATGTATTTTATAATGGATGCTAATGGATTTTTCTTATTTTTTAAGTTTTACCAAACTTTTTAGGTTTTCACAAAGCCTACGAGGTATAGATTTGCCTAAATAACAAAAGATATTTCTCCTATAATCTATAATGGATGCATGGTAGTCTTTTTTTGATCTCCAATGGTTTATCAAAATAAGAGAAGTAATATAGTCAATGATCAATTTCAGATCTATAGTCAATATTTTGAAAACTTTGAAATAGCCAGGACTCAAAAATAAATACAGATTTAATACAACCAAAAATATAAACTTTAAGTAGAACATCAGCAATGATCATTGATAACATGTCATCAACATACACTGGTACTTAATTAAAAACGTGTCATCAACATACACTGGTTTATAAACATGGAATAGTTAGCATGAAAATTTCAATTCTTTGCCAATACACTTGGTGTTGTGGTAAGATATTGTTTTTAAAAATTACAAAAAAAAATCGCATCCACATTTTTCTATAGATTATTTCATTAATCTATTACCCATGCAGTTTGTGTTAAAAAACCAAGTCTTTTAATCTTTAACATTTGTTGAGGTTGCAGAATTTTAAAATTTCTGGTCATAAATTTTTTTCTGTTTTTTAATATTAATTGAAGATTGTGGTTAAATAGTTTTTTAGTTGTTTTTAGACTTTTGTAGATTCTCAAATTTTAGAACTTTTTAGGTTTTCGGAGTTTTTGTGGTTACAGTCCCTTTTAAGATCTCAAATCCATATCCCTTTCAATTTGTATACACTTTCACGATAAAAAATTGCATTAAAATGAGGTGCGTGCTAAGCCAACAACCCATAAGATAAAAAAATGTTAAAACCCAAACTTAAGATCCAAAACCTTTCAAGACAACCAATTTAAAATCCATACTATTCAATTATCGACAACACTTAATTCTTTCATATTTAAAATCTAAAATCTAGAGCTTTCTAAGTCTGAGAATTCACTAAATTCCATCTCAAAATTAAAATTTCAAATTTTTTATAAAAGTCATTCATACCAAACTCAAAACATAATAGCATCAATCCATAGGACTTTAAGTCCTGATAAAAATTAATAACCTTAACCAAACCCAAAATAAATCCCAAAACACAGTCCTAATCAAGTCAACCAACAAATTAAACACAACTCTAAACAAATCTAAAAATCGTAGGTCGATTACGTATCTTTGTGTCTTATATTCATGGAAACTGTCTTAGACCCGTATGCTTAATCTAAGCTTCTCTTATCTTGCAATGTCTTAACAAGTGGATGTGGATGAGAGCCTAAATGTGTCAAATGCCCAAAATATAAGGATAGTCCCTACACTCTAAGGGCCTGTTTGGCACCATAAAATTTTGGGGATAAACCTGGTTTATCCCCTAAATTTTGGGGATAAACTAGGGTTATCCCCAAGTTATTCCCGTACCAAACATGCCCTAAATTTACAAGAAAGGTTTAAGAGTGAACGTGATTATCTGCTTTAGCCAACAGGTGTTGCAGTACTTTGTAAGGCATTTTGGGATGTAAGGTGGTGCCAACATCTAGTCTTAGATAAACCAGTTTTACTTCATTACCTTTTAATATATGCATCCGTCACTTATATATGCTTCTCATCTAATTGAATTTAGATTTTGATAATACTAAGAACTATCTAGCTTTTGCTGCTCATCAGCAACTTCTATTTGCTTCCAATCCACAAGGTCCATTTCTTTCGTGACTCCCAAATGGGTTGCCTCTGACCGGACTACCGACACTTTGTAATTTGCATAAGATTTATCTCAAGGAAGTAAGAGTTGTGGTGTCTATAATTATTTCACAATCTAAATAGGAACATAGATTGGATGCTGCAGTTGATGGAATCGGGATGCCATGGATTGAAATTGATTTTCAGATTTCTGCAATTTGGGATGAGTTTTTTCTTTTTTTTTGGCAGTTTTCCGATAATGTGTTAATACTTAAAGTTACGGAGATGGGTGGATTTTGTTTATTGGGGGCTTTTGATTTGTTTTGGTTTACTTTGAATATCATTGTTTTTCTTTCGGTCAATTATAACCTGTCCAGGGTGTTTTTTGTTTTATTGTTAACTTCTGATTTACTGGGCTTCATTTGGTATATCTGTTCATTTATGAATTATATATTTTAGCATTTTATTCTTCGGTGTTTTTTTAAAACTTATTTGAAATTGAATTTTGATAATACTAAGAATTATGTGGCTTTTCAATTAAGCAAGTTATGACTTCCGGAGGGAGAGATCAATGTGCAAATAAGCAACGAACGCAACAAAAAATACAGAGAAGGCCACTGCCAACATAAGGGGCTCTGCGAGCATGAATACGAGGTTGAAATTGTAGTAAACCTGCAATGGAGCAATGGTGAACAAGTTACAGGTTCATGGAACAAGATAAGCTATCTGTAGCAGGTAGATAAAACGGAAAGGTATAAAAATCTCCTAATTATCCAAGAGCAACAAAAGCTACCACCTTAAAATGGGACACTTTCCAAGCAAACATTATTTTAGGCAAAATACCTGGAAAAAAGCATGGTGCTCAGGTACCACATTTTCCTTTTCCAGGACAATATTGGGCCTTCAAACAACGTCAAGATATGGAAAGCTTTTCTAGATATGAATGCTTTCCTACAGATCTCTCCCTCCGGATTTTTAAATGTAGCTTAATTAAAATTAGAATTTGGACTTCACTCCAAATTTTAGTTTTTTTTTCTGTTTAAGTTTTTGGGACATTGTAGGCTTAACATTTATCCAGATTTTGTTTTAGATATCAACTTTTATTTTTTATATTTCAAATCAGGGGGCGTTTGACTGTTGGGGGGGGTCTTAAATTTCATATTTTTAAAAAATGTAAAGATCCTTTAAAAATTAGTTGGTTTGTACAGGTAAGAAAAGAAGAAAAGAACAAATATAAAGTATCAAAGGAAACACATAAACACTGACAACACTCAAATCGGATACATAAAACTCTTCTTAATGCCCTGTTTGGTTAGAGTTTCATTTTTGGTACTATATCAATTTTGATATTAATATTTTTAAATGTTAGAGTATCAATATCAAAAGTAATACAAGTGGACACTTGTATTAAATAATATGTTTCATTACACTACAAATTTTAAAATTGATACAATTAATCAAACACTTATTTATGGTTTCTATCAATATCAATTTTAAAATTGATAGTGATAGAGGTATTTAATAGTGTTACCAAACAGGGCATAAAGCGTCAAATGTAAACCCCATGTAATTCAAGATCTAAAATTTCAAATTTTGAAATGGTTTCATAAAAGAGAAAGATGCCAAACATCACCAAATCAAAAAATTAAAAAAAGCAAGACCGAAAGTGTTTACATGAAAAAATTGAAATGTCAAATGGAAAATAACACAATCATATGTTACGTACATTTTTTGAAAGATGATTAACGAGAAATTTGTAAGATTTTAATAGTGATGACAGAAATTCGGTGGTGTTATGCGTTCTAAAGAAATAATATGAATTTTATTATAAGAAATTAGAAAGACAACATAAGTCAATTTTTTATATCAGTAAAAAAATTATATAGTGGTTTCTGATTTTTTTAATGGTTACAGGCCCTTTTAAGATCACAGATTCTTATCCCTTTCAATTGTATACATTTTCATGATAAAAAAATTGCATTAAAATGAAGTGTGTGCTAACCCAACACCCCATAAGATAAGAAATGTTTAAAACCCAAACTTAAAATCCTAAACCTTTCAAGGCAACCAATTTAAAATCCATACTATTCAAATATCGACAAAACTTAATTCTCCATATTTTAAATCTAAAATCTAGAAGTTTCTAAGTCTGAGAATTCACTAATTTCCATCTCAGAATAAAAACCCCAAAATTTATAATAAAAGGCATTCATACCAAACTCAAAACATAATAACATCAATTCAATAAACTTCAAGTCCTGATATAAATTAATATTCTTAACGAAACCTAAAATTAATCCCAAAACACAGTCTTAATCAAGTCAACCAACAAATTAAACACAGCTCTAAACAAATCTAAAAATCGTAGGTCAACTACGTATCTTTGTGTCTTTTATTCATGGAAACTGTATTAGACCTATATGCTTAATCTAAGCTTCTCTTATCTTGCAATGTCGTAACAGGTGGACGTGGATGAGAGCCTAAATGTGTCAAATGCCCAAAATATAAGGATAGTCCCTATACTCTAAATTTACAAGAAAGGTTTAAGAGTGAACGTGATTATCTGCTTTAGTCATGTTGCAGTACTTTTAAGGCATTTTGGGATCTAAGGTGGTGGCAATATCTAGACCTAGATGAATCAGTTTTACTTCATTACATTTTAATCTATGCTTCCAATCCTCAAGGCCCGTTTCTTTCGTGACTCCCGAATTGGTTGCAAAGTAAAAAACACTGAAAACACTCAAATCGGATATATAAAGCCCTTCTCTAATCGTCAAATGTAAACCCCATGTAATTCAAGATCTAATGGCCTGTTTGGTTAGAGTATCAAAAATGATACTATATTAGTATTGATATTGATATTTCTAGAAGATGTAGTATCAATATCAAAATTGATACAAGTTGACACTTGTATTACATAACATGTGTTGTTTGCGTTACAAATTTTAAAATTGTTACTATGAGCCAAACACCTCGAGGTGATTACCAACAATATCAATTTTAAAATTAATAGTGATAGAGATGTCTAATAGTGTTACCAAACGGGGCATAAGGCCCTGTTTGGTAACACTATTTGACACATCTATCACTATCAATTTTAAAATTAATATTCCTAGTAATAACTAAGAAGTGTTTGGTTAGTAATATCAATATTGAAATTGGTAGTGAAAACAAAGCACATTATGCAATACAAGTGTCAACTTGTATCAATTTTGATATTGATACTCCAACTTCTAAAATTATCAATATCAATATTGATATAGTATCAAATTTAAAACTCTAACCAAATGGGCAATAAACTTTCATAATCTGAAATGGTTTTTTAAAAGAGGAATATGCCAAACATCATCAAATATAAAAATTTAAAGAGTTAGACTGAAAGTATTTACAGGAAAAACTTGAAATGTGTAATTAAAAATGACACAATCATATGTTACGTACCTTTTTCAGAAAGATGATAACCGAGAAATTTGTAAGAGTTTAACGGTGATAACAGAAATTCTATGGTGTGCTGTGTTCCAAAGAAATAATATGAATTTTCTTATAAGAAATTAGAAAGATAACATAAGTCATTTGTTTTATCAGAAGCTCAACATAAGTTGATTTCAATTAATACCCCTCAAACCACCAAATAGTTATTTACCAAAAAAACAGAAAAATTTGAAAATATGAAAGATGGAGGCTCGGATTTAAAAATAAAACACGGACAACAATCGTATAAAATATATAAAGCCCTTCTCAAAGTGTCAAATGTAAACCCCATGTAATTCAAGATCTAACGCCCTGTTTGGTAACACTATTAGGTACCTCTATTACTATCAATTTTAAAATTGATATTGATAGGAGTCATTAAGAGGTGTTTGGTTAATTGTATCAATTTTAAAATTTATAGTGCAAACAAAGTATATTACACAATACAAGTGTCGACTTGTATTACTTTTGATATTGATACTTGAACATTTAAAAATATTAATATCAATATTGATACAATATCAAAAATAAAACTCTAACCAAACAGGGCATAAGATATCAAAATATGAAATGATACTTTTAAAAAAGGAAGATGCCAAACATCATCAAATAAAAAATTAAAAAAGCAAGACCGAAAGTGTTTACAGGAAAAAAAATTGAAATGTGGAATGGAGAATGACACAATCATATGTTACATACCTTTTTTGAAAGATGATAACCGATAAATTTGTAAGATTTTAATAGTGATGATAGAAATCCTATGGTGTGTTGCGTTCCAAAGAAATAATATGAATTTTCTTATAAAAATTAGAAATGCAACATAATTCAGTTTTTTTATCAGTAAGTCAACATAAGTTGATTGTTTACCGTGTGAAAAAAGATAAATGAATTCACGTTTGATGTTTTCCGTGCTTCTCTCGATCTTGTCCGTGATGTTTGAGATGAAGAAACAGAAATTTTGTGGTGTTTCTAATCCAAAAGGAATGCTGCAAAAAAAGTTTTTTGTTACGTAAATAACATAAGTTGAATGTTTTACGAGCTACATAACATAAAATAAAAATGTCATACTTTAAATTGAGAGTACCTTTTTACTTCATGGGTGAAGCTGGGAGGATTGGCGACATTGGCTTCTGTAGATACGTGTGTGACAGGAAAAAACGGCAAGGACTGGTGGTGTGGGCTTTCGCTCTGAAGTAGGAAGGATTGACTGTGTTGGTTACTGAAGATGCGTTTGCGATAGGAAGAAGTGGCTAATGACAATAGTGGGGGAAGGGGTGACACATAAGGCAACTGGAGCTCCACAGTTGGCAGGAGTGGTGATAGGGGTGGATTGCACCCTTAAACTGTTTTGTGGATGCATTCCATAAAATGTGGCCATGGAACCTGTTGGCGCTTGAAAAGGGTGGATGCCGGTTACAAGAGCATCTTAAGACGCTGGTTGGATGTTAGGAGTGGCAATGGAGGGCGGTGGAGGCATGGCGGCAGGGGGTTGCAACAAAAAAGTGTTTTGCGGATGTATCCAGAAAAATGTGGCCGTGGAGCCTGTTGGCATTTGGAAAAGGAGAATACCGGTTACAAGTGAATCTAAAGATGCCAGTTGGAAGAAAAGAGTGGCGATGGAGGGCGATTGAAGTTATTTGCGGTTGGAAGAGAAAGATGGTATCCTTCGAGGCAGAGATGGAAGGAGGGGTGATGGAGAGCGGTTGGGGCAGATTGGTTTGCTGCCGAGCCTAAACGGGTGACAGACATAATGGAGCAGGGGGGTTGGATTGGGGAGAAGTTATTTGCGGTTGGAAGGGGGAGATGGCATCCTTCGAGGCGGAGACTGAAGGAGTGGCGATGGAGAGCGGTTGGGGAAGATTGGTTTACTACCGAGCCAAGATGGGGGAGATAGTCGTAACGGAGCAGACGGGGGTTGGATTGTCACGACCCGGAATTTAAATAACATAACCACAAATACGCAGCGGAAATACACAATGTCGTGACAGTGGGATGAAACCCAACACTTGGATTCCACAACCCAAACTTAAACAATTAGTCTCCTAAGATCCATCAAAACAAGATAACAGAATCATACTTCTAAGTCTATCCACACTCTTGTTCAAAAACAACCAAGATCATCTACCTAAGTAGAGGATACCATGAATCTCCATGTGCAAATGACTCTGATTCCTTTGGTTCCACCTGATCATCATCTTCAAGCTCTTAAATCTTCAAAACCTGCTGAAAAATTTAACCCACAACGGGGTGAGTCCGGGGACTCCGTAGGATTTACACCCTTCACCCATCAATCGGATAAATAACATATAATCAAGCAATAGTATGTAACATATCTAAATTGAGATGTAATACAAAAGTATAAAATGTCTTCTATATTAATCTCACAACCCATATCTGAACATAATTATCTTCAAAGAAAAGATTATGCCAAAGCCAATTAAATCTAGACCAATGCACACAAGACCATACAAGCTAGACAAATATCATCTAAATGACCTCAAGACTTAACTTAACATGATCAAATTAAAACAGACAAATCTGATTTTTCTAACATGACATGGTTTAACATCCATACATGACACACAAGTAACATCTTTCATATTCTTTCCAGAACACATAGCCAAAGAGCAAGGAATTGGTCGTCTTGCTTCACATGTACAAAATGCATTCACCAGCTCTAATATATATATAGAAGTAACATATACTAAGCTAGCCCAAAGTGCACCTAGGCAGTGGTGACACTAAGGGACAAACCGCGGTAGTCCGGGATCTGTGGGAGGACAGGATTCATCTAAGTTACCCGCTGCCCACGGGCGATTGTCTAACATAGGCTGGTGAAGCCTTCATAGCACGTCATATCAAGAGTTCATAACATAATTTCATATCATGACATACCTGACCATAACATGCATACATGACATAAATATCAATTTCATAGCCTTTCATACAAGACATAACATTCATAACAAACTTGACAAGACATATGATAACCCGACATAATTGAACTGGTTCTCAATGACAACTCATACTAATCATGATCAAATTGACATGACTAACTATGCATAGGATAGCCCATGATGTGAAACCAAATTAAACATATTTTGCCATAACTAGACAAGACTTGTACTAATCGACTTGATTGACATATTCTGAATCAAACATATCCCATACCTAACCATATGAACATAATCATATCATGCATGACATATTACATAATCTGAAACTAAACTAACCAAAATTTACTTGATTTACATACATGAAATGACAAACCGAACTAGACATACTTAATCACATATACAAGACAGTTAACTTAAATCAAGCTTGGCATAACTAAACAAATTAAATTCTGATGTACTCAGCCATAATATGACCTAAATAGGTCCTAAAAGGTATAATTTGATGACCCATGAGTTTTCCAAATCTTCACATAATTATATTTCAATTCTAGGTCCATTCTAGTACATAATCATATACATAAATAACATACGGTCAAATCTCATGAAAAATATTTCTACCCATCCAGAATAATGCTAAACATGTTTCATAATATTCAAAATATCATTTTCAAGGTTCTGGTTTCAAGGATTTTGATAAAAATCACTGATCTTGAGTCAAGAGTCTAAACTAGTCAAATCAAGGTCCATTAGTTAAATCATGCATATTTTCTAATCAAAATGGAGTCAAATACATAGACAAGCTTGAGAAACCTACCTGGAAGCTCCTGTGAATTTTTCGGATTTTTCAGAATTTTCCCGCTATTTTTCTGGCCTCAAATCTAATTTCCGGATTTAATAAATCCGAAAATCAGAAAAATCCCGAACCGGCGTCGAACCGGGCGGTTCGACCGGCTGAACCGGGTGGCAGGACCGGGCGGAGCTGGGCCGGGTGGAGCTGGACCGGGCGGCTGCTGGCCGGTTCGCCTTGGCGGCTCGCGACGGCGGCCCGGCGGTGCTCGCGACGGCGATGGCCCGGCGGTGCTCGCGACGGCGGCGATGGCGGGCGGAGCTCGCGGCGAGAGGAGGCTGCCGGCGGCGCTCGACGGTGATGGCCTGGCGATGACGACGACAAGAGGAAGGCTGGCCTCGGTGGTGACGGCGAGGGGGAGGCTCGCGGCGATTCCGGCCGGAACGGGGAGGTCCGGCGACGGCGAGCGGCGGGAGGGTGGCCGACGACCGCTCATGCGAGCGGCCGGGTGGCGGATGGCGATGGAGAGGGAGGCGGCTGTCGGCGACAAGAGGCTGCTAGGTGCGCCGGAGGGGGTGACCGCGCACCGTGGGGTCGATGCGGGGTGGCGGAAGGCGTGGCCGTGGGGCCGGCGGGTGACGGCGCCGCATTGGGCGACGAGCGCCGGTGGAACGGCGATGCCCGCGCGCGGGGACCCGCGAGGGGGCGGTGGGGAAGATTCCGGCGATGGTGGGGGCGACCGGACGCGGCGGTGCGGGGCAACGAGCCGAGGGGGAGACGCCGGGTGCGCACGGCGGAGGCGCCCCGTGCGCCGGGTGCGCGGCGGCCCCGGCGCGCGGCGGCGTCGCCGATAGGAAGAGAGGGAGAGAGAGCTTCGAGGGGGGGGGTGGCCGGGAGGAAAACATACAGGAGGAGGGGGGGTTGCGTAACCGCGCGAGAGAGAGAGAGGGCGGGGCGGGGCTGGCGCAACTGATGAGAGAGAGAGAGAGAGAGAGGGCGGGGCGGGCGGGTGTAACCGACGAGAGAGAGAGAGAGTGGGCGGGGCGGGGCTGGCGCAACTGATGAGAGAGAGAGAGAGAGAGAGCGGGGCGGGCGGGTGGTTACTATTTTTTTTTTTGAAATGTTACATGGATTGGGTTGCTACTTAGATGGGGGATGTAGGTAATGGAGTGGCGCAACAAATAAACGCCGGTTAATGAAGAGGTGGCTTTGGATAGGGAGCGTTGCGTAGAGACACGATGTAGACGTACATGAGAGCTGATGAAAAAAGCGGATATTTGCTTCTATGTATTAGTTATAGATGTGATAGAAATTTTGATTTTACAATCATTGTGAAACATTACTCTATAAATTTTAAAAATCGTGACAATTTTGCCAAACACAATGAGTTGTGTTTTTCTGATTTTAAAATTAAAACTGAGACATCATATGATCTTGATTTCAAAAAAGAAGTTATATCAATATTAAAAGAGTTATCAAACACCTTATTACACATTGTGGATGTGCACGTTCTTGACAAAACAGATTGCTATGGCAGTTAATCAAGGGTATTCGAGCAGTTATTCGATATATATGAGCATTAGATATTCGCACCATCTAACTGATAGGGGTCAAAACGAAATTTTCACATAACATGAACTTTGGTTCTACACTCTTACAATATCACTAGACTATCTGGTATTTTTATAGGTTATCACCTATTTTACTAGAAAATTCAGATGTTGATACTTCAAACACAAAAAACAATCTTTCCAAAAGACTTACATAGATTTTGAGGTTCGCATAGTCAAAAGCAAAGAGTGACATGGTTGTGAACTAGTATCAAATAATTCAATAGTTGAGAAGATTTATATTGATTTATATCGTGGAATATTGACGTAAGATATGTACCAATCCTAAACCAACCTTGAAAAGGGAAAGAATATTTTTTTATGATCAACTTATACGTGAATATCAAACTCCTTTATATGCCGAGTTTACAAGTAATATAAATGTTTGATGTACAGTTGCTCACATGTTCAACTAATTAAGAAGCAGTTGTTATGTCATCCAACTCTATATCATCGGTGAAAAGCCATTCTACCGGAGTGACTTTAACGGTTACTGATGAAAATAGGCACCAATAGCTGGATTGGACTAAACCATACGTTAGTGTAAGTGTTTAGTTGCATGATAAATTAAGTTTTTGTTACAACTTTATATATTTGTAACAAAACTCGTTAAAAAAGGTATTTAACAATTATTATAAATTTATATTTTTTAAGAATTTTATTTTTAGACAAAAAGAGGGTATCACCTCTGTTTCTTTTCTCTTGTGGTCCCCATCTTATTTGGTCATATGACTCATGTATGGTATACATTTTTTTGTTATCACATTCCTCCGAACATAAAAATTTCGTGTCATTGAGACTAGTTCACACTTTATTATTTTAATATAATGTTTGATCATGAAGATATGTAAAAATTTAGTGTGCAACAAAACATCCTATGAGTCAGCTACTCAAATATGTTAAAATGATGATTCAGAAAGGCATTTGACAACTCTCTAGAAACCTTTTCCCTCCTTCAACAGTAAGATTTAGAGGTGCAAAATTTGGATATTTTGATATTCTAATCTCGTCCCGATAAAAGTAGCGGATTTAGATTGTATTTTTTATATCTTATAAAATATCATAATCAATATTACGACAATTCATCAGAATCTCCACAGAGCACCCGGAATTGGCATATCAGAGGATGCTCGATCGAAGACTGATGTCCATAATCATCCAAAGTCGACAGCAGCAACAACAGCACATGTCACTGCATGTGTGGTGGGCGTGCTCGAGCTCTCCTCCTCAATCAAGCCTTGGACAGCCGACACTTTATGAGCTTAATCAAATATAATTTGATGGATTGCTATAATTTGATGAGCTTCAAAGTCGTTTTTCATCAACTGCGCCGAACCCGAGAGTCCCACAAGCATATATATCAAACCAGGGCGAGACATCCTCGCAGAAATGCATTCAAGTGTGTCCACTGCCGCAGGACTTGATGAGCTCCAAATGGGAAAAAGCAGAAGATTCGTAACTGTTGTCTAACGAGGTGTCTGGATCCATAGTAAATTTTTTACATTTTCATGATAAAAAATTATATTAAAATAAATATAAATTAATCAATGACAAAAAATTATCATATTTAAAGAGAGATGTGCTAACAAAAAAAGTAAGAGATGTTATAACAAAAAAAACTACTATATATGTGACCAAATTAAGTGAGAGACTATGAGATAAACAAAAAGAGAGAAGACTCTAAAAAAAGACACTTTAAAAACGTAAAATCATCGCTGTCAAATATTTTTTTAACAAGTTTTATTTTAAAAACATAAAATTAGAATCAAATTATCATCGTACACCCAAACACTCCCATAAAAGCTGTTCATAATCATCCAAAGTTCTGACAGCAAAAAAAACACAAGACACTTAATCAGGTCCGACGCAGTTATTTGATGGAAAAAGCGCGAGCAAATGGATCGGGAACGGATTGGCTATGCTGTAGGTGTGGCGGCGGCGGCGGCGGCAGCTAGGGCGCTGCTCCCGATGTCAATGACGAAGCGGTAGCGGACGTCGTTCTTGGCGAGGCGCTCCATAGCCTGGTTCACGTAGTCCATCGGGATAAGCTCCACATCTGCGGCTATGTCGTGCTTCCCGGCGAAGTCTATCATCTCCTGCGTGTCCTTCACCCCCCCGATGCAGCTCCCCGCCATCGTCTTCCCGCCTGCATGCATGCAAGCCGGTCGACCGGATAACGCACAAGTGTGATGCAATCAAATGGCTGGGGATATGTATAATCCTCCGTGCATGAATCGGAGGGAGGGTAGATCCCATCTACGTACCCAAGATCAGGGCGAAAGCAGGCACCTCTAATGGCTTGTCGGGTGCGCCCAGCATTATCATCTTCCCATGGGTTTTGAGTAGGAACAGCAGCGGCGTCACCGGATGAACGGCGGACACCGTATTGATGATACCGTCCATCGTACCCATTGCAGCCTATAGACAGCCATGATCATGTAACTATGTATAAACATGGAGACCGGGTCCATCAGTCAGGTGGAGAAAATCTTTTTATTGTAAATATAAAACATCTCGATAAGACATAGTTTGTCTTGATTTGATTATCAACGCCTACGTGAGTGTTTGTTACAAATCCCAAAATTAGGGTATCAAGGTAGAAGGGCCCAGGATATATAAGCACTATATCAAGGCTCAAATAGTCAATATGAGATTATTCTCATAATTCGAACACTCTCTCTCTCACGGCCAAAGTGGACAGTGGAAATAAGGGACAAGATAATCAAGTATTAAAGATTGAGACAGTGAAAATAAGAGATAAAATAATCAAGTATTAAAAATTGATAAGTGTCCGCTCTGATACCATCTTACAAAGCCCAAAATCATAGTGATAAAGTAGAAGGGCCCAAGATATATAAGCACTATATCAAGTCTCAAATAGTCAATATGAGACTATCCCCACAATTCTAACAAGGAAGATTTCCCTCCACCGAACTTCGATTTCATAATTATGAGGTGTGTGTGGGAGGAGAGACTGCCGTAGGAAAAAAGACAATTTTATTGCTCTAATTTGAGTTTCAGATGAAGTCAAATTTAACTAACATGACTTTTTTCATAAAAGAAATGAAGTCCGGATTCTGAAAATTTCACTTCGAAGGTAAGATGAGGTGAAGTCAAATTTGTTGAATCCGATTTCACCTAAAGATCAAGAGATGTGTGATAAAAAAGGTTGTGGATTCAAATTCGTGAAATTATAATTTTAAAGTGTTGATACATGGAAAAGTGTGTTAGTTTTAAAGTAAAACTTTTGTATGTTGTTTTTTTAGAAAATATTATTAAAATATACTAATTTAAAATTATTTCCATCGATGTGAAGCATAGAATATACAGCTACATGTATAAATAAATAAATAAATAAATAAATAAATAAATAAATAAATAAATAAATAAATATATATATATATATATATTGTATCTCGTTTACCGTGAGCTGATCCGTATTGCTGCTGACCAGGAAAGCATCTGCTCCCAGCCTCTCGACTGCCTCCTTCCCCTTTCCCGGCGACGAGCTGATGACGGTGACCTTCATTCCGAAGGCCTTGGCGAACTTGACGGCCACATGCCCGAGGCCCCCGAGGCCGACAACTCCCAGGTGCTTCCCGGGCTCGTTCAGCCCGAAGTACTTCATGGGACTGTACACGGTGATCCCGGCGCACAGTAGTGGCGCGCCTCTGTCCATGGGCATGCTCTCCGGGAACCTGACGACGAAGTCCTGGCTCACCACCAGTTCGTCGGAGTAGCCGCCGTACGTCGTCGTCCCGTCGGCGTAGACGCCGTTGTAGGTGAGTATCATCTTGGGGCAGTGGTTCTGGAAGCCCTGCTCGCAGCTGGCGCAGGTGCGGCAAGAGCCCACCATACACCCGACGCCCGCCTTGTCGCCGATCTTGAACTTGTCGACCTTGCCCCCCACCTCCGTCACGATCCCCACAATCTCGTGCCTGCAAAACCCAGCACCGCCTCAGTTGATCGCCGGCCGGCGCGCGGCGAGAGATCATATAATTATAATCCGGCGACCTGATTGATTAAGTGGCGCCATATATTTATATATACCCGGGGACAACGGGGTAGATCGTGTTCCCCCACTCGTTCTTGATGGCGTGGAGATCAGTGTGACAGATCCCGCAGAATAGTATCTTTAAAGTGACGTCCTCGTCGCCAGTATTCCTGCAGATGTCATTAGAGTGGCCCAAGATGACCAAAATACATTATTAATTAGTTACTGCGACGATAGAAGGAGAATCTAATCCTAATATATATATATATATATGTATGTAGTCTATATGTATATCAGTCTCATCTTCAACTAATAAGTCGTCTGGTCGCAAAAAAATATTTCACTCTTGTGAACAAATTATTTATTACGAACAAAAATCTATGATTGCGAAGACATAAAGTTATCCTGTTGGTTACGTATGAAGCACATTTTTGTAGTAAAAAACTTATTTCAAGTATCTAATAATAAAGATATTCTTCCAAAATGAGAATAGGTTTTAAGAAGTTCATAAATAATTGCCAACTTATCTAAACAATAACCAAGAAGTAATTTTAACTTGAAAGATGTAAGGATGATAATTAAAATCTCACTTGTTCATGCATTAGTTGTTCTTATCCTAATAGTCTTATTCTAATGTGTTATCCTAACAACCTACGCTAGAATCTAGATATTGGTGAAATAAAACATGATCTAGTGTTGGAGATCTGGAATACCAGACGATAGTCCAAACTTCCACTACAGGAAACTGGGTCATTGGCGACGGGTTATTGGCGACGGTTATTTTAAGCTATCGCCAATAATGATAAAAGCGACGGCTAAACTAACGCCGTCGCTAATAATTGGTAAATAGCGACGGCTAAATATAGCCGTCGCAAATAATGTTTTTGGCGACGGTCGAAGCCGTCGCAATACCCAGAAAACGACCCGTGCGGGTTTTTTCCCTCGGAAAACTGGCGACGGCTTGATATGCCGTCGCTAATAATATTATTGGCGACGGCCTAATCCAAGGTGACCGTTGAACGGTCGACTTTTGTTGGCGACGGCGAAAGCCGTCGCCAATGTAACTTATCCTGTTATTGGCGACGGCTTTTTAAGCCGTCGCCAATAAGTTTGGCTTAAAAAACCCTCGACACCTTCCTTTCTTCCCCCCACCGCTGACTCCCGCCGCACTCTCTCTCTCTCTCGTGCGCACGCTCACCGTCTGGTCCTGCCGCCGCCGCCGGTCGCCGCCGCTTCAGCCGTCGCCGCCGCCGTGGCCGCGCCGCCGCCGCCGTCGTCGTCGCCGCCGCCGCTTGCCCCCTCCCCGTAGGGCACCCGAGGGGAGAGCTACCTTCGTCACCGCCGCGGGTGTCGCCGGCCCGCCGCCGCCGCCGCCGCCTCCTTTGTGCTGCATTTAAACCCTACTTAGGGTTAATCGAACCTCCTTTCGAGGTATACATCTTCAACAAACGAATTTTTGTTTAATTTTTTTTATATACATCACAAAGCATATATGCAATAGAAATGTGCCAAATAGCCCTAACAAATTAATAGGTTAGGACCTCCTCAAACCAATTATGTAGCACCTTGATCACTTTAATTATTTAGGAGATAGAACAAAGGTAGATAGGTGCATAATTTATTTAATCATGGAATGAGCCTTAGAATAATATTTCATAATGCATTTGAGAGAAATACACAAGGGTAATGCCCCTTTGCATATAAATTCCCTTTAATTTTAGTGACATTTTTAGAGCTTGGTAGCATTAAATCATATTTAACCCATAAAATTTCGTAATAATAATTATTTTACATAACTAATATGTTTAGAATATTATTAGAAGATTATAATGTATTATTTGAATTTATTGGCATGATTGAACATGGATAACTCATCATAAATAGTAGTTTGGAGTTGGACAAAGATAGGGTGCGGCCTTGAAGGCTAGACCCTTCTAACTATCGCTTTTGTCAATTTTCCCCTTTATGTGGGAGGTAAAAATAACGTAGGGCCTATCTTATAAGATAGACACTTCTAGCTATTTGTTTTTACTTTCTTCTTTAAAGGAGTGCAAGATGAGGTCCAGGTGGAACCTCTCTTGGGACTTTGCAAGAGAGCCTTTTATATCAGCCTCTAGAACCTCTCTTTGGCTTTATCTGAATCCTCCTAGCCCTCAACCAGGATACCGACAATAAAAATCCAGGACAATCACTAGCCTCATCAGTTGGGCACGGACCAATAAAGATTATAACGTGTGCATTCCTTCTTATTTTTGTCCTCAAAAGGGGATGAGATCTGAAAATAAAAAACCTAAAAATGTATAATTTTTTGTTTCTGTTTTAACTTAATATAACAAATCTGAATTCTTAGTTTTCATGTCTAACTCTTCGTTTGTGATAAAAATATTTAATTGGTATGTATAAACATTTATTGTTCAACAACAAGTCTAATTTTGATCATTTTATCTCTTTTTCAGGAAACTTCAATCGAGATATACACTTGAGAGTTTCTTCTTTCGGTGGAGGTTCGGTTATATATTGATTTATTTATTAAATTAACATTTCTTCATTGTATTTCAATCTTTTAACAAATTAAGATGAGTAACTTAGACAAATCATGGATGCATATTCCTAATAGATTAGATTCTAGATATATTGAAGGGATCGAAGAATTTTTAAACTATTCTTTTCATGATTCTAGAATACAATTTAGACATGGACAACATAACGATCTAATACAAGTGTCCTTGTAAAAAATGTTGTAATACATTTATTTTTAAAAGAAATGTTGTCAAAGAACACCTAATATGCAATGGTATATGGTTAAATTATCAAAAATGGATATGCCATGGTGAAATTGAAGTCAATATGATAAATGAGGACATTTCAATTTTAAATGAACCACAAGATAATTATGTAGATGAAGAGGTAATGGAAATGTTACAAGATATTCAAAATAACGAATCTTCTATTCGACATAATGAGGAAGAACACAATGAAGATAATTTTCAATATTCCAAATTATTAAAAGATTCAGAAACACCTCTATATGAAGGTGTTAAAAATGTATCTAAATTAAAATTTATATTAAAGTTGATTCAACTTAAGTCCATTAATGGTCTCACTAGAAAATGTATGGATATGATATTATCTTTATTTAAGGAAGTCTTACCTAATGGGGCATGTGTTCCCGATAATTGGTATGAGCTTAAGAAATTAGTTAAGGAATTGGGACTTTACTTATGAGAAAATTCATGCATGTAAAAATGATTGTATTCTATTTTGGAAAGAGAATAAAGATAAAAATGTTTGTCCATATTGTAACACCTCCAGATATAAAAATGATCCTAAAAATAAAAATAAAAAAATAGCACAAAAAGTTTTACATTATTTTCCATTAGGAGTTAGGTTGCAGCGTTTATTCATATCATCCAATACGGCTAAGTGGATGACATGGCACAGTCAATCACGATCATATCAATTGAGAGGTGAAATGCGTCATCCCGCCGATTCTCCCACTTGGAAAGGGTGGATGAACTTTATCCTGCATTTGCGTTGCAGAAACGCAACATTCGGATTGGATTGGCTTCGCATGGCTTTAATCCATTTGGTCAAATGTCTTCAAAATATAGTATGTGGCCCGTTGTTACAATGGTGTACAACTTACCACCGTGGATGTGTATGAAAGCCACATACACAATGATATCATTATTAATACCCGGTCCGAGAGCTCCCTGAAATGATATTGATGTATTCTTACAACCATTGGTGGAAGAGCTAAAAGATTTGTGGGAGATTGGATTGAAGACTTAATGACGCCGAAAAGAAAGATATTTTCATAATGAAAGTCATACTTTTTAGTACGATAAATGATTTTCCGGGATATGCAAATTTATCTGGATGGAGTACTAAAGGAAAATTGGCGTGTCCTATATGTAACGAAGAAACACATTCCATTCGACTTACCCATAGTCGAAAATAATGCTACCTTGGTCATCATCGGTTCTAACCAGTAGCACATCGGTGGAGAAAGAACCAGTATAAGAATATTTTTGATGGTCGACGATGTGTGAAGGGAGCACCAAAGATACTTACGGGATATGACCTATGGAGGCAACAAAAGGAGATGGACACTATTAGGTTCGGAAAACCGTTTAAGAAAGATTTAGAGAACTTAAGGAAAAATTTGTCAAAGAATAAAAATTGGAAGAAGAAGAGTATATTTTTTTGAGAAACTCCCATATTGGTCATCTCTTATCATTCTAAGCACCATTTGGATGTCATGCATATTGAGAAGAATGTGTGCGACAATATATTAGAGATGTTTAACTTATCAGGAATTGACAAGGATAATTTGAACTCACGGAAAGATTTAGTAGATTTAAATATTCGTCCCGAGTTACATCCGTACGAGGGTTCATCAAAATTTCCAGATGCAATTTATAAACTTAGCAACGATCAAAAGTCTAGAATACTTGATTTCATTAAGAATGTTCGAGTGCCGGATGGTTATTCGTCGAATTTTAGTAGATATGTAGATTTAAGTGTCCGAACAATTAGTGGTTTAAAAAGTCATGATTGTCATGTGATGATGCAAATAATTATTCCTTTGGCATTTCAAGGAAACGTGCCGAAGGATGTACTGAGTCCTATTGTAGAGTTATGCCAATATTTTAAGATCATCTGCGCTAAGGTTTTGAACAGTAACATTTTGAGAGATTGGGAGACAAAGATTGCAGTAACATTGTGCAAGTTGGAACAAATTTTTCCACCATCATTCTTTGATGCAATGATTCACCTAGTTGTGCATTGGGCAATCCGGATTGGCCAAAAAATCTAAGTTTCTCAATCCGAAGCCGGATTGCCCGATCGGAACCCGGAACGGGCCTCGGATTGGGCAATCCGGCCTCGGATTGGCCAAAATATCTAAGTCCCACAATCCGAAGCCGGATTGCCTGATCGGAACCCGGAACGGGCCTCGGATTGGGCAATCCGGCCTCGGATTCGCTAAATTTTTTTTATTGCACAATTAGAAGTCGGGATTGCTGCCTAATATTTTTATGTGACAGATGAAGAGAATTTTCAAGCAAAAGTCGTAGGACATCTCGTACTTCTACACCATCTCGAGGGCGGTTGACCTCGGGGTCAATCTCGTGCATCTAGGGATCGACCTTCCACCTCCGTGGGTGTTGCTTCCGAGCCGCTTAGGGAGGCACCCCATGAGCCTAGTCCATCTCGGACTCGTTCTCACCGGGTTCCGACGACGCTCCTACGTATGGTAGTAGTCCATCTTCCCATGCTTCGGTGTAAATATTTGAATAAATGCTAGTAAAAAGTATTCTTTAAAAATCTTCGTTGTCTAATTGTAATTTTTAATTTATACTTAAATAGCTACATCAGTTAGACGTGTGAGAGGTCTAGCAAAGGCCATCACTGTGCGAACACTTGGCCCTGATGAGTCCTACAACGTCGTTCTAGTAGGAGGATCCGGCGTTGATCACATGGACAGGAGTTTACCTCCTACTTAGGAGTTATGAACAGTAGTTCATTGCGATTTGTGGGAGCATAATTACATGGCTCTACCGTTAGAGAAAAAGGATGCCATATTCCGTGATTTAGAGGTAACATTCAAGTAGCTTCATCTTATTTAAATTTTGGTGAACTTTTTAATCATTTTTATATTAATGCAAAGAACATTTTACCTTTCGAGCGGGATCCTCAATCGGATGCACACGTATATTAAGGCATATGGGAGATATGCAAAGAAAACAAAGAAATCATTTGAAAAGAAAGGTAAAATATAATTTAGAATGTAATTTCGAGATAACGAATTTTTTGTTAACAATATTTGTGTACAAAGATTTTACAGATGACGATCAAACGAGAAAGCTCGTGCCAACATTCCTCCACAAGGCAACGAGGGAACAATGGCATCATATGTGCCATTTATGGAGTCAAGATGATGCTAGAGTAACTCAAAATTTTATTTCCTCTTATAATTAGATCCTATTCTTTTCATTTGCATTTTTTTAATGTTGTTTCATTTGTATATATATATGTAGGCATTGAGTGAAAAGAATGCCGTAATAGGCGGCAATTAACAATGCCGTACGTAAGAGGAAGAACAAATATACACCAGCTTAGAAAGAGACTTTGTAAGTAGTCAAAACTTAAAATTTCATATTAGTTGATTCTTATTCCGTAATAACCTTTATCTTTTTTTTTAATTTTTCGTAAGGTACGAAAAGAAGGTCGACCTCCAACTCGTCCGGAGGTATTCCAGATGAGTCAAACGCATGAAGAACTCGATGGAGCAAATTTGGGATAATGACCAAAGTCGTCTTATGATGGTAATTATTGATTATCATAACCTATTTTTCTTTATAATCCACAATTCATCACGGTAGGATTTTAATTTTTATTCATATTATTTATAGGAAAATATGCAAGGATTGATGAATCCCCCAAAGATCTGAATCCTCGGATGCTGGGGTATCGCAGCCTCCACTCACCGCGGAGGAAGCTTTCATATCCGTGTTTGGTAGAGATCGACCAGCATGGATCCGATGTGGTGGGCGAGGTGAAACTCGCCACACTTGGTATGGTGAGTCAAGCGGAGGTGCTTCTAGCTCGACTCAAGAAGTTCGAGAGCTTAGAGATCAGGTGGCGAGGCAAGGAGAAATCAATGAACGTTATGAAGAACAAATAACTTCATTGAAACAACAATTGGACAACCAACAGAAATCATTCCAAGATAATTTTGATCGCCTCAATCTGATCATTGAAGGCTTGAGTCAAAGGTTCCCGACTCCTGATGTGCCATCCACATCGGGGCATCCTCCGCCTCAACAAACAGAGGACAGAAATGGCGATGACGACGAGGACTACGAGGATGCTGAGGAGAGTGAAGATGATGATGAAGATGAAGATGAAGAAGATGAATAGATTAAGATGTATTTTTTACTCTCTATGAATGTTATTCATATGTATCAAAACATTTTGTGTATGAATGTGAATTCGAATATGGTATGTGAATATGAATTTAAATTTGGTGAATTTCAATTTTGGTATGTTAATGTGTGTTGTTTCATCCTAATTCGGTGTCCGTTCCGAGTTTGAAACGAGCAATCCGGCACCGAAATTATTAATATAAATCAATTTTTGGATTGGTAGATCCGATTTTAGATCTTTATGAAAGTTTAAAGAATGATTGATTTTCCGGATTGGATCGTATAATTGATCCAATCCGGCCAATCAAATTATTTTTTTTTTCAGAAATTTATTATTGGCGACGGCTTTGTATAACCGTCGCCAATAAAGTTATTCGGGACGGCTACAGCCGTCCCGAATATTAAAAAATTGCCGCAATACCAGAGGAAAATTCCGGAACCCCGCGACGGGTCGTTTTTAATATTCGGACGGCTTTAGCCGTCCCAAATAACTTTATTGGCGACGCGCTATATGCCGTCGCAATACCAGAGAAAAAATTCCGGGACTCGGGGTGCGGGGTTTCGTTGCCATTTGCGACGGCTTACGTGGCCGTCGCAACTACATTTATTGGCGACGGCCGATTAGCCGTGGCCAATAAGATTATTCGAGACCGCTTAACCCGTCCCAAATAACTTCATCCGCCGTCTAATCTCCTTATCGTTTGCGACGGCTTAAGCCGTCGCCAGTAAGGTTATTGGCGACGGCTGTTTAAGCCGTCTCCAATAAATGGTCGTTTTGCTAATAACTTATGCGACGGCTTACGAGCCGTCGCCAATAAACTTACTAGGGACGGCTTAACAATAGCCGTCGCTAATATTATTGGCGACGGCGTTATTTGCGACGCGTTTGCGACGGCTTTGAAGCCGTCGCTAATATTTATTAGCGACGGCTTTTTGGTTTTTTGAGACGGCTTACAGCCGTCCCTAGTAACCTATTTTCTTGTAGTGTTCATCGCACTACGAAAAAAAAGAACAATGGGATAGGAAACATCCTTATCCGGTAGATGGCCCTCTATTTTTCTCTGCATTAAACATATATAGGGTAATTATATAGAGAGTCACAACCCTATCTATACTTATATAGAAAGGAGATAACAATTCGAGTTTGACTAGGATTAAAAGATCTTGTCCATAGTTGGATCATTAGCCAAATAGAATATAAGGCCCAATAAAACATGATCCATCTCCTATACTTAATAATGTACTTGTTGAGTCCAATTAACAAGTGGATCACTACTAAAATATATGGATAAACCCAACAATAAGATCCACCGGATTGGGTTGAATTGTGTTGAACCAAAAGACCTAAATTTGGAAACATTTTCTTTGTAGGTAGGATAGACAACTAATTTGCAAAGGAATTTAACTCAAGCTCTAACTTAGAAACCTACCACTTGAGCTGTGTAAAAGTAAAAGAAATTTAAATTTTCATTGAGGCCTACATATCTAAAATAACGTTTCATCCCTACCATTTTTTCAGAAAATGTAATGAGTGTTTAGTTGCAAGATAGTTATATTATTCAATTAATTAGATAAATCTTCATTACTATCTCTTATTAGATATGTATAACGTAATAAAGTTCTTAATTACATACAATGATGCTTAGATCATGATGAAATCATGATAATAAGATCAATCATTTAGAAGTATGTGATCTAAATATTCCTAATTATAGAATCTTTGAGATGTGAATTCAAAGATCCGGATAGACTAGTATATGTGATGTCCTCTCATGTGATGAAGATAACTAACCTAAGTGGTCATTAGTGTGAACACACTAAAATACACATATAAGTGCTCATTAGTCAAATGAGTTCATTGAACTGATCGAATTTGAAATCCTAAATGACATCTTACTAAATTGTCTATCAGGGTTATCTATCATCATGATTTTATAGTTGAACATTTGACCTTAGTAGCCAAGGATGTCTTATTTGGTAGAACTTGTGTTTAGACCATTGACTTATGGATCACCATTTAGATGGTCCAATACAGTGATGAATTAGGTACAAGAAAAACTCAATGGAGACAATTGAATCGACAGTAAGGGATCGTCCACTTTCGATAAATAAGAGTGTACTTTAAATCCTTGACTAGGATAGAGAAAATAATTAGAAAAAGATTTTTTTGATTGATTCAATTCCGAGTACAAGATCCCATAGAGTCGATATACTAAAGAGTTAATAGTTGATATCACACTCCTTTTTGACCAAGACATTGAATGAACAAGAGTTTATATCTATGTGGTAACTGATGATGGAAATAATTAATAGAGATAAGATTATTTCGATAGTCATTTGAGATCATGAGATGTGGATTGTACTCTTCATGATTGATAGGCCGATTAATCTATTATCGGATAACTGATTTAATTTAATTAAATAAAATTATTTTATTTTAATTAAGTCTCAACCAAATAGGCTATTGGGTCTAGTGAGTCACACGTATAAGGACTTATCTATATATACAGGGGCAATGACGTAATTTATAGATATTTTTAGTTTTTATGTAAAATTTCATATTCTTTATAAATACTAATGACTTCAATAAAACCCTATCAAGCAAAGGGTGAGAATCACATCCTCAAAGTCTTTGCTACCTCCTCTTCTCTTTGGAAGGTGTTCATTGGTTGTGAAGCTCTATTCGGGAAGAGTTCTTGAGACCGGTACGAAGAGAGAACCAACTATAGATGAAGTTCATGTGGATACTGCTAGAGATCGTACATTTGAATAATTTGAAGAGCATGAGAAGTTCTTCCTTTTTCTCTTCAAAAGATTAGATAAATTCCTATCTGGTATATTTGAACCTATTTTGATTGGTTTTGATTTTTATTGTTTGGTTTCGATTAAGAGAAGAATAACATGAACCCATATGAATCGTTACTTTCATGCACCAAATTTTTTAGGACATTTCTTTATAGTGGTATCAGAGCCAGGTTACAATCCTAGGACATGTGGGTTATGAACCCATAAGAATCGTCACTTCAGTTACATCAAATTTCATAGGACTATTCCTTACATTGGTATCAGAGCTTGGTTCAAGTCTTTGTCAAAACTGATATCAAATCAACATTATTTTATATATTTTATGTATTCCCAAAGCTGTGCAAATGCCTATTCTCTTGAGGCCACCATAATTCATATATGATATGTATTAGAGATTGGTTAGCACTGGTAGAATCTAGTGACATAGGACTTTCTAACACTGCAACCATTCGAATTTTGGACCTTTGTAGAGTCTAGGAGAAGCCTTGAAAGGTGATGTTTCTATCATGCCTGTACATTCACCCGAATTTGAGAATTTTGTGAAATCTCCATCCATGGAGGGGATTGAAGCCTTATTAAGCCTTTAGATGTTAAGTAATAATATTACCTAAGCTTTCCCCATGATTTCGTGCTTCGAACGATGGTGGAGGAAGATGATTTGGACTTTTTCCAGCTAGCTAGGGTTCTGCAGGGCCACAACGATTCTTCCTTATTTCCCGTCATAAGAAAAATGTTAAGAAAATATAATATACATATTTGGAATCATCATTTTATGAAAAATCAATATTTTACTTTTAAGGAATTTTTGGCATTTGGGATAAGAAGTTATCCTCCCTGATAGTTGGCAGTCACTATTTACTAGTCCGACGATGCCGCCCCTATTCTTTCTCAATTTCTTGTTGGCTGATTTGGAGTCCTTATTGGACAAGGATTCTAACTAGTATTTTTGAAGATTTTTCTCACATCTGGAATGTCCAGAATGGGCAAAAGGATCTGGCAGTGTCTTGTTTCAAACTCTGTCGACACCACCTTTGTTCTTCCCCTATTTTTAATTGATTGTGATTTTTCCTAGAGATAAGATCAAATATTTAAGATTCTTCATTTGATGAGCATTCCAACGCATATTTTTGGAGATTATTTTGACCTCCAAATAAAGAGATATGGACCCTGCAATACAAGGCTTCAAAACTCCGAGAATCGCACTACTATAACACTTATCGGGCAAAGAAGACAAGCCCAACATTGTAGCATTGCGGATCTGGGTGGGTGTAGTCGCTAACAAATGCAGAGCATCGTAGATGTGTCTAGAGTCCCACGAACGTGGGGGTGCAAGGGTGAATGCATAGGTAGTGTTGTGTACTGACATGTGTGACACAATGCATCCATAAATTTTAAAATGTTAAAAAATAATATAAAAATAAAAAATTGTAAAAGGGTTCTTGTAAAATTTTGAAAAATTCTAGTATATTAGTTTATATGTTTTAAAGTGTTTAATGACATGATAAATTATATTAAGCTTTATTGACAAAGATTTAATCATAGTTAAGTTTTAAAATTGTTTTAAAGGTTTAACTTTAATAATTGGTGTTTAAATTTTGTAAATTGGAATTTTGTAGAATAACAATTAGGACATTAATTTATGACTTTGTATAATATTGGGAATGCATAAATATTTTAAATTATTTAGATAAACCTGTTTATTTCATATAAATTGTTTATACATTGTTTTTATGCTTTTTATTTCATAAAAAAATTAATTATGAAATTTGAAATTTAAAAATAAAAAATTATATTTTTTAGAAATAAATGTTATATTATATTAATATTACTTATTCACACCATGTACATGTGATGTTTGATTGTATGAATGCAAGAAGATCAGAAATTTAGGATTAATTACCATGTGATGGTAATTAATTATATGAATGTGTTTAATGAAGGCATGCATGTGTCCTTCCTTCTCCTTTTAATTTTAATTGTAAATTCTCTCTTGCTCCGTTAATTTGCTCCCGTTGATTAAAACCAAGGTTTCTTATTAAATTATGTACATTTGTAGGTCTACATACTCTTAAGCTGCTTGTAATGACAAGAAGCCAATTCATGGAGGAGGAGAGATTGAGATCACTTGGAGAAGCATTCTTCGGGAAGTGGAGACACCTTCATCGGTATTAGATGCTAACTCTTTTAGTTGCACACCATTCTAGCTTTGGTGTTGCATGTTTAGGGTTAAATCCATGATCATTCATTTTATTTTTACATATGTGATATGTGAGTATGTGCTATAGGTTATATCTTAGATATATGATATTTCGAAGATATATGATATACATAGCACATATTATTGATGAGATTAAAATAAAATTTCTCCTCATTTTAATTAGGTCAATAAACGTGAGACATTAAGAATGACTTATGTAACCTTCTATTGTTATAGTATTGATGAGCCAATCTTAGATTGGATGGGTTAGTTGTGCTACCATAAGACCTGTCCAGCAAAGAATTGATAATCATGGCCAAGGCATTTGCATGACTTTGTTGTACTATCACAAAAGCTATGTGAAAAATTCATTCTCATAACATAACAAGCGGATTTGACTTAACTAGAGTATATGGTTTACTGTGCTATCATAAGATCATTACTTTATAGGCTAAATGACTAAGAGTTACAAAAGTTTCAAATAATAATAGTTGTTTACCTAATTTTCTATGCTACTACAAGGTCATCACCATAAAATTAATAGGGTCTTAATCCCAATTAGGATTTCATTGTGATAGTCTTTGCATAAAGAGGGTTATGCAAATTCATCAAAAATTAGTGGAAGAATAAATTAGGATGAAAAAATATATCTTAATTTTAAATGAATGTCTATAATATTATATTAATGGAATTATATCTTTGTTGTACAATGAGATGATAAGCCACCTTACATGACATACTAGATGCCAAATAGCTTAATGTCTCACACTTCTTAGATCGATTTAAAACCAAAAGAATTGTTCTCATGGTTGACCAATTAACTAACACACTTTAGAAGTAGATGCCTCATAGACTATCTAATGATATGAGAAAAGATGAAATCTTATCTCATAATATAGCATAGAAAAGATGCATTATTTGCCTTGTAATAGATGTTAACCTCTATGGGATACAAATTGTAGAGACAACATAGATAGATAGATATGAGATCCATCATGACTTATGGTGATGAACTGATTAAAGGCAAGTTAGAACAATGATACATCTTCATTACTTTTTGTTAATGAGACCAATGAAATTAGTAAGATCATTAGATAGAAATAAAAGAACATAGTTAAAAGTCAAAGAAGGTGGTCAAGATAATAAAGCCTAAATAAGACATTAAAATTTTCTACTATCATGATGATGGTAAGTGAAAGAGAAAGTGCAGAGTGTATTGCATATAATACAAACGTGGAACTTAAGAAGCTCATGTATCTAAGTCATTGATATTTGTTTATCTTAAATATGCATTTAGTAATATTAGATATTACATGTATATCATAATATTAGATACTAGAGATACATCTAATGATATGAGATATGGGATATGCATCTTATATTTACACAGAATTGTAGACAATGAAAAGTAAATGAAGGCATAATAAAGAAATTGTTGACCTACATACAAAATAATGCCAAAGTTACATTAGTAGCGAGAGATACGTATCTTTTTGCCTTTTGAAGATGTCCTAATAATTAAGATTGTTATTATATCCTTATACAAGAATATCATCTATATTTTCTACTTGAATACATGAAGATTTATTTAGAGCTATGGAAATGATAGATGTTCTACACCATCAAATGGCAAAGTGTTTGCTAGTGGAAGCTTAATAAATTATTTATTCATATTAGATATGTTAACTCTCATGTTATGTGAGAATACTCCTCAGTGAAAATGAGTTGATTTAGATCAATATATTCTTTAACTTAATATAGACATGGAGATTGGGCTAATGAGTTGTTAGAACTCATACACCTAGGTATATGTTAGCCCATGCCTATTAAGAATGCAAGAGAATATTTCTACTTCATTATTTTCAAAGATCATATCTCTAGGTATAGATGTATATACTTAATGAAATACGAATATGAGACCTTTGAGAAATCATTATTGATTAAGCACATATAAAGATACTAATAGAAAGAAAATTAGAACTCTTTGATACATAATTGAAGAATAATAGAATCTAATTTTAATGGACGCCTCTTTACACATATTAACTTAATTGAGTAGCTAAAAATAAAAGTTGTATTATGTAGGACATAATACAAACAATGATAATCTTTGTAAAGCCTTCTTTGTCTATTTAGGGATAAGTACAAGATATAACCACTTTATTTTAAATTGGTACCTCTTAAGTCTAATTTAATTATTCCATATAGGATATGTAAAGGGGTTAAAACTTGACCTTAAGCAAGTTAAGATTTTGGAATGTCCGGCCTGGTAAACAAGTATAACCCTAACTAGTTGAACTATATGACTATGAAATGTTGGCTTATGGTATATTCTAAGAAAACTTATAGATATTAATTATACCACTTATGGATAAGGATATATGTTGCTTAGCTCACTATATTTCTAGAGGAACATTTCTTTCATAAAAAGGATAGTGGGAACAAGGTATATATATGGAAAATGTGTCAGTCCCACAACTCAATAACACTTCTATTAAGATACTAGTTAATAATTACACAAAAAAAAATTATAAGTCTTTGTTTATGTTCATTCTACCTAAGAGATATATGGGACATATCTTTAATTAAGAAATGAGATACAAAATAGGATATAGATCCTAAGATCCATAAAGAAGCAATATAAGATATTGCTTCTAAAATGGAAAGAGACAACAAAATTCGATATCTATTTTAATCAAGTTTAGAACTTGATAGTTCCACATGAGGATTCAATATCTATAAAGTGTAAATGAATCACTAAAGAATAGATTGAAGTGGATTGGAAGGTAGATACATTCAATACAAGGATGGTTAAAAAGGATATTATCTAAGTCAAATAGTTGACTATGATAAGATCTTTTACTTATGCAATGGTTTAATCCATTCAAATTTTAATTGTTACACACTATGACTGTAAGATATGTCAATTTTATGTAAAGATAGCGTTCCTTTATGGTATTTGGAGAAACATGTGTATAGGATAAAATCAAGAAAATCAAGTCCAAATAACATCTAAATAGAGTGTATATAAAGTCTATTTATGTATTAAAATAAACTTCTCATATATGGTGTATAATATTTAATAAGATTAAATCTTATGACTTCGTTAAGAATGAAGAGGAGCCTTATATAATCAAGAAGTAAAGTGAGAGTGCTATTATTTTCTTATCATTTTATATGAGTCACATACTAATCACTGAGAATGAAGTAGATATGTTATTATAAGTGAGTCTAGCTATCAAATTAATCCTCTAAACATAGTTTGGGCTTTAGAATCTGAAAGGTTGCTTGGTTTGACCCAGTTAATGTACATAGTCCCCATTGTCAAATAGTTTGACATGGTAAACTCTAAGATAAGTTTCTTACATATACAGTATGGAGTTGATCTCTCTAAAGAGATGTCTTTATAGATTTCTTTAGAGATAGAGAGAACACATAAGTAGAGCCCTTATGTTTTTGCCATAGGACCTATCATGTATGTGATGTTATGTACATGGCTTGATGTGATTAATGCTTTAAGTGTTACGAATATTCATCGGACAAATCTAATCGAGAATCACTAAATAGTTAAGAGATATATATCCTTAAGTATTTAAGAAACTTTAAAGATGTATCTCTAAAGTATAAAGAATAAGACTTGAAACTTTGTAGGTTTACAAACATAAACTTCTAGTTAGATAAGTTTGATAGCGAGTTAATATAATGGTGGTGTAGCGAACTAGAAGAGTTCCATATGAGAGAACACTGTAACTTCTATAACTCACGTAAATTATAATACATATTGGTTGTAAAATGCTTAAGAAGCAATTAAATGAAGATATTTATCTAAGATGTGAGATTTTACTAACTTTCTCAGAAAGTGTACCATTATTTTACGAAAGAATATGATATAGCCAATGTCACATTAAAAATTCAAAACTTTTGTGGTGATACCATAAAATCAGAGAGATAGCAGCTCATAGAGATATAATTGGAAGATAGAATATCTTCATTAATAACGTTGCAGATCCACTAACTGAAGTGATTATTTAAAAAATGTTTGAGCTTCACCTCAAGCTAATAGAGATTAGTCAAATAGGTAATTGGTTTTAGTGTAAGTGAGAGATTGATATAAATGTATGTCCTACAGACTAATCATATATGATATAATTCGATATTTTTAGAAATATCTAATTCAATTAATCAGACAAATCTTCATTACTAGCTCTTACTAGATATGTACATTGTAATGAAGTCTTTGATTACATATAGTAATGATTGGATCATGATGAAATCATAATAACAAGATCAATCATTTAGAGGTATGTGATCTAAATATTTCTAATCATAGAATCCTTGAGATATAACATCAAAGAAACGGATATACTAGTATATGTGATGCCCTCTCATGTGATGAAGATAACCGATCTCATTGGTCATTAGTGTGAAGACATTGAGATACACATACAAGTGTTCATTAGTCATATGAGTTTATTGAACTGGCTAAATTAGAAACCCTAAATGGTATCTTACTTAACATTCTTTTAGGATGATCTATCATCACAGTTACATGATTGGACCTTTGACTTGAGTTGCCAAAGATGTCATGTTAGAAGAAACTCATGCTTTGACCATTAACTTATGGATCACTATTTAGATGGTCTAGTACAGTGATGGATTGAGTACAAGAGAAACTTAATGTATGTAATTGAGCGGGTAACAAGAGATCGTCCACTCTTGATAAGTAAAAGTGAATGTCTAATGAGATAGTACTATAAATCTCTAGCTATGATAAAAAGGATAATTGAAAATTGATTTTTTCAATTGATCTGATTCTGAGAATAAGATCTCATAGAGTTGATATAATAAGAAGTTGATAGTCGATGTCGTACTTCTATCTGACCAAGACATTGAATCGACGAGGGTTTATATTTATGCAGTAACTGATGATGGAAAGACTCAATAAAGATAAGATTATCCCCATAGTCATTTGAGATTATAGGATGTGACTTATACCCTTCATAATCGATAAGTTGATTAATCTGTTATTAAATAACATATTTAATTTAATTAAATAAAATTATTCTATTTTAATTAAGTCTCAACTAAATAAGATATTGGGCCTAATTGGTCACATAAATAAAGACTTATCTAAATGTACATGGGCAATGTCGTAATGTATAAAGATTTTGGATTTTAATAAAAAAATTCTAAATTCTCTATAAATACTAATGGTTCTAGTCAAATCCTATCAAGTCAAGGGTGAGAATCACATCCTCAGTCTCCTCCCTATCTTCCCCTCTCTTTGGAAGTTGTCCATAGGTGATGGAACTCCATTTAGAAAGAGTTTTCAAACTCAGTGTAAAGGAAGAACCTGCTATAGATAAAGTTCAAGTGGATACAACTAAAGATTAGACATTTGAACTATTTAAGGAGTTTAAAAATTCTTTCTCTTCCTCTCCAAGGGATTACATGAATTCTTACCAGGTATATTCAAACTCGTTTTGATCAGTTTTATATTTTTATTGTTTAGTTTCAATTGAGATAAAATCAACATAAACCCATATGAATTGTCGCTTCCGCTGTACTAATTTTTTAGGATGATTCCTTGCACAAAGACCATTGCCTTTTCACTTGCACAAATTAGGATGTCTATTCAAGAATTGCCTAATGCACACTATTCAACGAAACCAAAGCACCTAGAAATCTAGCGTTGGACTCTTAAATCACCTAACTTTAACACCAATTACCCTTGATCAAGCCAAAACAACATTGATCGTCTGATTAATAAATCTTCTCCCTCCGATCGATGAATAACATTGATCGTCTATCATCCAATCGCGCTCTCCACTCGAGCCTAGCTCCTTCCAACCACCAAACTTCACACACAACACCACCATGCAACTGAGCTTCCATTTGCTCCTCTCGAATGCTATACTGTGCATAGTAGTGGTTAGTGCACCTTATCGTGTTGTCGCTGCCTTGAAAGCTCCCCATCGAGCATCACCTTAACCCATCTAGGCCTTGTCATTAGAGGTTTCTGGTGTGGTCACCTTCTTGTGCATAGCACCGCAACTGCCGTCGATCCACTACAATCACTACCGAGGCATTCCCTCCAAGCACCTTTGTTGAAAGTTGTCAGAGTCACCTTCTCTAGTCACCACTGCCTCCTCAGAAAGCCATAACCACTAGAGGTCCTCGTGACACTGCCGCTAAGCACATCTGTCATTGTGGGAGATATTGCCCCAATTTTTGCCGATGCACCTTGAGTCACTATTGCCTCGCTGACCTCTTCGCCCTGAGCACCCAAAGTCAATGCTCCACTTGCAACGTGGATGTTGTTGCTAGGTGTACGAAGCCGTCACCATCATTGTCTTCCTCGTGCCATATTTGCCTCTAATCAACCCGCTTTGGTACCATATGTTGCACCGCGAAAACCTTGGATTGCATACAACAGAGTTAAATGCACTTCACGAGAAGGAATTTATGGAGAATCAATGTCCACTACAAATACACAATAGTACATGACCCTCTCCCGGTGGCTCCTCCAACTACCGACCTTGAAATGAATCATTGGCCTAAACTATTTGTATAGAGAACACTCGAAAAACTCACTTTGATTGGAACTCTTCTAATCCTTATTCAGAGTCCAAAATGACTTCGATAACCCTGATACTTATCGAGCTAATAACCACCGATTTCTTATACTCACTCTGAATTAACCCAAAATATTAAGTAACAACATATGACATCAATCTTCTCTAAATTTAATTTCATAAGTTTTACTATTTACCCCTTCCCGAGAAGAAATGGTGGATAAGGAAACCATCCCCGCTATAAGCATGGGAGGGCAATCCATGAGACAACACATGTACATTGCCGTAGGATTTATTATCAACTGATCCCGTTTATGTTTAATAAAGATCAGGCACGTGAACAGAAAATAGAAAACGGCTTATTGAAGCCAACTTTCTTTTGAGCGTAGGACAGTGGCAGATCTAGAATTTGTGTAGTGAGGTCAAAATAAAATTAGTAAGATCACGCCTTTTAAAATTATATTAATATTAAATATTTTGATAGAATATATAATATGCTATAATAAAAATTTTAAGTTTTAGCGGAGTCACTTGACCCCCAATACCTATAGTCTAGATCCGCTACTGGCATAGGAGATCGTATGATCATAACTCTAATATATAATTAAGACTGATCTCTTCTCTGGAAAGATTTAAAAGAAATAGAAATATAAAGTCAAAAGACACTTGGAAAACGTACGATCTTAATAATATCTGTCTTCCACAACACAATAAAATCGGACGTGTATCTGGGACATGCACGAGGGAAAAGGAAGAGCAGAAGCGAATAATAATTAGGAGAAATCAACTTCCGCCCCCATTTTATGTGGCCAATTTATTTTTTAGTCCCATGTCTCTAACACTTTATTTTCTAGTCCCAAATTTCAAATGTCTATAACTTCCGCCCTTTTTTTCATCTAACATGGTTAACTTTAACAGATCTCATACGTGACTTCCAATTTTACCCCTCCACCCCAAGATGCCAATGATGTTCTTCTCATCTAATTTTTCAAAGCATTTTCTACTTAATAATATTGCCATGCCTGATTTATTCAGATCTTAATTTCAAATTTCATAGATCAATTCTTACCACCATGTGTTTTTAAGATAAGTACCACCATGTAAAAATATTCCTAAAATGTTATTATTCAGATATTTTAAATCTTGTAAATTTATATTCTCTTTTTTAGAGATAAAGTGGGTATTAAAAAAAGAAAAAGATGGTATTAGACAAAAGCATTTTATAAAAATATAAAGAAACAATTAAAGTAATGTTGTTTCGAGAGTTCTCCCAATGATAGAAAGTACTTTTTTAGAAACATAATATTTTCAAAACAGTAAAATCATATTTGAAAATACGAATAATTATAATAACTGAAATCCAAAAATCTCTAAATTATCTTTTCAATATAAAAGAAATATAAATTATAAAAAATTTCAAAATAAGAATAGAAGCGAGATTATCTTCACAATTGTTGTTATTATATCCCATATGATAATTTATATTTTTAGCTACCTAATTATATTTTAATTTATAATTTATTACAATAATGAAGGGTGCCCGAGGAGAGTATCGTACATGAAATTTACTAGGAATTATAATTACACATAATTAATAATTCTGAAAAGGATAAATACCATATTAATTATTTTAATGATAAGTAGGTGCTATAGAAAGTTGACGTAAATGTTTTGATGGCACGTTGGGGTAGGAGAGGGAGATGACGAGTAGACGAGGGTAAAACCGGAATAAAAAATGTAGAGGAGTAAAAATTTTAAGATTGACAGTTTTGGGATTAAAAAATAATTTATTTGAATGGTGGGATCTAAAAATAAATACAAATATTTTTTGGGACTGAAAATTGAAAACCCCTAATAATTAATATTGTTCCAACAGAAACAAAAGACACGATTTTAACGTAAGACAGGAAGAGCAGAAGCGGGCAGGAGACGAAGGAGCGATGAATGCTTGCCGCCGGGAGAAGTGGAAGGGGGCGAGGACGCCGGACGCGTCCCGGGCAGCCCAGCCGAAGGCCCTCCGCGGGTGCTCCGCCTCGGGGGCAATCGTCTTCTTGGTTTCCTCTCCCATTTCAGCACTGCAACCACAGCTCGCGGCGGCGCCCCTTACACCGGCGGCCGCCCTCTCTCGCCGTTGACCGCAGCAGCGGGAGCAGCACGGAGACAGCGAAGGGTAGAGTTACAGGCTGTGCAGAAGCAGCAAAGGGAAGAGGTGCACGGAGACACCACCGGTGCTGCATGCATTTATGCGCTGGCGCCGTGCTGCCTCCGCCGCCGCGTCCATCAATGCGCCGGGTGGGTGGGTGACGACGCCGTCGTCACGTACTAACGTAGTTATCGATAGATTTTTCTTTCTCACGTACGCGCTGGTGCCGTGCTACTTACTCCGCCGCCTCCGTCGTTGCGGTAGGTTGGACGAGAAAGTGAGAGGGTGGCTGACGATGCTGACGTTTAATACTAATGAATTTTGTATTTAACTTAATTTAAAAAATAAATAAATAAATTTTCTCCTCACTCAGATGACCATAAGACACAAGTCATCATCCGCCGGATAGGGATATCAATCAAAGTATTCTTGTGCGCTACTATTCTCTATTTGTGATTTTTATTATTAGGTCAAGATTTTTACTAAATGATATTAATTCTGATTTAATTAGAATAATCCTTGTTTCGATTCCCATTTTGTTAACTTAATCAAAATAATTTGATAATTTAATGATCTTTAATACATATTAATTTTTAAAAATAATAAATAAAGTTTATTTCGTTATCAATTTTTAATATAGTATATTTAAAAAGTTAATTTTTAGTAATTTATATATTTTATTTATTATAATATTAATTTATATATTTATTTTTATTAAAATGGGATAAACAAATAGAAAATTAATTGTTTGTGGTTCTCATCAAAAATCCTGAAAGATATAAAATATGTTCTAAATGTATTATTATTTATCGTAATCTAATGGAAATGTTAAAATATCAAAATATTTACACCCTTGTTAAGTCCGAAATGTCAAGTCACTTTGGTTTGTAGATTGTTATATGGAATGATAATGTTTCAAAATGTCTAATTCACTCAAACATTATCAGCACCAATTCATCAGTCAATGAATTTGTATCTTGATAAGGTGAGGAAGGTATCCTATGAGGTTGCTCACAAGGCTGCAATGAAAGCATATATAGGAGAGATAGAGGAAAAGTTTATTCTGTAAATCCTACGGAGTCTCCGGACTCACCCCGTTGTGGGTTAATATTTTTTCAGCAGGTTTTGAAGATCAGGAGATTGGCTTGGAGGCTCAAGCAGAGGCCGTGGAAGAACCAGAATCTCCTGGAGTTGGAGCGGAGTGATATATTTCATTTTCATCAGGTTGCTTGTTTTGGACTCTTAGGTTGTTGTGTACTTAAACAATCTAGTGGTTTTGATTTAAAGATGGAACATATGAACGGGCTTGGTTTGGAATTCAGTTGTTTTAAATGTTTAAGTTTTTGGTTGGAGTTGGACTAGATGATGTTGGCTTGATTTTTAAGTTATTGACTCCAGGTTTTGGAAATCTTGTGGAATTTTATAGACTTGATCGTGTGTGTTGACTTCACATGCTTGTATGGGTTATGAAATCTGAATGATGGATTTCTCCCATCGTCACGACGTTATGTTTTCTCATTGCGTAGTTGTAGTTTTATGTTGTTTATTTTTTCGGGTCGTGACAGAGTTGGTATCGTAGCATAACCGTGGAAGGTCTAGTTTGTACCTGCCTGGGTTGATAATGTTGGTTGAAGAGACAAGCATGATTAAGATTTATTAAATTGGAGTATATGTTTTAAATTGGAAGTTATGATTTATTTTTGGTTATGTGTATGATTGATGGAATACCTAAGTCTTTTTATTTTCTGTGAATAGGATGGCATCTCGTGGTAACCCTCGGAGAAGAGACAATGGGAATCTACAGGATGTTCCAGTACGTGAGGGAAACCCTCAAGATGCTGGGAATCAAGCACCAGCCCAGAATGAGGGGCAAGCACCTGGCACAGGAAATTTATTAGAAGCTATTCAAGGTCTATTCCAGACTGTGCAGGCTCAGGTTCAGGCTCAGCAGGGCTTGAATGTTGCTATGGCTCAGGGTTTGATGCAGCAGGCTAATGCCAGGGCAGATCACCCACCTATTGGAATGGTGGAACATTTTTGGCATCTGAGTCCACCCTCTTTTGCAGGGGATAGGGATCCAGCTCTGGCAGAGAACTGGATCAGAGAGATTGAGAAGATTTTCAAGGTGATGCAGTGTCCTCCAGAGGACATGGTCAGGTTTGCTACCCATGTGCTCCATTTGACTGCTGGAGCTTGGTGGGAATCTGTACTCCGTACCCATTTTGTTGGAGTCCCAGAGGAGGAAATCACTTGGGAGGAGTTCACCATGCTATTCAGGGAGAAGTACATTCCTTTACATGTTCGTCATGCCAAGAAGCAGGAGTTTTTACCACTTGAGCAGGGTACCATGTCAGTCATGGAGTATGAGAGTAAGTTCATTGAACTAGAAGCTTATGCACCACATATCTGTGAGAATGAGGCAGAAAGAGCTAGGAAATTCATTGATGGGCTCAGAGGTGGTATTCGTGGCAGACTCGTTTGTAGACACGCCAAATTCGCCTAATTTAGAGCATAAAACTCATGTTTTATAGGGTAACACGCATGATTGATCATATGATGATGCCGGGTCCTTTTTAGTTGATTTGGAGCTTCGCCGAATGAAATCGGATGTTTTCCGATGTTTTCCGCAAAAAATCGTAATTTCCGAGCGAAAGCCACACGTAAATCGTGTGAACACGGAAATTGGCTGAATGACCAATGCCTAATGATCATGCATTGAAGGTTATGGTCATATTCATACTCCGGACAAGTTTTGTTGCATTCCGTGCCTTTCCGGTTTGCCGTCGAAGTCATTTTGACCAGTATCGGATCTTCTGTTCACTACCCTAACTTCCAGATAAAATTCTGAAGTTTTGGAGAGTGTGATGGCTTATTTGATGCTATATAAAGCTTCTTCGGCCTTTTATCTTTCCAACGCAACAAACGGCGTCGAATTCCGAGTTCGGGAGTGTTCGCAATGGCTTCCGGAAGAAGGACGTGCGAAACCAGTCCCATGCGCCCGGGTTCCTGGTCACATGCGCCCGGGACCCAGGGCACATGGCCATGCGCCCTACCAGTGAGGCACGTGGCCTTGTGCCCTCACTTGAGGGGACATGCGCCCCACCTTTGAGGCACGTGGGAACCAGTTTTTCACCGGGACTCTACCACTGAACCGCCGACTGGATAAGCCCTATTTTTTCGAAGTTTGTGCCCATGCGCCCCCCCCTGGGGGGCACATGCGCCCCTCAGTGGGGCGCATGCGCCTGGCACCAGGGCGCATGCGCCTGGCACCAGGGCGCATTTAACCCTATTTTTTAGCTCCGATAAGACCGCCTGTTCTCCTATAAATAGACTCTGATTCCGGTCATTCCAAAGGCAGGATCACGACTCCCCAGGCATCTCAAGACATCCTAGCACCCTCCTGCATCTATTTTGTGATTTTTAGAGAGATAATTTCGAGTTTTTAGAGAGAGAAAAGTCGGTTCAAGAGAGAGGAAGGCTGTTCTGCAGGTGATCTGCCAAGTCTCTCTTCTTCGACCTCTACAGCAGTGTGTGGACGTCTTCTGCCTGAGCTCTCTTCATCAAAGTTCTTCCTCTCCAAGTCTTCTTGAGTTTACATTAGACGGCACTTGATTCAGAGGTTGGGGCTGGTCGTGACGAGCGCAGAAGCAAAGTCGCGCCTGGCAGATCCTGGACTGCTGCTCGGCTTTTTCGACAACACAGATTTGGCTATATCTTCCTCTATACAACTCAGAATCTTGCTGTTTTTTTCCTATCTCTTTATTTAGTGATTATCCATACTCCTACCATTTTTTTACATTTTTTGTCATTACTTTTACTCTGTTATTCATAAAATAAAAAAAGGGGGTTAGAGATAACCCGAATCCGGTCAGTTTCTAGTCAATTGTGTGTTTTATGTTATTCTCTTTACATATACTCCACCTTGTTTAGTTCTAATAGTCTCTTTCACTTGTTTATTTGTCTAGTTGCACAGAATATCAAGCACCCACACGTTGAGGACTCTTCTTCATCGGCCGGCCGAAGAAGGAGAAGCTTTAACTCACATTCTTCACGCTAAGGTACACACAGTCAATTTTAATTCTATAAATCGGAACCCACGGTTCCTGGCGACCACGTTTATTTCTTCTCATCCTCCTCCCACATGACCCGAACCGTCTCTTTGGTGATCGAGCGACGCCAAGGGATAAAAGTTCGGGGACCAATGTGAGTGTGGGACCGAGGTGAGAATTGCTTTCCGAGATTTATTCCTTTCTTTTCTCATCCCCTCTTGAGGTGACGATCTGGGTTCACGGACTTCCCTGAAAAGGAGAGGACCCCGTCGAATTTTCAGAGTCGACATCGTTGCTGTAGTCTGGCCCACGAAGGGAGCAGCTTTTGAGGCAGCTTGCAGAGTGGAGAAGGACCTTGGACCCTTCAGAGCACCAGGTCAGAGTAGCAGGGCACCATCCAGGGACCAGCCTCAGCAGTCCCTTGACAGAAAGAGGAAGATGCCAGAGATCACCAGCTCAAGACCCCCACCCAGGCCGAGGGGATGTGAGTTCTGTGGGAAGAACCATGCTAGCAGTGAGTGTCGCCGCAGGTCAGGAGCATGCTTTGGTTGTGGGCAGTTTGGGCACCGTGTTGCTGATTGCCCTCTTTCCAGGCAGAGGCGTGAGGCTACTCCAGCTATGTCATCTCGACCATCTCAGACTCATTCTAGTGCTCCGACTCGTAGTGCAGCGACTCAGGTGAGGCAGGCACCAGCTCAGAGGCAGACTTCATCTTATAGGGCCCCACCTCAGCAGTCTCGCAGTGCCCAGGCTAGGGTTTTTGCTATGGAGCGCAGGGACCTCTCCCAGGACTCTCATGCAGCACAAGGTACTCTTCGAGTCCCTGGACTATATGCTGGTATTTTGTTTGATTCAGGAGCTCCCGATTCTTTCATATCATTTCATTTTTCTGCATTCTTGTTTAAGAACTGTGATTATACTGTGGAAGAGTGTGAACCTATGGGAGTTAGTGTTCCATCAGGGCAGGCTATGGAGGTATCTTATTTTATACCCTAGTGTGAGATTGAGATCAATGGGAACTTTTTAGGGGCCAGATTATATGTGCTAGACATGGAGGACTTTGATATTATTTTGGGGATGGACTGGTTAGAGCACCACCATGCTATACTTGATTGCCATAGAAAGAAGGTTATTTTTCAGATTCCTAGTAGAAATATCTTCTCCTATAGATGCCCTTCTTATAAGAAGTCCAAGATGTTGATCTCTGCCATGAAGACAGTAAGGATGATGGAAAATCAATGTGATGTCTATCTTGCATGTGTATCTATTGATGGTGATGCAGATGTTAAGAAATATGTAGATGAGGTTGATATTGTTTGTGAGTATCCAGATGTGTTCCCTGAGGACTTACCTGGGCTACCACCAGCCAGGGACATTGATTTTGCTATAGATCTTGTTTCTGGATCAGCCCCTATTTCTATTGCTCCATATAGAATGGCACCTGCAGAATTGAGAGAGCTCAAGCAACAGTTAGAAGAGCTTCTGGACAAGGGGTTTATTCGCCCTAGTGTGTCACCTTGGGGTGCACCTGTCTTATTTGTCAGAAAGAAGGATGGATCTTTGAGACTTTGTATTGATTATAGAAAGTTGAACCCGATTACTATAAAGAACAAGTACCCACTGCCACGTATTGATGATTTATTTGACCAGTTGCAGAATGCTAAGGTGTTTTCCAAGATTGACTTGAGATCAGGGTACCATCAGCTAAGGATCAGGGATGAAGATATATCTAAGACAGCTTTTCGTACTCGATATGGTCACTATGAATTCTTGATGATGCCTTTTGGTCTCACTAATGCTCCTGCAGCTTTCATGAGCTTTCCAGGTAGGTTTCTCAAGCTTGTCTATGTATTTGACTCCATTTTGATTAGAAAATATGCATGATTTAACTTATGGACCTTGATTTGACTAGTTTAGACTTTTGACTCAAGATCAGTGATTTTTATCAAAATCCTTGAAACCATAATCTTGAAAATGATATTTTGATTATTATGAAACATGTTTGGCATGATTCTGGATGGGTAGAAATATTTTTCATGAAATTTGACTATATGTTATTTATGTATATGATTATGTGCTAGAATGGACCTAGAATTGAAATATAGCTAAGTGGAGGTTTGGAGAAATCATAAGTCATCAAATTTTACTTTTTGGAACCTGTTTAGGTCAGATTATGGGTGTTGACATCAGAACTTAGCTTGTTTTGGTTATGCCAAACTTGATTTTGATTAATTGTCTTGTATATGTAATTAAGTATGTCTAGTTTGGTTTGTCATTGCATGTGTGAGGATCATGTAAATTTTGATTAGTACTGTCTCGTATTATGTATTATGTCATGCATGACATGATTATGTTCATATGGTCAAGTTTCGTATATGTTTGATTTAGAATATGTCAACCAAGCCGATTAGTACAAGTCTTGTCTAGTTATGGTAAACTATGTTTAATTTGGTTTCAGATCATGGGCTACTCTATGCATAGTTAGTCATGTCAATTTGATCATGATTAGTATGAGTTGTCATTGAGAACCAGTTCAATTATGTCGGGTTATCATATGTCTTGTCAAGTTCGTTATGAATGTTATGTCTTGTATGAAAGGCTATGAAATTAGATGCTTATGTCATGTATGCATGGTATGGTCAGGTATGTCATGATGTGAAATTATGTTATGAACTCTTGATATGACGTGCTATGAAGGCTTCACTAGCCTATGTTAGACAATCGCCCGTGGGCAGTGGGTAACTTAGATGAATCCGGCCCTCCCACAGATCCCGGATTACCGTAATTTTTCCCTTAGTGTCACCACTGCCTAGGTGCACTTTGGGCTAGCTTAGTATATGTTACTTCTATATATATATATTAGAGCTGGTGAATGCATTTTGTACATGTGAAGCAAGACGACCAATTCCTTGCTCTTTGGCTATGTGTTCTGGAAAGGATATGAAATATGTTACTTGTGTGTCATGTATGGATGTTAAACCATGTCATGTTAGAAAAATCAGATTTGTCTGTTTTAATTTGGTCATGTTAAGTTAAGTCTTGAGGTCATTTAGATGATATTTGTCTAGCTTGTATGGTCTTGTGTGCATTGGTCTAGAATTAATTGGATTTGGCATAATCTTTTCTTTGAAGATAATTATGTTCAGATATGGGTTGTGAGATTAATATAGAAGACATTCTATACTTTTGTATTACATCTCAATTTAGATATGTTACATACCATTGCTTGATTATATGTTATTTACCCGATTGATGGGTGAAGGGTGTAAATCCTACGGAGTCCCCGGACTCACCCCGTTGTGGGTTAAATTTTTTTCATCAGGTTTTGAAGATTTAAGAGCTTGAAGATGAGGATCAGGTGGAACCAAAGGAATCAAAGTCTTTTGCACAAGGAGATTCTTGGTATTCTCTACTTAGGTGGATGATCTTGGTTGTTTTTGAACAAGAGTGTGGATAGACTTAGAAGTATGATTCTATTCTCTTGTTTTGATGGATCTTATGAAATTAATTGTTTAAGTTTGGGTTGTGGAATCCAAGTGTTGGGTTTCATCCCATTGTCACGACGTTGTGTATTTCCGCTGCATATTTGTGATTATGTTATTTACATTCCGGGTCGTGACACATTTAACCACCTCTCTTTTATCTTTGCCGTAACTCCCACTTTCTCCATCGTAACCACCAACCATCCCGAGAGAGAGAGAGAGAGAGAGAGAGAGAGAGAGAGAGAGAGAGAGAGAGAGAGAGAGAGAGAGAGAGGGAGGGAGGGAGGGAGGGAGGGACTACAGTAGATCTTAGAAATCTTTATAGACATAGTCTCTTAGTTGGAGCAGATGATTTCAAACTCAATTGGGGCAAGAAAGAAGTTAATCATGTCGGAAAGGACACCTCAAGACTTATTAGAACATGGCTTCGAGTTCTACGTTTAGGGGTGTTCATGTAAAACCGGTAAACCGGTAAACCGAACCGAACCGAACCGAACCGTTCGGTTCGGTTCGGTTTGAGAGGCTATGCATTCGGTTTTTTGAACCGAACCGAACCGATAATTTCTTATCGGTTCGGTTCGGTTCGGCACCTCCCCAAACCGAACCGAACCGGTAAACCGGTTGACCCGATTTGATAAAGTTTGACCCACTTTATTTACATATTATATTACATTTAAAAATATATTATATCAATTTTAAATATGTTTTATTATAAATGTAAGTTAATTAGTATAAAGATAAAATTATATATTATAAATACAGTATTAGACTTTATATTAATCTTAAATAATTATTATAATGTATATTTTATTTTATTTTATTTTTATTTATTTAAATATACATTAAACCGATGAACCGAATCGAACCGAACCGAATCGAACCGAACCGAATCACAATCGGTTCAGGGCTCACTGAACCGGTTCGGTTCGGTTCGGTTCACCTTATCGGTTCGGTTTCGGTTTGGAAAAAAAATGACCAAACCGAACCGAACCGAACCGTTTACACCCCTATCTACGTTCATTCAAAATCAATTTAGATTTTTTTTTGTTTGAGATAAGTTCTCGTGAATCTTATCTCTGAATTTGAAAAAAATATTTTCAAATTAAATATATGTGGATGTATGTTTGGAATTGTTAGAATAGTATGTATGTTATAGTATGTATGCTATATTTTGTACCTTCCCTAGATGGATATTGGCCATCTGTATTTGCCTTATTTAGGCATTGTTTACCTGTATATATTGATATCAATAGAAGAGGAGAAGCGTATTCGTTCCCCAGTTCATCACATGGTATCAGAGCCTGGTGTGCACCCTATTTCTGGTGGCACCTGCGTTTAGTTCTCCTTCCGCCGACTTTCTGCCTATGGTTCCATTACTCCTAAGTCTAACCCATCTGGTTATCTTACACTTTCACCTGTGCTTCATGTTCCTAAACTCTCACTAAACTTACTTTTTATTAGCAAACTTGCTGATGCTGGATATAACATCTTGTTTACCTCCTCTTTTTGTGTTGTACAGGATCCACATACCAGTCAGAAGATTGGAACATGTCGTAGAATGGGCAGTATCTACTGTTTGGAATCGCTACATCTTCCGCTTACACCATCATGTATGTTTGGTTCGGTTTTCTCTGCTGTTGAACTTTGGCATCGTCGTCTTGGTCACCCATCTGAAGCTCGTCTTAAATCCTTGGTCAAATCTGGTGTCTTAGGTTCTCAATCTTCTTCTTTTCCCTTAATAAATTGTGAAAGTTGTAAGCTTGCTAAACATTCTGCTCTTCCCTTTTCTAGTCATGAGTCTGTATCTCTTAACCCATTTGATTTAGTACATTCAGACATTTGGGGTCTAGCTCCGTTACCCTCTATGACAGGATTTCTTTACTATGTTAGCTTCATTGATGATTGTACTCATTTCACTTGGGTGTTTCTTATGCGGCAATGCTCAAAGCTTTCTTCAATATATCAGCAGTTTTCTGAAATGGTCTTCACTCAGTTTCATTGTCGCATTAAAGCAATTCGTTCGGATGGTGCTCGTGAATATCTTTCCACTGAGCTTCGTTAAATTTTGTCTTCTCATGGGACTCTTCCTCAACTATCATGTCCCTATACCCCTCAACAGAATGGTGTTGCTGAACGAAAACATCGCCATATTCTTGGCACAACTCGTTTACTTCTTTTTTCTGCCTTTGTTCCTTAAATATTTTGGGCAGAAGCTATTCTCACCTCTGTTTATCTTATTAACATCACTCCCTCTTCTGTTTTATCTGGTTCTTCACCTTATGAACGGTTGTATACAACCCTTCCAGATTATCAAGTTCTTCGCACATTTGGTTGCACATTGTGAGAACCTCGTTTTTTTACATTTTTAAAATTTTCAAAATCATTTTTGCATCTCCTTTGGACTACTTAGGAAAATAGGTATTAACCTATAAATGTATTAAATAGTCCGACAATACATTTAAAATTATTAGAACCGAGGTTCGGGTTCTTTGAAAAAATTGATTTTTGACCCCTCTCCGCCGGATGGTGCGAATACCCGGCGTTAACTTACATCGAGCGAGTACTCGAACGCCCTTGATTAACCGCCATAGCAATCCTTTTGGTAGAGAATGCACGTCCATACAAAATAATAAACTAGAGGGCTGTAGCCTTGTGGGCCCGATGAGATGCGAACATGTTGCGTTATGTTTGGTTGACATTGATTTTAATTGATTAAGACGTGATTTTTACTAATTGATTTAGATTTGATTTTTCAAGTTGTTTATTTTTTAATTTGATCATTTCATTAATGTTTTGATTTAATGGGTTGAGTTTGATTTATTTGTTTTGTTGAATTTCAATTTGATTTAGATTTTTGTTTTGGACTTAAAAGTTTATTTAAATGAATTAGATATCTTATGATTTGGGATTTATTGATCAACGCATTGGTTAAGATTATTTAATTTCATATTGTTGCTTTTGTTGCGACATTGATTTAAGTACGTGCCATATATTTTAAGACTTTGATTAAGTTGTTTAAGAGTGTTTTTTTATTTCTTTGAAATTTAATTTAAGACCTGATTTTTGATGTTTGAAGATTGTTTTCGGTGAATTTTAAAAGCATTGGAGATTGTTTATTGGATTCCTTTTTGTATTATTTGATTATCCGTTGAATAAGAAATTCAGTCCCATGCATTACATATATTTTAGAGTGATTTTTGGGTTGATTAAAATTCTGATTTTTATATTCTTCAGATTTGATGAGTGTTTTTATTATTTTTTATCTTATTTATTTAATTTGAGTTCGCATCCCATCCGGCCCATCCCAATTCGAACATCCATGTCGACACTTGAACAAACTTCATTTCATTTCAGGTCGGGTTACATCATGTCGGTGCCGAAGTCCAAGGTTTGAAATTTCTCTTCCCCGGTGCGCTTCTCACAAGATCAGAGGAAAAATCGGCATTTCGGCAGTATGCCGGCCGATCCTCGATCGAGTGGGCTCACCTCCAATACGACGAAGTCTTTTGACTTGTCGCACCGGGGAGAATGGAACCGTATGCAACGGGAACATGCCCGTGCCCACGTCCAGGAGCGCCTACCCGAGACGTAGTCGGAATAGCCGTCCTAGGGCGCTCAAATTTTGAGCTCACCCTTTATTTAATATGGCATTTCGCATTTTCAATTTTTTTATTTACTTTTTTATTTGTCAAAGCCTTTTAAGTTTGCTGCGAGTCGACCCGGCTGAGTCGAGACGGCCTCCAGCGGTCCGGCAATCCGCGACGGCCAGATGGGCCCTCTTGCGGTAGATGAAGGTTGAGCTGATCGGCTCAGCAGCAGCTCCCGGTCGAGCCCCACTGGATGGGCACCATGGTCCCGGACCATCCGGACGCGCGACCAGCAGGTGTGCGGCTGACCTCCCACGGTCGCAGTCGGTTGGTCTCCTTACTGTCGTAGATGACCGCGGTTCAGGCGAGTGAAGATTGCAACAGATTGGATCTGACGAGAACAGAATGCAAAATGCGAGGAGAAGAAGCTCGAGACAGAGAGGGGTTTCAGATCGAGAGAGAATGAGCGGGAATACCACGCTCTCTCCACAGATTCACTTATATATCAAATGACACATCATCAATACACTATGTACAATACGTGGCAACAATGCCACGGTGGAATTACAATACACAATACAGAAAATGCACAATTGGAAATTACCCTGGATCTACCTGCTGTATTTTCTCCTTAACATGCCCCCTCAAGATGAACGGGGGAAGCACGTTCAGCTTGTACCTGAGGTCCTCAAATTGTAAGGTGACAAGTGGTTTTGTAAATATATCTGCAATTTGGTCTTTGCTTGATATGTGCTGTACCAGAAATTCTTTTTTCAATATCAATTGTCGAATAAAATGAAAGTCTATCTCTATATGCTTGTTCCGGGCTCTAAAACCTGGATTAGCCGTGAGGTATATGGTGGATATATTATCACACCATACAGTGGGTAATTGAGTAAGAACTAACTGTAATTCAGTAACTAATTGCTTAATCCAGAGTAGTTCTGTAACAGCAGTAGCTAACGCCCTCATTTCAGCTTCGCATCGGACCTAGCCACAAGACGTTGTTTTTTGGCGTACCAAGATATTAAGTTCTTACCAAGAAAGATTCCAAAACCACCTCGTAGATCTTCGGTCATCAGGGCAACCGGCCCAATCAGCATCTGAAAATACTTGTAAATTGAAGTCTCCAGGTTGAAGTAAGAGTCCATAATCATGAGTGTGCTTCAGATATCTGAGAATGCGTTTAACTAAAACCAGATGAGTTTCAGTAGGAGCTGCCAGAAATTGGCAAACCTTATTGACAGCATATGCCACGTCCGGTCTAGTAATGGTAAGGTATTGCAAGGAGCCAACAAGACTCCTATAATAGGTGGGATCCGAGAGAAGATCACCCTCGCTTGAGAAACAACCGTCCTGGCAGCAAGTGGGGTAGTGCAAGGTTTTGAATCTATCAAGTTAGCTTTCTGTAAAAGGTCAATGACATATCTATGTTGACATAACTGAAGCCCATGGGGTGTTCGACTGACTTCTATTCCCAGGAAAAAATTCAAACCTCCAAGATTTTTCAATGAGAAGGTGTTGGACAGAGATGAAATCAGATCATGCATTGTCTTTGTATCATTTCCGGTTATTATGATGTCATCCACATAGATTAGAAGATACACTTTCACATGCCCAACAGTGTAAAGAAACAAAGACGGATCACAAATAGAAGCTTGAAAACCAACAGCAAGCAGATGAGTATAAAGTCGGAAAAACCAAGCTCTTGGTGCCTGCTTTAGTCCATATAGTGATTTGTGTAACTTACAAACTGAATGTGGACTAGATTGATCAATAAACCCAGGTGGTTGGACCATATAAATTTCTTCCTCTAAATTCCCATGAAGAAAAGCATTATTAACATCAAGTTGAGTAATTTCCCACTGATAATTCACAGCAATAGAGAGAATCAACCGAATGGTGACAGGTTTAACTACCGGACTAAACGTCTCATTATAGTCCATTCCATATTCTTGATGAAAACCTTTTGCAACTAAGCGGGCCTTATACCGAGCAATAACTCCATTTGAGTCTCTCTTAATCTTATAAACCCACTTGCATCCTATAACATTAGCATTAAGAGGTGGATCAATGAGTGACCAGGTTCCATTTTTCTGCAAAGCAGAAAATTCTTCGGACATGGCTCTCCGCCATTGTGGAAGCTGATTAGCTGTTTTGAAATTAGTGGGTTCAAGCTCATGATGTATGTCAACCTGAAGAGCATATTTGCTATGTGGATGAGAGGAAACCGGACCAGCTTTGGACAAAATTTCTTTCAATGAGCGAAAACGTTGTGGAGCAGGTGAAAAACCAGAGGTAGATGCATGTTCTGTAGACCCACTTGAAGGAGTTGGCGAAGCAATCAAATCTGAAGAAGAATGTGAAGACTGACCTGTAGGAGATGAGACTCCAACAGAACGTTCATTCTGAGGCAAAGGAACTGGATGTTCTGTAATTGGTGAAGTAGAAATATGCTGTATAGACTGATCAACACCAATCATTTGAATTCCAGATGAAGTAGACTGAATAGTAGGAACCGGTAGAGAAATAGAAGAACTTGTGGGCAAATGCTCAATAGAACCAGTGAGAATATTGTATGGAAAAACAGTTTCATCAAACACCACATTCCGGGCAATATATACTCTCTCTGTCCGAGGAAGAAAACATTTGTACCCCTTGTGATCGGTGCTATATCCAAGAAAGACACAACATTCAGACCGATAAGTGAATTTGTGCTGATTATACGGCCTGAGATATGGGTAACAAGCACACCCAAAAGTTCTTAAAAAATCATAATCGTGCGCTTATTAAACAATTTCGAAAAGGTGAAATCGTCCCAAAACAAGAGTAGGAAGACGATTTATGAGATGCACAAGACACAAGACAGCCTTCATCCCAAAATTTGTATGGCGGACCAAAGATTATGAAGAAGAGCAAGACAAGTCTCTACGATGTGTCTGTGTTTCCTCTCAGGAACACCATTTTGATGATGTGTATATGGACAGGCAACACGGTGAATAATTCCCCATTCAGAAAAATATTTCGAAAGACTTCTAAATTCACCACCCCAATCACTTTGGAAGTACTTTATTTTCGTTGCAAAAAGATTCTCAACTTGTCTCTTAAAATGAAGAAAAACTGTAAGAACATCACGTTTGGAGGCAATTGGATAAATCCAACAATATTTGCTGTAAAAATCTATAAAGGTAACATAGTACCTATTCCCATTTGTACTAATAAAAGGGGAAGGACCCCAAACACCAGAAGCCACAATTTCAAGTGGCTGACTAGCAACAGACGTAGATAAAGGAAAGTGCAACTGATGACTCTTAGCTACAGCACAATGAGGACAGAAAAAGGAAGACTGAGAAGCAAAAGGTGTTCCAAGTGAGTTAAGCACAAAATGCACCGTGCGCAGAGCTGGATGTCCAAGCCTTTTATGCCAGGTATGTACAGTCTCAGAAGTCAACGCCACAGGGGGTGCACACCTCCATTATCCGGGAGCAAGTGGTAGAGTCCATTGACATTACGGCCTTTGCACATAATTTTCCTTGTCTTGAGATCCTTAACAAAGCAATGAGTTGGAAAAAAATTCAAAATATGCATTATTGTCTGTGGCAAATTGAGATACAGACAAAAGACTCTTTGCTAAGGATGGAACATGCGGTACATTCGAAGTTTAAGAGATTTATATGCGAATTACCAATATGAGCAATATTTAAACCTTCTCCACCGCCAACATGAACTTGATCAAACCCAAAAGTACGGAACAGGATTATTAAGATTTGAAATGCTAGGTGTCATGTGATTATTGGCACCAGAATCTGGATACCATATATTGTCAAAATTGCCAGCGGTAGGAGTAGAAGAAACTAAATTTGCAGCATACTGGTTCCCAGAAAACTGTGTAGCAGAAAACTGATTTCCAGCAGAGGGATTGTTAAACTGATTATTTCCATAAGAAGCAGTAGGCCTAAAACTTACATCAAAACGCTTCCAAAGATGTTAAAAACAAGATGTCCCTTCTTCTCACATAATTGACAAACCATTGGAGCAGACTGTCCAAAATTCTGATTAGAGAAATTATCACTGTTCCGGTCTGTAAACTGAGGGTTCAAAAAATTCTGTGGATACTGAGAATGCTGAAAATTAGTTTGCCCTCTACTACGACCCCCATTTCTTCCTCTACCCCCTCTGTTTCTGTTGAAATTACCTCGGGACTGAGTGAATTGTTGTGATTGTTGAACATTAACATTGGTCCGAGCTAAGTTAGCCGCAAGCTCTGTAACACTTTGATGATGCTTAGTAAGAAATATCTCATGATTAATTAACAGCCCTTGTGCATCATCAATGGACAAGGTAGCAACATCAGACCGAGTAGTCAATGAGGTAACAAACGACTCATACTCAGGCCCTAAACCTCCAAGGATATAAAGTAAAAGATCACTCGAAGAAACAGGTTCATTCGCTAAAGCAAGAGAATTAGCGATATGTTTCATTTTCTGTAAATATTCACAGACCTTCATTGATCCCTTTCGTGTTTGCTGCAATTGAAGACGTAATTGCATCACACGAGCCTTTGAAACAGACGCATATGTTGCTGCTAAAGCATTCCATAATTCAGCTGAAGTAGAAAAACCAACCACTAGAGGAAGTACGGATTCAGAGATTGATGAAATAAGAAACGTCATAACCATGCTATCAAACTGTCTCCATAAATCTACTTCAGGATTAACCATCTCTCTAGTTGGATCAGACGGATCCAAAACAGAATCAGATGGACACGGAATACTACCATCGATTAATCCCGTTAACTTGTAGGTCTTGAAAAACGGTATAAATTGTGCCCTCCATATCATATAATTCTCATTATTGAGTTTCACAGATGCAGTGAATGAAATATTCGGAACAGAAAAGGCAGAAGAAGATGAAGACGACACAGCAAACGGTAACCTGGAAACTGCCGTAATCGACGATGAACTGCTTGCGGATCCTTCCATCAGGATCAATAACTGGAGCTCTGATACCAAGTGAGGATTGCAACAGATTGGATCTGACGAGAACAGAATGCAGAATACGAGGAGAAGAAGCTCGAGACAGAGAGGGGTTTCAGATCGAGAGAGAATGAGCGGGAATACCACGCTCTCTCCACAGATTCACTTATATATCAAATGACACATCATCAATACACTGTGTACAATACGTGGCAACAATGCCATGGTGGAATTACAATACACAATACAGAAAATGCACAATTGGAAATTACTCTGGATCTATCTGCTGTATTTTCTCCTTAACAAGGCGGTCGCGAGCACCCGGAGGCCAGGAGTTCCCGTTCGCGGCTTCCATTCCTCCGGCAGCACCTCTTCGGCGGCTTTCCGTGCCATCGCGCCACGTCGTGCTGGTGGCGATTGGCATCTACCGAGGCTGCCGCTGCTATGGTGAAATCGACTTTGCGGCTGCCGTGCAAGCTGCTGACGCCGCGAACATTGCAAAGGAACTGGAATCGGGGTCCGCCGACGGACCTGCGCTGCCGCTGCTATGGGGAATTCGACTTTGCGGCTGCCGTGCAAGCTACTGACGCCGCGAGCATTGCGGCGGAACTGGAGTTGGGTCCGCATACGGACCCGGTTGGGGACCTGAGCATTTGTGCGAACAGGGACCTTGACTGGCATGCGTGAAAGACGAAACAAAGGGATTTTCTGGGGCCTTTTCTGGTTTGCGCAGAGGGGCCGAAGGGGCTGCTTGGATGGCTGAAAAGAAGTTGGTTCAGTGTCTGCATAGGAGTTGTTGGAAGGAGATGAGAGGAGCCATAAGATTAGGACCGGGGCCTGCCAAAACAACCCTAGTGGGGGGGGGCTGTTTGACAGTCCCGACCAGCAAGTGTTGGTCCCTTTGGGTGCTGGAGAAGAGAATAGTGGAGGAGGAGAGGAAGAACGTGGCGGGTAGAGGAGATGAATATGAGTGTGTATATATATATATATATATATATATATGGCCAATTCAACTCCCGCCCCCACTTTTTGAGTTCTCTTTATTTTTTAGTCCCATCGGTTTGTTCTTTTATTTTTTTAATCCCAAATCTGAAAATAGTGTAATTTCCACCCCTATCCGTCCCTCACACCAATTTTACCCCCTCGTCACCCCTACGTGAGTGAGCATCTGTTTACCACGGTGACACCATGAACATTCCAGTGACGTGAGAATGGCCAAGAGAAGGGGAAAAAGCCCTCGCGCAAGACAGCGCCGAGGGGGGAACCAACGGCATGGGCGGCGCGCACAGTTGTGGTGGACGCCGAGGGAGAGAGAGAAAGAACAAGGTGGGGCTGCGCAGCGCGGAACAAACCCTTGTGCGACACAGTGCGGATGGGGTTACAAAGGGCTGCGGTGAGGGCGCACGAAAGACACCTCACGGGAGACAGTGCCGATGGAGGGGGGGGGACCATGGGCATTGGCAACGCGAACAGCTACCGGTGCGAAGACACAGAGAGGGCGGCGCTCACGCGAGACAGCACCAACAAGGGTACAGAGGGCTGCGAGGACATGCGGAAGATAGCACCAGCAGGGGGGAAACCAAGGGCGTCGGCAGCACGAACAACTGCCGGTGGATGCCAAGACACAAAGAGGGCTACGGTGAAGGTGGTGCAGAAGAGTCCTCGCGTGAGACAGCGCCGACGGGGGCAAACAAGGGGCGTGTGTGGCGCGAATAACTGCCAGCCGATGCCAACGGAGATAGAGAGAGATAGAGGAAGAACAAGACGGACCTACTAGCTTTCCTGCAACAGGAAGCCGTCGAAGATTTCAGGGTGACAAAGCTCCCCAGCGGACGAAGATCCCCCTATGAATATCGCGAGATAGATGGACACAGAGTGAGCTAGGGTTTGGATTTCCTCTGTTCGAACGGACAAATCGAATAGCTTCACGGTGGCACCACTCTCTGTGGAACAGGGGGGCATTACGGGAACAAGCCAATTCAATTAACGGAGGGGACTAAAAAATTTTAAATAGACAGAAATAAAGTTAAAAAATAAGTTAGATAAAGGGTGGGATTAAAAAATAATTTTTTAATCTCCGAAGGACTAAAAATTAAAAACCCCTATATATATATTACCTTGAGTCTTCTCTCCCTCCTATGGTGACTGCAGGACGTGGAGATGGAGGGGAGCTGGATCTCCCTCTCTTTGGCGGACGTTGGCTGCTACTGGCTGGGCCTCCAACAGATGCTGCTGCAGGCTCCCTTTTGTGCTGCAGCTGCTGTGCCTTGGCTGATGCAGACGGTGGAATCAGACCTCTTCCCCCGCTCTCCTCCTAATGGCCGCTCCGCTCTCTCCTTTTCTGTTCAACGGCTGGTTCCCCCTTCTCTTCTGTTGGCAATGAAGGCTGGCGCAGATGCCTCTGTTGGCGATAGAGGCTGGAGCAAGACTTCTCTTCTGCAGACGTTGGGCTGGAGTTGGAGATCGGCTGCTGCTGCTCTCCCTCTCTCTTTATGCTGGCCCACTGGCTGCCGATGAATGAAAGGGCTGCTGTTATTGTTGGAGAACCACCCGGAGCTATTAGCGATGAAGGCCCTGCTCCTATGCTGCCTCTCTCTCTCCCTCTAGGCGTCGGGCTGCTGAACCTCTCTCCTTCCCCTTGCCTTTTTTCTTTCTTTTATACGGCAGCCTGTTACCCAGGGATAATAGGAGGGGGGGGGGAGAGAAATTGTGGGAAGGTTGAGGTGGCAGGGATTGTTACGGGAAGGGAGAGAGGGGTAAGGAGGGAAGGTTGGCACTCTCAATCTCTCTCTCTCTCTCCTCAATCGGCCACAGGGTGCTGCGATGCCGATCTTGCCATTTGTTTGTCTTTCTTTTTTTTCTTTTCTGCTGATAGCATACGTGGGCAACAGAGGGAGAGAAATAGCAGGTTCCTCCTCGATCTTCTCCTCTCTTTTATTCTTTTTCTTTTCATTTCTAAATGAAGATCATAAAAAAATAAATACTCTTCCCAAATTGTAGGAGTTAACAAAGGATATGGCGGCTGATGCTGGTAGGAGAGAAGGGACGTTGGTGGCTGGCCTTCTTAGGTCAATTTCGACCTAATCTCGATCAAGATGACTTCGATCCGACGTCCGACATTAATTTCGGGTTAGAATTATTGAAATTAACTCCAAAATTAACCGGAATAATCCGGAAGATATCCTGATAGCCGTTGATTTTGTGTACCATCAGATCTACGGTTAATGACCCTCCAATTGTCCGAAGATCACCGATTTGATAGAATTTCCGATCGGTACGATCTCGGCCCTCAAAAATTCTGAAAATTGCACTTAAAATGCAATTAAATAAATATGCACCAGGACTTTAGCCTTCACCACAAATAATGTTATCTGCTAGCGGGTTGGACAAAATTGCCCTTATCTCGAAGTATGTGCCGACTCTACAATTTTTTTGAATTTCGTCCATGACCTCCCGAATATAGATCGGATTGATGATCCAACTTCAACATTACTCTTTTGGGTGTCGGGCGGACATTCTGGCGGTGTCGGTTGTTAATGGGCCTGCTTGGATTTGTCCAGGCCCAATAGGGGCAAAATGGTTATTTTTTCATCCGAAGTCGGATTGTGACATTTTTAGGTGCCAACACACATGTTTTGTTCTTCTTCCTCATGAGCGCAACAAACTAACACCTCGAGCAGGTAAGTGCATTTTTTTAGGATATAGCAAAGAACATTTTGGATATCGTTGTTATGATCCAATTGCTCGACGCCTCTACATTTCTCGTCAAGTTACATTCTTTGAGCAGTCCTTATTTTTCCGCCTCATCTCAGGATCTCATCTTTCTCTATGTCACGAATCCTTCACCACCATCTGTTTATCCTGGCATTCCTATAAATGAGGTTTTTCAAGCTCCGACTACACCTCCTCTAGCTCTCGAATCAACAGATGGTGTTTCACCCAGCGATGTTGTTGATCCTACACGACAAGACCCACCTTCTATAGTGCCAATTATGACGTATGTGGATCCTCCAAGATGAAATCCACTGCGCAACAGACATCCTCCAGAACGACTCAATCTCATTATAGTTGACTCCTACACTCCACAGTTTTCCACCTTTCTTGCTGCTATTCATTCTCACCAGGAGCCCCAAAGTTATCACCAAGCAATTAAGTTACCAGAATGGCGTCATGCTATCAATAAAGAATTGCAAGCACTTCAAGAAACTCAAACTTGTGATATTGTTCAATCTCTAACAAGCATTATTCCCATTAGTTGCAAGTGGATATTCAAGATCAAGACCAAGGCAGATGGGACTATTGAGCATCATAAGGCTCGACTTGTGGCTCAAGGATTTACTCAGGAATATGGTATTGATTATGAGGAAACTTTTGCCCCTGTCACCAAGATGACTACTAATTGTATGCTTATTGTTGTTGCTGCTATTCGACAATGGCCTCTACATCAGCTTGATGTTAAAAATGCATTCCTTCATGGTAATCTTTCTGAGACATTGTATATGCAACCCCCACAAGGTTTTGTTACTCCACCTGGTCACGTATGTAGCCTTCGGAAAGCTATCTATGGATTAAAGCAAGCTCCACATGCTTGGTTTGAACGATTTCGTCAAGCTATTATTGCTGCTGGCTTTCAAGAGAGTACTGAAGATTATGCCATGTTTGTTCGAGAGTCATCTCAAGGCCGTGCTATCTTACTTCTTTATGTTGATGATATGATTATCACCGGTGATGATAATCTTGCTATCTCTTCTCTTAAACAACATCTTCATCAATAATTTCAGATGATGGACCTTGGGCCTTTACATTATTTTCTTAGTATAGAAGTGGCTTACTCTACACGTGGTTATCTTCTCTCTCAACAGAAGTATATTCATTAGATTTTACAACGTGCTGCACTTTTTGATTCCCGTATAGCTGACACACCTATGGAGCTTCATCTGAAACTTCGTTCATCAGAGGGAGTACCATTGGATGATCCCACTCATTATCGCCAACTTGTGGGTGCACTTGTTTATTTGACTATCACACGCCTTGATATTGCTCATGATGTGCATGTTCTTAGTCAATTTGTCAGTGCACCTACATCAGCTCATTATGCTGCCTTGCTTCGTGTTTTACGTTATTTACATGGGACCATTCGTCGATCTTTATTTCTCTCCTCTACTTCTGATTTAGAACTTCGTGCTTACACTGATGCTAATTGGGCTGGAGATCAAAATGATCGCCGATCTACTACGAGTTTTTGCATCTTCCTTGGCAGCTCGATTATCTCTTGGCGAAGTAAGAAGCAAGCAGTTGTATTCCGTTCAAGCACTGAAGCTGAATATCGTGCTATGGCTGATACATCTGCTGAAGTCATTTGGTTACGACGATTACTTTGTGATTTTGGTATTCATTTGTTGTCTCCTACTCCTCTTTATTGTGACAACAAAAGTGCTCTTCAAATTGCAAACAATTCTGTCTTCTATGAACGCACCAAGCATATTGAGATCGCCTGTTATTTTGTTCGACAACACTATGTTGCTGGTAGTTTATCTCTTCCTCATATCTCTTCAGCCGAGTAACTTGTGAATTTCCTCACCAAAACATAAACTACCCCACGTTTTCAGGAATTTGTTGGCAAACTCTCTCTTTATGATCCAACGTGAGTTTGAGGGGGGGTGTTAGAATAGTATGTATGTTATAATATGTATGCTATATTTTGTACCTTCCCTAGATGGATATTGGCCATCTGTATTTGCCTTATTCAGGCATTGTTTACCTATATATATTGATATTAATAGAAGAGGAGAAGCGTATTCCTTCCCTAGTTCGTCACAAAAATAATTATTGTTTAGATTTATGATTAGTCGAAATCGATAAAATTTTTACTGAAACTCTCTGATGTTTTTTAGTCATGTGTTTTTTTTTAACGTTAGGCATAAGAGTGCAACCATGATTTTAACTATAGAATTTTTCAGATTTAAACCATGTATGATCATGCACTTGGGATGCGATGATGGCGTACGACCTAGAAGTTTGAACATGTAAAAAAAGAAAAATATTTTATCTGCCGTGAAATAGTTCAATATGATTTTGGGTTTCTGGTGCATCAGGTCTTGTGTAGGAAGAAGATTTCTCCATCTTGCATATGTCATGCCATATCTATATCATAGAATTTATTTCTCTCTCTATTACGCTGTTCACAAATAGTGCCTTTTGATGTTTAGTACACCCTTCATTTAATCTCTTTGATATATATATATATATACACTCTTTGATATATATATATATCTTCTCCTTCCCTCACGTTCCAACGTAAGGATATTTTGTGGTCTCTTTGAAAAATTATGGCTGACCATCTAGTTTTAAAATATCTTATGAGTGGAAAAAAAAAGAGAGAAAGAGGAATTGTACGTACATACAGAAGCCTCTACTCATATGACTTTGTTTTGATATCTAAATATTTTATTTAATTGTTAACGTAAGCATCCTTGTCATTTTATATAATTATTTTTTTAGTTAAACTGGACGGTACGCAGCACATCATTACCTTGCTTTGTATCTGTTGGCACCAAAAATTTTCACTTAGCTTGTTCGATACAGATTTCAGCAATGCCAAAGTTGGTGCAAAAATCCGACTCAGATTCGGAAAATTCAAGAACAGATGATGCAAATAAGTTCTGGAAATGCCTTGACATGGCTTGACATGCTACAAATGGCTAAGATAATGTACTCATTGCATAGCCCTGGTCGACAGCTTCGCAACGGTGTCCAAAACATGGAAAACGGACATCGGAAGGCCGAAATGACCATTTTGGCCTGGACACTTTGGGACAAGTTGGGACTCTAATAGGGAATTCCAACTTTAACACATTGTCAATTTTGGATAGATCTAGGCAATGCTTAAAAAGAATCGAAATCTGACCACCGGTTGAAGAGATATGCAAGAAATATCAAATTTGGCCAAATTCTGGGTTAAATGACGCTAGGGGCATAATGGTCCGATCAGCTCCCGGATCGACCCATGGGCTGAAAATTTTAATTTATTGACCTGAAACATAGATCTCATGAATATTGATGCATAAAAAATAAAGTTTGTCCAATTGGATAACTTAATTGCACTTAATTGTAATTTTTAGATTATCAACGGCCGAGATTGCACAAATTGGAGAAACTGAAAAAATCAGGAGATCTGATGCAATTCAAGTGATCTCAACCACACATCATGATGGAGCATAAATCAATGGCCACCAGGGCATGCTACGGAATTTTTTGGAGTCAATTTGGGATTTATTTAATTGGTTTTGGCCAGAATTAATGCTAGCCATTAGATCGGGAGCACTCTGATCAAATCAAGGTTAAACCTAACCCAAGATGGGCTAACCCAACCTGCCTTAGCCAAACCTACCATCCTCCCTCATCTTATGGGTATGCAAACAGCCCTAGAAAATAGGGGAGGGTGTGCAAGACTTTCCCAACTCTCTCTATCTCTTTTTGGTTTATCATTATCTCATCCTCAACCACCTCAACCTTACATGGCCTATCCTTATCACCCTCAACAACTCCCTTGATTTATTCTCATCCCAACTAATCCTACAACAACCCAAGGCCTATCTCCATCTGATGGCTGGCCGAACCACCTTTCTCCATTCCCTTTGTCGCCTAATCTCCTACAATGTAAGGAGTTGGCCGAAAATGCTTGCATTCCCTCCCTTGATGGGTGCGCACCCTCCAGCTCAACAACCACCTTTGATTTATCCTTATCACTCTCAACCTCCCCCATGGCCTATACTTATCCACCCTCAAAAGCCCATGGCTTATCCGTAGCTGAAGTTGGCACCCCCACTCTTATATAAACCCCCTGCTACCATGTGTGCCGAGGGACAAGCTGATCACCTTGCCCCTCTTCCCTCAACCCTGCTCCAAGCCATCTTATCCTTGCTTGGACATCTGCAGCAGCAAGTCATCAACCTCTCCATCTCATTTGTGGTGCTCCAAGTGAAGAAGAAGAAGGAGAAATCTGCTCCCTCTTGCAGGTGCACCAGCAGCAGCCCATTCTGGGGTACATCAACTTCAACAGCAAGTGCTCCATCTTGGTGTGCCAATTTTAGCTCCATACATAGCAAGAAAAGAAGAAGAAGAAGAAGAAAGAGGGCCAGTCATTTTCTCCTTCAATCTCCAACAAGAATTATGCTAAAAAGGTGAGGGAAGATTTAGTACTTTCTAGTTCTCTTCCTCCCCTCTTCTTTCTCTTCCACTTGGCCTCCTCCTTGGCCATTCAAATGTTTCAAAAAACCCAGCCATGTTGGTACCATTAAAGCCATGTTCGACCTCCCAATTTTGGCTTCATAAACATTCTTTGATCAGCCTCTTTAGGCCCCTCATTTCAGACCCCTTTGCTGTCCATGTGTGCACAACCCATAGGTGGCCTGTAAATAGCCCATTTGGCATCTCCAAACAACCCCATGCTGTCACCTAACACCATGCCCCTTGTTGCCATCCCTCTAGCAACCAATTAGGCTCCTGAACATGCTTCTAATCAAGCTATGTTTGACCATCCTTGCTGTCCAAGTGGACAGACTTCAGAAAACACCTAAATCAGGCCCCTCTGCTGGCCTTAAAATCAGGCCTCTTTGATGGCCATCTAAACAGCACCCAATCAGCCCTATTTCATTCTATACATAGATCCCTTACCCATTGAGGAGGAAGGAGTGATGTCCCGGGCATTCTTGGATCCACAAGATGTTCCAAGTCTCCCCCGGGCAGACTCGTGATCCCTCGTTTTGGTTGAAGAAGAGGGTGATGTCCTGGGTATTCTTGGAATCCCCATGACGGGCCAAGTCTCCCCCAGGCAGATTCTCAACTTCAACCAAGACAACCACCTTTGTTTGGCCTTCTCCATTTATATTTCAAAAAGCAGCCCCGTTGTGGCTTTGAAATTCCCATTCATTACCCCTTCTGCAGTCCTTCCAAGTTGGTCCCAAACCTGTCCCTTGTGTAGTCCCCTTCTTAATCCATCTAACCATAACCTTAGCCGGTCCATTTCATCCCCTCTGAGGCACCATTTGATCATTGTTATAGCATGGGTACAAGTGACAAAAATGCTACAAACAGGTGCTAAAAACAAGTGTTGCAAACAAGCGCAAGAATCAGATTCTGTAGATAGTCCAGACAGGCCATGCTGGCCAATGATGTTGCAAGACAAGTCCTTGTGAGGACCAGGTTGGGGGTGACGGACTGATCCCCCTTGGCTCACATGATGGGTTAAGGGCTTGAGAAGGTGGCTCTCAATTCCGGTCCAAACGAGGTGTAAAACATGCCAACCGGGCCACGAAGACATGAAGCTTGAATTGGGCCAACCAGGCTGACATGACATGAAGCCGGCCTTCTTAGGCCATGAGACATGAAGACCAGCCCATTATGCTGATGAAGCTGGCCCATTGGGCCTTGGACACTTAAAATAAACCTTAATTAAATCTGAAGACGAAATGCCAAAATTAAATAAGAAGTTAGTCCACAACTGGACACTCCATTGGGTAGCTAGCCCAGACACGTTTTCGGTATGTTGACTCGGGCGTAGGCATGGGACACGCTTCCCACTGCAGACAGACCCTTCCCACTACCTGGAAAGTCAAATGACTATGTCTTGTAGGACTGGTAAAATTCCACACTGATTAGAAAATAAGATGGCATGCTGCCAAAATTTTTCCAATCAAGTGGGATTTTTCACCAAGGGAAGGACATTCACACATTTGCATCATTGACAACATTGAACATGGCATATGAACTGCCACATATGATGTACACCAACATGAATATTCAATGAACATTTTAAGTGCCGAGTTGATTGCATGTGTCTAGGCATCGACACTAGCTTGACGGACCGGATGTGATGCGAACCAAACAAAAGTTAACAAAATTTGAACATAACTTAATCATATCTGAAAATACATTCAAACCAACCTTAAAACATGCTTAAAATAGGTCATTAAAACTTTAACATTCAAAAAATATTATATTTAATACAATCTAGAAAAATTGTTTCAATACACTTAATCCATTGGAATTCAATTGCTTAAACAAGTGCACATCAAATAATTTACAGCCAATTGAATAAAACACATTAAAGACACATTAAAGCATCTAAATTCCATCTTAAAACATGTGAAATCAGATCATTAACAATATGAAGATCAGACCTAATCAAGTGGAATCAAAATTTGAAAATGTTTAAAACATACTGAACACACCCGAATTGGTATTAAAACGCCAACCAATATGAGAAGACTGCATGAAAATGACTCAACACATGTCAACTAAACTTAAACAAGTCAAATTGATCAACATATATAAAATTCAAAACTCAAAACAAAAATAAAATAAATTTCAACCAATTGAAGTAAAACAAACCAAACAATTCAAACCAACTTATAACAAATAACATTTAAATCCCAGTCAAATTGAAATATGAAATTAACATTTCAAACATCAAAATGAATTCATAAATCAACTTAAGTCAACTCTAAACCAAATCTAATCAAACTTGTTTGCATCTCATCAGGCCTGAAAGGCCAGGGCCCTTTGTGTTCTTTACACGTGGATGTGCACGCTCTCATCAAACAAGATCGCTATGGCAGTTAATCAAGGGTGTTCAAGTGTTTTCTCGATGTAAATGAACATCGGATATTCACACCATCCGATGGAGAGGGATCAAAGTATTTTCACAGAACCCGAACCTCGGTTCTATACTCTTTTAATATCACCTGGACTATCTAGTATTTTTTTATGATCTATCACCTATTTTACTAAGAAATTTGGGTACACTATTTTAACATTAAAAAAAACAAATTTTTTAAACACATTTTAAAACAAAAACTTCCCAAGGTTTCCATAAATTGGCACACCCAGTGGGACCTCTCTTTCCTTTCATCTCTCTGCTATAGCAATCTGAGAGGGTGCACATCCATTATCTCTTTAAAAGACTCTCTACATCTGATCAAGTAGGCCTTGTATGTTTTCGTAGGTTCAATGGAGTTTGACAATGGTGTTCGTTATTCTGAGGCCTACGTCAACAGCTGTTGCATTAGTGCCGTCACCGTCAACATCACTTTTGGCTGCTTCCCCAAAGTTGTGCTGCACCCTTACCGTCTAGGTGCCACACTGGAGGAACCATTCGCTACTAAGGAGGAGGTCCATCCCCTACAACAACTATAAATAGGTTTGACAGATGCTACTCCACTCCCTGAGGCCTTCCTCCTGAAGTTGCCTCAGTTGGATCCCCTTCAGGAGTCATTTTCTGTGAACATTATCACTGTCAATTCTGGGCCTGTGTTTGCATCTCCTCAGCCGAATCTACGCAAGATTCGGCTTGAACTTGGCTCCCGCCGCAACCTAGAGGTTGGCAACGTACGGTGCCCTTGGAACCGTGCCCGCCCAGCCACTTTCATCAAGACTCCCTTGTAGACACGCCAAATTGGCCTGATTTGGAGCCCCAGACTCCTATTCCATTGGCGATATCCTTTATTTGACCGTTTTTAGATCCGGATTACCTCGTGGAGATGAGCTAAGGACATTGGTGGAGCCCCTCGTGGGTTGGGAATGGACCGATGATTTCCAAAATAATGCCGTAACCTTTAAATGAGAGCCGTGCGCGAATCGTGAAAACACGGAGCCTGCTCAATGACTGACCTTGAATGGTTCTTAATTGAAGGTCTCGGGAGTCTCGCATATGTTTTTTAACATTCAGAGTTTTTGAGAAGTTATTTCGGTAGTCGTCAGTCAATGACGGTTTTCATTATAGCTTTTTCGATCTGTACTGACACGGCTATCCTAGACCAAGCATTAGGCCTTTATGGTCATCACCAGGTCTTTTCGAGTCATCTGGGTCAATCCTAGTTGTATATTTTCATCAACTGGGGCCATACGGCCGTTTCAGTCATATTTAGGGTTTCCCAGCTTTTCCGATGTTCGTCTCGCATTTACTGGGTTAATCTCAGATTTTTCGATGATTTCAAGTTTTCCAACTGTACCAGACTTGTTCGTCATCATTTTAAGTTATCCCGAGTTGACCCGAGATTCCTCAGCTGGAACCGTGCTCTTTAGGATCTCCACCACGATTTTTGGCTTTCTGCGAGAGCGTAAACCGGTAGAAAGCCCCGTGCGAATGTCTTGGGAGTAATGCCGGCTGGTTTATCGACTTGAGGAGGTGTGGTTGATGCCCCTCTTTCCAACGCAACAAATGGGAGCCAAATTGGACATTCCGTTTGCAGATTACGGCTCACGAAACACGCGCACAAGAGAGAGAGTGTAACGCACCCCCGCTCCTCTTGAAATGGTAGGGCGCGGCTTGAGCGCCCTCGTACTGGGGGTGTGCCCTGAGCGCCCACAGTCCGGGGGCACGCCCTCACTTCCTTTGAAACGCGGGGGTGCCGGGTGCAGTTTGTTTTCAGAAATCGGAAATTCCCTGATTAGCGCCTTCTAAACCAGATTTTGAAAAGTCCCCCCCACTTAAAATCGATTATTTTGACCGCACCCCCGAGTCGGGGGCGCGTTCGTTGTGTCAAGTTTGATTTTTACCAAATTTCGGAAGGTTCTGGCGATTTTTAGCAGTGAGACGCGTAATGCACCCCGCCTCCTTTGAAACAGGAGGGCATGCAGACCGCACCCCAGGGCTGCGCGCCCTCACTTCCTTTGAAATGCGGGGGTGCGGTCAGGCCAGTTCCCATATTTTACACCGGTTTCCATCTCTATAAATTGAGGGCTATTCCCAACGATACAAGGGGAACCCCCCATCCTAGCTCATCCTGAGGTCGTCCAAGCTCCCTCCCAAAGCCATTCCGAGATTCAAATCTGTGCCGACATCAAGAGATCGATCCCGAAGCAAAAGAGAAGGCTCAATCCATGCATTCTACATCAACCAACTTCATCAGCTTCTATAGAAAATCTGGGGCTCCTTCTGCAAAAGTTTTCAAAAGAAGAGTTGTTCTTCTCTTCGTTTTCTTTCATGTGCAACTGGTGGCACTTGATCTAACTTTCCATCTGTCTGTGGTGATTACTGCACTGAGGGCATGTATCCAGGTTCTGTTATTCCATATCCGTCCACTTTAATATTTTGTACAGGCTTGTACAGACAGATTTAGGAGAAGACATCAACAGAAGATCTCTTCCTCTTTGAGTTCTCTATGCATGGAAATAAACGGCACTCAATTCCAACATAGGGATTGTTTGTAGAATTTTCTGCACTGAAGTCGCACCAGCAGGGTGCAAGGCTACCTGAACCGGCTTGTTTCAACCAACTTGGCTTCAACTCAAGCCGATCCACTCCATAAGCTTTCTCAACTCATTTCACTCAGTTTATTTACTATTTTAGAACATCTTTTGGTTAATTTTGCATCATTCTTACATAATCAAAAACACAAAAAAGGGGTTAAGGCTCACCCCGAAGCTGGTGACTATGGTTTCAATTACTTATCTCTGATCTTCTTATTACAGTTTCTACACTTCTATCAAGTCTAATCAAACTCTTCACTTTGTTCATTATTTTTAAGTTGCACAGATTGATCAAGTTAGCATCGGTTGGACTCTTCTTCATTGGCCGGCCGAAGAAAAAGAAGGTTGAACTCACATCGTAATCTCCCGTGCTAAGGTACACACGGTCAAATCAACTTATCTCTGGTTTCTATTCCATAAAGCGGAGCCCGCGACTCCTGGCGACCACAATCACTTTATTCATGTTCTAAGTCATTCTATTCCTCACTCTCCTCCCACACGACCCGAACCGTCTCCAGTGCTCGAGCGATGCCGCGAGATGAAAATTTGGGGATCAATGTGAGTGTGGGATAGGGGTGAGGATTTTACCGCTTTTCGAGTTTTCGATTCACTCCCTTTTCTCTATTCTATCTTTCACCTTTTCTTGAGGTTCCGATCCGGAACCCATTTTCGGAGACGACATCCCTCTAAGTTTAGGGAGGAGAAGCGCCGCCGACCGCGGCCTATCATCCTACCCCTTGTCAACTGGTTCACTGCTCTAGGCCGGTTGGAGGATGACCCTCGGCCCCCTACTACGCTCGTCATTAAGAATGTGCCTGCTGCACATGGGAAACGTCAACCTTCCACCCATTCTAGGAAGGTGGGCCAACCAGCGGCAGGAAATATTGAAGAGAGGGGGCATCCTTCGCTTCAAAAATCTAAAGACTCAAGCCGATCAGAAGCTCTCATGGTACTAGCTCGGGTGAGGGACCATTCCTTGGCCCGTCTTCCCTCCTTGGACCAATCGGTGGTCCATGCTAAAGAGAACCCGCACGTGCTGCCACCTGCCCCTCAAAAGTTCTATGTAAATGGTCCATTTTCCGACCAACCATTTCAGTTCTCTGCCTAACTAATCGGGGGAAAATTCCCCATGATGTTGTTGGCTCACCCGGTTGACCGATCAGTGGTCCAGCCCAAGAAGACTCGACAACAACTGCCTGCCGTAGTGAAGACTCCAGCAGTCAGCCCTATTGCTGACTTTTCATTTCAGTGACCAGCTCCCCCTATTGGGGGAATGTTCCCCGTTCAAGCTTCTTCTTGCCGATGGCCCTGGACAACGAACTTTCTTGCCGACCGGGGGCAAGGATTCAGACCCTTTATCCCAGTCCCAAAGGTTTGGTACCCTAAGGCCACCATTATTCAGTTGAAGGCTCAGTTTTTTTTTTGCCCCACTAGTGACAATATTATCATTACAATGACAACCATGCATCCACCACCCTGCGGGACTTGCCCTGTAGAGGGGGGTTGGTGCCTCATCAGCCGATGTTTCCTGATGACGCCCCCTGAACGTCAAATGGCACACGGACCAGCATGCCAAAGGTTGGCTTTCACATGTTGCACTGTGGGAGCTAGTCACCCTGAAGACATACCAGAAGGCTCTCAGATTGTATCTCATGCCAGGCCCATGACGCGTAGCAAAGGCAGTCAATAGCTCGCTACTGTTACCAATTCCACAAACCATCACAACAACAAGGATACCATGCAAAATGAGGGGAGTGAGTCCATGTCTCCAACCTTGACAATAGAAGACCTTTGATGTGAGAATCAATGGTTTTAGGCCCTCCCCGCCAATGCTAACTTGCTTCATTATCAGTTGGCACAAGCATCAGGGCTGCTGAATTTTCAGATGGGCCCCATGTTGCCCAAGGAGAGCTACCGCCTGTAATACAACCTTGTCTTACTACTCCTATGCAGCCAGCCCCAAGGCCATACATTGACGATGAGGTCTTCATTGCACGTCAGTATCAGGCACCAGTGCCTCTACCACCACAAGATTCCTTGGAGCCCACTCAACGGGCTGTGATAGATCAGATGATTTCCAGGCGGCTTGTATAGCAGAATGATGAACATAGTGTGTTGGGCCTTTACCAGGTTCCATTCTTGCTACACCACCAATATGTCAGACTCCCCTCCGACATCTCCAAGGTGCCCAAGTGTTCCAAGTTTGACGGGTGTGGGCCCCCCAGGGAGCACTTGACACTTTACTACACACATATGGGTAAACTAGCACACTGCAAATCGTACTTGCTTAAGTACTTCGCCACCACTCTGACATGCACAGCCTTTGAGTGGTATTCCAACTTAAAGCCCGGGTTAGTAGCCGACTGGCCTGATATGCAAAAAAAATTCCTTGAGAGGTTTAGCTTCTCTGAACGGCTGCACACTCTAGTTGAGTTGACCACCATGTTCCAAGGATGGAATGAATCGGCGGCCGACTATATTCGTCACTAGAGAAATATATGCATGAAATGTGCCAATCCCCCTTTGAACGAGAAAGCAATCACACTATGCAAAAGGGGGCTATGAGCTGAAATCCAGGAGAAGGTGCTTGGGACAAGAATTCAGACATTTGAAGACTTAAACATTACCGTTGCTGACATAGAACACTTCTATGTCAACAACCCTTTAATGGCTACACCAAAGCTAAGGCCGATGAAAGACAAGCAGCTGGCTTCCCAGAACGTCAACATGGTGGACACTGTCAACTCCAAAAACGGGTTCTGGATCAGCACCTCAAGAGAAGGTGAAAGATAGAATAAGGGAATGAGAATGAATCGGAAAACACTCGGAAAGCAGTAAAAGGTCCTCACCTCGGTCCCACACTCACATTGATCCCCGAACTTTCATCTCACGGTGTCGCTCGAGCACCAGAGATGGTTCGGGTCATGTGGGAGGAGAGTGAGGAGGAGATGAACTTATAACATGAATAAAAAGGTGGTCGCCAGGAGCCGCGGGCTCTGCTTTATGGAATATAAATCAAGAGATGAGTTGACCGTGTGTACCTTAGCACGGGAGATGATATGTGGGTTAAACCTTCTTCCTCGTCAGCCGGCCGATGAGGAAGCGTCCAACTGATGCTAGCTTGATCAACCTGTGCAACTAGAACAATTAACCAAGTGAAAGAAACCGATTAGAACTATGGGAAGTGTAGAAACTATAGAAGAAGAGATGAAACAAAGAAGCAATTGGAATAGAACTCACCGGATTGGGGCGAGCCCTAACCCCTTTTTTATTTTGGTTATGTAAAAATGATGGAAACTAAGTAAAGTATGGTCTAACAATTAAATGAAATGAGTTAAGAAAAACTTATAAAATGAAACGGCTTGAGTTGAAGCCGAGATGAGTGAAACAAGCGGGTTCGGGTAGCTTTGCACCCTTCTAGTGTGACTTTGGTGCAGAGAATGTTACGGATGACCCAGATGTCAGAATTGAGTGACGTTTGTTTCTATGAATGGAGAACTCGGAGAGGAAGAGATATTATGTTTATGACTTCTCCAGACTTCTCCTGTATAAGTCTGTAAAATTTTTGAAAGTGGACGGATGTAGAAAACAAAATCTGGATGTGCGCCCTCAGTACAGCAATCGTCACAGACAGACAGAAAGTCAGAATCGAGTGCCGCTAGTTTCAAATGAAAGAGAACGAAGAGAGGAAAAACTCCTATGTTAAAGACTTTTGTATTAAGAGCTCCAAATTTTCTACAGAAGCCGATGAATTTGGTTGATGCAGAACGCCTGTATCGGGCTTCTCCTTTGCCTCGTGATCGATCTCTCGACGTCAGATCGCCTTTAGACGTAGGGACAACTTTGGGAGAGAGCTTGGACGACCTCAGAACGAGCTAGGTACCGGGGATTAACCTTGGGTCATTGAGAATGACCCTCAATTTATAGAGGATGAAAACCGGTGCAAAATATGGAAACTGGACTGACCGCGCCCCCGCCTTTCAGAGGAGGCGAGGGCGCGTAGGGCGCGCCCTCACCTTGGGGGCGCGGTCTGCGCGCCCCCCAGTTTCAAAGAAACCGGGGGCGCGTTACGCGTCTTATTGCTAAAATTCATCGTAATCTTCCGAAAATTGCTAAAAATTGACTTGACAAACGTAAGGTCAAAATAAGCAAAAATCAGTGACGGAAACCTTCCAAAAAACCGGTTTAGAAGGTGCTAATCGGGGTTATTTACGGTTTCCAAAAACGTACCACGCCCTCACGTCTCAAAGGAGGTGGGGGCGCGTAGGGCGTGCTCCCAGTTTGAGGGTGCAAAGGGCGCACCCCTTGGTTGAGGGCGCGCAGGGCGCGCCCTCCCCTTTCAAGGGGAGCGGGGGTACAGTAGACTCTCTCTCCTGCGCGCGTGTTCTGCGAGCCGTAATTTGCAAACGGGATGTTCGATTAGGCTCCCATTTGTTGCGTTGGAAAGAGGGCCTTCAACCGCACCTCCTCAAGTTAGTAAACTAGCTGGCATGACTCCCGAGACGTTTTCACGGGGCTTTCTACCGGTTTACCCTTTTGCGAAAAGCCGAAATCCGTGGCGGAGATCTGGAAGGGCACGGTTCCGGTCGAGGAATCTTGGGTCAACTCGGGATGACTTAAAATGATGATTGAACAAGTCTGGTATGATCGAAAAACCCGAAATCATCAAAAAATCTGAGATTAATCCGGTAAACGTAAACCAAAACTCGGAAAAGCCGTAAAACCCTAAAATTGACCGAACCGGACGTATGGCCATGATTGATGAAAATATTTGGCTAGGATTGACCCGTATGACTCGAAAAGACCCGGTGATGACCGGAAAGGCCTAACGCGTGGTCCGGGATAGCCGTGTCAGTGCAGATCGTAAAGCCATAACGAAGAAACCGTGATAGACTAATGCCTACCGAAACGACTTGTAGGAAACCCCAAATGTCTCGGAACACACACGGGACTCCCGAGATGTTCAAGTATGGACCATTCAAGGTCAGTAATCGAGCAGGCTTTGTGTTTTTATGGTTCACGTGCGGCTCTTGCTTGAAGGTTACGACATCATTCCGGAAATCATCGATTCATTCTCAACTTGCGAGGGGCTCCACCAGCGTCCTCAGCTCATCTCCACGAGGTAATCCGAATCAGGTAACAGTCAAATAAGAATACCGCCTATGGAATAAGAGTATGAGGCTCCGAATCAGGCCAATTTGGCGTGTCTACAGCTTGCCTCGCCTTGATGTCGGCTTTGCAAGGGAATGGCGTGTAGTGAAGCGGAGTGAAACATAGAGAAAGCGTAGCGATGGATCATAGTGGAATATAGTGGAGTGAAATGGTGATGGACTGAAAAGGTGGCATCAAGGTGTAGATATAGACATGCTCAACGACCAAATTCGGCAAGACGAATCTCCTCAAGTCTCCTAGTTAACCGCCATGTTTCATCAAGTCTTCCTATGTTCGATTGGTAAGAGAGTGCCATTGGCACGAGAGAAGAATAGCCAACCCCCAACGCGGTGGGGAGTCCCCGAAACATGGGTTCGTAGGTTCATCATCAGCCGGTACCCGATCTTTGCGGTGTTCCTGTACTGTGATGGGCTAAAGTTTTAAAAAGAGATTTGTTTTGAAAAAGTAAAAGAATACCAATTGAGCACATTCAGGCTCTTAGATTCATTTAAGTCTTCCAAGAGACAAGAATCAATTCAGAATGGAATGATCTTGAATTCCAAAAGGCAAATGTTAAAGCTCAGACCGTAAAGATAGTGATGGTGCAAGTTCTGATCAAATAGGAGGCCCTTGGCGGGATAAGATAATTGCCACAGTGGGATAAATAGCAAGAAGTTTGTTGCAGTGGCCACAGTGGTGATAGAAATGAAGGAGTTGGAGGCACAAGGTGATTACCGAACACGGTGGGAATAACAGACACGGTGGGATATCTGAAGGGTTGGTGGGACTAGAGAACATGGTGGGATTAGAAAACACGGTGGAGTTCAGAATGATTGGAATTAGGACAAAAGATTCAGAGACTAGGGTGAGAAGGTGAAGATTATAAAAGGATGTATGCAATGACAAAATAAAATGTAATGCAAATAATGCTACATGATGTATGCTGGGCTCAAGAAAACAAAACTTGTATAACAAATAGTCGAAGATATAGATTGTCTATGAGGTCAAGATACCCATTCGGGAACCATTGTCCCTCACAGCACAATTTTGGCCTATCTGTGAGTATCGGAGATGACTCGACCATCATAGATTTTGATGAAGGAGATCTCAGGTCAAGTCTTCTATGCACTCATGGTCTTCAACAAATAATGCATAGGATAATAATACACGACTAACGATATATATGCTTGTCGGCAAGTTATGGGGGTTTCCCATGTCGATTCTTCTATTTCCACGAGCAATTCATGTCTTTCAACAAAAATGTTAGCCCCGAACAGACAATGATGTCCACTCGACCTCAAATAAAGACAAAACATAAATAAATTTGATTTAACAATTTTTTCTTAATTTTTTCTGATTTTTTCTAAATTTTATGAAATTTTTGAGAGATTTTGAAAGAATTTGGCTGAACGTGCCCCCGAACCGGGGGCGCGGCCTGCACGCCCTAGGTTTGGGGGCACGGCCTGTGCGCCCCCACTGTGGGGGCACGTTCGATCCTAGTTTCCTGTTTCGACCGGATCCGAATTCGGTTCAAACCGGGGCCATTTTCCTCTATATAAACTCCTCCTTGGGCGACCAGAACATCTTACTAACACCCAGGATGGCTCCTCCTTTGAAAAACAGTGTGTTGTCTTGGTTCGAGGTATTTCAAGTGTTCTGTGTCATTTGAAGGCCAAAATCGGCGCCGACTTGGTAAGTTTGCTGCCAATTTTAGCTTTCAACCACTTCTCTTCTTCTTTTCTCTCAAGAAATTTTCTCTTACCTCCTGTTTGGGTGTAGGATTACCCAAACTTCCCTGAGCCTCGCTGATCTTGCTCTCCTCCTTGGCTTTCTAGCTTGCTTGATGTCCTCGGCTTGTCGGTTAGAGCGACTCTTTGAGATTGGGGCTTGACCGGGCTCTTAATTCATGCCAAGCAATATTCCGGCTACTTCTTTGACTTCGTTTGATGGGTGCTCTTGTTGAGTTGTGGCATCCCGACACTCACACGTTTGTGTTCAGCAGCTTTGAGTGTACAGTTCTTCTTGAAGAGGTGGAGCTCCTTCTCGGCTTTCCTCGGACTAAGAATGGAGAAACTGAAGGTATGTTCATCCCTTTTGGACCCTTCTCTTGCTTGGAGTTCCTGCAGGATTTCGTCAAGGATTGACAAATCAGCTCTTTGTTGGCCAGCAAGCGAATCAGTGATCCTAAGTTGGCAGCCTGGACAGTTTCTCTTCTGACGGCTCCTGGTCTGGACGAGGACCGGATTCTACGCAGTGCAAAGGGTTTCGAGGCTTGCCCTGCCGCATTGTTCTTCTTCCTTGCGGAGGATGGTTTCTTGGAGGCTGATCAACTATCGTGCATCAACGGCATCTGGAGCGGTGCACGGTTGAGGCCTTCAGTTTTGGGCTTCTTGTACTGTGGACTGTCCGCAGCTTGCGTGGGCCGTCCTCCTTTCGGCAGTGCTCTTCTACTGGCTTGCTGGGCCGACCTCCACTTCAAGTTTGATCTAGCAGGTGAGGTAGCCACCAGGTCGCAGCTCTTCCGCCGCAGCCCCTTGTTCCCATATGCTGCTGCGCTCGGCTTCGGCGAGAGAGTCACCAACTGGTGTGCATCGGTGAAGAAGCGGCCAGAGTGGCGTGCTTACTTTGCCTCCATGAACCGTTCTAGGTTCTTGCACTCTTCCAATGCCCTGATGCAGAAGGACTTCCAGGTGTGCTTTACACCCGGTGTTGATCTCCGCTTGGTTACCGATTCGGCCTTCATGTTGTACAACGCTCACCGTTGCCACTCTCAGATCGGCTTGCCTCGGTATGAGCTGCCCAAGTTTTCCCACCTGCCACCTATCAAGGGCAGGCAGCTTGGCTCTGTGGATGATGAGGAGGAGGCGACCTCAGTCATTGCCTTGTGGGGGTTGTAGACACGCCAAATTGACTTGATTCGGAGCCCCAGACTCTTATTCCATAAGCGATATCCTTTATTTGACCGTTATCTGATCCGGATTATCTAGTGGACATGAGCTAAGGACATCGGTGAAGCCCCTTGTGAGTTGAGAATGGACCGATGATTTCTGGAATATTGCCGAAACCTTCAAGCGAGAGCCGCGCGTGAACTGTAAAAATACGAAGCCTGCTCAATGACCGACCTTTAATAGTCCATAATTGAAGGTCTCGGGGGTCCCGCGTGTGTTCCGTGATATTTAGGGTTTCTGAGAAGTCATTTCGATAGTCATCAGTCAATGACGGCTTTCGTTACGGCTTTTTCAATTTGTACTAACACGGCTACCCTGGACCACACATTAGGCCTTTCCGGTCATCACCGGGTCTTTTCGGGTCATCCGGGTCGATTCTAGCCGAATATTTTCATCAATCATGGCCATACGTCCGGTTCGGTCAATTTTAGGGTTTCCCTGCTTTTCCGATGTTCAGTTCACGTTTACCGAGTTAATCTCAGATTTTCTTGATGACTTCAGGTTTTTCAATCATACCGGACTTGTTCGGGCATCATTTTAAGTCATCCCAAGTTGACCCGAGATTTCTCAATCGGAACCGTGCTCTTTCGGATCTTCGCCCCGGGTTTCGGCTTTCCGCGAGAGGGTAAACCGGTAGAAAGCCCCGTGGGAACATCTCGGGAGTCATGCCAGCTGGTTTACCAACTTGAGGATGTGCGGCTTAAGGTCCTTTTTCCAATGCAACAAATGGGAGCTGAATCGGACATCCCGTTTGCAAGATACGGCTCGCGGAACACGCTCGTAGGAGAGAGAGTCTACCGCGCCCCCGCTCCCTTTGAAAGAGAAGGGCGCGCCCCACGCGCCCTAAACCCGGGGGCGCGCCCTGCGCGCCCTCAAACCGGGGGCACGTCCTGCGCCCCCCCGGTTCCTTTGAAAAGTAGGGGCGCGGTCAGTTTCTTTAAATCGAAAATTGCCCCGATTAGCACCTTCTAAACCGAATTTTTGGAAGGTTTCCGGCGTTGATTTTCGATTATTTGTTCCGCGCCCCCGGTTTGGGGGCGCGTTACGTATGTCAAGTCGATTTTTAGCAATTTCTGGAAGTTTTCGTCGATTTTTGGCAGTGAGACGCGTAATGCGCTCCCGCTTCCATTGAAACAGGGGGGCGCGCAAACCGCGCCCCCGAACTGGGGGCGCGCCCTGCACGCCCTTGGTTTGAGGGCGCGCCCTGTGCGCCCTCGTCCTCTTTGAAACGCGGGGGCGCGGTCGGTCCAGTTTCCAAATTTTGCACCGGCTTCCTTCCCCTATAAATTGAGGGCCATTCTCAACGACCCAAGGTTAATCCCCGGTGCCTAGCTCATCCAGAGGTCGTCCAAGCTCTTCTCCAAAGCCGTCCCGATGTCCAAAGGCGATCCGAAGTCAAGAGATCGATCCCGAGGTGAAGGAGAAGGCTCGATCCAGGTGTTCTGCATCAGCCAACTTCATCGACTTATGAAGAAAATCTTAGACTCCTTATACAAAAGTCTTCAACATAGAAGATGTTCATATCTTCGTCCTCTTTCATCTCCAACTTACGGTACTCAATTCCGACTTGCCATTTGTTCGTGGCGATTGCTACACTGAGGGCGCGCATCCAGGTTCTGTTTTCTATATCCGCCCAATTTCATAATTTTTACTGACTTCTACAGGAAGATTTAGGAGAAGACATCAACATATGAACTCTTTCTCTCTGAGTTCTCTGTCTACTCCAACAAACGTAACTCGATTCTGACATCGGGGTCGTCCGTAGCATCTTCTGCACCGAAGTCGCGCCAGAAGGGTGCAAAGCTACCCGAACCGGCCTTCTTCAACCAACTCGGCTTCAACTCAAGCCGATCCATTCCATAAGCTTCCTAAATTCATTTAACTCAGTTTATTTACTGTTTTAAAGCATATTTTAGTTCATTTTCTTCATTTTTACATAATCAAAAATACAAAAAAGGGGTTAAGGCTCACCCCGAACCCGGTGAGTCTAATTCCAATTGCTTCTTTCTTATATTCTCTCTACAGTTACTACACTTCCCATAGTTCTAATTATTTTATTTCACTTGGTTTATTGTTCTAGTTGCACAGGTTTATCAAGCTAGCACCAGTTGTGGACTCTTCTTCATCGGCCGGCCGAAGAATAAAAAGGTTGAACTCACATCCCTTTCTCCCACGCTAAGGTACACACGATCAACTTCTTAATTTACATCCCATAAAGCGGAGCCCGCGGCTCCTGGCGACCACATATTTCATGTTTTAATTTCATCTCCTCCTCACTCTTCTCCCACATGACCCGAACCATCTCCGGTGCTCGAGCGACGCCGTGAGATGAAAGTTCGGGGATCAATGTGAGTGTGGGACCGAGGTGAGGACATTTTACCGCTTTCCGAGTGTTTTCAATTCACTCTACTTTTTACCCCAATTCCATCCATCTTTCACCTTCTTTTTGAGGTGCCGATCCGGAACCCATTTTCGGAGTCGACAGCTTTCTGGCGACCACGGTGGGACAACCAATGTCTTCAACCGTGCTAGCTTGATTAATCCGTGCAACTAGTTGTTTTCCGATTTGGTTCCCGCGTGAACCGGCTTGTCCTTTAACCTTTACATGTTCATTTTACTCTTCCTTTAAGATTGTCCCCCATGTGGACTTGATTCACTTGTCTTTAATTTCAACCCGGTTCCCGCGCGAACCACTTTTCTTCTTATAAACCGGTTCCCGCGTGAACCACCTTTCTTTTCCAACTCGGTTCCCGCGTGAACCAACTTTTTTTCAGATTGGTCCCGCATGGACCTCTTTCTATTTTTCCAACTCTTACACCAGTTCCCGCGTGAAACACCTCTTTAAAGCACCTTTAGATTGGCCCCACGTGGCCCTCTTTCTATTTTTCCAACTCTTACACCGGTTCCCGCGTGAACCACCCCTTTCTTCATTAAAACCGGTTCCCGCGTGAACCAAACCCTTTTCTAAACCAGTTCCCGCGTGAACCAACTCACTTTCAGATCGGTCCCCGCGTGGACCACTCCTTTTCACCAATTAGATTGGCCCCACGTGGCCCTCCTTTCCTTTTTCCAATCAAACAAACCGGTTCCCGCGTGAACCACCCCTTTTCCTTCATAAACCGGTTCCCGCGTGAACCACCTACCTTTCCAAAACTCAGCTCCCGCGTGAGCCACTTTATTTTCAAATCGGTCCCCGCGTGGACCATCCTTTTACCTTTACTTCAGATTTGTCCCCAATTGGACACTCCAACACAAGCTGGTTCCCGCGTGAACCACCTTTTAGTTGCTAGTTGCTAGTTACTTGTTTACTTTATCATTGCTTGTCTTGTTTGCATTCACTTGCTTGGTTTATTTAATAGCTTTCATTCATGTTTGCATATTGATTGCTTCTTTTTCTCATACCCTCCATTTTTCATTTTTTGCATTAGCTTTTGTATCGGGTACCGGACTTGCTCCGATCCGTAGGGCATTCGAGGAGGGGGCTCTCTCTCCCAACACACCCTCACCCTCCAAACACCTTCTTGGTGGATTCTAACCTCTCTTCTGGGATATTCCTTCCTAGTTGATTTGGTTGTTTCCATCAAGACCTCCGTAAGTCCCCATCCATGGAGTATTCCTCTTCGCACGATTGGGCTGGTTGTACCACTTTCCAAAACCCGAAGAACCCAAGTACCTACTCGTGGTGATTGAGTGATAACCTTAGGTCTTGAAGATTGAAGCAATAGGAATCATACCTACTTGAGTGAACAATTGCTAACAATCTATCTAATCTAAGGTTTTAACCCAAAAATTGTCGAGTAGTCATTTTAAAACCTTGTTTGCATAACTTGCTTGCTCACAACAATTGAAAATAACCAAAAAATTCTTATTCTTTCAAAACACCTAAAACAAAAAAACAAAACAAAACAAAAAAACAAAAAAAAATCCCTTTTAATTTTTGTGTTCAACTTGCTTGCCAAACAATCAAATTGAAACCAAATCAAAATCAAACAAACAATCATAACCAAACAAAAAAATCTCTTTGCACTTACACCTTTCATTTGCTTTCTTTCAACCATTTTTTTTAAGAAAATTTGATAGGATGCCCATAACACTAAGGTCCGGAAGACACGTCGGGATGTCGGACTACTACGGCCAAGAAGAGGAGTACGAGACGGGTCACTACGAGCTTCAGCAACCCATGGTTCAACCAGATGGCCATGTTAATGCCGTGATGGAACCTGAGCTCCAAGATCCCGCTCACCGATCCGCCTCACATAGTATAGAACAAGCTCTCAAGGATCTATCTCTTCACCTTGATCCCGAGACCTTTGCAATTATCCAATCTACCACTAAGGGCAAGATGCCCGCCAATCAAGCTCCGATCAAGGGAAATCAAGCCCCCTCACCACCCCAACTGGCAGTCAGGCCCCTAATCATTTCTTCTCCTGGGCAACCCTGCCATGTCTCCACTCACCCCGTTGTGAGGCATTCACATAATACTGTTCCAATTCCTGCTTCCAACCTACCTCTTCCAACTCAATCACCTAAACACTTTGCTCCCGTGGCTCAGGAATCCAGCCTCACCCAGGCATTAATGAACAAACTCAACCAGATGGATAAGCGCTTTGAAGAAATGAGGCACCGTCTCGATTCTAAAGCCATCCCTGAAATCTCTGTCCCATCCTTCCCAGTTCTACACCTTCCTCCTTCAGAGATACCACTCTTCCAACGTTACAATGGGACTGGTAATCCTTTCAACCATCTAAAGAGCTTTCTCTACGACTCCGCATTCTGGAAAAATGACCGCAAAGCCCTTGCCTTCCTATTCCGTCGGTCATTGGAAGGATCCGTTCTGAACTGGTTCTATTCTCTTGATTCCATTGAGGCGGCAGATTTCGACATCGTCAAGGCAAAGTTTTTACAGAGGTACAAGGATCGGGTGGGACCAGTCTGCTCGATAACTGATTTAATTGCCGAAAAGATGAGGCCGGATGAGGACTTTCCCAGATTTGCTGATTGGTGGAGGGGAATGGCTGAGAGGCTAGTAGATACCATCTCAGAGGGGGAGTAGGTGAGGATGCTCATAGGGAACACCACGCCCAACCTTCGCAATCTCCTGATCATGCACCGCCCAACAACCATGAGTGAGTTGTGTGATAGCACCCGCTACCTCCAAGCCCACTTTAAGGACGCATCCATGATCAACCCGTTCGACACCAATCCCCGTAACACTAGAAAGCCTACACCTGTAGGACCCACCACCGAAGGGGTAGTAAACAATGAGAGCATCAATGCCATGGGTAACCAGGGTGGGTATCGCCAAAGCCAATACCGTAACCCACCACCCAATCAACAATACCGCCCAGCTCCTCAACCAGCTCCTCAGCCCCAGCAACAACTTGCATACAACCGAGCACCACCACAGCAACCCACCTACAACCGAGCGCCCCAGCAACCAAATGTCTACAACCGAGCGCCTCAACAACAACATGTCTACAACCGACCCCAACCACAACAACAAGCCTACAACCAAGTGCCACCACCGGCCAACCGACCTAGGAGGGGGGACCCAAGAGAGAATACTATCCTCAACTGCCATTCCCCCTCACCGATATCTTTAATGCATTGATGGCTGAACAGCAGTTGGAACTTCCAAAGGAGAGAGAAGGATGTCCAGCAAATGTTGACACAACAAAGTACTGCGTTTATCATCGGTATCCCGGGCACACGGTGGATGTATGTTTTCAGTTTAAAGACTACATTCATGACCTCAATGATCAGGGGAACATTGACTGGGCACAGATGGGAGAATCCATACAAGCGATGAAGGCACGTCAGAATCAATCACGGCGACAGCAAGCACAATAGCAGCCCGGCCTGGGCATAGTCCAAGATCCGCTCCCGGTACATGCACCCATACAAGCACCGGCACCAGCACCACCAAACCAACGACTCGGCCTCGTCCACTCCGCCATCGAGGAGTCAACCCACCATTCCCAGGGTTGGCAGGTCGAGGATCAAATCACCTCCATGCCCGCCATACCAACCCCACCTACAAACCGCACCATACTCTTCATACCGAGAGCTGCCCCCAGCACACAAACTACCCAAACACCACTACCCTCACCAACCATTAACTCTCCACGGCGCTTAATCATTAGACCACCACCAGCCTCCCAACCAGCACCCCCACCCTCACCCCAACCTAACCCCCCAACCACCATTAATCCTCCGCGGCGTCTAATCATTAGACCGCCACCAACACCCCGTACATCACCTAACCTACCGATCCACCGCCACCCCACGACCCCTCATCATTAGACCATCACCACCAACACCCCAACCATCACCCAACATACCGGCCTCCACCAATCCACGACCCCTCATCATCCGATCCTCACCACCCCTACCTACCATGGGCTCCTCAACCTACCAACCAACCCTACCATCACCATCATCACCACTTCCCCCTACCACGCTGGCGCCGGTACTTCGTAGCGGGAGGATGTTCCAAAGGGTCTTCCCCCAGGCCGGGATGCAACCACAGGAGCAAGTAGAAGAGGAGGTAGTGGAAGAACCGTTGCCCGGCATGGCATATGACCTATTGAAGCATCTGGACAATATGCCGGCATGGATTTCAATTCTGGAGCTGATAAAGAGGTCAAAGAACCATCAGGACATTCTACAACAATATTTGCAGCGGGTCATGGTCAATGAGGACCTCCCGCCCGAAAAGATCATTACTGTCCTGACCCCGAGAAGTGAACATCCGGCACTCACATTTACACAGGAGGAGTTGGCACGGCCAGAGATCAGAAAGTATGCCTTGCGTGTTGCAGTAGTCATCCGAGGCGTGGAGATTAAATCTTGCTTGATTGACACCGGAGCGTCGATAAATGTCATGCCGCCAGAAACATTGCAACTTTGCGGCATCTCCGATGAAGAAATCGAGCCTTCTGCCGTCACGGTGACCGCATATGACAACTCCCGGAAGCCGGCACGAGGGGTGGTTTTGTTGGAAATAGGGCTCGGGCCGTGTGCTGTCACCACCGAGTTTCACGTTCTAGAATTGGACCCTACATTCAAAGCTATCTTGGGACGCCCATACCTTGAGGCAATAGGAGCTGTTGCCTCCACTAATCATCAGTGTCTGAAGTTCCCATACAAGGGCCAGGTGATTAAAGTAACCAACATCCCCATTCTGAATGACGTGGATGACTCCTCTTCTGCACTGCCAATATCAAAATTTGTCCAACCGTTGGTTTCCACTATAGAGCTGCCCGAGGTCATGATGTTAACAACGCCTCCAGATACAGTTGCATGGCGGATGATGAAAGGGATGGGCTATCAGCCAGGAAAGGGGTTGGGAAAGGAGCTGCAGGGGGTTGTGCACCCCATTAAAGACGTACAAAGACCAAAGAGACACGGGCTTGGCTATGAGCCCAATTTCACATCGAGGATGGTCTACCGGCCAAAAAATGCCATGGGACTCCAAAAATTCTTTATCAAAGGGGAGACCATGATGATGGCCCGGGACAAAGAAGAAGAACCGGTCAAGTGGAAGAAGGCACCAGAGCAAGAGGAGGAAGTGGACAGCCTGAGTTCATCTTTGGCTCGATTGTTCATAGAGGAGGAAGAACTAGTCGAGGGCAAGTCCATCTCTAAACAACTTGTCCACTCGAACCCACCTACAAACAACATCCCGTGTGAGCCGTATCCTACGGTCACGTATTTCAAAATCCTCACTCTATCCCTCTTGGATTCACTTGATGGGCTATCTAGCCCAATTCCTACTTCTAGTCCAAAATGGCCACCTGAACTGATCACTGGGCCTGAGATCCCATTCAAATCTTCTTACTCCATTGGGCTTCTATGCCCATTCCAATCCAACAACCTTGGGCCCGCTTGCCCACAAGTCGGGCCCACGTGCCCTTTAGATTTATTTTCTTGCTTTGGGCCCGCGTGCCCACCATTCGGGCCCACGTGCCCCTTAGATCTTTTCACTAGCTTTGGGCCTATCTGCCCATTTCTTGTCATCATCGGGCCCACGAGCCCATTTTTCTCCCATTTTCTTAACCTTTCTATTTCTGCTCGAGCCCCATCGGCTCATTCTCTTTTTGTTATTGAAAATACCCAAAATACCAAAAAAAAACGTCCTCTCGCAAACTCAGTTTTCCATTGAGGAGACGTCTCTACTTGTCTCGGAGGGTGCTCCCAACCAGGGACCCTTCTTCTCCAACTCACTGATCGATCTGCTCGATCCTTCACCCATTGTAAATACCACCTTTTCAATTCCGTCTTCTTTAGGAGTAGTTAGGGTAGGAAAGAAGAAAACTCGAGGTAAACGTGTTCCAGAGAGATATCTCCAACAAATAGCTCAAAAATGCAAGGAATGTGCAAGGCTGCCTAGGTTTTTGGAAAATGCTATCCAGCTTGACGAAATCCAGTATGAGGATGAATTCAATGTAGATCATACACTGGGAGTTTACGAGGTTTTATCAGAAAAGGATCCTGATTTCGAGGATGAAATTGAGGACTTGGCTGATGCGTATGCATCTGGACTTAAAAGGTTTGAAGAACCATTAGCCACGGTGGATGAACCGACAAAAGAATTGAATCTCGGAACACCGAAAGATCCCAAGACAGTCCTCCTAAGTGCAAACCTCACTCTCACTGAGAAACATAGTTTAATTGAAATTTTGGAAGAATATAAGGACACATTTGCATGGACATACGAAGACATGCCGGGGTTAGACAACTCTTTGGTTGAACATCGTTTAACTTTGAAACCTGGAGCTACCCTGGTCAAACAAAAATTAAGGAGATTCCACCCTGATGTTGCACTTAAGATGAAAGAAGAGGTTGACAAGTTACATCAAGCAAGATTCATTAAGGTCGTCCTTTATCCGCAATGGGTGGCAAACATAGTCCCTGTCATGAAGAAAGATGGTAGAGTTCGGATCTGTATAGACTTCAGGGACTTGAACCGAGCGTGTCCTAAAGATGACTTTCCTCTACCACATATTGATGTACTGGTTGATAACACTGCTGGATTCGAGATGTTGTCATTCATGGATGGCTATTCGGGTTATAACCAAATCCGGTTGGCTGAAGAGGACCAGGAGAAGACCTCGTTCACTACACCTTGCGGAACCTACTGCTATGTTGTCATGCCCTTTGGACTGAAGAATGCTGGTGCTACCTATCAGACGGCAATGATGGATATCTTCCATTACATGATGCATACCCTTGTAGAGGTGTACGTGGATGACCTCGCCGTTAAGTCCAAAAGCCGAGAAGATCACTCAGAAGTGTTGAGAGAGGTCTTGCAAAGGGCTAGGGAATATAAATTGAAGATGAACCCAAAGAATCGTCCTTCTATCACCCGAGGGTGTCACCATTCCACAGGCATTTCAGCTTGACTTCCCAGCAACCAACAATATAGCTGAATATGAAGCCTTGCTGGCCGGGCTGGAGGCTGCTCATTTCTATGGTGCCACGGAATTAAGGGTGATAGGTGATAGCCAACTAATCCTTCTCCAAGTCCTAACCAAATACCGAACTTCTCATCAGAACCTCAAACCTTACCAAGAACTCACCTCTTGCTACATCAAACTCTTTTCGAAACTCACTTTTGTCCATGTTCCTCGAGCTCAGAACATCCTTGCTGATGCCCTAGTCTCCTTAGCTTCATCTCTGTCAGTCCCGCTAGGTGGACAGGTGCGGACTATCCATGTCCGTAGGAGGTCGATACCGGCGATTAAAGATGGTCGATTTCTAAAAGTCAAGGAGAGATTTGGCAGGAAGGAATATCTAGAGCAGAAAGAGGAGATTTCACTAATCGAGTTGGAAGAGTTAGATGAGGGTGAGAGGCCTTGGTTTGATGAGATCGCAAGGTATTGTCAAGATCAGACATATCCACCTGGATCAAATGCAAAAGAAAAGAAGGCCATCAGGAGAGTATCCTAGAGGTATACCATCCTAGGAGGGGTGCTCTACAAGAGGAGACTGAGCGGAATTTTATTGAGATGCGTTGATGAAGAAGAGGCAGAATTGGTGCTTAAGGAAGCACATTCTGGGGTCTGTTAGGGCCATGTCAATGCTCAAGCTCTTGCCAAGAAAATCATCAGGCAGGGTTATTATTGGCCAACCCTAGAAGAGGATTGCTCCATCTTTGTCCGGCACTGTCATTCTTGCTAACTCCATGCTGACAAGATCCATTCTCCCGCATCTTCTCTTCATCCGATTCATGTCCCATGGCCCTTCGCCATGTGGGCTTTTGACATCATTGGCCCTCTAAGTGATCTTAACTCTGAAATCCATTCCAAATCGTTCATCCTGACGGCAACAGAGTACTTCACCAAGTGGGAAGAAGCGGAAGCGTTCATAGAGATCAAGGCATCAACACTGTGCTCCTTCATCAAACACAACATCATCGCCAGGTTCGGGATACCCAACGACATTATCACCGACAACGGACCGCAATTTCTCTCTCAAGATCTGCGTGATCTTTGCAACAGGTACCGCATTGCATTGCATCATTCATCTTCTTATTAGCCGCAAGGCAACAGTCAAGTAGAAGCCACCAACAAAACTTTGATTAAAATCATCAAGAAAACCTGCAAGTCTAGCAAGTTCGCAGACTGGCCAGATAAGCTTGTAGATGCCCTATGGGCTTATCGTACTTCTGTATGGACCCCCACTGGTCAAACCCCGTATGCTCTCACATATGGGATGGAAGCAGTGGTCCCGTACGAAGTACTCCTTCCATCACTCCGAGTTCAACTCGATAGGGACATCCCTGTCGATGAGAGACGAGAATCTCTTCTTGCACAACTTGAACTCCTAGATGAAAGAAGGTTGGCCGCTTCCGAGCATGCCCGGACTTATCAGAACCGATTGAAAAGATTTTATCAAAAGAGGGTGGTAGAGAGAAAGTTTGAGATCGGTGAGATGGTAGTCAAACGTATATTCGTTAAGCCAGGTGGTCCCCGCTCCAAGTTACAACCTAACTGGGAAGGGCCTTTTGTTATAACTGAAAAATATCCAGGCAATGCATATGAGCTAACCAACGCCGATGGAGAAAAATTGAACCATCCATGGAATGGCGTTTACCTCAAAAAATATTTTCCTTAGAAAAGAAAATGGAGAATTTTTGGTATGATATTAAGTCATCAATCCAAGGGTGTTAGCTAAAAGTCAAGGGTAGGCATCACCTTGCACACACAACACCTCTCGATCCCAGAATCTAGATAGCCCAACACTCGAGAGAGGCAAGGTAGAACCCTGAAGGCGGAAAGGAAACCTTACCCTATTATCTTCTATTCAGTCCAAGATAGGTGAAGGGGACTAGAGGAGGATAGTATCAAAAATGCCCGCCGCCTTAGTAGGAGGCCATCTCATAGGGTGCAAAAGGGTGCCAAAAGATGGGCAATCAACCCCACAGGTTTAAACAAATATGGGCCTGTCTGAATGAGTACCCGGAAGAATAGAAAATGAAAAAAAGGCACCAAAAGATGGGCAATGACCCCACAGGTCAAAGACTTGTCTAAGTAAGTGCCACATGTAGAAAAGACCCGAAGAGGCCGAACCCCAACGGGCAATTTGGACATGAGTAGAGAAACCCTCCTCGACATCCCCAAATCCTGTCAAAGACTTCCTCTATTATTCTTCCATCTTAAAACCCCCAGGGTAGGGTAAACTGTCCAAACTCAGGGGGAATCCAAACCGATCAAGAGAAGAGGGCAAGAAAGATTTTGGGTAGGGAACCTTATTCACACGTGGTGCTTATTACTTGAATCTAGATCAACACTCAAAAATCGATGAATGGTCTCGATACTGGCACATTCTCCACAAAAATCCAAAAAACATGAATATTTCCAAAAAAATCCAAAAAAATCAAATATTTTCAAAAATTCAACTTTTTTTGAATATTTTCGAAAATCCAAAAAAAAAGTTGAATATCTTCAAAAATAAAAAAATGAATATTTTCTAGAAAAAATGCATCATTTAGCTTGGAATAACCTTGATTTTTGCCTTTGCTAGCATTCATGTTTATTTTTATGTCTTGCATGTTTCATTTCTGCATCGCATATTTATCTTGATTATCACCGCATTAAGAGGGCTCCTCCCTTTGACCTAAGTCAAAGTTGGCCACAATAGGCAAATGGATGAGTCGTTGTGAAGATATAATCCTCTTTTATCAAGTGTTTTCAAGGACTTTAAAATAAGAGGAGAAGGTTCTCTCAACGACAGTCAAGGCAGACAACAATAGGCAAAGCGATAAGCCATGGTGAAGATTTAATCCCCTTCATTAAGCATTTCAGGATCCTGAGATCAAGAAGGGAGCAACTCTCGCCATAGCAGGTAAGCACTCTTAACTTTTACCTTGTCTGTCATTTTGTGCATTCTACCTGGTTGATAAGGCTGCCCCCCTTGACATATAAGCAAGGCAAGATGACAATAGGCTAGGGGGTAAGCCATAGAACAGATTTAACCCCTTTATTGAGTTTTTCAGAAAAGAAATACGAGTTAAGGAAGGGGAAATCTCGCCAACAGGTAAGTTTCTTAACCTTGTTGTCTTCTTTATTAACAGTTACTATCTTCAAGAGGCTTCCGCCCCTTGACAAGGCAATTTTCTGAAACAAGGTAAATTTCTATTGAATTTTCACTCAAACTTGATATAAAATTCATTATTTATTCAAAATAAAAACAACATGGCCGACAAGTTAAAGTAGGAAAAGAAGACTCTCAGGCAAGTAGAAGCTTCAACGCGGAGATGTAGCGGCGCTTCCGGTCAGGGTCCTCCTCAATCAGGAGGCCTGGGCGGCACACCCGACTCGTCTCCCACAAGGCAATGGCTGAGATCGCCTCCTCCTCGTCATCCGCTGAGCCAAGCTGCCTTCCCTTGATAGGTGGAAAGTGGGATAGCTTGGGCAACTCGTACCGAGGCAAGCCGATTTGAGAGTGGAAACGGTGAGCTTTGTACAACACGAAGGCCGAACCCGTAACCAGGCGGAGATCAACGCCGGGCACAAAGCACACCTGGAAGTCCTTCTGCATCAGGGCAGCATAAGAGTGCAAGAAGCTAGAATGGTTCATGGAGGCAAAGTGAGCACGCCAGTCCGGCCTCTTCTTCACTGATGCACACCTATTGGCGATTCTCTCGCCGAAGCCAAGTGCATCGGCATATGGGAACAAGGGGCTACGGCGGAAGAGCTGCGACCTGGTGGAAACCTCATCGGCTGGATCGAACTTAAAGTGAAGATTGGCCTAGCAAGCCAGTAGAAGCGCACTGCCGAAGGGAGGACGGCCCACGCAAGCTGCGGACAGTCCGCAGTACAAGTAGCCCAGAAATGAAGGCCCCAACCGCGCACCGCTCCAGATGCCGCGGATGCATGAAAGTTGATCAACCTCTATGAAACCATCCTCCGCAGAAAACAAGAACACCGCAGCAAGGCAAGCCGTGAAACCCTTTGCACCGCGCAGAATCCGGTCCTCGTCCAGACCAGGAGCCGTCAGAAGAGAGATTGTCCAAGCCGCCAACTTGGGAACACTGATTCGCTTGCCGGCTATCAAGGTGCTAATATGCCAAGCCTCGAAAAAATCCTGCAAGAATTCCAAGCAAGAGAGGGGTCCTGAAGGGATGAACATACCTTCAGTCTCTCCCTTCTTAGTCCGAGGAAGGCCGAGAAGGAGTTCTGCCTCTTCAAGGAGAACTGTACACTCAAAGCTGCCAAACACAAACGTATGAGTGTCGGGGTGCCACAACTCAACAAGAGCTCCCATCAAACCGAAGTCAAGGGAGTAGCTTGAATATTGCTTGGCATGGATCAAGAGCCCGGTTAAGCCCCAATCTCGAAGAATTGCTCTGACCGACAAGCCGAGGACGTCAAGCAAGACAGAAAGCCAGGGAGGAGAGAAATACCGGCGAGGCCCAGGGAAGTTTGGGTAATCCTACACCCAAACAGGAGGTAAGATAAAATTTTTAAGAAAAAGAAGAAGAAGAGAGTGGCTGAAAGCTAAAATTGGCAGCAAACTTACCAAGTCGGCACCGATTCTGGCCTTTAGATAACCCGGGATGCTTGAAATACCTCGAACTGAGTCAACACGCTGCTTTTTAAAAAGAGGAGCCATCCTGGGTGTTGGTAGGACGATCTGGTCGTCCTAAGAGGTGTTTATATAGGGGAAATCGGTCCCGATTTGAATCGGATTCAGATCCGATCAAAACAGGAAACTGGGATCGAACGCGCCCCCGAGGTGGGGGCGTGCAGGCCGTGCCCCCAAACCTAAGGTGCGTAGGCCGCGCCCCCGATCTGAGGGCGCGCAGGCCACGCCCCCAGTTCGGGGGCACGTTCGGTCAAATTCTTTGAAAATTTCTCAAAGAATTCAGAAAAATTCAGAAAAATTTAAGAATTTTTTTTAAAATCAAATACATTTATGTTTGATCTTTATTAAGGTCGAGTGAACATCATTGTTCATTCAGAACTAACATTTTGATGAAAGACAGGAATTGCTCGCGGAAACAGAAGAACGGACATGGGAAACCCCCATAACTTGCCGACTTGCATATATGTCGATAGTCGTGTGTTATTATCTTATGCATTATTTGTTGAAGACCATGAGCACGGAGAAGACTTGACCCAGGATCCCCTTCATCAAAATCTACGAAGGTCGGGTCATCTCTAATGCTCACGGATAAGCCAAATTTGTGCTGTGAGGGACGATAGTTCCCGAATGGGTATCTTGACCTCATAGACAATCTATATCTTCAACTATTTGTTATACAAGTTTGTTTTTGTTTTCTTGAGACCAACATGCATCATGTAGCAATAATTTCATTACATTTTATTTTGTCATTGCAAACATCATTTCCTAAAACTTCACCTTCTCACTCTCTCAATCATTCTAAACCCCACCGTGTTTTCTAATCCCATCGTGTTCTCTAATCCCACCATGATCTCTAGTCCCACCAACCTCTCTAATATCCCACCGTGTCTATTAATCCCACCGTGTTCGGTAATCACTTTGTGCCCTCAAATCTTTCATTTCTTTTCCCCACTGTAGCCATTTCAACTTCTTTGCTATTCGTCCCACCATGGCAGCCAATTCGTCCTGCCAAGGGCCTTCTATTTGATCAGAACTTGCACAGTCATTATCTTCACGGTCTATGCTTAAACATTTGCCTTTCGGAATCTGAGATCATTCCATTCCGAATTGAATCTTGTCTCTTGAAAGACTTAAATGAATCTAAGAGCCTGAATGTGCTCGATTGGTATTCTTTTACTTTTTCAAAACAAATCTCTTTTTAAACTTTAGCCCGTCACAATACAGGAACACCGCAAAGATCGGGTTACCGGTTGATGATGAACCTACGAACCCATGTTTCGGGGACTCCCCACCGCGTTGGGGGTTGGCTATTCTTCTCTCGTGCCAATGGCACATCTCTTACCAATCGAACATAAGAAGACTTGATGAAACATGGCGGTTAACCAGGAGACTTGAGGAGATCCGTCTTGCCGAATCTGGTCGTTAAGCATGTCTATATCTACACCTTGATGCCACATTTTCAGTCCATCACCATTTCGCTCCACTACATTCCACTACGATCCATCTCGCTTCGCTACGCTTTCTCTACGTTTCACTTCATTCCGCTACATGCCATTCCCTTGCAAAGCCGACATCAAGGCGAGGCAAGTTGTAGACACGCCAAATTGACTTGATTCGGGGCCCCATACTCTTATTCCATAGGCGATATCCTTTATTTGACCGTTATCTGATCCGGATTATCTCGTGGACATGAGCTAAGGACATCGGTGAAGCCCCTTGTGAGTTGAGAATGGACCGATGATTTCCGGAATATTGCCGAAACCTTCAAGCCAGAGCCACACGTGAACTGTAAAAATATAAAGCCTGCTCGATGACCAACCTTGAATGGTCCATAATTGAAGGTCTCGGGGGTCCCACGTGTGTTCCGTGATATTTAGGGTTTCTGAGAGGTCATTTCGATAGTCGTCAGTCAATGATGGCTTTCGTTACGGCTTTTTCGATTTGTACTGACACGGCTATCCTGGACCACGCGTTAGGCCTTTCCGGTCATCACCGGGTCTTTTTGGGTCATCTGGGTCGATTCTAGCAGAATATTTTCATCAATCATGGCCATACGTCCCGTTCGGTCAATTTTAGGGTTTCCCGGCTTTTTCGATGTTCGGTTCACGTTTACCAGGTTAATCTCAGATTTTCTTGATGACTTCGGGTTTTCCAATCGTACCGGACTTGTTCTGGCATCATTTTAAGTCATCCCAAGTTGACCCGAGATTTCTCAATCGGAACCGTGCTCTTTCGGATCTTCGCCCCGGGTTTCGGCTTTCCGCGAGAGGGTAAACCGGTAGAAATCCCCGTGTGAACATCTCGGGAGTCATGCCGGCTGGTTTACCGACTTGAGGAGGTTCGGCTTAAGGTCCTCTTTCCAACGCAACAAACGGGAGCCGAATCGGACATCCCGTTTGCAAGATACGGCTCGCGGAACACGCACGCAGTAGAGAGAGTCTACCACGCCCCCGCTCCCTTTGAAAGAGAAGGGCGCGCCCTCAACCCGGGGGCACGCCCTGCGCGCCCTCAAACCGGGGGCACGTCCTGCGCGCCCCCAGTTCCTTTGAAAAGCAGGGGCGTGGTCAGTTTCTTTAAATCGGAATTTGCCCCGATTAGCACCTTCTAAACCGGATTTTTGGAAGGTTTCCAGGGTTTATTTTCGATTATTTGTACCGCGCCCCCGGTTCGAGGGTGCGTTACGTATGTCAAGTCGATTTTTAGCAATTTCCAGAAGTTTCCGTCGATTTTTAGCAGTGAGACGCGTAACGCACCCCCGCTTCCTTTGAAACAGGGGGGTGCGCAGACTGCGCCCCCGAACTGGGGGCGCGCCCTGCGCGCCCTTGGTTTGAGGGCGCGCCCTGCGCGTCCTCGTCCTCTTTGAAACGCGGGGGCGAGGTCGGTCCAGTTTCCAAATTTTGCACCGGCTTCCTTCCCCTATAAATTGAGGGCCATTCTCAACGACCCAAGGTTAATCCCCGATGCCTAGCTTGTCCATAGGTCGTCCAAGCTATTCTCTAAAGCCGTTCCGACGTCCAAAGGCGATCCGAAGTCAAGAGATCGATCCCGAGGTGAAGGAGAAGGCTCGATCCGGGTGTTCTTCATCAGCCAACTTCATCGACTTCTGAAGAAAATCTGAGACTCCTTCTGCAAAAGTAAGATTTTCATATCTTCGTTCTCTTTCATCTCCAACTGACGGCACTCAATTCCGACTTGCCGTTTGTTCGTGGCGATTGCTACACTGAGGGCGTGCATCCAGGTTCTGTTTTCTATATCAGCCCACTTTCATAATTTTTACTGACTTCTACAGGAGGATTTAGGAGAATATATCAACATATGAACTCTTCCTCTCTGAGTCCTCTGTCTACTCCAACAAACGGAACTCGATTCTGACATTGGGGTCGTCCGTAGCATATTATGTACCGAAGTCGCGCCAGAAGGGTGCAAAGCTACCCGAACCGGCCTTCTTCAACCAACTCGGCTTCAACTCAAGCCGATCCATTCCATAAGCTTCCTAAATTCATTTAACTCAGTTCATTTACTGTTTTAAAGCATATTTTAGTTCATTTTCTTCATTTTTACATAATCAAAAATACAAAAAAAAGGGTTAAGGCTCACCCCGAAGCCGGTGAGTCCAATTCCAATTGCTTCTTTCTCATATTCTCTCTACAGTTACAACACTTCCCATAGTTCTAATCATTTTATTTCACTTGATTTATTGTTCTAGTTGCAAAGGTTTATCAAGCTAGCACCGGTTGTGGACTCTTCTTCATCGGCCGGCCGAAGAAGAAGAAGGTTGAACTCACATCCCTTTCTCCCACGCTAAGGTACACACGATCAACTTTTTAATTTACATCCCATAAAGCGGAGCCCGTGGATCCTGGCGACCACATCTTTCATGTTTTAATTTCATCTCCTCCTCACTCTCCTCCCACATGACCCGAACCATCTCCGGTGCTCGAGCGACGCCGTGAGATGAAAGTTCGGGGATCAATGTGAGTGTGGGACCGAGATGAGGACATTTTACCACTTTCCGAGTGTTTTCAATTCACTCTACTTTTTCCCCCAATTCCATCCATATTTCACCTTCTTTTTGAGGTGCCGATCCGGAACCCGTTTTCAGAGTCGACAGGGGACGAGTCGGGTGTGCCACTCAGGCCTCCTAATTGAGGAGGACCCCAACCGGAAGCGCCGCTACATCTCCGACTTGAAGCCTTTGCTTTCCTGAGAGTCTTCTTTTCCTGCTTTAACTTGTCAGACATTTTGTTTTTATTTTGAATAAACAATGAATTTTTTATAGGAGGTTTGAGTGAAAATTCAATAGAAATTTACCTTGTTTCAGAAAATTGCCTTGTCAAGGGGTGGAAGCCTCTTGAAGATGGTAACTGTTAATAATAAAGAAGACAATATGGTTAAGAAACTTACATGTTGGCGAGATTTCCCCCTCCTTGACTTGTGTTTCTTTCCTGAAATACTTAATAAAGGGGTCAGATCTGCTCTATGGCTTACCCCCTTGCCTATTGTCATTTTGCCTTGCTTACATGTCAAGGGGGGTAGCCTTATTAATCAGGTAGAATAAATAAATGACAAGGTAAAAGTTAAGAGAACTTACCTGATATGGCGAGTGTCACTCCCTTCTTGATTCTTAGAATCCTAAAACACTTAATCAAAGAGGATTAAATCTTCACCATGACTCATCTCTTTGCCTATTGCTTTCTGCCTTGACTTAGGTCAAAGAGAGGAGCCTTCTTAACAAGGTGTAAAAATAACCTAAATGACCGAAATAAAATGGCTAAGAGAACTTACTTGTCGTTGATAAAACCTTCCTCTCTTACTTTAAAGTTCCTGAAAACACTTGATAAAAGAGGATCAGATCTTCACAACGACTCATCCCTTTGCCTACTACGGCCAACTTTGACTTAGGTCAAAGGGAGGAGCCCTCTTAATGGGGTGATAATGAAGATAAATATGCAATGCAGAAATGAAACGTGCAAGACATAAGAATAAATATGAATGCTAGCAAAGATAAAAATCAAGGTTATTCCAAGTTAAATGATGCATTTTTTTGGATTTTTAGAAAATATTCAATTTTATTTGAAAATATTCATTTTTTTGGATTTTTGAAAATATTCATTTTTTTTGGATTTTTGAAATTATTCATTTTTTGGATTTTTGTGGAGAATGTGCCAGTATTGAGACAATTCATCGATCTTTGAGTGTTAATCAAGATTCAAGCGATAAACACCACGTGTGAATAAGGTTCCCTACCCAGAATCTTTCTTGCCCTCTTCTCTTGATCGGTTTGGATTCCTTTTGAGTTTGGATAGTTTACCCTACCCTAGGGTTTTAAGATGGAAGAATAATAGAGGATGTCTATGATAGGATTTGAGGGTGTTGAAGGGCGTTTCTCTACTAATGCCCAAATTGCCCGTTGGGGTTTGGCCTCTTCGGGTTTTTTTCTACATGTGGCACTTACATAGACAAGTCTTTGACCTGTGGGGTCATTGCCCATCTTTTGGTGCCTTTTCTTCATTTTATATTCTTCCGGGTACTCATTCAGACAGGCCCATATTTGTTTAAACCTATGGAGTTCATTGCCCATCTTTTGGCACCCTTTTGCACCATAGGAGACGGCCTCCTACTGAGGCGGCGGGCATTTTCGATACTATCCTCCTCTAGTCCCCTTCACCTATTTCGGACCGAATAGAAGAGAATAGGGTAAGGTTTCCTTTTCGCCTTCAGGGTTCTGCCTTGCCTCTCTCGAGTGTTGGGCTATCTGGATTCTGGGATCGGGAGGTGTTGTGTGTGCAGGGTGATGTCTACCCTTGTCCTCTAGCGAACACTCTAGGATCGATGACTTGATATCATACTAGATATTCTCTATTTTTATTTTTTAAAGAAAATATTTTTTGAGGTAAACGCCGTTCCATAGATGGTTCAATTTTTCTCCATCGGCGTTGGTTAGCTCATATGCATTACCTAGATATTTTTCAGTTATAAGAAAAGGCCCTTCCCAGTTAGGTTGCAACTTTGAGCGGGGACCACCCGGCTTAACGAATATGTGTTTTACTACCATCTCGCCGATTTCGAACTTTCTCTCTACCACCCTCTTTTAATAAACCTTTTCAATTGGTTCTGATAAGTCTAGGCATGCTCGGAGGTGGCCAACCTTCTTTCATCTGGGAGTTCAAGTTGTGCAAGGAGAGATTCTCTCCTCTCATCGACAGGGATGTCCCTATCGAGTTGAACTCGGAGTGATGGAAGGAGTACTTCGTATGGGACCACCACTTCCATCCTATATGCAAGAGCATACGGGGTTTGACTAGTGGGGGTCCGTACAGAAGTACGATAAGCCCATAGGGCATCTACAAGTTTATCTGGCCAGTCTGCGAACTTGCTAGACTTATAGGTTTTCTTGATGATTTTAATCAAAGTTTTGTTGGTGGCTTCTACTTGACCATTGCCTTGCGGGTAATAAGGAGATGAATGATGCAATGCAATGTGGTACCTGTTGCAAAGATCACGCAGATCTTGAGAGAGAAATTACGGTCCGTTGTCTGTGATGATGTCACTGGGTATCCCGAACCTGGCGATGATGTTGCATTTGCTGAAGGAGCACAACGTTGATGCCTTGATCTCCACGAACGCTTCCACTTCTACCCACTTGATGAAGTACTCTGTTGCCGTCAGGATGAATGATTTGGAACAGATTTCAGAGTTAAGATCACTTAGAGAGCCAATGATGTTGAAAGCCCACATGGCGAAGGGCCATGGGGCATGAATCAGATGAAGGAAAGATGCGGGAGAATGGATCTTGTCGGCATGAAGTTGGAAAGAATGACAGTGCCTAACAAAGATGGAGCAATCATCTTCTAGGGTTGACCAATAATACCCCTGCCTGATGATTTTCTTGGCAAGAGCTTGAGCATTGACATGGCCCCCACAGACCCCGAAATGTGCTTCCTTAAGCACCAATTCTACCTCTTCTTCATCAACGCATCTAAGCAAGATTACACTCAAGCTCCTCTTGTAGAGCATCCCTCCTAGGTTGGTATACCTCTGGGATACTCTCCTGATGGCCTTCTTTTCTTTTGCATTTGATCCAGGTGGATATGTCTAATCTTGACACTACCTTGCAATCTCATCTAACCAAGGCCTCTCACCCTCATCTAACTCTTCCAACTCCACTAGAGAAATCTCCTCTTTCTGCTTTAGATGTTCTTTCCTGTCAAATCTCTCCTTGACCTTCAGAAATCGACCATCCTTAATCGCCGGCATCGAGCTTCTACGGACATGAATAGTTCGCACCTGTCTACCTAGCGGGACTGATAGAGATGAAGCTAAGGAGGCTAGGGCATCAGCAAGGATGTTCTGAGCTCGAGGAACATGGACAAAAGTGAGTTTGGAAAAGAGTTTGATGTAGCAAGAGGTGAGTTCTTGGTAAGGTTTGAGGTTTGGATGAGAAGTTTGGTATTTGGTTAGGACTTGGAGAAGGATTAGTTGGCTATCACCTATCACCCTTAACTCCGTGGCACCATAGAAATGAGCGGCCTCCAGTCCGGCCAGCAAGGCTTCGTATTCAGCTATATTGTTGGTTGCTGGGAAGTCAAGCTGAAATGTCTGTGGAATGGTGACACCCTCGGGTGATAGAAGGACAATTTATATTCCCTTACCATGTGAATTCAGAGCCCCGTCAAAATATAATGTCCAAATATGGGAAGATCGGATCAACATTAGTTCGTCATCCGGGAGCTCCGACTGGACCAGGTCAAAGAGGGGTATAGGGTGATGGGCTAGATGTTCGGCAATGGCATAGCCCTTAATCACCTTCTGGGGGACATAGGTGATATCAAACTGGGAAAGGAAGCTTTGCCAACGACCTAACCGATCAGTTAGAACAGTTTTCTCTAGAAGAAATTTGATGGGATTGATGCGGGCAATAAGATTGAACTCATGAGCTAAGAAATAGTGTTTAAGCTTCTGAACTACCCAGACTAGTGCAGCATAGGTCTTCTCCACTACAGTATACTTTTGCTCACATGGATCAAAGATCTTTGACAAGTAGTCAGTTGCCCTCTCTTTCCCTTCTGCATCCACTTGTGCAAGGACTGCCCCAAGAGAATTCTCCAAAATCGAGATATATAGAACTAAGGGCTTGCCAGGGACTGGTGGTCTAAGCACAGGGGGACTAGCCAGGTATCTTTTCAAACCATCGAATGCATCCTGGCACTTCGAATCCCATTTGAACTCGGCCCCCGCCTTGGTAAACTCATAGAAAGATTTACACCTTTGGGAGTGTTGTGAGATGAACCGGCGGACAAACTGTAGCCTCCCGATTAATCCTCTAAGTTCTTTCATATTTCTTGGAGGAGGCATTCCAATGATTGCCTTGGCCTTTTTTGGGTCGATCTCTATGCCCCTTTTGCTCACTATGAACCCCAACAGTTTTCCTGAGGATACTCCAAACGTGCATTTCTTTGGGTTCTTCTTCAATTTATACTCCCTAGCCCTTTGCAAGACCTTTCTTAACACTTCAGGATGATCTTCTCGGCTTTTGGACTTAACGACCAGGTCATCCACGTACACCTCTACAAGGATATGCATCATGTCACGGAAGATAGCCATCATGGCCCTCTGATAGGTAGCACCAGCATTCTTCAGTCCAAAGGGCATGATGACATAGCAGTAGGTTCCCCAAGGTGTGGTGAACGAGGTCTTCTCTTGGTCCTCTTCGGCCAACCGGATTTGATTATAACCAGAATAGCCATCCATGAATGACAACATCTCGAATCCAGCAGAGTTATCAACCAGTACATCGATATGAAGTAGAGGAAAGTCATCTTTAGGACACACTCAATTCAAGTCCCTGAAGTCTATACAGATCCGAACTCGACCATCCTTCTTCATGACAGGGACTATGTTTGCCACCCATTGCGGATAAAGGACAACCTTAATGAATTTTGCTTGATGTAACTTGTTGACCTCTTCTTTCATCTTAAGTGCAACATCAGGGTGGATTCTCCTTAATTTTTGTTTAACCGGGGTAGCTACAGGTTTCAAAGTTAGATGATGTTCTACTAACGAGTTGTCTAACCCTGGCATGTCTTCGTATGTCCATGCGAACGTGTCCTTATATTCTTCCAAAATTTTAATTAAGCTCTGTTCCTCAGTGGGAGTGAGGTTTGCACTTAGGAGGACTATCTTGGGATCTTCCTGTGTTCTGAGATTCAATTCTTTTGTCGGTTCATCCACCGTGGCTAATGGTTCTTCAAACCTTTTAAGTCTAGATGCATACACATTAGCCAAGTCCTCAATTCCATCCTCAAAATCAGGATCCTTTTCTGATAAAATCTCGTAAACTCCCAGTGTATGATCTACATTGAATTCATCCTCATATTGGATTTCATAAAGCTAGATAGCATTTTCCAAAAAACTAGGTAGCCTCACACATTCCTTGCATTTTTGAGCTATTTGCTGGAGATATCTCTCCGGCACACATTTACCTCGAGTTTTCTTCTTTCCTATCCTAACTACTCCTAAAGAAGACGGAATTGGAAAAGCGGTATCTACAGTGGGTGAAGGATCAAGCAGATCGATCAGTGAGTCAAAGAAGAGGGGTCCCTGGTTGGGAGCACCCTCCGAGACAAGAAGAGACGTCTCCTCAACGGAAAACTAAGTTTGCGAGAAGACATTTTTTTTGGGTGTTTTCAATAACGGAAAGAAAATGAGCCGGTGGGGCTCGAGTAGAAGTAGAAAGCTTAAGTAAACATAAGAAAAATGGGCTCGTGGGCCCAACAATGACAAGAAAGGGGCAGATAGGCCCAAAGCTAGTTTAAAGATCTACGAGGCACATGGGCCCAAGTGGTGGGTACGTGGGCCCAAAGCTAGAAAAGAAATTTAAAGGGCACATGGGCCCGATTGGTGGGCACATGGGCCCAGTTTTGTTGGATTGGAATGGGCATAGAAGCCCAATGGAGTAAGAAGATTTGAATGGGATCTCAGGCCCATTGATCAGTTCAGGTGGCCATTTGGCCCAGAAGTAGGAATCGGGCTAGACAACCCATCAAGCGAATCCAGGAGGGAAAGCGTGAGGACTTTGAAATATGTGACCATAGGATACGGCTCACGTAGGATGTTGTTTGGAGGTGGGTTTGAGTGGACAAGTTGTTTAGAGATGGACTTTCCCTCGACTGGTTCTTCCTCCTCTATGAACAACCGAGCCAAAGATGAACTCAGGTTGTCCACTTCCTCCTCTTGCTTTGGTGCCTTCCTTCTCTTGATTGGTTCTTCTTCTTCGTCCCCGACCATCATCATGGTCTCACCTTTGATAAAGAATTTTTGGAGTCCCATGGCATTTTTTGGCCGGTAGACCATCCTCGGAGTGAAACTGGGCTCATAGCCAAGCCCGTGCCTCTTTGGTCTTTGTATGACTTTAATGGGGTGTACAACCCCCTGCAGCTCCTTCCTAACCCCTTTCCTGGTTGATAGCCCATCCCTTTCATTATCCACCACGCAACTGTATCTGGAGGCGTCATTATCATCATGACCTTAGGCAGCTCTGTAGTTGAAACCAACGGTTGGACAAATTTTGATACTGACAGTGCAAAAGAGGGGTCATCCACGTCATTTAGAATGGGGATGTTTGGTTACTTTAATCATTGATGATTAGTGGAGGCAATAGCTCCTATTGCCTCCAGATATGGGCGTCCCAAGATGGCTTTAAATGTAGGGTCTAGTTCTAAAACATGAAACTCGGCGGTGGTAACACACGGCCCAAGCCCAACTTCCAATGTAACCACCTCTCGTGCCGGCTTCCAGGAGTTGTCATAGGCTGTCACCGTGACGGCAGAAGGCTCGATTTCTTCATCGGAGATGCCGCAAAGTTGCAATGTTTCTGGCGGCATGACATTTATAGATGCTCCAGTGTCAATCAAGCAAGACTTGATCTCCACGCCTCGGATGACTACTGCAACATGCAAAGCATATTTTATGATCTCTGGCCGTGGCAACTCCTGTGTAAATGTAAGTGCCGGATGTTCACTCCTCGGGGTCAGGACAGTAATGATCTTCTTGGGCGGAAGGTCCTCATTGACTATGACCCGCTGCAAGTATTGTTGTAGGATGTCCTGATGGTTCTTTGACCTCTTGATCAGCTCTAGGATTGAAATCCGTGTTGGCATTTTGTCCAGATGCTTCAATAGGTCATATGCCGTGCCGGGCAACGGTTCTTCCACTGCCTCCTCTTCTGCTTGCTCCTATGGTTGCATCTCGGCCTAGGGGAAGAACCTTTGGAACATCCTCCCACTACGAAGTACCGGCGCCAACGTGGTAGTGGGGAGTGGTGATGATGGTGATGGTAGGGTTGGTTGGTATGTTGAGGGGCCCATGGTAGGTAAGGGTGGTGAGGATCGGATGATGAGGGTTCGTGGATTGGTGGAGGCCGGTATGTTGGGTGATGATTGGGGTGTTGGTGGTGATGGTCTAATGATTAAGGGTCGTGGAGTGGTGGTGACTGGTAGGTTAGGTGACGGTCGGATAATGAGAGGACGAGGGGTGGTGGAGGATGGCAGGTTAGGTGATGTTTGGGGTGTTGGTGGCGGTCTAATGATTAGACGCCGGGGAGGAACGATGGTTGATGGGTTAGGTTGGGATGCTGGTTGAGAGGCTGGTTGGGAGGCTGGTTGGAATGCTGGTTGGGATGCTGGTGGCAGTCTAATGATTAGGCGCCGTGGAGGGTTAATGGCTGGTGAGGGTAGTAGTGTTTGGGTAGTTTGTGGGCTGGGGGCAGCTCTTGGTATGGAGAGTATGGTGCGATTTGTGGGCGGGGTTGGTCTGGTGGGCATGGAGGCAATTTGATCCTCAACCTGCCAACCCTGGGAATGGTGGGTTGACTCCTCGATGGCGGAGTGGACGAGGCCGAGTCGTTGGTTTGGTGGTGCTGGTGCCGGTGCTTGAATGGGTGCATGTACTGGTAGCGGATCTTGGACTATGCCCAGGCTAGGCTACTGTTGTGCTTGCTGTCGCTGTGGTTGATTCTGTCGTGCCTTCATTGCTTGAATAGATTCTCCCATCTGTCCCCAGTCAATGTTCCCCTGATTGTTGATGTCATGAATGTAGTCTTTAAATTGGAAACATACATCCACCGTGTGCCCAGGATACCGATGGTAGGCGCAGTACTTTGTCATGTCAGCATTCGCTGGCCATCCTTCTCTCTCCTTTGGAAGCTCCAACTGTTGTTCATCCATCAATGCATTAAAGATATCGGTGAGGGGGAATGGCAGTTGAGGATAGTACTCTCTCTTGGGTCCCCCCTCCTAGGTCGGTTGGCTGGTGGTGGCACTTGGTTGTAGGCTTGTTGTTGTTGTGGTTGTTGTCGGTTGTAGATGGGTTGTTGTTGAGGCGCTCGGTTGTAGGCATTTTGCTGCTGGGGCACTCGGTTGTAGGTGGGTTGCTATGGTGGTGCTCAGTTGTATGCAAGTTGCTGCTGGGGCCGAGGTGCTGGTTGAGGAGCTGGGCGGTATTGTTGGTTGGGTGGTGGGTTACGGTATTGGCTTTGGCGATACCCACCCTGGTTTCCCATGGCATTGATGCTCTCATTGTTTACTACCCCTTCGGTGGTGGGTCCTACAGGTGTAGGCTTTCTAGTGTTACGGGGCTTGGGGTCAAATGGGTTGATCATGGATGCATCCTTAAAATGGTCTTGGAGGTAGCGGGCGCTATCACACAGCTTACTCATGGTTGTTGGGCGGTGCATGATCAGGAGGTTGCGAAGGTTAGGCGTGGTGTTCCTGATGAGCATCCTCACCTGCTCCCCCTCTGAGATGGTGTCCACTAGCATCTCAGCCATTCCCCTCCACCGATCAGCAAATTTGGCAAAATCCTCATCTGGCCTCATCTTCTCGGCAATTAAATCAGTTATCGAGTAGGCTGGCCCCACCCGATCCTTGTACCTCTATAGAAACTTCACCTTGACAATATCGAAATTTGCCGCCTCAATAGAATCAAGAGAATAGAACCAGTCAAGGGTGGATCCTTCCAATGACTGACGGAATAAAAGGGCAAGTGCTTTGCAGTCATTCTTCCAGAACGCGGAGTCATATAGAAAGCTCTGTAGGTGGTTAAAGGGATTCTCGGTTCCATTATAGCGTTGAAAGATTGGTATTTCAGAAGGAGGGAGATGTAAGACCTAGAAAGAGGGGACAAAAATTTCTGGGGTGGCTTTAGAATCAAGGTGGTGCCTCAGCTCTTCAAAATGCTCATCCATCTGGTTAAGTTTTTCTATGAATGCCTAGGTGAGGCTAGATTCCTGAGCCACGGGAGCAAAGTGTTTAGGTGAATGGGTTGGAAGAGGTGGGTTGGAAACATGAGCTGGAATAGTATTATGTAAATGCCCCACAACGAGGTGAGTGGAGACACGGTAGGGTTGCCTAGGAGAATAAATGATTAGGGGCCTGACTGTCGATTGAGGTGGCGAGGGGGCTTGATTTCCCTCGACCGGATCTTGATTGGCGGGCATCTTGCCCTTTGTCAAAGATTGCACAAGCGAAAAGGATTCAGGGTCTAGATGGAGAGATAGACCCTGGAGGAGTTGCTCTACGCTAAGTGAAGCAGGTTGATGAGTAGGATTTTGAATTTCCGGCTCCCTGAAGGCGTTGACATGGCCCTCTGGTTGGACCATGGGTTGTTGCAACTCGTAGTGGCCCGTCTCGTACTCTTCTTCTTACCCGTAGTAGTCCGACATCCCGATGTCTTCTGGACCTTAGTGACGTGGGCATCCTGTCAAATTTTCTTACAAAATGGTTGAAAGAAGGCAAATGAAAAGTGTAAATGCAAAGAGAGTTTTTGTTTGATTATGCTTTGTTTTTGTTTGAATTGATTTGGTTTCAATTTTGTTGTTTAGCAAGTAAGTTGAACACAAAAATTAAAGGGATTTTTTTTGTTTTGTTTTAGGTGTTTTGAAAGAAGAAATTTTTTTTGGTTGTTTTCAATTGTTGTGAGCAAGCAAGTTGTGCAAACAAGTTTTTAAAATGACTACTCGACAATTTTTGGGTTGAAACCTTAGATTAGATAGATTGTTAGCAATTGTTCACTCAAGTAGGTATGATTCCTATTGCTTCAATCTTCAAGACCTAAGGTTGTCACTCAATCACCACGAGTAGGTACTTGGGTTCTTCGGGTTTTGGGAAGTGGTACAACCGGCCCAATCGTGCGGAGAGGAATGCTCCACGGATGGGGACTTATGGAGGCCTTGATGGAAACAACCAAACCAACTAAGAAGGAATATCCCAGAAGAGAGTTTAGAATCCACCAAAAAGGTGTTTGGAGGGTGAGGGTGTGTTGGGAGAGAGAGCCCCCGCCTTGAATGCCCTACGGATCGAAACAAGTCCGGTACCCGATGTAAAAGCTAATGCAAAAATGAAAAATGGATGGTAAGAAAAGAAGAAGCAATAAATATGCTCAAACATAAAATGAAAAGAAGTAAGTAAATCAAGCATGCAATATGCAAACAAGACAAGCAATCATGCAACAAAACAAACAATCTAGTGACTAGAACTGAATTAGAATGAAACTAGTTGCACAAACAAATCAAGCTAGCACGGTTAAAGACATTCAGATATCCCACCATGGTCGCCAAAAAACTGTCGACTCCGAAAACGGGTTCTGGATCGGCACCTCAAGAGAAGGTACAGATAGAATGGGGAAAAAAAGGGAATGAATTAGAAAACACTCGGAAAGCAGTAAAAGGTCCTCACCTCGGTCCCACACTCACATTGATCCCCGAACTTTCATCTCACGATGTCGCTCGAGCACTAGAGATGGTTTGGGTCGTGTGGGAAGAGAGTGAGGAGGAGATGAACTTATAACATGAATAAAAAGGTGGTCGCCAGGAGCCGTGGGCTCCGCTTTATGGAATATAAATCAAGAGATGAGTTGACCGTGTGTACCTTAGCGCGGGAGATGATATGTGGGTTAAACCTTCTTCCTCGTTGGCCAGACGATGAGGGAGAGTCCAACCGATGCAAGCTTGATCAACTTGTGCAACTAGAACAATAAACCAAGTGAAAGAAATCGGTTAGAACTATGGGAAGTGTAGAAACTATAGAAGAAGATATGAAACAAAGAAGCAATTGGAATAGAACTCACCGGATTGGGGCGAGCCCTAACCCCTTTTTTGTATTTTGGTTATGTAAAAATGATACAAACTAAGTAAAATATGCTCTAACAATTAAATGAAATGTTTTAAGAAAAACTTATAAAATGAAACGGCTTGAGTTGAAGCCGAGATGAGTGAAACAAGCCGGTTCGGGTAGCTTTGCACCTTTCTAGTGTGACTTTGGTGCAGAAAATGCTACGGATGACTCAGATATCAGAATTGAGCGAAGTTTGTTTCTATGGATGGAGAACTTGGAGGGGAAGAGATCTTTTGTTGATGACTTCTCTAGAATCCTCCTGTAGAAGTCTGTAAAATTTTTTAAAGTGGACGGATGTAGAAAACAGAACCTGGATGCGTGCCCTCAGTGCAGCAATCGCCACGGACATACGGCAAGTCAGAATCAAGTGCCGCTGGTTGAAAATGAAACAGAGCGAAGAGATGAACAACTCTTATGTTGAAGACTTATGCAGTAGGAGCTCCAAATTTTCTACAGAAGCCGATGAAGTAGGTTGATGCAGAATGCACGGATCGGGCTTCTCCTTTGCCTCGGGATTGATCTCTCAACGTCGGATCGCCTTGGGACATCGGAACGACTTTGGGAGAGAGCTTGGATGACCTCAGTACGAGCTAGGTACCGGGGATTAACCTTGGGTTGTTGAGAATGGCTCTTAATTTATAGAGGATGGAAACCGGTGCAAAATATGAAAACTGGACCGACCGCGCCCCCGCCTTTCAAAGGAGGCGAGGGCGCGCCCTCACCTTGGGGGCATGGTCTGCGTGCCCCCCAGTTTCAAAGAAACCGGGGGCGCGTTACACGTCTTATTGCTAAAATTCACCGGAATCTTCTGGAAATTGCTAACAATTGACTTGACAAACGTAACGTGTCCCCGAACCGGGGGCACGGTTAAAATAAGCGAAAATCAGTGACGGAAACCTTCCAAAAAACCAGTTTAGAAGGTGCTAATCAGGGTTAATTTCGGTTTCCAAAAATGTACCGCGCCCTCACGTTTCAAAGGAAGAGGGGGCGCGCAGGGCGTGCCCCCAGTTTGAGGGCGCGCAGGGCGCACCCCCGGGTTGAGGGCGCACAGGGCGTGCCCTCCCCTTTCAAGGGGAGCGGGGGCGCGGTAGACTCTCTCCCGCGCGCGTGTTCCGCGAGCCGTAATTTGCAAACGGGATGTCCGATTCGGCTCCCGTTTGTTGTGTTGGAAAGAGGGCCTTCAACCGCACCTCCTCAAGTAGGTAAACCAGACGGCATGACTCCCGAGACATTCGCACAGGGCTTTCTACCGGTTTACCCTTTTGTGAAAAGCCGAAAACCGTGGCGGAGATCTGGAAGGGCACGGTTCCGGTCAAAGAATCTCGGGTCAACTCGGGATGACTTAAAATGATGATCGAACAAGTCCGGTACGATCGAAAAACCCGAAATCATCGAAAAATCTGAGATTAACCCAGTAAACGTAAACCAAAACTTAAAAAAGCCGTAAAACCCTAAAATTGACCGAACCGGACGTATGGCCACGATTGATGAAAATATTCGGCTAGGATTGACCCGGATGAGCCGAAAAGACCCGGTGATGACCAGAAAGGCCTAACGCGTGGTCCGGGATAGCCGTGTCAGTACAAATCGAAAAGCCATAACGAAGAAACCATTATAGACTAACGCCAACTGAAACAACTTGTCAGTAACCCCAAATGTCACGGAACACACACGAGACTCCCGAGTGTAGACACGCCAATTTGGCCTTATTTAAAGCTTAAACCATTATTTCATTGGCAACATCTCTTTTAGACCGTCAAAATCATGATGAACCACCCTTTTGGATGAGCCGAGGTGCTTATTGGAAATATGAGGATGATTTGCTAATTTCTAATCAAATCCGTGTTTGCCGAACAAGAGACTCTTGGTGGCGTGCCAGATTATGCTTTTCCCCGCATATTCTCTAATTGGAAATTTTTCACAGGGTTATATGGACGTCTAATGAAAAAGTATTCAACATGAATAATATTTTTCTCTGAGTTATCTTTCCATTGCAACCAACGACATTCAATTATGATCTCCCATTTGTCCGCAGAGCCCTTTGGAAGTTAGATGCGCAATTCTGTCCGCACGCAGCACCGATCAAGCCCAATTGCACGCAAGTCCAGCCCATCAGGCACATATCTGACCAATTCATGACCTTACCTTCCTTTTTTCTCCTCCATATCACTTATTATAGTATATAGAAGCTTCATGGTCAAAATTAGTAACATCAAATGATGGCAATCCAACTTGTTGTCTTATACATCAAAACTTGCTATTTTTAGACTAGATTTGTTTCCTCTTCAAGTGGATACATATTTTGAACATGGGGAAGATGATCCACGGTTTCCAATCCCTCTCAATCATTTGTATAAGTTTCTAGATGCCTCAGGATGAAAATTAGCAACATTAAATGGAGGAAATCCAACCTATGGTCGGATGTATCAAAACTTGCTATTTTTTGACCTGTTTTTCATCCCCTATAACGGGAGACTCATATGAATGACCTAAGAAGGGCATCCCCATCCTCCAGCACTCCTATACTCACCCTCCAGCCACCCTAGGCTTGTCCCAACCTCCCCAAATCGTCCTCTCTTTGTCCCGGTGCCCGGAGATCATCCCAAAGTGAAGAAGAAGCCGGTCTATGCTCTGACGTGCTGCACTACTGATCATCGGCTTCTACAGATCTTTATAGTCATTTTATGGCCTGACTTCCTTCATAATAAGTGTGATTAATAAATATATATTTCATATAAAATAAATGGAGATCAATTCTTACTTTCCCTCGGCTTGTTACGGCTTCAATACAGGCGCTGCATAGACAGATCCGAAGTCTTCTCTTCTAAGTCATTGTGTTCTCAGTCAATTTCAGTACATTTAATGGTAGATTCAGCCTATACATACTTCATAGAAATTGTTTCTGGGTGAGTCCTATTTTATTTAAAACAAGAATCATTCAATTCATATATCTGTGGTTTCCATAGCATATCCTACATCGACATTGTGCTGGGGGTTTCCAGAACTTCAATATCCAAGATCCAGATTGTCAGGTAAATTAAGATTACCTATCATAAGATTCAAGAAAACTTGTCTTAATATAAAACCACCCTCGGTGAGTTTTCTTTATTTTGAAACAAATGGCAGTCAATTCTGACATCGGTGCTGTCTATTACGGTCTCTACATCAGAGTCGCGCAGTTTACATTGAATTTGTCCAACCTGGTTGTCACTTTGCCTAGGTTGTGTTGCCTTTAATCATTCATATTCTCTTTACTAAATTTTCATTCATATCATTTAGTTCATATTTAAGCATCATTTTTATTCAGTTTTTCATCATTTCATATATCATAAGAAACAATAAAAGGGGTTAGGGCTAACCCCAAATCCGGTGAGTTTGTTTCCAATTGTCGTTTATGTTATTGTTTTTACAAGTTACTACACTTCACTCAGTTCTAATCCTTCTTCACTTGTTTTCTTGTCTTATTGTCTTCTAGTTGCACAAATACATCAAGCTAGCACTGGTTGGACTCTTCTTGATCGGCCGGCCGAAGAAGAAAAAGGTTGAACCCACATCCCAATCTCCCACGCTAAGGTACACACGGTCAAATTCAACTTAATCTGGTTTCTATTCCATAAAGCGGAGCCCACGGCTCCTGGCGACCACCTTTTTATCAAGTGTTTCAGGCAAAGGGATGAGTCACAGGGAAAGGGATGAGTCACAGTGAAGATCTAATCCCGTTTTTATCAAGTGTTTCAGGCATTTCAATACAGGAGAGGAGAGAATTCACACCACGACAGGTAAGTTCTCTCAACTCTTACATCCATTTCATTTCAGTCATTTGTTTTATTCCACCTTGTTAAGAAGGCTCCTCCCTTTGACTCAAAATCAAGACAAACGATATACAGGCAAAGGGATGAGTCATGATGAAAATTTAATCATCTTTGTTAAGTGTTTTCAGAAGCTGAAGAAGCAAAAGAGAAGGGCCATCAGGCAACCTTTTAAGTCCTAACAAGTGAATTGGTGAGATCAGTATTCCCCAAGGAACATCATGCCAGCCCTACGATGAAAAGAGAGGAAGCGCCACCCAGCTAAACATTATCATGGAGCTATATTCCGTCAGAAGGGCAAGACAAGGATGGACCAGGGATGCTGATGAATCAGGCGGTCGATAGACCACGCCTGAAGACTTCACTTAAATCTACATTCTCAATCTCACATCATCACCATCACTTCATTTTTGCACTTCACATCACTCCTACCATCTGTCACCTAGTTATGTTAGGTCCATTTGATACATATTATATGCATTAATGTTGAAGACCTTGAGAGTGAAAATGACTGGGCCCGAGGTCCCCTTCAACAAAATCTGCGACGGCATGGTCATTTCTTCACACTCACGGATAAGCCAAAATTGAACATTGGAGGGACGATGGTTCCTAATCAGGTGTCTTGACCTCCAATAGACAATCTATATCTTCAACTATTTTCTACATAATTTTCTATGTTTTCACATCCATTTCCTTTTTCATTCTTCATCATTACCAAATGCTATCCCACCATGTTTTATTCTTTTCTTTCTTTCATCCCACCATGTTTTATTCTTTTCTTTCTTTTTATCCCACCGTGTCTTTTATCCCGCTATGTATTTTATCCCACCGTGTCATGGCAATTGTCATGCCATTGTTTCTTCTTTCCCATCATTCTATGTTAGTCCCACCATTATCTTTCAATCCCACTATGGCTTAAGTCTGTTTTGTCGTTTTTCGAATATCGGGTTTTCTGCCAGAGCATGATTCATGGTTTTCACGATACCCGAGCAATTTTGCTATGCTTAAACGAACCCTTTTAGAACTTGAGATTATTCCACTCAGAATTAAACTGAGTATTTTGGTGAAACTTGAATGAACTTGAGATTCCAAATATGATGGATTGGTATTATTTTCATTTTAAGATCAGATTCTCTTTTAAACTTTAGCCCATCACAGTACAAGAACACCGCAAAGTTCAGGTTGCTGGCTGATGATGAACCTACGGATTCGGGGACTCCTCACCATGCTGAGGGTTGGCTACATCCTTTATCTTTTATCCTTTATTTTTCATCTCTCGTGCCAATGACATGTCTTTTACCAATCAATTATATGAGGTTTTGATAGAACATGAAAGCGATCTAGAATACTCAGAGAGATTCATTTTGCTGGATCGGGTAGATAATAAGCGTGTCTATATCTACACCTTGATGCCACCTTTTCAGTCCATCACCATTCCATTCCGCTACATTCATCTACACTCATTTGCATTCCATTACAGTTCACTACGAATCACTCCGCTTCATTACATGTCATTCCCTTACAAAGCTGACATCAAGGCTAGGCAAGCTGTAGACACGCCAAATTCGCCAAATTCATAGCATAAAACTCATGTTTTATAGGGTAACATGTGTGATTGACCTTAGAATAATGCCGGGTCTTTTAAAGTTGATTTGGAGCTTCACCGAATGAAATCGAATGTTTTCCAAAGTTTTATGCAAAAAGCCATAATCTCCGAGCGAAAGCCACACGTAAATCATGTAAACACGGAAATGTTCTGAATAACCAATGCCTAATGATCATGCATTGAAGGTTATGGTCATATTCACACTCCAGACAAGTTTTGTTGCATACTGTGCCTTTCCGGTTTGCCGTCGGAGTCATTTTGACCTGTATCAGATCTTCTGTTCACTGACCTAACTTCCAGAAAAAAATTTAAGTTTTTTAGGGTGTGATATCTGATCCAATGCTATATAAAGCTTCTTCGGCCTGTTATCTTTCCAACGCAACAAACGGCGTCGAATTCCGAGTTCGGGAGTGTTCGCAATGGCTTCCGGAAGAAGGACGCGCAAAAACAGTCCCATGCGCCTGGGTCCCTGGTCACATGCGCCCAGGACCCAGGGCACGTGCCCATGCGCCTTACCATTGAGGCACGAGACCTTGTGCCATCACTTGAGGGCAAATGCGCCCTACCCTTGAGGCACGAGGGAACCAATTTTTCACCGGGACTCTACCACTGAACGGATCGACCGGATAAGATCGAATTTTTCGGAAAAAGTGCCATGCGCCCCCACTGGGAGGCACATGTGCCCCTCAGTGGGGCACATGCGCCCTGCACCAGGGCGCATGCGCCCTGGGGTAGGGCGCAAGGTGGCCTATTTTTTAGTCTTGATCGCGCCGTTCGTTCTCCTATAAATTGACTCTGATTCTGGTCATTCCAAAGGCATGAGCATGACCCCCAGGAATCTCAAGATGTCCAACCTCCCTCCTGCATTGATTTTGTGATTTTTAGAGAGATAACTTCTATTTTTAGAGAGATAAAAGTCAGTTCAAGAGAGAGGAAGGCTATTCTGCAGGTGATCAGTCAGGTCTCTCTTATTTGGCATCTACAGAAGCGTGTGGACATCTTATGCCCGAGCTTTCTTCATAAACTTTCTTCCTCTCCAAGTCTTCTTAAGTTTGCAATTGACGGCACTTTATTACGAGGTCGGGGCTGGTCGTGATGAGCATAGAAGCAAAGTCTCGCCTGGTAGATCCTGGACTGCTGCTCGACTTTTTCGACAACACATATTTGGCCATATCTCTCTCTATTCAACTCAGAATCTTTCTATTATTTTTCCTATATCTTTGTTTCGTGATTCTCCATCCTCCTATTATTTTTTTACATTTTTTACATTATTTTTAGTCTGTTTATCCGAAAATAGAAAAAGAGGGGTTAGAGATAACCCGAATCTGGTCAGTTTCTAGTCAGTTGTGTGTTTCATGTCATTTTATTTACATATACTCCACTTTGTTTAGTTCTAATAGTCTTTTCACTTGTTTATTTGTCTATTTGCATAGAATATCAAGCACCCACGTTGAGGACTCTTCTTCATCGGCCGACCGAAGAAGGAGAAGCTTTAACTCACACTCTTCACGCTAAGGCACACACGGTCATCTTTCAATTTTATTTCATAAATCGGAACCCGCGGTTCCTGGCGACCACATGTCTTAATTTTATTCTTCTCACCCTCCTTCCACATGACCCAAACCGTCTCTTTGGTGATCGAGTGACGCCAAGGGATGAAAGTTCGGGGATCAATGTGAGTGTGGGACCGAGGTGAGAGTTGCTTTCCATGCTTTCTTCTTTCTTTCTCATCCCCTCTTTAGGTGATGATCTGTATTCATGGACTTTCCTGAAAAGGAGAAGGCCCCGTCGAATTTTCAGAGTCGACAACACCCATACTCTTCGATGGTGCCCATGAGCCCATCACAAATATTCCAAATCACAATCATACTTCCAATCACCTAAATCGGGTGCACATGCCCATTCTTTTCGTTGGGTCCCTCGAGCTCATAACCTTTAGTTAGGCCCTCAAGCTCATCACCTTTAGTTAGGCCCTCGAGCTCATCAACATCAATTGGGCCCTCTGGCTCACATTCAACTCTTGGGCCCACATGCCCCTTGATTCCAACCCTTCTTGGACATGCAATCCCACTATCAACTCCTGGGCCCAAGATCCCACTTTAATTCACTTTTCTTTTCAAGCATTCTCTTTCCTTTTCCAAATTTTATTTTCAAAAAAATCAAGGTAGAGAAATTTCCTGGGTGATACCCCAATCTTTGCCTTCTACATCATCAATCCTAGTTCCACCATGCCAAATCAGATCCTTCACATCTTGCACCTCGCTGTATGACTCCTATTCTTCGATTCAATGTGGAGCATATCAACAGTGGAAGCAGTTGGGCAAGACAAGGCAAGGCATGGCAGACAAGGCAAGGCATGGCAGACAAGGCAAGGCAAGCACAAGCAAAGCCGTCATCAGCAATGAACTTCTTCTTCTCTCAAGTATTACATGAAATTGCATTCATCATCATTATGTCATCTGCAAAGCAATATTTTTAAAAAATGATTTTGAATTTCACATGACAATTTTAATTGAGAGAGATTCATGACTGATGACATTTGTAGCTACCTTGTTCTTATTAAACAAATTCTTTACATTGTAAGGCATGTTTTCAATTGATTCACCTATGGAATGTAATCTACCTAAAAAAATAGAGAGAAATACTAGTATGACTTAAGTCCACATGTTCTAGATTGTTGTCTAGGAGTCGAGGGTAGATACCATTCTACACACACAACACATCTTGATCCCAGAATTCGGATGACCCAACACCCGAGAGAAGCTAGTCAAGGCTCAGAGGTGGAAGGAAAACCCTCACCCTACTCTCTTCTGTTCGGTCCAAGATAGGCAAAGGGGACTAGAGGGGGAGAGTATCAAAAGCAACCACCGCCGTAGTAGGAGGCCGTCTCGAAAGGTCCAACTTCTCAAAAGAAAAGGGTGCCGAAAGATGGGCAATGAACTCCACAGGTTTAAACAAATATGGGCCTGTCTGAATGAGTACCCAGAAAAGTAGAAACTGAAAAAAGGCACCAAAAGATGGGCAATGACCCCACTGGTCAAAGACTTGTCTAAGTGAGTGCCACATGTAGAAAAGACCTGAAGAGGCCGAACCCCAATGGGTAATTAGGTGTGAGTAGAGAAATCCCTCTCAACATCTCCAAAGCTTATCAAGGACTTCCTTATCAATTCTTCATTCTTAACCCCCCAGGGTGTGGGTGGACCAACCAAATCAAAGCTAAACTCTAGCTGATCAAAGGTTGAAGGTCAAAAATAGATTTTGGGCAAGGAACCCCATTTTGCACATGGTATCTACTAGTGAACCTAGAATAACAACCAAGTGATGAGAACTTGTGTCAATACTGATTTTTTCTCTCCCAAAAAAATTTTATTTTCAAAAACTCCAAAAAAAGTTGAATATCTTCAAAAATCCAAAAAAAACTAAGTATTTTCAAAACTACAAAAAAATTGAATATTTTCAAAATAAAAAAATATCTTTTAACAAAACTTCTTTTCAAATTCCAACAAAATTTTCAAGAAAAAAATTTCATTACCATGCTTGGTTTGAATTCTTGTCTTTACATTCATTGTATATTTGCTGCTTTATTTTTACACCCTTAAGAACTTATCACCCCTTGACAAAGGTCAAGACATCCTGCAACTTGTAAGGGGGATAAGCCGCATTGTTGTTCTAATCTCTTCCTTCTAAGTGTTTCAGGCATAAGGAGAACTTATTACCCCTTGACAAAGGTCAAGGCATACTGCAACTTGCAAGGGAGATAAGCCACGTTGTTGTTCTAATCTCTTTCTTCTAAGTGTTTCAGGAACAAAAGAAACTTTACAAAGGTCAAGGCAGACTGCAACTTGCAAGGGGGATAGGCCATATTGGCAGTCTAATCTCTTTTTTTGAGTGTTTCAGTCACGAAGAACAACGAGAAGAACTACACAACAAGGCGATGCTCGCCACTTCCCTCCCCTAAGGATTCTTAGGAGGAGGTGTCACCATAACCTCGACGTCAACTCTACCGAGGTGCTTTCTTTGCAAGACTTAAATAAGGCGATGCTCGCCACTTCCCTCCCATGAGGATTCTCAGCAGGAGGAGTCATCATTACCTCGGCCTCAACTTTGCCGAGAAGCTTTTACTCTGTGTCCTCATTAGGACACAAGAACTCTTTTGTGAGAATGCATGTCATCACACCGCAAGCTCACCGTTATCATTTCCTTTCTTAGCATATATTAGGTGCATTCCTATTTATTTTATGCATTGATGTTGAAGACCGTGAATGCAAAGAAGACCAGGCCCGAGATCCCCTTCATCAAAATCCACGACGGTCAAGTCATTCTTTGTGTTCACGGATAAGCCCAAAGTTGTGCTGTGAGGGACGATGGTTCCTGAATGGGTATCTTGACCTCATAGACAATCTATATCTTCAACTATTTGTTATACAAGTTTTATTTTGTTTTCTTAAGCCCAACATGCATCATGTAACGTTAATTGCATTACATTTTGTTTTGTCATTGCATACATCCTTTCATAATCTTCACCTTCTCACCCTAGTCTATAAATCTTTTATCCTAATTCCGATCATTCTGAACTCCACCGTGTTTTCTAATCCCACCATGTTCTCTAGTCCCACCGACCCTTCAGATATCCCACCGTGTCTGTTAATCCCACCGTGTTCAGTAATCACCTTGTGCCTTCGACTCCTTCATTTCTATCACCACTGTGGCCACTGCAACAACCTTCTTTCTATTTATCCCATCGTGGCAGTAGTCACTTCCTCCCGCCAAGGGCCTCCTATTCGATCTAAACTTGCACTGTCATGGTCTGTACTTAAACATTTGCCTTTTGGAATTCGAGATCATTCCATTCCGAATTGAATCTTGTCTCCTGGAAGACTTAAATGAATCTAAGAGCCTGATTCTGCTCGATTGGTATTCTTTTACTTTTTCAAAACAAATCTCTTTTTAAACTTTAGCCCATCACAGTACAGGAACACTGCAAAGATCGGGTTACCGGCTGATGATGAACCTACGAACCCATGTTTCGGGGACTTCCCACCACATTGGGGTTGGCTATTCTTCTCTCGTGCCAATGGCACATCTTTTACCAGTCGAACATAGGAAGACTTGATGAAACATGGCGGTTAACTAGGAGACTTGAGGAGATTCGTCTTGCCGAATCTGGTCATTGAGCGTGTCTATATCTACACCTTGATGCCACCTTTTCAGTCCATCACCATTTTGCTCCACTACATTCCACTACGATCCATCTCACTTCGCTATGTTTTCTCTACAGTTCACTCTGCTACGCTACATGCCATTCCCTTGCAAAGTCGACATCAAGGCAAGGCAAGCTGTAGACACGCCAATTTGGCCTTATTTAGAGCTTAAACCATTATTCCATTGGCAACATCTCTTTTAGACCATCAAAATCATGATGAACCACCCTTTTGGATGAGCCGAGTTGCTTATTGGAAATATGAGGATGATTTGCTAATTTCTAATCAAATCCGTGTTTGCCGAACAAGAGACTCTTGGTGGCGAGCCAGATTATGCTTTTCCCCGCATATCCTCTAATTGGAAATTTTTCACAGGATTATATGGACTTCTAATGAAAAAGTATTTAACATGAATAATCTTATTCTCTGAGTTATCTTTCCATTGAAACAAACGGCATTCAATTCTGATCTCCCATTTGTCCGCAGCGCCCTTTGGAAGTCAGATGCGCAATTCTGTCCGCACGCAGCACCGATCAAGCCCAATTGCATGCAAGCTCAGCCCATTAGACACATATCTGACGAATTCATGACCTTACCTTCCTTTTTTCTCCTCCATATCACTTAGTATAGTATATGGAAGCTTAATCAAGATATCTTTATAGTCATTTTCTGGCCTGACTTCCTTCATAAGAAGTGTGCTTAATCAAGATATCTTTCATCTACAATAAACGAAGATCAATTCTGACTTTCCCTCAGCTTGTTACGGCTTCAACACCGGCGCTGCACAGATAGATCCGAATTCTTCTCTTCTAAGTCATTATGTTCTCAGTCAATTTCAGTACATTCAATGGTGGATTCAGCCTATACATTCTTCATAGAAATTGTTCCCCGGTGAGTCCTCTTTTATTTAAAACAAGAATCATTCAATTCAGATATCTGTGGTTCCCATAGCATATCCTACATTGACATTGTGCTGGGAGTTTCCAGAACTTCACTGTCCAAGAACTGGCTAATCAGGTAAATTAAGATTACTTATCATAAGATTCAAGCAAACTTGTCTTAATATAAAACCACCCTCGGTGAGTTATCTTTATTTTGAAACAAATGGCACTCGATTCTGACATCGATGCTGTCTATTACGGTCTCTACATCATAGTCGCGTAGTTTACATTGAATCTGTCCAACCTGGTTGCCACTTTGCCTGGGTTGTGTTGCCTTTAATCATTCATATTCTCTTTACTAACTTTTCATTCATATCATTTAGTTCATATTTAAGCATCATTTTTATTCAGTTTTGCATCATTTCATATATCATAAGAAACAAAAAAAGTGGTTAGGGCTAACCCCGAATCCAGTGAGTTTGTTTCCAGTTGTCGTTTATGTTATTGTTTTTACAAGTTACTACACTTCACTCAGTTCTAATCCTTCTTCACTTGTTTTCTTGTCTTATTGTCTTCTAGTTGCACAAATACATCAAGCTAGCACTGGTTGGACTCTTCTTGATCGGCCGGCCGAAGAAGAAAAAGGTTGAACCCACATCCCAATCTCCCACGCTAAGGTACACACGGTCAAATTCAACTTAATCTGGTTTCTATTCCATAAAGCGGAGCCCACGGCTCCTGGCGACCACCTTTTTATTCATGTTATAAGTTATTCTATTCCTTACTCTCCTCCCACATGACCCGAACCGTCTCCGGTGCTAGAGCGACGCCGTGAGATGAAAGTTCGGGGATCAATGTGAGTGTGGGACCGAGGTGAGGACTTTTTACCACTTTCCGAGTGTTTTCTGATTCACCCCCTTTTCCCCTATTCCATCTTTCACCTTCTTTTGAGGTGCCGATCCGGAACCCGTTTCTGGAGTCGACACCGAGATGTTCAAGTATGGACCATTCAAGGTCAGTAATCGAGCAGGCTTCGTGTTTTTACGGTTCATGTGCGGCTCTTGCTTGAAGGTTACGGCATCATTCCGAAAATCATCGGTCCATTCTCAACTTGCGAGGGGCTCCACCAGCGTCGTTAGCTCATCTCCACGAGGTAATCCAAATCAGGTAACAATCAAATAAGAATATCATCTATGGAATAAGAGTCTGGGGCTCCGAATCTGGCCAATTTGGCGTGTCTACAGACACCTCTTCCTCCTCAAGGGATAATGGCCCTGGGAGCAAAAAAAAATGTTACAAAGCCTCTTCTAAAGATTGTCAACAGTTTAAGGCCACGAGCCTCGTGGGCATAATGCATGGCCAAGCCATGTTCCTCTAGTCGGGAATACTCAAATAAGTTGTTCGACTTTTGTATGAAGAATGATTTCATCAATTTACCACAAATGAAGCATCCCGATGATGCTCAAAGAATTGGGGAGCCTAACTTCTATCCTTTTCACAGGATGGTCGGGCATGTCATTGAAGACTGCTACCAGTTCAAGGATGTCATTGAGTCTCTGATCAATAATGAGGTCCTTAACCTTGGAAAACAACTAGTGAGCCCGCCACAACCTCACTATCAAGCTCAGCAGCAGACAGACTTCACCGTTAACATGGTGCATTTTCAATCACTGCACCCTCACATGAGCTCCTCTTACGTCATCCATGCCATGCTAGAGGACAATGTACGGGAGGATCAACAAACCAGGGGCACTTCACACGAGTCCACTGACCCCCGGGATTCTTCCTTATTTCAAAAGCTTATTCAAGGACTGATCCAAGAAAACATCCAGGCACTGGTCAAACCTACAAAAGACATGACTAGTGTACAACGAGATGAGGGTGGTGAATCTAGCAGCACAACCCCAGTCTCCAATGAGCTTTTCGAAGAAGAAGATATCATCTTCTGTGGCTCAAACATTGGGCATAACCCTATTGAAGCACCATCCTCTTCACATGCTCCTATTGTCTTTCATGAAGGTAGCACTCCTCAGATAGGAGCAACAACACAACATAACCAACAAGGGAGTGCACTTTTTGACCTCACAGTGGCTGATATTTGGCAACAAAATCAACAACTTAAGGCCATCTTGGCCAATGCTATGTTGTTCATGTAAGGAATCAATACATGACAACGGAAAAATTTTGATTCCATAAAACCATGATCTTTGCCTTGATCGATGCCGAACTAGTAAAACCGGGAACCGAATATGAAGTAGAACGAGAGTACCTCATGGGATTTCTCAAATCCCTCACCATGGATGAAGAGAGGACATTCCTCCTTGCTGAAAACCGTTTAAGTGTCCAATCTCTAGCGGTATCCACACGATCTGCTTCAATAGACGAGTTCTCTCTTCCTTCGGGCCTCCAGAAACCTCCCAGATCCAAGCTTGACCATGGGAGATCACCTTCTAGAGGAGAGAGGAGGGAGAGAGGAGGCTTGGGACGTGCTCCAGCCCTATGGATTGTTAGGGTTTGGCTTCATAAGCTATTTATATATAGAAGATGGAATTTTTCACAAAAACCCAAAACTTCTATAAAATTGCGTCCATGCCCTCATCTTATTGACCAGATCTATTGTGTGTGACCCACTAGGCCCAATAGTCAATTTGGTTGAAGCCTTAATTAATTTAAAAGAACAATTCCTTTAAATTAAATCAAAACCGTTATCCGATAACAGTTTTTATGGCTTTCTGATCATAAAGGGTACAAGCCACATCCTATGATCCCAAATGACTTTGGGGAGTTAAATAACATCCATTGATCCTTTCCACCATCAATTACCACACGGATTTAAATCCTCGTTCATACAATGTCCCGGTCGGTCAGGGGTTCGGCACTGACTGTCAACCCCTAAGTATTCCAACACTATGAAATCTTGTACTCATGAATGGATCAACTGGAAAACTCCTTTTCCAATTATACTATCTACCTTGGCCAAGGATTTAGAGTACTATCCATAGGACATTCTCTCTCTCCTACCGAGAGTGAACGATCCCCTATTGTCCGCTCAATTGCCTCCACCAGGTTTCCCATATACCCAATCCATTAACTATATAGGACCACAATACTAAGTGATCCATCAGTCAATAGTCAAAGTACATAGTATGCCTGGCAAGACATCTTTGGCGACTCAGGTCAAAGATCCAACCGTGCTATTGAGATGTAAGAATAACTTGATAGACAGTTCGGTAAGATACCGATCAGGTTTTCCTAAATTGGTCAGTTCAGTGAACTCATTCCACCAATGAGCACCTGTGTGTATCTCAGTGTCCCCACACTGATGACCAATGAGATCGGTCATTCTCATCATATGAGAAGACATCACACATACTAGTCTATTCGGATTCTTGATGTCCCGTCTCAAGGATCCTATGACTAGGAACATTTAGATCACATACCTCTAGATGATCGATCTCATTATCATGATCTCATAATGATTCAATCATCATTGCATGTGATTAAGGACTTCATTACGATATACGCTTCTAATAAAAGCTAGTAACGAAGTTTTGCCTATTTAATTGAATGAGATATTCTTAGAAATGTCGAATCATATCATATATGATTGGCTTGAAGGGCATACATTTCTATCAGTTCACACCAAGAGAGGACCCTAGAAAGCATCAAGCCATCTATTTCTTCCAAGCTTCATTGCCAAAAAGTTTGAGAGTTCCGCACACCATCCACATCCATAAACCGATGTTTTCTACATCATTTCTTTACCGGCATCCATTTTGAAGCTTCTCAAGCTTCTACATCTGAGGGGAGATCATCATCCACTTCGTAGGAGCTCTTGGGGTTCATCATCAAGCTTTGAAGGTTGTTTGGAGGAGTCGTGGGAGCATCCGAGAGAAAAAGTAGCTTCTAAAGCTATTTGTGACCTGTCACCAGGTGGCCTGGTGACCCACCTACTAGGTCGCCTAGTGACCCGCTTTCTAGGTCACCTTGTGACCTATCCATCGGGACGCCCAAAGCTCCAAATAGTCAGTTTTGGAGTCGAAACCCATTTTTCTACCCGCATCTTCTGGCATTACTTTATTTCTATGTTTTTCATCCTAGATTATTATACTTTCATGCATGTTTTATCTTAATCATATCATCTTTCATCATATAAAATATATAAGAGTGGGGTTGGGCGTCATTCCCAATTCGATTAGTCCAAGTCTTTTATGGTTTTAGTTTATTGTGAGATGCTTCACTATCTTAGTCCTTATCCACTTTCACATGTTTTTCTAGATTACTTGATTTTGTAGGAACAACTAATAGTAGTTCATGCTCTTTATTCTTGGCTAATTGAAAAAGAAGGAGTTGGAACCCATAATCTCCCAACACAATCTCTCCGCTTAAGTATGTTTGGTCATTTATTTTAATACTTGCATTGTCTTTCTTGTCCTTTACTTTTGGAACCCGCGGCTCCTGGCAACCACAACCACACACACCGACATCCGCTGACAAAATCGGACGAGGGCGGTGCACGAGTCAGGAGAACCGACCCCAAGGTAGCTTTCACATCTTTTGGCAACCACAGTGGGAGCAATCATACTTGAAGCAGTCTTAGTTATTCCTCCATTTTCAAGTAAGCCTCTTTCCATTCCCATCATCTCAATATTGTCTTTCATTTTCCATCATCTAGCCAATCCCCATGTCGGCCTCCTTCTGATTTGGAGACATAGAGCTCCCAAAAGTGTTCTATTTTCGTTGGTGACCCCCTAGATAGGTCACTAGGTGACCCGCCTGGCAAGTTACCAGGTGACCCTTAAGTTGGGTCATTACTTGTTTCCTGCACCTTAAGCTTTTCGCTTCCTTTGGTCCCCCAAGTGGAACCATTTGCATTCTCATTTACAATTGTTGCTAAGCATCTTGCCTTTAGTTTACCTTCAGATCCATGCTATTTCGGTCCTCTTGGGCCCTATTTGCTAGAAGTTTCCATGGGTTCCGATTTTCTATTTCTGCTTGTGATCCCCTATCAGGTCACTTGTTGGCCCCCTTATTGGGTCAGTAGGCACTCCCTTTGCCAGGTGGCCCAACAACCCTAGAGATGAGTCATTTTCCTCTCCATAAGCTCTTTTTTAGTGTAATCTTTAATTTCACTTGTTCTTGATCATTTCCTTCAATCAATCTTGCAAAAATTAATCTTTTCTAGCATCTTTACATTGCTTGATTGTTGTTCTTGTTAGTTCAATCATCATCTTAGATATTACTTGTTGATCATTGTATTGCTTTTACTTTTGTATGGCATTAGATTGTATCTTATCCTTGCTTGATTGTTTCTTATCCTTGCTCATTTCTTGCAATATATTGCATTGAGTACCGGGTTTGCCTGACTCACTAGGTAATTTGAGGCGGGAGGCTCACTCTCCTCTCAAAGTTGTCTCCATCCCACACTCGTCACTTGATGGATTCCAATCTCTCTTCTAGGGATTCCCTCTTGGTTGACTAGATTGTTATTTACTAAGATCTCTATAAGTCCCCAAAAGTGAAGGATTCTCTCTTCACCGATCGGGCCAGTTGTACCTTTCACCTCAAAACCCGACGTCACCTATCACCCAATCGTTGTAAGAAAAGTATTAATCATAGATTGCTAGATGTTGTGAGAGCATAGCGTCTGACCTATCATTAAGAGGACAATATTCTCTTAAAACACACTAATCTAAGGATTGAACAAAAAAATTATGTTTAATCATTTCAAGTCTTTGTTTTAACTTTTTTGTGTAAGGAATCATCCATCAAAATTTGATGCAGCAAAAGAGATGATTCCTATGGGTTCCTTTATAATCTGTCTCAATTGGAACTGAACAACAAAAATTGAAGCCAATCAATATATGTTCGTACATACCTGATTGGGATTCATCTAATCACAAGGGGAGGAAGGAGATGAGCTTCATCCACAATAGGTTCTCCCTTTGCGCAGCCTCGAGAACACTTCTTAAATGGAGCTCTATCAGCCATGGATGCCTTCTAGAAAGAGGAGGTAGGGAGGAGGCTGAGGACATGGTTTTCACCCTTGTCTTGATAGGGTTTGGCTGAAACCATTGGTATTTATAAAAAAATTTAGATTTTTTCATAAAAATAAAAAATCTCTATAAACTACATTTTTACCCCTGTACTTATGGATAAGTTCTTATGTGTGTGTGACCCACTAGGCTCAATAGCCTATTTGGTTGAGGCCTATTAAAAATAAAACAATTCTATTTAATTTATTTAAATTTGTTATCCGATAACAGATTAATCGGCCTACTGATCATGAAGGGTACAAGCCACATCCCATGATCCCAAATGGTTATGAAGATCAACTTATCTCCATTGAGCCTTTCCATCATCAGTTATCGCATGGATATAAACCCTCATCCATCTAATGTCCCGGTCAGAAAGGAGTACGGCATCGACTGTCAGCTCCTTAGGATACCGACTCTATAGGATCCTATACTCGAAATTGGATCAATTAGAAAACTCCTTTTTCCAATTATCCTCTCTACCCTGGCCAGGAATTTGGAATACTATTCCATAGGATATTCACTCTCACTTATCGAGAGTGAACGATCCCTTATTGTTCGTTCAATTGTCTCCATCAGGTTTTCCTTGTACCCTATCCATCGCTATACTGAACCATCTAAATAGTGATCCTTAAGTCAATGGTCAAAGCACAATTTCCACCCAACAAGGCATCTCTAGCGACTCAAGTCAAAGGTCCAATCATGCAACCATGATGATAGAAAATCCTGATTGACAGTTCGATAAGATACCAATTTGGATTTCTAATTCAGTCAGTTCAGTGAACTTATTCAACTAATGAGCACCTCTATGTGTATCTCAATGTCTTCAGACATCACATATACTAGTATATCTGGATTCTTGATATCCCGTCTCAAGTATCCTATGACTAGAAACATTTAGATTAATTACCTCTAGATCATCAATCTCATTATCATGATCTCATCATGATTTAATCATCATTGTATTTGATCAAGTACTTCATTATTGTATTCACATCTAATAAGAGCTTATAATAAAGAATTTGCCTAATAATTTGAATAAGATATTTCTAGAAATGTCGAATCATATCATATATGATTGTCTTGTAGAACATTTATTTTTATTAATTTGCACAACATAAGTGAAAACTAAAAAAAGAGGGGCGACTCTCTTACAACATTTTTTAAAATTCCTAAAAATAAATCATAACTTGAGGTAATACTTGTTTTCCTAACAAAAATAAAAACTAAAATCAAAACAAACATAACCCAAAAAATATTCTTTGTTTGAGGTAAGTGCTTGTTTTCCAAAAAAAAATCAAAACGCAAAAAATCTTTTAAAAGAACAAAATCATCATGTCAGTGTCATCAAGATCAAGTAGGATGATCGACACGGCAAGCTACTATGCTGCCAATGTGTTCGAGATGCAACAAGGAGGTGCACAATATCATACATATGATTTTAGCCATATCATAGGACCCCATGTCTCCCATGTCACTCTAGATCAACTTTGGACTGTTGTCCACACCGTAATGGATAGCAAGTTATTTACTAGCCATGTTCCTGTCAATAATGGCCAGCCTATCTCTGTTCCCTGATCAGTGGCTCATCAACCTAGTGCACCCCGACTTGATCACTCCTACACTAGGTAAGCCACCACCTTTTCTCCTTCCTATTTGGGTACAAGCCCAAATATTCCAAACTTGGCCCATGCTAGTCCTTCAAGGCCAATGGTCTATACACCCGCTATCCCTCTCTCTCTTCATTCTTATTCAAGGGCAAGCACACCTAGCCCAAACTTGGGTTATGCCTGCCCCCTCAGCCTTTAGGCCATATCTATAGTCCAACCTCTTTTTTCTCAGCCTCCGCTTTGCTTGCAGGTGGATGCCACCTTCTTAGCTGCACTGACTTACCTTACTCCTATTCAGGCACCTCCTACATGCCTCTTGGTGCTACCTCCCTCTACCATCGCTTGAAAGCCCTCGGACAATCAAGTAACGATAAATGAGTTCAATCAATTGAAAAGAGAATGTGAATAACTCAAGCACTTGATAGATCCCCAGGCAACCCTCAAAATTTTCATTCCCTCTCTCTCTTACATCCCACCTTCAGAAACACTGATCTATCATTGGTATGATGGCACCGGTAATCCGTTCACCCATATTCAGGACTTCATGTATGAATCATCTCGGTGGAAATGATCAGAAGGCTCTGGCCTTCCTCTTTAGATGATCTTTAGATGGGACAACCCTAGAATGGTTTTATTCGCTCAATTCAGTAGAAGCAAGCAACTTTTATATAGTTAGGGAAATTTTTTTACAAAGAAATAAGGATCGCGTTGAGCCGGCCTATTCACTTACTAATCTAATGGCCAAGAAAATGAGAAAGGATAAAGACTTCACACAATATGCTGATAGACGGAGGTTGATGGCGGAGAAGCTTGCATATACAATTTATGAGTTGGAATTAGTCAAGATGATCATTGCTAATACCATATCGGCTTTGAAGAATATTTTTACCTTGCACTATTCCAAAAATATGCATGATCTATATGAAAGGGCAAGATACATTCAAGATCAACTTAAGGGCACATCAATCATGGAGCTATACAATCCAAAATATCAAGCCCTTAATTAAAGTGAGAATGTTAATGTTGTAAGGAACCCAATAGAAAACCCTAGGCATCGGCCTAGGAGCCCTCCGCAACATAGGGCTACCCCTCAACAACTCCATCAAGATCATCAAAATCATCCTCCCCAACTAATTTCTCAATAGTGACTCCTTTGCCTCGGCTAAGTCTTCAACCCTAGCCAGTCGTACAATTCATGGATCACTCTTCTCAATCGGTTGCACTACAACATTTGGCTCCTCAACCTTAATTAATCATTCAACCCCCGGCTCTTCATACCATTGTACCTCAGTCTCAACCAATTGCACAACCCATTATTTTTAAACAACCTCCACAACCAGCTAATGACAATCAAACTCTTCCAAAAGTTTGTGCCCCTACCCCAAAATTATAGCTGGCTCCCCTTATTTGCCAATCGGTCATGTCAATCTTGATCATGTCTCAAGAGCCAGCCAATGATGAGCCAAATCAACTGATGGAAGAATGGAGCTCAAAATCAATGATCCTATGATATTTGAGTCTCAACCTACCTCTTCAGTGCCCCTTGAGCCCGATATATCCTCCATCCTTGAATAAACTTAGGAGGAAGTCAATCAAGAATAGGATCCGCATGTAGAAGAGTACAAAATCAAAATCTATGATGATTCGTCTAAATCTACTACTTTATTGATTATATCCATTCCTCAAGAACCCTTAGAAGAAGGCACACTCTCTATCATTGAACAACCTAGGGAGAGGCCGACACTTAAAAACCTAGGTTGGAGAATTATGGAGATATTTGGATATCAAGCTAACAAGGGCCTAGCAAAGAATTACAAGGGATAACACATCCAGTGTAAACCCTATTTTTAATCCCAAGGGCAAGACTTAGATTTCAGGAATTAACTCTTGAACCTCAAAAGGGCAAGGAAAAATTAACTATTACAATTGAGAGTTTGGATAATCATTTTACAAAAGGGGCATAATTGGAGGAAACAGAATATAGCCCATGATTAATTCCCCAACTTTTGAGAATGTCAGGGCCACCTGTGAGGCAACCAATAAAGAAGGTTGAAGGGAAGATAAAATCTAATCACAACTGGCTAGGGCTAGATTAGCCAACAATCATCCAAGAAACTAGGTTTGAGGAAAGGAAATTCTAGGACCCCCTCCAACTAGGCATTTATTTACATGGCAACCTATTAGTGCCAGGTTAGTCAATAATCATATGAGTAGTTGGGTTCTGGGCAAAGGATTGTTAACTCCTCCTCCAGCTAGGCAATCCCTCTCTCCAACTCCCTTCTCAAGGTCATCTCGACCTTCTAGACTGGGCCCTAAGGCCCATTTGGTCAATCGAGCCATCAAGCCCACCTTCAATGCTCAGGCTCACAAGCCCACTCCCATTCTCCTAAACTGTGTTCTCAAGTCCTCACTCATTTTCTCAAACCGGGCCTAAGTGCCCAATGCTCCTCTACATCAGGCCCACATGCCCATTATTCCCCTAAATTGGGCTCTTGTGCCCAACCTCCTTCCAAATCGGGCCCATATGCCCATCATCTTCCTAAGTCAGGCCCGTGTGCCTACTCTTCTACATCGTGCCCACGTGCACCTCCTCCCATGTTGGACCCTCGTGCCCGTCATCGTTTGGTCTTGCATGCCCCTCTTTCAACACTACCAACAATTCCTGGGCCATGCCCCTCACCTCACCTTTCCTAGTTAGGCCCACAAGCCCACGCTCTTGAATTGGTTCCATGCACCCATCATCGATCTTGGTCGGGCGCATGTGCCCCTCTTTCAACATCACCATCAATTTTTTGGGCCATGACCCCCACTTCATCTTTCTCAATTGGGCCCAAATACCTCTCCTTCAACAATACCATCAATTCTTAGGCCATGGCCCTCACCTTACCTTTCCTAGTCAGGCCCACGTGCCCACCAATCGTGCCCATGTGCCCATCCTTATGAATCGAGCACCAGTGCCCAACACTTCTCTACATCCAACCCTCATCTTCTTACATTAGGCCCAGATCACTCTCTTAAATCGGGCCATACGCCCACACATCCAAATCGGGCCCTCGCGTCTGCCATCATTTTCAATCAGGCCTATGCATCCCTCCTTCAACATTATTGTCAATACTCGGGCCATGGCCTCCCCTATATCGACTCCAATCATGCCCATACTCTAATAAACCATTCCAATTGGGCCCATGAGCCCAACATCTTCTCAAGGTAGGCTCACATGCCCACTCTTGCAGATTGGACCCACGTGCCCCTCCTCCCAAATCGGGCCTATGTGCCTATCTTCAACAACCAAGCCCTAGTGCCCATGTCTCTAAATGAAGCTTGCAAGCTTGACTCCCACCTCTATTACATGCCCCATTCCTTCAACTAGGCACACAAGCCCAATCAATTCCTTTTCTACCAATTCCACACGCCCCGTTCCATCCATCGTATGCACATGTCCATTCTCATTCCTCCAAATTAGGTTCATGAGACCTACCCCATTTGCTAAGTAGGGCTCTCCCACCCATCTTGCCAAAATCAAACCAACAGGCCCCTTGAGCCCCTTTTCTTGCTAGGCTCCCTGAGCCCATCCACTTTGCTTAAATCAGGCCCTCGTGCCCTTCATTGGATCGGGCCGTCGCACCGAATGCTCTTCCAATCGGGCCCACATGCCCAACTCCACTATTAAATCGGTCCATTGTGCCCACATTTCTGATCAAGCCATAGCACCCATGTTAATCATGTTTTTTTAATTGAGCCATAGCGCCTATGTTTTCAATTATGCTTTTTCAATTAGGCCATTGTGCCTTTATTTTGATTATGTTTCTTTAATCGAGCCATAGCGCTCATGCTTTCAATTATGCTTTTTAAATTAGGCCATAGTGCCTTTATTTTAATTATGCAATTTCCATCAGGCCATAGCGTCCATGCTTTCAATTATGCCTTTTCAATTAGACCATTGCACCTTTAATTTAATTATGTATTTTCAATCGGGCCATAGCATCCATGCTTTCAATTATGCCTTTTTAATTAGGCCATTGTACCTTTATTTTAATTATGCATTTCAATCGGGCCATAGCGTCCATGTTTTCAATTATGCCTTTTCAATTAGGCCTTTATTTTAATTAAGTTTTTTCAATCGAGCCTGTCGACTCTGAAAATTCAACGGAGTCTTCTCCTTTTCAGGGAAGTCCGTGAATCCAGATCGTCACCTCAAGAGGAGATGAGAAAAGAAAGGAATAAAGCTCGGAAAGCAACTCTCACCTCGGTCCCACACTCACATTGATCCCCGAACTTTCATCCCTTGGCGTCGCTCGATCACCAAAGAGATGGCTCGGGTCATGTGGGAGGAGTATGAGAATAAATAAATGTGGTCTCCAAGAACCGCGGGTTCCTATTTATGAAATTAAATTGACCGTGTGTACCTTAGCGTGAAGAGTGTGGGTTAAAGCTTCTCCTTCTTCGGCCGGCCGATGAAGAAGAGTCCTCAACGTGTGGGTGCTTGATCTTCTGTGAAACTAGACACATAAACAAGTGAAATAGACTATTAGAACTAAACAAAGTGGAGTATATGTAAAGAGAATAACATAAAACATACAACTGACTAGAAACTGACCGGATTCGGGTTATCTCTAACCCCTCTTTTTTTATTTTCAGATAAACAGAATAAAAATAATGCAAAAAATGTAAAAAAATGATAGGAGGATGGATAATCACTAAAAAAAGAGATAAGAAAAAGAACAGAAAGATTCTGAGTTGAATAGAGAAAGATATAGCCAAATCTGTGTTGTCAAAACAGCCGAGCAGCAGTCCAGGATCTGCCAGGCGCGACTTTTATTCTGCTCTCGTCACGACCAGCCCCGACCTTGGAATCAAGTTCCTTCGATTTTAAACTGAAGAATACTTGGAGATGAAGAACTTTGATGAAGAGAGCTTGGACATAAGACGTTCACACACTGCTGTCGAGGCCGAAGAAGAAAGACCTGGCTGATCACCTGCAGAACAGCCTTCCTCTCTCTTGAACCGACTTTTCTCTGATAGAAATGTATGCCCTACAAGCTAATCATATATGATATGATTTGACATTTCTAGGAATATCTCATTCAATTAAATAGGCAAAACTTCGTTACTAGCTTTTATTAGAAGCGTATATCGTAATGAAGTCCTTAATCACATGCAATGATGATTGAATCATGATGAGATCATGATAATGAGATCGATCATCTAGAGGTATGTGATCTAAATGTTCCTAGTCATAGGATCCTTGAGACGGGACATCAAGAATCCGGATAGACTAGTGTGTGTGATGTCTTCTCATATGATGAGAATGACCGATCTCATTAGTCATCAGTGTGGGGACACTGAGATACACACATAGGTGCTCATTAGTAGAATGAGTTCACTGAACTGACCAATTTGGAAAACATGATCGGTATCTTACCGAACTGTCTATCAGGTTATTCTTACATCTCAATAGCACGGTTGGATCTTTGACCTGAGTCTTCAAAGATGTCTTGCCAGGTGTACTATGTACTTTGACTATTGACTGATGGATCACTTAGTATTGTGGTCCTATATAGTTAATGGATTGGGTATATGCGAAACCCGGTGGAGGCAATTGAGCAGACAATAGGGGATCGTTCACTCTCGGTAGGAGAGAGAGAATGTCCTATGGATAGTACTCTAAATCCTTGGCCAAGGTAGATAAGATAATTGGAAAATGAGTTTTCCAGTTGATCCATTCATGAGTATAAGATTTCATAGTGTTGGAATACTTAGGGGTTGACAGTTAGTGCCGAACCCCTGACCGACCGGGACATTGTATGAACGAGGATTTAAATCCGTGTGGTAATTGATGATGGACATGCTCAATGGATGTTATTTAACTCCCCAAAGTCATTTGGGATCATAGGATGTGGCTTGTACCCTTTATGATCAGAAAGCCGTAAAAACTGTTATCGGATAACGGTTTTGATTTAATTTAAAGGAATTGTTCTTTTAAATTAATTAAGGCTTCAACCAAATTGACTATTGGGCCTAGTGGGTCACACACAATATATCTGGTCAATAAGATGAGGGCATGGACGCAATTTTATAGAAGTTTTTGGGTTTTTGTGAAAAATTCCATCTTCTATATATAAATGGCTTATGAATACAAACCCTAACAAGCCATAGGGCTGGAACATGTCCCAAGCCTCCTCTCTCCCTCATCTCTCCTCTAGAAGGTGATCTCCCATGGTCAAGCTTGGATCTGGAAGGATCTGGAGGCCCGAAGGAAGGGAGAACTCGTCTATTGAAGCAGATCGTGTGGATACCGCTAGAGACCGGACACTTGAATGGTTTTCAGCAAGGAGGAATATCCTCTCTTCATCCATGGTGAGGGATTTGAGAAATCCCATGAGGTACTCTCGTTCTACTTCATATTCGGTTCCCAGTTTTACTCGTTCGGCATCGATCAAGGCAAAGATCATGGTTTTATGGAATCAAAATTTTTCCGCTGTCATGTATTCATTCCTTACATTCTCTCTCTAAAAACTCGAAATTCTCTCTCTAAAAATTACAAAGTCAATGTTGGAGGGAGGTTGGATGTCTTGAGATGCCTGGGGGGTCGTGCTCATGATTCGGAACGACCGGAATCAGAGTTAATTTATAGGAGAAAACTGTTGCGATCTGCGCTAAAAAACAGGCTCATTGCGCCCTGGTTCAGGGCGCATGTGCCCTACCCCAGGGCACATGTTCCCTCAAGTGGGGGTGCATCCTATCTTTTCAAACATTTCGGCCTTATCCACTCAATCTATTTAGCGGTAGAGTCCCGGTGAAAAACTAGTTCTCTTGTGCCTCAAGGGTGGGACGTATGTGCCCTCAATGTAGGGAACATGGGCACGTGACTCATTGTTAGGGTGCATGGGCACGTGCCCTGGGTTCCGGGCGCATGTGACCAGGGACCCGGGCGCATGGGACAGTTTTTGCGCGTCTTTCTTGCGAAAGCCATTGCGAACACTCCCGAACTCGGAATTCAACGCCGTTTGTTGCATTGGAAAGATAACAGGCCTAAGAAGCTCTCTATATCATTGGATCAGACATAAAACTCTCCAAAAATTCATAATTTTATCCGGAAGTTAGGACAGTGAACAGAAGATTCGATACAGGTCAAAATGACTCCGACGGCAAACCGGAAAGGCACTGTATGCAAAAAAACTTGTCCGGAGTGTGAATATGACCATAAACTTAAATGAATGATCATTAGGCATTGGTCATTCAGCCAATTTATGTGTTTACACGTTTTATGTGTGGCTTTCGCTCGGAAATTACGGCTTTTTGCAAAAAACTTCGGAAAACATCCGATTTCGTTCGGCGAAGCTCCAAATAAACTTTAAAAGGACCCGGCATCATTACAAGGTCAATCACACATGTTAACCTATAAAAAATGAGTTTTATGCTCTGAATTAGGCAAATTTGGCATGTCTACAGCTTGCCTCGCCTTGATGTCGGCTTTGTAAGGGAATGACATGTAATGAAGCGGAGTGATTCGGAGTGAACTGTAATGGAATGCAAGTGAGCGTAGATGAATGTAGCAAAATAGAATGGTGATGGGCTGAAAAGGCGGCATCAAGGTGTAGATATAGACACACTTATCTACCCGATCCAGCAAAATGAATCTCTCTGAGTATTCTAGATCACTTTTATGTTCGATCAAAACCTCATATAATTGACTGGTAAAAGGCATGCCCTTGGCACGAGAGATGAAAAAGTAAATGATAAAGGATAAAAGGATGTAGCCAACCCTCAACGTGGTGAGGAGTCCTCGAATTCGTAGGTTCATCATCTGCCAGCAACCCAAACTTTGCGGTGTTCTTGTACTGTGATGGGATAAAGTTTTTAAAAAGAGAAGTTGATTTTAAAATGAAAAGAATACCAATCCATCATATTTGGAATCTCAAGTTCATTCAAGTTTCACCAAAATACTCAGTTTAATTCTGAGTGGAATAATCTCAAATTCTAAAAGGGTTTGTTTAAGCATAACAAAATTGCTCGGGTATCGTGAAAACCATGAATCATGTTCTGGCAGAAAACCCGGTATTCGGAAAATTAAAAAACAAACTTAAGCCATAGGGAGATTGAAAGATAATGGTGGGACTAACATAGAATGAAGGAATAGAAGAAACAATGGCATGACAAATATGACACGGTGGGTAAAATAAAAGACACGGTGGGATAAAAGAAAAGAAAGAATAAAACATGGTGGAACAAAAAGAAAGGAATAATACATGAAGAGATAAAATTGGTAATGATAAGAATAAAGAAAGGAGATGGATGTGAAAACATAGAAAATTATGTAGAAAATAGTTGAAGATATAGATTGTCTATTGGAGGTCAAGACACCCGATTAGGAACCATCGTCCCTCCAATGTTCAATTTTGGCTTATCCGTGAGTGTGAAGAAATGACCATGCCGTCGCAGATTTTGTTGAAGGGGACCTCGGGCCCAGTCATCTTCACTCTCAAGGTCTTCAACATTAATGCATATAATATGTATCAAATGGCCCTAATATAACTAGGTGACAAATGGTAAAGGTGATGTGAAGTGCAAAATGGAGTGTTGGTGATGATGTGAGAATGATGTGAAGCTGAGTGAGGTCTTCAGGTGTGGTCTATCAACTTGCATCGACTTCCTGATTCATCAGCATCTCTGGTCCATCCTTGTCTTGTCCTTTTGACAGAATACAGCTCCACGATAATGTTTAGCTGGGTGGCGCTTCCTCTCTTTTCACCACAAGGTTGGCATGACGTTCCTTGGGGAACACCGATCTCACCAATTCACCTGTTAGACTTAAAAGGTTGCCTGCACACTTCCAGTTAATACCCAACAGACGGAATTGTCATATGAAGCAAATTGTTCTTGAAATGATCAACTGAAGATTTCACCATTAGAACTACATTTAGAGGTCAAAACAAAGTTTATGATGATGGTTCCTTTAGCAAAAATGTCATTTTTAACATTATAGACAATTTCTGAATTTTTGAGATTTTTCTGAATTTTTCGAATTTTTTGTCTATGTGCCCCCGATCGGGGGCACCTGACCATGCGCCCTGGGGTGGCGCACTTGGCCATGTGCCCCCAGATGAGGGCATATGCGCTCTGAGGCAATTTTTTTTTTGTAGAAAAATTTTACCTAATGGCCCTTCTCTTTTGCTTCTTCAGCCCCTGCAAACACTTAAGAAAGATGATTAAATTTTCATCATGACTCATCCCTTTGCCTGTATATCGTTTGCCTTGATTTTGAGTCAAAGGGAGGGGCCTTCTTAACAAGGTGGAATAAAACAAATGACTTAAATGAAATAGGGGTAAGGGTTAAGAGAACTTACCTGCTGTGGTGTGAATCTTCTCCTCTTCTACATTGAAATGCCTGAAACACTTGATAGAAAGGGGATTAGATCTTCACCGTGACTCATCCCTTTGCCTATTATGATCAATTTTGACTTAGGTCAAAGGGGAGAGCCTTCTTAACAAGGTAATTAAAGTAAAAAAATGGATATGCAATACATAAATGGAAATATGCATGACAGTCAAATAAACATGGATACAACTAAGGCAATAATCATGACTGAGCAAATTTTTTTTGGGTTTTCTTGTAAACAATCTTTTTTTTTATTTTCAAAAGTATTCAATTTTTTTGTATTTTTTTGAAATATGTAATTTTTTTGAATTTTTGAAATATTCAATTTTTTTGGGTTTTTGAAATATGCATTTTTTGGGTTTTTAAAATATGCATTTTTTGTGGATTTTTGAAATATGCATGTTTTTTTGGAATTTTGAAATATGCAATTTTTTTGTGGAGAAAATGCTGGTATTTGAGACAGTTAATCGATCTTTGGAGTTTGTCAAGACTCAAGTGGTAGATGCCACGTGCAAAAATAATGTTCCCTACCTAGAATCCTTCTAACCTTCTTCCTTTGATCGGCTTGGGTTCCACCTGGATTTGGTCAGTTTACCCTACCCAAGGGGTTTAAGGAGAAAGAGTATAGAGGAAGTCCTTGATAGGGTTTGGAGATGTTGAGAGGGATTTCTCTACTCTCACTCAAATTACCCATTGGGGTTCGGCCTCTTTGGGTTTTTTTTTTCTTTTTTTGCTCTTTTCTATGTGGCACATATTTGGACAGGTTTTTGACCCATGGGGACATTGCCCATCTTTTAGTGCATTTTGCCTTGACTATCATTCTGGGTACTCATTCAGACAGGTTGATCATTTTTTCTTTTTCTAACCTGAGGGGTTCATTGCCCATCTTTTGGCACCCTTTTGTACCCTCTGAGATGGCCTCCTACTACGGTGGGAGTGTTTTCGATACTACCACTCTCTAATCTTCTCTCCCTATCTTGGACCGAGTAGAAGAGAATAGGGTAAGGGTACTCCTTCCATTTCTAGATTTCTGCCTTGCCATTCGCAAGTGTTGGGTTGTCTGGATTCTAGGATTGGGAAGTGTTGTGTGTGTAGGATGGTACCTACCCTTGACTTCTCATGAACAACCTAGGATCGATGACTTGAGATTATACCAGTGGTTTTTCCATTTTTATGGAAAGTACTTTTTGAGGTAAACTCCATTCCAAGGATGATTCAATTTTTCTCCATCTGCATTAGTCAATTCATATGCATTACCTGGATACTTTTCAGTGATTACAAAAGGCCCTTCCCAGTTAGGTTGCAACTTGGAGCGAGGACCCCCCCGGCTTAACGAATATGCGTTTGACTACCATCTCACCGATCTCGAATTTTCTCTCGACCACCCTCTTTTGATAAAATCTTTTGAGTCTATTCTGATAAGTCCAGGCATGCTCAGCGGCGGCTAGCCTTCTTTCATCCAAGAGTTCAAGCTGTGCAAGGAGAGATTCTCTTCTCTCATCAACAGGAATATCCCTGTCGAGCTGAACTCGGAGAGATGGAAGTAATACTTCGTAAGGGACCATTGCTTCCATCCCATATGCCAAAGCATACGGGGTTTGTCCAGTGGGAGTCCTTACGGAAGTACGATAAGCCCATAGAGCATCTACAAGCTTATCAGGCCAATCAACAAACCTGCTAGACTTACAAGATTTCTTGATGATTTTGATTAAGGTTTTGTTGGTGGCTTCTGCTTGACCATTGCCTTGAGGATAGTATGGTAATGAATGATGCAATGAAATGTGATACCTGTTGCAAAGATCACACATATCTTGAAAGAGAAATTGCGGCCCATTATCGGTGACGATGTCGCTGGGGATCCCGAACCTTGCTAGGATGTTGCGCTTGATGAAGGAGCAGACTGTTGACGCTTTAATCTCCACGAATGCTTCCGCTTCAGCCCACTTTTTGAAGTACTCCGTTGCCGTCAGAATGAATGATTTTGAGCACATTTCGGAGTTGAGGTCACTCATGGGGCCAATGATATCAAAAGCCCACATGGTGAAAGGCCATGGGGCATGAATTGGATGAAGGGAAGATGCGGGAGAGTGAATCTTGTTGGCATGGAGTTGACATGAATGACAATGCCAGACAAAGATGGAGCAATCTTCTTCTAGAGTTGGCCAACAATACCCTTGTCGGATGATTTTCTTAGCAAGGGCTTGGGCATTCACATGACCACCACAAACTCCAGAATGTGCTTCCTTCAGCACCAACTCGGCTTCTTCTTCATCAAGACACCTGAGTAAGATTCCACTTAGGCTTCTCTTATAGAGCACTCCTCCTAGGATTGTATACCTCTGGGATACTCTTCTAATTGCCTTATTTTCCTTGGTGGTTGATCCAGGTGGATATGATTGATCTTGGCAATACCTCGCAATCTCGTCATACCAAGGTCTCTCACCTTCTTCTAATTCTTCTAACTCAATCAAGGAGATTTCTTCTTTATGTTCTAAGTATTTATTTCTATTGAACCTCTCCTTAACCTTCATAAAATGTCCATCCTCAATTGCTGGAATTGTCCTCTTACAAATGTGGATAGTTTGCACTTGCCTGCCTAGCGGGACAGATAGAGATGAAGCTAGTGAAGCTAAGGCATCGGCGAGGATATTATGAGAACGGGGGACATGGACAAATGTGAGTTTGAAGAATAGCTTGATGTAGCAGGTGGTGAGCTCCTGGTAGGGTTTGAGGTTTGGATGGGAAGTTCGGTACTTGGATAGGACCTGGTGTAGGATCAATTGACTATCACCTATCACCCTCAGTTCGGTAGCACCATGGAAGTGAGCGGCCTCCAGCCCGGACAGCAAGGCTTCATACTCAGCTATGTTGTTGGTTGCTGGAAAGTTAAGCTGAAAAGCTTGTGGAATGGTGACACCTTCAGGTGACAGAAGGACAATACCTATCCCTCTACCATGAGAGTTCAGAGCCCCGTCAAAATATAATGTCCAAAGATTGAAAGATCGGACTGACATTAGTTCGTCATCCGGGAACTCCGATCGGACTGGGTTAAAGACGGGTATGGGATGATGGGCAAGGTGTTCAGCAATAGCATAGCCCTTGATTGCCTTCTGTGGGACATAAGTGATATCAAATTGTGATAAGAAACTCTGCCATCGCCCTAACCGATCAGTCAAGACTGTCTTCTCTAACAGAAACTTGATGGGATTAATACGAGCAATGAGCTTGACTTGGTGAGCAAGGAAATAATGTTTGAGTTTCTGAACCACCCAAACAAGAGCAGAACAGGTCTTTTCTACCACAGTGTACTTCAGCTCACAAGCATCAAACATCTTAGACAAGTAATAAGTAGCTCGTTCTTTCCCTTCTTCATCAACTTGTGCAAGGACTGCCCCAAGAGAGTTCTCAAGAACCGAGATGTAGAGGACCAAAGGTTTGTCGGGGATTGGTGGTCTAAGTACAGGGGGACTTGCTAGGTATGTTTTCAACCTATCAAACGCCTCCTGGCACTTCGAATCCCATTTAAACTCGGCCCCCGCCTTGGTTAACTCATAGAAAGGTTTACACCTTTGGGAATGTTGTGAGATAAACCGGCGGACAAATTGTAGCCTCCCAATCAATCCTTGAAGCTCTTTCATATTCTTCGGAGGAGGCATACCAATGATTGCCTTGGCCTTGTTTGGGTCAATCTCTATGCCCCTTTTGCTTACTATGAACACAAGTAGCTTTCCTGATGAAACTCCAAATGTACACTTCTTAGGGTTCATTTTCAGCTTGTATTCTCTAGCTCATTGCAAAACTTTCCTTAGCACTTCAAAATGATCTTCCCGACTCTTGGACTTGATAACCAAATCATCCACATACACTTCTACAAGGGTGTGCATCATGTCATGAAAGATAGCCATCATAGCCCTCTGATATGTAGCACCAGCATTCTTTAACCCAAAGGGCATGACAACATAGCAATATGTTCCCAAAGGTGTAGTGAACGAGGTCTTCTCTTGGTCCTCCTCAGCTAACCGGATCTGATTGTATCCAGAATAGTCGTCCATGAATGAAAGCATTTCAAATACAGTTGTGTTATCAACCAAAACATCGATATGACATAAAGGGAAATCATCCTTAGGACACGCTCGGTTCAAGTCCCTGAAGTCTATACAAATATGAATTCGTCCATCCTTCTTCATAACAGAGACTATGTTAGCCACCCATTGCGGATATAAAACAACTTTAATAAATTTTGCTTGATGTAGTTTGTCGACCTCTTCTTTCATTTTGAGTGCAATATCAGGGTGGAAACTCCTGAGCTTTTGTTTAACTGGGATAGTTCCAGGTTTCAAGGTTAATCTATGTTCAACCAATGAATTATCTAATCCCGGCATATCTTCATACGTCCATGCGAACGTTTCCTTATATTCTTCCAAAACATTGATCAAACGTTGTTCTTCTGAGGGAGTGAGGTTTTCACTAATGAGGATAGTCTTAGGATCTTCCAGGGTTCCTAAATTCAGTTCCTTGGTCGGTTCATTCCTTGTGGCTGATGGTTCTTCAAATCTTCTAAGTCCAGATGCATATGCATCAGCCAAGTCCTCGATTTTATCCTCAGATTCAGGATCCTTCTCTGATACCACCTCATATACTCCCAAAGTATGATCTATGTTATGCTCATCCTCATATCGGATTTCATCTAGCTGGATGGTATTATCTAAAAAGTTTGGCAGCCTTGCACACTCTACGCATTTCTGTGCCAATTGTTGCAGATACCTATTTGGAACTCACTTACCTCTGACTTTCCTATTTCCTAACCTAACTTGACTTACTGAAGATAAAGCTGGAAATGTGGTATTTACAGTGGAGGGAGGATCGAGTAAATCGATCAATGATTCAGAAAAGAGGGATCCCTGATTGGGAGCACCCTCTGGGATGAGTAAAGACGTTTCCTCGATGGAAATGTGAGTTTCAGAGAAGACATTTTTTTTTTGGAAATTTCAAGTAAAAAGATAGAATGACCCTGAGTGACTCGAGGCTTGCTAGAGGATGACTGAATTAATAGAGAGAAAAACTTAAGAATAAAGGGGAAAAGGGGGCTCGTGGGCCCAATGGTAACAGAAAGTGGACACATGGGTCCAAAACTGATGAAAAAAGTAAACGGGTACGTGGACCCGATCTTAGAAATAAATGGGCATGTGACCTCATGTTGGGAAAAGCCCTCAGTTCTGAAGTTGATGAGGGAAGTAAATAGGCAAGCATGCCCAATAAGAGTGGAAGGTTGAAGAGGGCACATGGGCCCAAAGTGGGTAAGTGGGCCCTGAAGCCCATCCAAAAGATCTAGAAATAATGGTGCGAGGTTCAAACATGGCATTGTTGTATTTGGGCCTCGTGGAATGGTTTTGACTTGGGTAACATGTTTAACTAGATGATTCAAGATTGGTCTGCTCTTGAGTGGTTCCTGGTACTCTTCCCCACTTGAGAACAGACGAGTCAAGCATAAGTCTTCCAAGTCTTCTTCTTCTTCATCTGGAGCTTTCCTTCTCTTGACAGTCATCATGGAACTCTTGTTGTCTTCAGCCATCATCATGGTCTCCCCTTTGATAAAGAAGGTGTGGAGTCCCATGGCATATCCTGGCTGGAAGATCCTCCTTGGGATGGAATCCTCTTCGTATCCCAACCCCTGCCTACGTGGCCATTTCACAGTTTGAATAGGCTGAGTGATTCCTTGAAGATCCTTGCCTAAACCTCTTCCAGGCTGATAGCCTAGTTTCATCATCATCCGCCATCCCACTGTGTCGGGTAGAGAGGCGGTCATACATCTGACTTCTGGTAAATCTCCCATTGAGATCTGGGGCTGTATTGACAGACCTAGGGGTGATGTAAAAACATCATTCATCTCATCCCTTATAGGCATGCTAGTCACTTTGACCACTTGTCCTTTAAAAGGAAACTTCATGCACTGGTGGTTTGTTGAAGCCACAGCTCCTATTGTCTCCAAGTATGGCCTCCCAAGTATAGCCCGAAAAGTTGGATCTAATTTTAGAACATGAAAATCCGTTGTGACCGTACATGGTCCAAGTTTAACTTCTAGAGTGACCACCCCACGTGCAGACTTCTTGGAGTTGTCGTAGGCCGTCACCATGGCACAGGATGGCTTGATTTCTTGCTCAGAAATGCCGCACAACTGCAAAGTTTCTGGCGGCATAACGTTGATAGAAGCTCCAATGTCAACCAAACATGATTTCACTTCGACATTGCAGATGATAACTGCCACATGCAAAGCATATCTCCTAAATTCTGGATCTGCTAATTCTTCCTGAGAGAAAGTGAGTGTTGGGTACTCACTTCTAGGGGCTAACACTGTAGTGATCTTCTCAGGTGGGATATCTTCATTCACCATGACCCTTTGCAAGTACTGCTGTAGAATATCCTGGTGCACCTTTGATCTTTTGATCAACTCAAGTATGGAAATACGGGCCGATGTTTTATCTAAATGCTTTAACAGATCATAGGCTGTGCCTGGCAATGGTTCTTCCACTTGTTCCTCCTCCACTGGATCTTGCGGTTGAGTACTAGCTTGGGGAAAGAGCCACTGGAACATCCTCCCACTCCGAAGCACCGGGGCTATTTGGCGGTCGGGTAGAGGTGATGGGTTAACTGGGGTGGATTGTGGTGGAACAGGTGGTGTAGATGCAGGTATGATAGGTAATGGGATCGATGGTTCTGGGATGATGGGGTTAGTTGGTAGAGGGGTAGGATTTGGAGGTGGTAGTGATGGTGATACCGGTGGCCTAATAAGAAGAGGTCGGGGTGCAGAAGTGGTTGATGAGTTTAATGAAGGTGTAGGTTGTGGGATTGGTTGTGGTGTTGGTGGTTTTGGAGTGGTAGAGCTCATAGGCTGGGGGTTCAGGTTTGGTGGTGATTGTGGTGGTCAGATGAGCAAGGGCCGGTGTGTAGCAATGGTTGAAGGAGGTGTAGTTAGAGAGGGGGCTGGCCTAATGATGGATCGGCAAGAAGAAGTGGCGGCCAGTGGTTGGGTTATTGAGCTTTGTGGTAGTTGTGGAGTATAAGGTGCATGGATTATTTGTCTAGGAGGTTTCCTAGCAGGAGGCCTAGCTGGGTTGACAGGCATGGTTGCATTTTGGTTTTCTAGTTGCCAACCTTGAGCACGGCTGGCATCTCCCTGGACAATGGAGTGTACTAGACCAATTCCTGGGTTTGGATGTGCTGGTGCCGGCGTTGGAGTGGGAGCATGTAATGGGAGCGGATTCTGAACAATCCCCAAGCCAGGTTGTTGTTGAGGTTGAGCCGGTGGACGCTGCCGCCGCTGCTGCCTAGCCTTCATTGCCTGTATGCATTCCTCTAATTGGGCCCAATCAATGCTGCCTTGGACATTCAGATCGTGGATGTAATCCTTGAATTGAAAACACACTTCAACAGTGTGACCAGGGCACCGGTGGTAAGCACAGTATCGGGACATATCTACATTTGTTGGCCATACCTCTCTTTCCTTGGGCAATTCTAACTGTTTCTCCACCATGAGTACAATGAAGATGTCGGTCAAGGAGTAAGGGAGTTGTTGGTAGTTCTCTCTCCTAGGACCTCCCCTTCGTGGTGCCTGATTGGGTGGTGGTGGTGCCCTATTGTAGGTAGGTTGACGAGGTTGCTGGGGTTGTGCTACTGGTTGCGGGGGTTGTTGTGGTTGTCGTGGTTGTGGTGGCCTAACCTGTTGTTGAGGGGGGGGGGGGTAATAGGAATGGTTTTGTGTTGGGTTTATAAACTGGTTTTGACGGTTCTCTCCCTGGTTCCCCACAATGTTTATAGTTTCGTTGTTAACCACTCCCTCGGTTGTAGGACCAACTGGTGCAAAGGGGGTTTTCCTAAAGTTTCTAGGTTTAGGATCAAAAGGGTTTATCATGGTGGCATCCTTGAAGTGGGCTTGCAAGTATCGGGCACTGTCATAGAGTTCCTTCATGGTGGTAGGACGGTGCATGATCAAGACATTCCTCAAGGCAGGTGTAGTGTTGCCGATAAGCATCTTTACTTGTTCCCCTTCAGAAATCACATCTGTCAATTTTTCTGCCATTCCCCTCCAGCGATCAGCAAACTTTATGAAGTCCTCTTCGGGCTTCATCTTTTCAGTAATCAAGTCTGTAATGGAGCATGATGGTGCCACCCGGTCTCTGTATCTCTGCAAGAATTTGGTCTTGACAATATCGAAGTCTCCTGCTTCAAAGGAGTCGAGCGAGTAGAACCATTCCAATGCAAACCCTTCTAGTGATCGGCGGAATAAGAAAGCAAGAACCCTACGATCATCTTTCCAGAATGAGGATTCATAGAGAAAATCTTTAAGGTGGAGAAAAGGATTGCCAGTACCATTGTAGCGGCGATAAACTTGTAGCTCTGAAGGTGGCAGGTGTAGGACTGGCAGAGAAGGAATAGAAATCTCAGGAACTGACTTGGAGTCCAGGCGACATCTCAGCTCTTCATAACGTTCATTCATCTAGGTGAGCTGATCCATGATTGCCTGGGTGAGAGCAGGTTCTTGGTTTACTTGTGGGGGTATGTGGTTAGAGACATGATTTTGGAAGTGAGGAGCATGACTTGGTAAATTTACTGAAGATTGTCCCATGACTTGATGGGTCAGGGGAGCAACATGGTTGAAATAAGATGGTTGAACAAATGAGGGTTGGACCACAAATGGTTGAACTATAGATGGTTGAACTACAGATGGTTGCGCTAGTGATGGTTGTGTTAACGATGGTTGAATCATAGATTGTTGAACAACAAGTGGTTGAACAAAGGGTGACTGAATGAGTGGTGGTCGAACCAGAGGACAAGGAGATGAGGCAACTTGGTTGGCTTCGGCCTGATCTGAGGTCATTTTTCCTTTCACCATGGATTGTATGCGGGCATAGGTTTCTGGGTCGGTATAGAGAGACAATTCCCTAAAGAGTTGTTCAACATCACGAGGAGCAGATGGTTGAGGAACCTCTTGCGCTTCTAACTCAAACAATGGATTAACAATACCGTCTGATGAAATTGGTTGGTGACCCATCTCGCGCTCTTGATGTTCAGCTTGTTCCGCCATTCCAACGTGCCTTCCAGACCTTAGTTGCATTGAACTTCAAGGAGAAAGTAAAACAAACAAGTTGACAAAGCAAACAAAAAACTTTTTTTGGTTTTTAGTATTTTGCAAAAAGTTAGAGGTATGAATTTTTTGTTTGACAAGCAAGTGATGCAATGACTTGAAAGCAAGATTACGCAATGATTTTGATTAAACCATAGGTTTATGGATTTGTTAAGAATTGTTCTCTCAACAAATGGGTTAGGATCCTAACTCCAATCTCCAATGACCTAGGTTTCACACAATCTCACCACGTGTAGGTAACGTAGGATGCTTCGGGTTTTGGGGAGTGGTACAACCAACCCGATCGTGAAGAGGAATACTCCACGTATGAGGAATTACGGAGGCCTTGATGAAAGCCAACCAAGTCAACTAGGAAGGAATATCCCAGAAGAGAGGTTAGAATCCACCAAGAGGGTGTTTTGGATGGGAGGGATAGATGGGAGAGTGAGCTCCTGCCTCAAAAAAGTGTAAAAGAAGGAGGTAGAGAGAAGGAGCAGAGAATGCAATCAAGTAATAAAGCAAGTAATAAGCAAAACATAAACTTAAATAAACAAGCAATCAACACCAGACAAGCAATTAGAAACTAGACAAGCAACTAGAAACTAGAATCTAGACCTATTTCTTATGTGAGCCAAATGGAGATAGTGAAAAGTGATGGATAGAAGAGGGTTCAAATCTGATGGCCAAGCAAAAAGGGTGGTCCACGTGGGGACCGATGTAAGAATAAGCTGGTTCACGTGGGAACCGGGTTAAAAGGTAAAGGTGGTTCACGTGGGAACCGGTTTGAATGGTCAAAAGAGGGCCATGTAGGGCCAATTAAAGGTGAATAAATATCTGATCCAAGTTGGGATAGATCTGAAAAAAAAGTGGTTTGGTTCACGTGGGAACCGAACTAAAGAAAGAGATTGGTTCACGTGGGAACCGGTTTAAATAAAATGACAGAAGTTAAATGGCATACTTGGCACTTCAGATCTGATGAAAGATGGGTGAAATAAGAAATTTTGAGATGGCATGAAGTTTAAGAAAGGTGGAAGGAAAGAAAGGCTCACGTGGGAACCGGTCTAGAACTAGAACTAGTTTCAAACAAAACACTTAGCACCCACGGTTAAAGACATTGCTTGTCCCACCATGGTCGCCACAAAGCTGTCGACTCTGAAAATTCGATGGGGTCTTCTCCTTTTCAGGGAAGTCCGTGAATCCAAATCGTCACCTCAAAAGGGGATGAGAAAAGAAAGGAATAAAGCTCGGAAAGCAACTCTCACCTCGGTCCCACACTCACATTGATCCCCGAACTTTCATCCCTTGGCGTCGCTCGATCACCAAAGAGATGGCTCGGGTCATGTGGGAGGAGTATGAGAAGAAAGAAATGTGGTCGCCAGGAACCGCGGGTTCCGATTTATGAAATTAAATTGACTGTGTGTACCTTAGCGTGAAGAGTGTGGGTTAAAGCTTCTCCTTCTTCGGCCGGCCGATGAAGAAGAGTCCTCAACGTGTGGGTGCTTGATCTTCTATGCAACTAGACAAATAAACAAGTGAAATAGACTATTAGAACTAAACAAAGTGGAGTATATGTAAAGAGAATAACATAAAACACACAACTGACTAGAAACTGACCGGATTCGGGTTATCTCTAACCCCTCTTTTTTTATTTTCGTATAAACAGACTAAAAATAATTCAAAAAATGTAAAAAAAATTATAGTAGGATGTAGAATCATGAAACAAAGAGATAGGAAAAAGAACAGAAAGATTCTGAGTTGAATAGAGAAAGATATAGCCAAATCTGTGTTGTCGAAAAAGCAGAGCAGCAGTCCAGGATCTGCACTCGTCACGACCAGCCCCGACCTTGGAATCAAGTGCCGTCGATTTTAAACTCAAGAAGACTTGTAAATGAAGAACTTTGATGAAGAGATCTTGAACAGAAGACGTCCACACACTGCTATAGAGGTCGAAGAAGAGAGACCTGGCTGATCACCTGTAGAACATCCTTCCTCTCTCTTGAACCGACTTTTCTCTCTCTAAAAACTTTAAATTATCTCTCTAAAAATCACAAAATAAATGTAGTAGGGAGGTTGGATGTCTTGAGATGCCTGGGGGGTCGTGCTCATGCCCTTGGAACGACCGGAATCAGAGTTAATTTATAGGAGAAAACTGTTGCGATCTGCGCTAAAAAACAGGCTCATTGCGCCCTGGTTCTGGGCGCATGTGCCCTACCCCAGGGCGCATATGCCCTACCCCCAGGGCACATGTTCCCTCAAGTGGGGGCGCATCCTATCTTTTCAAAAATTTCGGCCTTATCCACTCAATCTATTCAGCGGTAGAGTCCCGGTGAAAAACTGGTTCTCTTGTGCCTCAAGGGTGGGGCGCATGTGCCCTCAATGTAGGGCACATGGGCACGTGCCTCACTGGTAGGGCGCATGGGCACGTGCCCTGGGTTCCGGGCGCATGTGACCAGGGACCCGGGCGCATGGGACAGTTTTTGCGCGTCTTTCTTGCGAAAGCCATTGCGAACACTCCCGAACTCGGAATTCAACGCCGTTTGTTGCGTTGGAAAGCTAACAGGCTGAAGAAGCTCTCTATATCATTGGATAAGCCATCACACTCTCCAAAACTTCATAATTTTATCCCTAAGTTTGGACAGTGAACAGAAGATCCGATACAGGTCAAAATGACTCCGACGGCAAACTAGAAAGGCACTGTATGCAACAAAACTTGTCCGGAGTGTGAATATGACCATAAACATCAATGCATGATCATTAGGCATTGGTCATTCAGCCAATTTCTGTGTTTACACGTTTTACGTGTGGCTTTCGCTCGGAAATTATGGCTTTTTGCGAAAAACTTCGGAAAACAACCGATTTCGTTCGGCGAAGCTCCAAATAAACTTTAAAAGGACCCTACATCATTACAAGGTCAATCACACATGTTACCCTATAAAACATGATTTTTATGATCTGAATTAGGCAAATTTGGCGTGTCTACAGAGCCATAGTGCCCATGTTTTTAATTAGGCCATTGTGCCTTTATTTTAATTATGCTTTTTTAATCTGCTGCAGTGCCTATGCTTTTAATTATGCTTTTCAAATTGAGCCATTGTGCCCTTGTTTTTAATCATGCTATTCCAATCGAATTGAAGTGCCTATGCTTTTAATTATGCATTTTCAATCAGGCTGTTGCACCCTTATTTTAATTATGCTTTTTCAATCAGGCTTTCATGCCCCTTATGTTTCAATCGGGCCATCGCACCCCTCATGCTTCCAGATCGGCCCATTATGCTCCTTATCTTTTAATTAAGCCATCACATCCCTCATCCTTCTAAATTAGGTCACCATTCCCTCATTTTCTTTCAATCAGGCCATCATGCTCCTTATGTTCCAAATTGGGACATTACACCCCTCATCTTTCCAAAAAGGGCTATTATGCCTCTCATTTCTCCAGAATCGGGCCTAAGAGCACATCATCATCCATCTTCGAGACTACGATCTCGCTCCGCCTTCTTGAATTGGGCCATCGTGCCCCAACTCCTTTTGTTGAGTCCCCACCTCTTTTATTGTCTCCTAAGCCTATTTTTGTCTCATTTCTTTCAATCTAGGCAATGACTTTTTTATACCAATAAAGTGGAAAAATTCCATGATAATATATTTACCCTTAATGCCATCATCAAATGCCAACCCTTGTGATTCTTCTATGTCTCCTCATCATTGTATTGACTTAAATTATTAATCTGTTACCAGATGGGAAGAAGCAAAAGTAGCAAGGCAGGTTAAAGCATAAACAAGTGCCAACTACACTGTCCTAGCAGCGTCGTTACCAACAACGAACTTCATTCTTTCTCAAGTACTGCATGCATCTTTTCATCATTATCATGCCATCCTCGAGGCATTGATTTCAAAAGCAATTGCGAGTCTAATTGTACGTGCCTTAAAAATCTTTCGCATAGAGAGGATAATCTTCAAGTATATTTTCAACCAGGATCAAAATATCAAAAAGATAATGAGTGGCGCAAGGCAAGGCATAGTGCATCATCTGTGGAATTGATTATATCTAAAATGTTTTTCCTATTATAAATTAAAAAAATCATAAATACTTAAAATCGAGAGGATGGCGATCCAAATTCCACTAGCTAAAATGTTTTTCCTATTATAAATTAAAAAAATCATAAATACTTAAAATCGAGAGGATGGCCATCCAAATTCCACTAGCTCTTGGGTGCTCTGATTTGTTCTCTAGGAATCAAGAGTAGGCACTACACTTCACACACCACTTGCCTAGATTTCAGAATCCTGATGACTAGACACTAGAAAGAAAGCTAGGCAAAGACTGGAAAAGGAAGATTCACCCTATCCTATTCTCTTCTTATTTTATTCCAAGGTGGATGTAGGAGATTAGAAGCAGGAGTATCAAAAGTACCCACCACCCTAGTATGGCACCATCTTAGAAGGTCTAACTTCTTAAAAATAAAAAAGGTGTCAAAAGATGGGAATGAACCCTAAAGTCAACGAAAGAAAAGACATGTCTGAATAAGTATCACAAAAATAGCCCAATAAAAGAAAGAAAAAGGCTCCAAAAGATGGGCAATGAACCCCCTCAGGTTAAATCAATAAAAAAAATAAAGGACCTGTTTGAATGTGGGACACCAAAGAATATGGGAAAATCAATAAAAGAAGGAAGGACCCGAAGAGGCCAAACCCTAATGAGCAATCGAGCATTGTAGAGAAACAAATTCAACTTCCCCAAAGTCCACCAAAGATTTACCCCCAATTTTCTTCTTCATTTAATTCCCATGGGTAGGACAAACCAACCAGATCTAGGTAGAACCTAGCTGATTAATGGTTGAAGGTCAAAAGGATTCTGAATAAAGGGCTTCCCCCTTATCGCACATGGTGCATGCTCTTACTCTTTAGAGAATAATTAGAAACACCGATTCCAAGTGGACCAAGGCAAATGACAACCATCCTCTTTATAAAAAAATTGTAAATTTGAAAAGACAAAACAAGTTGAAAAGTCTCAAAACTCAAAAAATTCAAAAATCTTCAAAACTAAAACATTTTTAAATGCTTTTTCCATTCAGTCTTGCATGCACCAAATTTTTTTAAAACTCAAACAAACTTTAAATTTTTCAATTGCATGCCCATTACATTTAATTTCAATCTTGCATTCATCAAATTTCAAAATTCAAACAAATTTAAAACTTGATTGCATTCTTTTTGCATTCACATTTAATTTTAGTCTTCCATGTCTTCTTTATGCAATGCATATTTAGTTTCTACTTTTTATCATTTTTTCTTTTTGAAAAGGCTTACATTCCTTGACTAATGATCAAGGCAACTTCAGCCCTCCTCATGCAAGGGAATTAAGCCATAATAAAGTTCTAATCATCTCTTTTTCGAGTTAATGCAGGAAACAAGGACTCCACACAAGGTAGCTTGCGCATCAACTCTCTTCCACAAGCACTTGACTTAGAAATAGAAATACAAAAAAAATAGAAAATAGAAAATTCAAGAAAGAGGGCTGCCCCGACCCCTATTAGGACTTGCATTTTAGTATTGCATATATCAAAACAATAGTATTTGAAACATTGAAGACCTCAAGTCTAGAGAAGACTGAGCCTAAGAACCCCCTTAACAAAATCAGTGATGGCTTAGTCACTCACTAGGCTTGCGGATAGGCCAAAGTTGTACATACAGGGACGATGATTCCTTTTAAGGTATCTTGACATGTCATGTGCAACATATATTTTCAACTATTTTATTATGCTAATTTGCATTTTTTTAAACCCTGCATGCATTATATCATGCATCATTTTCATGCATCTCATAACATATTGTGTTTTAACCTGTCACAACAAGTTTGTCACACCTTCTATGTATCACACCATCCTGGGCTTGGCATCCCATCATAAAACATTGCTATGTCATCATCCCATTGTAGTCACATTCTTTATCCCACCACTGTCTTATTTCTCATCCCACTGTGTTTTATCCCATTGTGTCACTTTTTCACATGGACCATCATGTTTTAGCTCCCACTGTGGCACTCTCCACTTCTTAGTCCCCATGCAGACCATCTACATTTCCATCCAGACATATCCTCTGTCTAGGCTCTATCATTTTCAGTCCCTATGCGGTCCACCTTTATAGCCCTCGGATGCAATTGTAGATTTTTCGAACAACTGGTTTCTTAGCAAGCTTTAATGATGATTCCTTATAAAAATAAGGTTATTCTACTATGTGCTAAGACAATGCTCTTAAGAAAAACCTAATGAACCTAAAGACCCAACCCTGGTCAATTGAAATTCCTACTTAATTTAGTTTACTTAGTTTACTTTCTACTACATTTCTTGGTTCAGCACACCACACAGTTCAGGTGTTAGCCGATGGCGATTTCCCACCATGCAGGATGTCATTTATTCCCCCATCACATGAGGTGTGCCTTTTAGTTTACTACTGCTTGTGCCTATGGCACTGATAGAAATGTATGTCCTACAAGCCAATTATATGTGATAAGATTTCACATTTCTTGTAATATCTTATTCAATATCAATGGCATTTTATTCATTACTTGTACTATCTAGATGCGTCTATCATAATGAAGTCCTAGGTTGTATGCAATGATGATTGAATTATGATGAGATCATGATAATGAGATCAATCATCTAGAAGTATGTGATCAAAATATTCCTAATCGTAGGATCCTTGAGACAGGACATCAAGGATCCAATAAGACTAGTGTATATGATATCTTCTTATATGATTAGGATGATCAATCTCATTGGTCATCAGTGTGGGGACACTGAGATACATGCATAGGTGCTCATTAGAGGAATGAGTTCACTAAACTGACCATTATAGAATCCCTAAATGGTATCTTACCAAACTGTCGATCAGGATATTCTATCATCACAGTTGCATGGTTGGATCTTTGACCCGAGTCACCAAAGAAGTCTTGCTGGGCATATCATGTACTTTGACTATTGACTTATAGATCACTTAGTATTGTGGTCTTGTATAGTTAATGGATTGGGTATATGGGAAACCCGGTGGAGGCAATGGAGCAGACAATAGGGGATCATCTACTCTCGGTAGGAGAGAGAGAATGTTCTATGGATAGTACTCTAAATTGTTAGACAAAGTAGATAGAATAATTGGGAAAGAAATTTCCAATTGATCCAATTAAAAGTACAAGATTCCATAGTGTCGGTATATTTAGGAGTTGACAGTCAATGCCATACTCCTATCTGACCGAGATATTGAATGGATGAAGATTTATATCTGTGTGGTAACTAATGATGAAAAGACTCCTTGGAGAGGAGTTCATCCCCGAAGCTGTTTGCTTCATGATCGATAGGCCATTAAATCTATTATGAGATAATAGATTTAATTCAAAATAAGTTGTTCTTTTAATTAGGCCTCAACCAAATGGGCTCTTGGGCCTAGGAGGTCACACACATAAGGACTAATTCATAAGTTTGGGAGCTTGGGTTAATTTATAGAATAGGGAGGGGTTTTTGTAAAAAATATCGAGTTCTATAAATAATAGCGATGAGAGCACAAACCCTATCAAGCCAAGGGATCTCTATGCACCCCAACCACCCTCCTTCATCGTCTTCCACCCCAACAGCCACCGTTCGATGGTGGAGTTCCGATCGGGATGAGTGATCGATGTTGGCATAGAGGAGAACCCGACTTTGGAGGTGGTTCATATGGATACAACTAGAGGCCGCATGCTTGAGCAGCTTGGAGAGTGTGAGAATGCTCTAACTTCTCCAATCTATAAGGATTGTTTGAATCCCACAAAGGTACGTGCTCGAAATCATTTTAAATACTGGTTTCGATGACGTCATTCAGTTTCGATCGAGACCAAGACATTGATATACAAGGAATCAGAAATTTTCCACTGTACCAATCTGATTGTACTGATTCCTTACAAGCACACCCTTTTTCTAACCAATTAACCTAGTAGAAGGTTCGGAAGGAATAAGAGGGTGATCTTAGAATATGGCAAAGTTCAATTTGCTCAACTAGATCTTTGTGAGCAAGTCAAAATCTATACCTTGGCATCACCTTTTTAATCCATTACCATTGCTCTTTACTATGCCTCATTGCGCTTCACTACACACCAAGCTTACCTAATTGAGAGCTTAAAACTCATGTTTTTATACGTAACATTTCGGACCATCTAAGGCTGATCTATGCTAGTCTTCTTAATGTGCCCTTGAAAAACAACCTTCATTACTAAAATGAATCAATTTGAAGGGAGTTTTTCCTTGGACAAATAGCTTTCATTGGCAACAAATGGGGAGTTGATTTGATTTCCCATTTGATTGTATCAAGCATCAGGAGAAAATTGTGCTTTCCAACACTTACTTGTCTATCCAAGCTTATGGATGATAGGCTATCTGCATTTTGTCCAATCAACTAGGATGCTTGGTTGGGCACGTGACCAACTTTTTGCACACATGCATCAATGGCATTTATGATCCTATAGGTAACCTGCCAGGTGGGTCACTTGGTGACCTAACAAACAGGTTACATTCTGTTTCATCTAACACTTTTTAGTCTTGAAATACCCTTTTTTCTTTTTGTCTACAAAAATAGACCCCCTAATGACAATTCTAGGGGTTACAAAGTTGAAATGTTTCAAGGCCTTAAGAGAGGACCCTAGAAAGCATCAAGCCATCTCCTTCCTCCAAGCTTCATTGCAAGAGAGTTTGAGTGTTTCCCACACCATCCACCTCCATAAACCTATGTTTTCTACATTGTTTCTTCATCGGCATCCATTTTTAAGCTTCTCAAGCTCCTACATTTGAGGGGAGATCATCATCCACATCTTAGGAGCTCTTGGGGGTCGTCATCTTGCTTTGAAGGTCGTCCAGAGGCATCGTGGGAGCATCCGGGAGCAAACTAGCTTCTGGAGCTATTTGTGACCCATCGCCAAGTTGCATGGTGACTCGAGTGCTAGGTCGCCTAGTGACCCGCCCGCTAAGTTGCCTAGTGACCCACCTGCCAAGTCTCCTAGTGACCTATCTACTAGGATGCCCAAAGCTCCAGATAGCCATTTTTGGAGTTGAAACCCATTTTTACCCCCATTTTCTAGCATTACTTTATTTCTATGTTTTCCATCTTAGATTATCATGCTTTCATGCATGTTCTAGCTTAATCATATCATCTTTCATCATCCAAAATACATATAAAAGGTTGGGAGTCATTCCCAATCTGGTTAGTCCAATCCTTTTGTGGTTTTAATTTATTTCTCTTGCAAGATGCTTCACTTTCTTAGTCCTAATCAAGTTTCACTTGTTTTTCTGACTTACATTGTTTTGTAGGAATAACTAATAGTGCTTCAAGCTCTTTTTCTTGGCCATCCGAAAAGGAAGAAAATGGAACTGATAATCTCCCAACACAATCTCTTTGCATAGCTACATTTAGTCATTTCTTTTAATACTTGCATTGTCTTTCTTTTTTCTTACTTTTGGAGCCTACGGCTCCTAGAGACCACAACCACACACAACATCCACTGACAAAACCAGAATAGGGCAGCACACGAACCAATAGAATTGACCTTGAGGCGGCATTCACAGTACCCTTTATGATGGGAAAGACATAAAAGTTGTTATCGGATAATAGTTTTAATTTAATTTAAAAAATTATTCTTTTAAATTAATTAAGTTTTCAACAAAATTGAATATTGGGTCTAGTGGGTCACACATATTATATCAGATCAATAAGATGAGGGAATGGGCATAATTTTTTAGAAGTTTTAGGTTTTTGTAAAAAATATAATTTTCTATAAATAAATGATTTATGAAACCAAACCCTAACAAGTCATAGGACTAGAGCACGTCCCAAGAACCTTCTCTTCCATCTCTTTTCTTCTGAAGGTGATCTCCCGTGGACAAGTTTGAATCTAGAAGATTTCTTGGGGCTTGGAGGAAGGAAGAACTCGTCTATTAAAGTAGATTGTGTGGGTACAACTAGAGGCCATTCACTTTAGTGGTTTTCAGCAAAGAGGAACGTCCTCTCTTCATCCATGATGAGGAATTTTGTAAATTCCATGAGGTACTCTCATTCTACTTCATATTCGGTTCTCGGTTTTACTTGTTCGACATCTACCAAGGCAATGATTTCAAGGAATCAAAAAAAAGTTCTACTACCATATATTGTTTCTTTACAACCTCAACATTTTATTCCTTGTATTTTGGGGCAATCATCAAATATGTCATATCATCATAAAAAATGATGTACTATTAAGATTTGTAATTGAAACCCCATTTCCAAATCAGTACACTTAACATCATTTGATGAGTTTCTTCATTGATGCAGATAACTGATATATCAGGCTCTTCACGAGTTTGTGTCATCTGAAACATTTATAGACATGTAGAAGGATGACCTTTCTTTTGTACATGTGTATGCAATTTAAGGTTAGTATAAGATATGTCAAATCGACACCAGTTTAACATATGCAATAAACACTTACTAAATTTTCTGTAACTAGTGACAATTCATGTTTTCTCTTCTATAAGGCACAAATAAGTGAGTTCTATTGCATTTACTTCTTTGACTAAGTTTCTATGGTCAAATCAATAAGAGTTCAAGAATAGATGAACATCATATTTAGATGAAGAAAACTTTTACCTTATTGTGATTTGGTGTTCACAAGTCACACGTATGATTCCAGTGATCATCAGTAATCTATGAGGCATATTCTCATATGCCTCCTCTAACATTACAAGTATTATTAGTACTAATAGAGAACAATAAAAAAAAATATTAAACATGTTATTTTTTTCAAATAATTTCTTTGGTTTCTTTGTGTCTCACCCCTGTGTTTTTAGATCTCTACGTCCATGGATGCAAACTGTAGAAACCTAAAGTGTTGTTTCATAATGACCACATTTAAGTTTGTTAATATCATTCAAAGAACCTTTACTATTAATCAATAACTATTAAAAATAATATATTATTTAAAGATCTTAGAAGGTAGTCTCTTTTTTCTTGAGTGGAAGAGTGATGTAATTTTGTTATCATAAATTAAAATACACTCTATTGCAAAATCAAAGTTAAGTGGTAAATTATTGAGCATGCATTCTTATGGTTGACCTTCCTACCAAATTGACTTCTAGGGCTCTCCAAGTGGTAAAATTCTCTCAACATGTAATTTGGAAAGATCTCTCTTACATTTAATAGATGCAACTAATTAAACTCAAAAATAACATTTTAGCAATATTAAGTATTTAACATTTATGGCAAACATATACTTGAGACATGCAAAGATGGACTATTAAAATGGTAAGGTGTCAAATGAGCAATCTAAGAAATACTAAGATAATATGGACTAGGACAAGAAACACCAGACTAAGGTGGCTCTAACTGAGAATGAGATTCATATGATCGACCCTGTGATCCATTTGGCTAAGATTCAGATTCACATGGCTAAAACCCATAAACTTGAGATGTTTGTTGCCCCTTATTAAATTTCTTCAATTCACATGAGGTGTCCAAAAATAGCTTTAAGTGATTTATTTTATTATTATGACTTTCTAACATTTTCATGAAGGCAAGAAATATTTACAGTGAATTTTTCATCAAGTTTTGGTCTGTAAAAATCACTATTTATTTAAAAGGGCACTCCATATATGGAGATAAAGAATCATCAGGCATGGAAGACCTTTAGCTTCAGAAGATAAATTTTTTTATTTGGGTTCTCTTCAATCAACATGCCAAGTCATTTACCCAACTCATCTTCTACGGAGCGATGAGAGCACAAGTCTCCTTCTTGTCATCAACAAAACCAAGCTAGCACTCGCCTTGGTGGATGAACCTTGCCATTTTAGTTTACCTAAATTGTCTTCCACAGAGCGATGATGATTCCAGTCTCCTTCTTGTCATTAGTAAAACCACGCAAGCTATCACTCGCCTTGGTGTATGAATCTCTTCAATAAGAATGTATGTCACACTATTGTAGCCTCACTCAAGTCCTTTCTCTTTTAGTATATATTAGGCACATTAATACATGTATGCATCGATGTTGATCACCATGAGTCTAGACAGAAGTCGGACTTAAGAACCCCTTTAATAAAATCAATAATGGTTCAGTCACTCGTCACATTCATGGATAGACAAAAAATTGTACAATGAGAGACTATGGATCCCAAATTGGTTTCTTGACCTAATGTGAAATCTATATCTTCAACTATCCTTTAAGTATCCTTTTAAATTTTTTTATCCCAACATGCAACATGTAGGATCTTGAATTTTAGTGGCATTTCATGCATCATATGCACTTCATTATGTCTTGCATCCCACTGTGATTCCATTATATGTTTTGTGTTTTCACTACAGAAATAAAGTTCCACCATACATTTGGTGGACCATCTTATTTGTTCCACCATCATCTCATTGTGTTTTGATTCCACCATGCCATGTCGCCATGTTTTATGTTACTTCATATTTCACATGTGTATCATGTTCGGGCACATTATCATCATTTTGGGCATTCATGCTACTTATGTAGTTTTATGTATGCTTCAATGAGAACCTAATGATCAAGTGATTATTTCATTTCAATTTAAATTGGGTATATTGGAAAAATCAAGTGAGCCTAAATGCTCAACCATAATCAATTGATATTCTTATTTTATTTTACAAAGTTTTCTATATAGCCTATTGCGGTACATGCAACCCACACACCTTGGGACACTAAACATCAATGAACCCATGAGTCTATGACTTGGGTTCCTCCACCGCATGGGGTTTGGCTCTTTTAGCACTTTTGTGCCTACGACATGCCCCTCACAAATTAGACACAGGATAGTTGGATGGAACATGACAGTGATTTTGATGATTCAATAAGTTTGGCATTGCAAATTTAGGTCAACAAGTGTGTCTATATCTACACCTTTACGTTTATCTTTTCTATCCATTGTCATTCTATTCCACTACACTTTTCTCTACTTACTTATGTTCCACTACATTTTCCAACATTCCTCTTTGCTCCATTACATCCCATTCTTTTGCAAAGCCAATGCCAATGAGAGGTAATATATAGACATGCAAAATTGGCTTGATCCTGGAGCTTAATCTCTTGTTTTGAGTGACAAGTGAGTTGCATCATTTTAAATCATGACGGGTCATTTTTAAGCCAAACTAGGTGCTTTCCGAGCTGAACCACACATTTATAAAGATTTATGGTTCATGTTCCCCACTATGGTGGCATGTGCTCATGTGCCTTATGTAAGGAATCAATCTACAGTAGAGAAGTTTTTTGATTCCTAGAAAAACATGGTCTAAATTATTATTCTAGTAATGAAATTATTATTCTTTGTCTTATTAGGACTTTATATTTTTTGATTGCCTTCTTGACTTTAACTTTGCATTTCATTGCCATCCAATTAATTTTATTCTTTTCATTGGTCTAACCAACAAGAAGTATTAGAAATATATTTTTGTTTATCTTACCTTTAAATAGCTCATCTAAATGAGCCATAATGGATCTTATATCTATCTATATATGTGACCTCTACAACTTTTTTGCTAAAAGAGGCTAACACATAGGGTAGGACAAACAAGGCATCTCTTATGTGAGATGAAGATCTCATCAAGTATTCCCCTTATAGATCCAATCAAAGGGCTCAAATACTCTTTCCACTATTTTCTCTATCTCATTCTAAACTCTAATAATTTCTTAAAGGCCTCAGATTTGCATTTCACAAAGTACATATATCAATACCTAAAGAAATCATCAAAGAAAACAATGAACTAGAAAAACTACTTAAGCCTTAATAGATATGAGCCAACACACATTCAAATGTATGCATTCTATTAACTCATTGGCCCTTTCTCTATTTAAACCAAATAGAAAGTTGGTGATTTTTTTCATAGGATAAGACTTAAGTGGTTAACGATTTAAAATCATTTACCTAAGTGTATCCATTCTTATGAAACTACTTAAGTCTTTTCTCATTAACATGACCAATTTTATAATGCCAAGGTTTGGATTGATCCATATCAACCCATTTCCTCTTAGGAGGATTATTCATACATATGATGAGAGCTTCTGTATCTAATATGAACAAACTATTATTTAAGCTCCCACTGGCAAACACTTTGCCATTGAAAGTCATACAATAATTATCATTTTTATAACCCAAAATAAATCAACATTTATTCAAGCAAAAAATAAAGATAATGTTCTTGATTGTAAAAAGATATTATATCAATCACTAAGATTGGTACATCTCTAGAAGGCCACTTGAGACTGTATCTCCCACAGATAGTGTTGCAACATTTCCACCAATTACCATGTGTGGGTCAACCTTTTCTTTATTATTTTTTATTTGCGTATCATCATCTGCAATTCCTTGGATGTGAGATGCATCATTTGCAAGTACTTGTCTTGTGTGATTGCTTGTTTATTTAAGTTTATGTTTTGCTTATTACTTGCTTTATTACTTGATTGCATTCTCTGCTTCTTCTCTGTACCTCCTTAGTTTACACTTTTTTGACGCGAGAGCTCACTTTCCCATTTACCCCTCCCATCCGAAACACCCTCTTGGTGGATTCTGACCTCTCTTCTGGGATATTTCTTCCTAGTTGACTTGGTTGTCTTTCATCAAGGCCTCCGTAATTCCTCATACGTGGAGTATTCCTCTTCACGATCGGGTTGGTTGTACCACTCCCCAAAACCCGAAGCATCCTATGTTACCTACACGTGGAGAGATTGTGTGAAACCTAGGTCATTGAAGATTGGAGTTAGGATCCTAACCCATTTGTTGAGAGAAAAATTCTTAACAAAATCCATAAACCTAAGGTTTAATCAAAATTATTGTGTAATTTTGCTTTCAAGTCTTTGCATCACTTGTTTGTCAAACAAAAATTCAAACCCCTAACAATTTTTTTGCAAGATACTAAAGAGCAGAAAAGAGCTCTTTGTTTACTTTGCTTTCTTCTTGAAGTTGACAATGCAATTAAGGTCTGGAAGGCACGTTGGAATGGGGGAACAAGATGAACATCGAGAGCACGAGATGGGTCGCCAACCAATTCCGTCAGATGGTCTTGTTAATCCATTGTTTGAATCAGAAGTGCAAGAGGTCCCTCGACCATCTGCTCCTCATGATGTTGAACGACTCTTTAGGGAGTTGTCTCTCTATACCGACCTAGAAACCTCCGCCCGCATACAATCCATGGTGAAGGGAAAAATTGCCTCAGATCAGGCTGAAGCCAACCAAGTTGCCTCATCTCCTTGTCCTCTGGTTCAACCACCACTCATTCAATCACCCTTTGTTCAACCACCTATTGTTCAACAATCTGTGATTCAACCATCATTGGCATAACTATCACTAGTACAACCATTTGTAGTTAAACCATCTATAGTTCAACCATCTGTGGTTCAACCATCATTTGTCCAGCCACCCTATTTCAACCATGTTGCTCCCTTGGCCCATCAAGTCATGAGACAATCTTCAGTAAGTTTGCCAAGTCATGCTCCTCAATTCCAGAATCATGCCTCTAACCACATACCCCCACTAGTAAACCAAGAACCTGCTCTCACCCAGGCAATCATGGATCAGCTCACCTAGATGAATGAACGTTATGAAGAGCTGAGATGTCGCCTGGACTCCAAGTCAGTTCCTGAGATCTCTATTCCTTCTTTGGCAGTTCTCCACCTGCCACCTTCTGAACTACCAGTTTATCACCGTTACAATAGTACTGGCAATCCTTTTCTCCACCTAAAATATTTTCTCTACGAGTCCTCGTTCTGGAAAAATGATCGTAGGGTTCTTCCTTTCTTATTCTGCCAATCACTAGAAGGGTCTGCATTGGAATGGTTCTACTCACTTGACCCCTTTGAGGCAGGAGACTTTGATATTGTCAAGACCAAATTTTTGCAAAGATACAGAGACCGGGTGGGACCATCATGCTCCATTACAGATTTAATTGCTGAGAAGATGAAGCCCGAAGAGGACTTCATAAAGTTTGCTGATTGCTAGAGGGGAATGGCAGAGAAATTGACATATGTTATTTCTGAAGGGGAACAAGTATAGATGCTTATCGGGAACACTACACCAACTCTAAGGAACGTATTGATCATGCACCATCCTACCACCATGAATGAACTCTATGACAGTGCCCGATACTTGCAGGCCCACTTCAAAGATGCCACCATGATAAATCCATTTGATCCCAAACCTAGGAACATCAGGAAGACCCCCTCTACACCAGTTGGTCCTACAATCGAAGGAGTGGTCAACAACAAAGCTATAAACATTGTGGGGAACCAGGGAGGGAACCGTCAAAACCAGTTCAGAAACCCACCACAAAACCTTTCCTATTACCCCCCTCAAAAATAGGTTAGGCCACAACAACCACGACAACCACAACAACCCCCTCAGCCAGTAGCACAACCCCAGCAGCCTTGTCAACCTACCTACAATAGGGCACCACCACCACCCAATCAGGCACTACGAAGGGGAGGTCCTAGGAGAGAGAACTATCAACAACTCCCTTACTCCTTGACCGACATCTTTAATGTACTCATGGCAGAGAAACAGTTGGAATTGCCCAAGGAAAGAGAGGTTTGGCCAACAAATATAGATATGTCCCGATACTATGCTTACCACCGGTGTCCTGGTCACATTGTTGAAGTATGTTTTCAATTCAAGGATTACATCCACGGTTTGAATGACCAAGGCAGCATTGATTGGGTCCAAATGGGGGAATGCATACAGGCAATGAAGGCTAGGCAGCAGCAACGACAGAGTCCACCGGCTCAACCTCAACAACAACTTGGCTTGGGAATTGTTCAAAATCCTCTCCCATTACATGCTCTCACTCCAGCACCAGCATCAGCACATCCAAACCTAGGAATTGTTCTAGTACACTCCATTGTTCAGGGAGATGCCAGTCGTGCTCAAGGTTGGCAACTAGAAAACAACAATGCAACCATAGCTAGGCCTCCTGCTAGGAACCCTCCTAGACAAATAATATGTGCACCTTCTTCTTCACAACCACCACCAAGCTCAATAACCCAACCACTGGCCGCCACTTCTTCATGCTGACTCATCATTAGGCCAGCCCCCTCTCTAACTACACCTCCTTCAACCATTGCTACACACCGGTTCTTGCTCATCCAACCACCACAATCACCACCAAACCTAAATTCCCAGCCTATGAGCTCTGTCACAAAACCCCAATCTATCATACCATCGACCCCACAACCTACCACATTACCAACACCTTCATTAAGCCTATCAACCACTCCTGCACTCTGGCCTCTTCTTATTAGGCCACCAGTATCACCATCACTACCACCTCCAAATCCTACCCCTCTACCCACTAACCCAATCATCCCAGAACCACCAATCCCATTGTCTACCATACCTGCACCTACACCACCTGTTCCCACCCCAGTTAACCCATCACCTCTACCCGACCGCCAAATAGCCCCGGTGCTTCGGAGTGGGAGGATGTTCCAGCAGCTCTTTCCCCAAGCTAGCACTCTATCGCAGGATCCAGTGGAGGAGGAACAAGTGGAATAACCATTGCCGACCACGGCATATGATTTATTGAAACATTTATATAATACACCTACCCGTATTTCCATACTTGAGTTGATCAAAAGATCAAAGGTGCACCAGGAGATTCTACAACAGTATTTGCAAAGAATAATGGTGAGTGAAGATCTCCCACCTAAGAAGATCACTACAGTGTTAGCCCCTAGAAGTGATCACCCAACACTCACTTTCTCTCAGGAGGAATTAGCAGATCCAGAGGTCAGGAGATATGCTTTGCATGTGGCTATTATCATTTGTAATATTGAAGTGAAATCCTGTTTGGTTGACACTGGAGCCTCTATCAACGTTATGCCGCCAGAAACTTTGCAATTGTACGGCATTTCTGAACAACAAATCAAGCCATCCTGTGCCATGGTGACGGCCTATGACAACTCTAAGAAGTCTGCACATGGGGTGGTCACTCTAGAAGTTAAACTTGGACCATGTACGGTCACAACGGATTTTCATGTTCTAGAATTGGATCCAAGTTTTCGGGCTATACTTGGGAGGCCATACTTGGAGACAATAGGAGCTGTGGCTTCAACAAACCACCAGTGCATGAAGTTTCCTTTTAAAGGACAAGTGGTCAAAGTGAGTAGCATGCCTATAAGGGATGAGATGAATGATGTTTTTACATCACCCCTAGGTCTGTCAATACAGCCCCAGATCTCAATGGGAGATTTACCAGAAGTCAGATGCATGACCACCTCTCTACCTGACACAGTGGGATAGTGGATGATGATGAAACTGGACTATCAGCCTGGAAAAGGTTTAAGGCAAGGATCTTCAAGGGACTACTCAGCCGATTCAAACTATGAAAATGCCACGTAGGCAGGGGTTGGGATACAAAGAGGATTCCATCCCAAGGAGGATCTTCCTGCCAGGATATGCCATGGGACTCGACACCTTCTTTATCAAAGGGGAGACCATGATGGTGGCTGAAGATGACAAGAGTTCCATGATAGCTGTCAAGAAAAGAAAGGCTCCAGATAAAGAAGAAGACTTGGAAGATCTATGCTTAACTTTGACTTGTTTGTTCTCAAGTGGGGAAGAGCATCAGAAACCACTCAAGGGAAGATCAATCTTGGATCATCTGGTTGAGCATATCACCCATGTCAGAACCATTCCGCGAGGCCCAAATACAACAATCCCATGTTTAAACCTCGTGCCATTGTTTTTAGATCTATTGGATGGGCTTCCAGGCCCACTCTCTTCCACCAAACTAACCACCCACTTTGGGCCCATGTGCCCTCTTGAGCCTTCTATTCTCACTGGGCCTTCTTGCCCATTTACTTCCCTCATCAACTTTAGAACTGAGGGTTCTTTCTAGCATGGGCTCACATGCCCATCCATTTCTAAGATCGGGTCCACGTACCCGTTTACTTTTTTCATCAATTTTGGACCCATGTGTCCACTTTCTATTACCATTGGGCCCAGAGCCCCTTTTTCCCCTTTATCCTTAAGTTTTTCTTTGTATTAATTCCGTCAACTTCCAGCAAACCTCGAGTCATTCCGACTCATTCTATCTTTTTACTTGAAAATGCAAAAAAAAAACGTCTTCTCTGAAACTCACATTTCCATCGAGGAGATGTCTCTACTCATCCCAAAGGGTGCTCCCAATCAGGGATCTCTCTTTTCTGAATCATTGATCGATTTACTCGATCCTCCCTCCACTGTAAATACTATCTTTCCAGCTTTATTAGGTCAGGTTAGGTTAGGAAATAGGAAAGTCAGAGGTAAATGGTTTCCAAATAGGTATCTGCAACAACTGACACAGAAATGTGTAGAGTGTGCAAGGCTGCCAAACTTTTTAGAGAATACCATCCAGCTAGATGAAATCTGATATGAGGATGAGCATAACAAAGATCATACTTTGGGAGTATATAAGGTGGTATCAGAGAAGGAACCCGAATTTGATGATGAAATTGAGAACTTGGCTGATGCATATGCATCTGGAGTTAGAAGATTTGAAGAACTATCAGCCACAGGGAATGAACCAACCAAGGAACTGAATTTAGGAACCCTGGATGATCCTAAGACTATCCTCATCAGTGCAAACCTCACTCCCTCCCAAGAACAACGTTTGATCAAAGTTTTGGAAGAATATAAGGACACGTTCGCATGGACATATGAAGACATGCCGGGATTAGATAATTCATTGGTTGAACATAGATTAACCTTGAAACCTAGAACTACCCCGGTCAAACAAAAGCTCAGGAGGTTTTGATATTGCACTCAAAATGAAAGAAGAGGTCGACAAACTACACCAAGCAAAATTTATTAAAGTCGTTCTATATTCGCAATGGGTGGCTAACATAGTCCTTGTTATGAAGAAGGATGGACGGGTTCGGATTTGTATAGATTTCAGGGACTTGAATCGAGCGTGTCCTAAGGATGATTTCCCTTTACCTCATATCGATGTTTTGGTTGATAACACAGCTGGATTTGAAATGCTTTCATTCATAGATGGCTATTCTAGATACAATCAGATTCGGTTAGCTGAGAAGGACCAAGAGAAGACCTCCTTCAGTACACCTTGGGGAACATATTGCTATGTTGTCATGCCCTTTGGGTTAAAGAATGCTGGCGCTACATGTCAGAGGGCTATGATGGCTATCTTTCATGACATGATGCACACCCTTGTAGAAGTGTATGTGGATGATTTGGTTATCAAGTTCAAGAGTCGGGAAGATCATTCTGAAGTACTAAGAAAAGTTTTGCAACGAGCTAGAGAATATAAGTTGAAAATGAACCCTAAGAAGTGTACATTTGGAGTTTCATCAGGAAAACTACTTGGGTTCATAGTAAGCAAAAGGGGCATAGAGATCAACCCAAACAAGGCCAAAGCAGTTATTGGTATGCCTCCTCCGAAGAATATGAAAGAGCTTCGAGGATTGATTGGGAGGCTACAATTTGTCCGCCGGTTTATCTCACAACATTCCCAAAGGTGTAAACCTTTCTATGAGTTAACCAAGGCGGGGCCGAGTTTAAATGGGATTCGAAGTGCCAGGAGGCATTTGATGGGTTGAAAACATACCTGGCAAGTCCCCCTATACTTAGACCACCAATTTCCGACAAGCCCTTGGTCCTCTACATCTCAGTTCTTGAGAACTCTCTTGGGGCAGTCCTTGCACAAGTTGGTGAAGAGGGGAAAGAACGAGCTACTTATTACTTGTCTAAGATGTTTGATGTTTGTGAGTTGAAGTACACTGTGGTACAAAAGACCTGTGCTGCTCTTGTTTGGGTGGTTCAGAAACTCAAACACTATTTTCTTGCTCACCAAGTCAAGCTCGTTGCTCGTATCAATCCTATCAAGTATCTGTTAGGGAAGACAGTTTTGACTAATCGGTTAGGGCGATAGCAGAGTTTCTTATCCCAATTTGATATCACTTATGTCCCACAGAAGGCAATCAAGGGCTATACTATTACTGAACACCTTGCCCATCATCCCATACCCATCTTTGACCCAGTCCGGTCGGAGTTCCTGGATGACGAACTAATGTCAGTCCGATCTTCCAATCTTTGGACTTTATATTTTGACGGGGCTCTAAACTCTCATGGTAGAGGGATAGGTATTGTCCTTCTGTCACCTAAAGGTGTCACCATTCCACAGGCTTTTAAACTTAACTTTCCAGCAACCAACAACATAGCTGAGTATGAAGCCTTGCTGGCCGGGCTGGAGGCTACTCATTTCCATGGTGCCACCGAACTGAGGGTGATAGGTGATAGTCGATTGATCCTACGCCAAGTGCTATCCAAATACTGAACTTCCCATCCAAACCTCAAACCCTACCAGGAGCTCACCACCTGCTACATCAAGCTATTCTTAAACTCACATTTGTCCATGTCCCTCGTTCTCAGAATATCCTCGCCGATGCCTTAACTTCACTAGCTTCATCTCTATCTGTCCCGCTAGGCAAGCAAGTGCGGACTATCCACATCTGTAAGAAGACAATTCCAGCAATTGAGGATGAACATTTTCTAAAGGTTAAGGAGAGGTTCAACGGAAAGTAATACTTAGAACATAAAGAAGAAATCTCCTTAATTGAGTTGGAAGAATTAGAAGACGGTGAGAGACCTTGGTATAACAAGATTGCGAGGTATTTCCAAGATCAGTCATACCCACCTAGATCAACCACCAAAGAAAAGAAGGCAATCAGAAGAGTATCCCAGAGGTATACAATCCTAGGAGGAGTGCTCTATAAGAGAAGCCTAAGTGGAATCTTACTCAGGTGTCTTGATGAAGAAGAAGCTGAGTTGGTGCTGAAGGAAGCACATTCTGGAGTTGTGGTGGTCATGTGAATGCCCAAGCCCTTGCTAAGAAAATCATCCGACAAGGGTATTATTGGCCAAGTCTAGAAGAAGACTGCTCCATCTTTGTCCGGCATTGTCATTCATGTCAACTCCATGCCGACAAGATTCGCATCTTTCCCTCTATCCAATTCATGCCCTATGGCCTTTCGCCATGTGGGCTTTTGATATCATTGGCCCCCTGAGTGACCTCAACTCCGAAATGTGCTCAAAATCATTCATTCTGACGGCAACGGAGTACTTCACAAAGTGGGTGGAAGCGGAAGCATTCGTGGAGATTAAAGCGTCAACAGTCTGCTCCTTCATCAAGCGCAACATCCTGGCAAGGTTCGGGATCCCCAGCGACATCATCACCGATAATGGACCACAATTTCTCTCTCAAGATCTGTGTGATCTTTGCAACAGGTATTGCATATCATTGCATCATTCATCACCGTACTATCCTCAAGGCAATGGTCAAGCAGAAGACACCAACAAAACCTTAATTAAAATCATCAAGAAATCTTGTAAGTCTAGCAAATTTACCAATTGGCCTGATAAGCATGTAGATGCTCTATGGGCTTATCGTACTTCCGTAACGACTCCCACTGGACAAACCTCGTATGCTTTGGCATATGGGATGGAAGCAATGGTCCCCTACGAAGTATTACTTCCATCTCTCCGAGTTCAGCTCAACAGGGATATTCCAGTTGATGAGATACGAGAATCTCTCCTTGCACAGCTTGAACTCTTGGATGAAAGAAGGCTAGCCACCGCCGAGCATGCCCGGACTTATCAGAATAGACTTAAAAGGTTTTATCAAAAGAGGGTGGTTGAGAGAAAATTCGAGATCGGTGAGATGGTAGTCAAACGCATATTCATTAAGCCAGGTGGTTCCCGCTCCAAGTTGCAACCTAACTGGGAAGGGCCTTTTGTAATCACTGAAAGGTATCTAGGCAATGCATATGAATTGACTAATGTAGATGGAGAAAAATTGAATCATCCTTGGAATGGAGTTTACCTTAAAAAGTACTTTCCATATAAATGGAGAAACCGCTGGTATAATCTCAAGTCATCTATCCTAGGTTGTTCGTGAGAAGTCAAGGGTAGGTACCATCCTACACACACAACACCTCCCGATCCTAGAATCCAAACAACCTGATACTTGCGAAAGGCAAGACAGAAATCTAGAAATGGAAGGATTACCCTTACCCTATTCTCTTCTACTCGGTCCAAGATAGGGAGAGAAGATTAGAGAGGGGTAGTATCGAAAACACTCACCACCCTAGTAGGAGGCCATCTAAGAGGGTGCAAAAGGGTGCCAAAAGATGGACAATGAACCCCTCAGGTTAGAAAAAGACAAATGATCAACCTGTCTGAATGAGTACCCATAATAGGCAAAAGGCACAAAAAGATGGGCAATGTCCCCATGGGTCAAAAACTTGTCCAAATATGCGCCACATAGAAAAGAGCAAAAAATAGGAAAGACCCAAAGAGGCCGAACACCAATGGGTAATTTAAGTGTGAGTAGAGAAATCCCTCTCAACATCTTCAAACCCTATCAAGGACTTTCTCTATACTCTTCCTCCTTAAACCCCTTGGGTAGGGTAAACCGACCAAATCCAGGTGGAATCCAAGCCAATCAAAGGAAGAAGGTTAGAAGGATTCTAGGTAGGGAACTTTATTTTTGCATGTGGCATCTACCACTTGAGTCTTGACAAACCTCAAAGATCGATGAACTGTCTCAAATACCAGCATTTTCCAAAAAAAAAGATGAATATTTCAAAAACACAAAAAATGCATATTTCAAAAAACAAAAAAAAATGAATATTTCAAAAACCTAAAAAAGTGAATATTTCAAAAATTCAAAAATGAATATTTTAAAAATTCAAAAAATCAAATATTAAAAAAAGACCAAAAAATGCATATTTCAAAAATAAAAATATTTGCATATTTCAAAAATCCAAAAAAAAATGAATACTTTTGAAAATCCAAAAAAAATGAATGTTTTCAAGAAAATCAAAAAAAATTTGCTCAGTCATGATCATTACCTTAGTTGCATCCATGTTTATTTGACTGTCATGCATAGTTCCATTCCTGCATTGCATATCCATTTTTGCTTTAATTACCTTGTTAAGAAGGCTCTTCCCTTTGACCTAAATCAAAGTTGACCATAATAGGCAAAGGGATGAATCATGGTGAAGATCTAATCCCTTTTTATCAAGTGTTTCAGGCATTTCAATGTAAGAGGAGAAGATTCTCGCCATAGCAGGTGTGTTCTCTTAACCCTTACCCCCATTTCATTTCAATCATTTATTTTATTTCACCTTGTTAAGAAGGCTCCTCCCTTTGACTCAAAATCAAGAAAAACGATATACAGGCAAAGGGATGAGTCATGATGAAAATTTAATCATTTTTGTTAAGTGTTTTCAGGAGCTGAAGAGGCAAAAAGAGAATGGCCATCAGGCAACCTTTTAAGTCCAACATGTGAATTGGTGAGATCAGTGTTCCCTAAAGAATGACATACCAACCCTGTGGCAAAAAGAGAGGAAGCGCCACCCAGCTAAACATTATTGTGGTGCTGTATTCCGTCAGAAGGCAAGATAAGGATGGACCAGTGGTGCTGATGAATCAGGAGGACGATGCAAGTTGATAAATCATGCCTGAAGATTTCAACCACATTCTCATCAATCTCACATCATCACTAGCATTCCATTTTGCACTTCACATAACTCCTACTATTTATCACCTAGTTATGTTAGATTCATTTAATATGTATTATATGCATTAATGTTGAAGACCTTGAGAGTGAAAATGACTAGGCCTGAGGTCCCCTTCAACAAAATCTATGACGGCATGGTCATTTCTTTACAATCACAGATAAGCCAAAATTGAACATTGGAGGGACGATGGTTCCTAATCAGGTGTCTTGACTTTCAATAGACAATCTATATCTTCAACTATTTTCTACATAATTTTCTATATTTTTATATCCTTCTCTTTTTCATCATTACCAATGTTATCTCATCATGTTTTATTCTTTTCTTTATTTTATCCCACCATGTTTTATTCTTTCCTTTATTTTATCCCATCATGTTTTTAGTCTTTCCTTTCTTTTATCCCACCATGTTTTATTCTTTCCTTTATTTTAACCCTTCATGTTTTATTCTTTCCTTTCTTTTATCCCACCATGTTTTATTCTTTCCTTTCTTTTATTCCATCATGTTTTATTCTTTCCTTTCTTTTATCTCACCGTGTCTTTTATTTTATCCCACCATGTCATGTTTGTCACACCATTGTTTCTTCTGTCCCTTCATTCTATGTTAATCTCACCATTATCTTTCAATCCCACTATGGCTTTAGTCAATATTGTCGTTTTTTGAATACTCAGTTTTCTACCAAGCATGATTCATGGTTTTCACGATACTCGAGCAATTTTTGTTATGCTTAAACAAACCCTTTTAGAACTTGAGATTATTCCACTCAGAATTAAACTGTGTATTTTGGTGAAACTTGAATGAACTTGAGATTCCAAATATGATGGATTGGTATTCTTTTCATTTTAAAATCAACTTCTCTTTAAAACTTTAGCCCATCACAGTACAAGAACACCGCAAAGTTTGGGTTGCTGGCTGATGATGAACCTACGAATTCGAGGACTCCTCACCGTGTTGAGGGTTGGCTACATCCTAAATCCTTTATCCTTTATTTTTCATCTCTCGTGCCAATGGCATGTCTTTTACCAATCAATTATATGAGGTTTTGATAGAACATGAAAGTGATCTAAAATACTCAATGATATTCTTTTTGCTGGATCAGGTAGATAAGCGTGTCTATATCTACACCTTGATGCCACCTTTTCAGTCCATCACCATTCCATTCCGCTACATTCATCTACATTCACTTGCAGTCCATTACAGTTCACTCTGAATCACTTCGCTTCATTACATGCCATTCCCTTACAAAGCTGACAGCAAGGCGAGGCAAGCTGTAGACACGCCAAATTTGCCCAATTCAAAGTATAAAACTTATGTTTTATAGGGTAACATGTGTGATTAACCTTAGAATGATGTCAGGTCTTTTAAAGTTCATTTGGAGCTTCGTCGAACGAAATTAGATGTTTTCCAAAGTTTTCCGCAAAAAGCCATAATTTCCGAGCGAAAGACATACGTAAATCGTGTAAACATGGAAATTGGCTAAATGAACAATGCCTAATGATCATGCATTGAAGGTTACATTCAAATTCACACTCCGGACAAGTTTTATTGCATACCGTGCCTTTTCGGTTTGCCGTCGGAGTCATTCAGACCAGTATCGGATCTTCTGTTCATTGTCCTAACTTCCGGACAAATTTTTAAGTTTTGGATGGTATTATGGCTGATCCAATGCTATAGAGAGCTTCTTCGGCCTGTTATCTTTCCAACGCAACAAACGACATTGAATTCCGAGTTCGGGAGTATTCGCAATTACTTCCGGAAGGACGCGCAAAACAGTCCCATGCGCCCAGGTCCCTGGTCACATGCGCCTAGGACCCAAGGCACGTCCCCATGCGCCCTACCCCTAAGGCACGTGACCTTGTGCCCTGACTTGAGGGCACATGCGCCCTGGCCTTGAGGCATGAGGAAACCAGTTTTTCACCGGGACTCTACCTCTGAACGGATCGGACTAGATAAGACCGAAAATTTCGAAAAGATTGGACGTGCCCTCACTGAGAGGCACATGCGCCCCTCAGTGGGGCGCATGCGCCCTGCACCAGGGTGCATGCGCCCTGTGGTAGGGCGCAAGGCACCCTATTTTGTAGTGTTGATCGCACCGTCCGTTCTCCTATAAATAAACTCCGATTCCAGTCATTCCAAAGGCTTGTGCACGATCCCCCAGGCATCTCAAAACGTCCAAGCTCCCTCCTGCATCAATTTTGTGATTTTTAGAGAGATAATTTCGAGTTTTTAGAGAGAGAAAATTCGGTTCAAGAGAGAGGAAGGCCGGTCTGCAGGTGATCTGCCAGGTCTCTCTTCTTCGGCCTCTACAGCAGCGTGTGGACATCTTCTGCCTAAGCTCTCAACATCAAAGTTCTTCCTCCTCAAGTCTTCTTCAGTTTGAAATTTATGGCACTTGATTCCGAGGTCAAGGCTGGTCGTGACGATCGTAGAAGCAAGGTCACACCTAGCAGATCCTGGACTTGTGCTCGGCTTTTTCGACAACCCAGATTTGGCCATATCTCTCTCTATTCTTATCAGAATCTTTCTGTTCTATTTCTTATCTCTTTGTTTCATGATTCTCCATCCTCCTATCATTTTTTTACATTTTTTTGCATTATTTTTAGTCTGTTAATCCGAAAAATGAAAAAGAGGGGTTAGAGATAACCCTAATCCGGTCAGTTTCTAGTCAATTGTGTGTTTCATGTCATTTTCCTTACATATATTCCACTTTGTTTAGTTCTAATTGTCTTTTTCACTTGTTTGTTTGTCTAGTTGCACAGAAAATCAATCACCCACGTGTTGAGGACTCTTCTTCATCGGCCGGCCGAAGAAGGAGAAGCTTTGACCCGCACTCTTCACGCTAAGGTACACACGGTCAATCTAATTTCATAAATCGGAACCCGCGGTTCCTGGAGACCACATGTCTTAATTTCCTTCTTCTCACCCTCCTCTCACATGACCCGAACCGTCTCTTTGGTGATCGAGCGACGCCAAGGGATGAAAGTTCGGGGATCAATGTGAGTGTGGGACTGAGGTGAGAGTTGCTTTCCGTGTTTTCTTCCTTTCTTTCTCATCCCCTCTTAAGGTGATGATCTGGATTCATGGACTTTCCTTAAAAGGAGAGGGCCCGTCGAATTTTCGTAGTTGACAATGCCCTATGCCTATCTTGGACCTAAATGAAAGATAATAGAATAGGGAAAACCCTTTGTCCCAAAACTTTGCCTAGCTCCCTTTCTAGCTTTTAAACATTAAATCCTGAAATCTAGGTTTGTAGTGTGTGCATCATGGTGCCTATCCTTCAATACTAGAGAATGTTAGAGAATAGATCTTGTCAGCATAAAGTTCGCATTGGTGATAGGGTTAGATAAAGATCAAGTGATCCTCTTCTAGAGTGGGCTAGTAATTCCGATGCCTAATGATATTCTTAACAAAAGTTTGAGCATTTACACGGTCTCTATATACTCTGGAATGTGCCTCCACAAGCACCAACTTATCCTCTTCTTCATCTACGCATCTTAATAAAATTTTAGCCAAACTCTGCTTATAAAGCACTCCTTCCAAGGCAATGTACCTTTGGAAGACCATTTTGATAGCTTTTTTTAGTAGTCAATCATGGTGGATATGTTTGATCCTAACAATATTTTGTAATCAAATGATATATGGTTTCGCACTATCTTTTAATTCTTTCAACTCTAGCACTTCCTCTTTTAACTCAATATATTCCTTCCATTCGAATCTCTCTTTGATCTTTTAAAGATGTGCATCTTCAACTACTAGAATTGTACATCAAAGGACATAGATAATTCTATCATGTCTACCTAGCGAGAAAGATCGTAAAGATATTAAAAATGCAAAAGCATCGACAAGAATATTTTGAGCACTAGGAACATAAATAAATTCAAATTTGAAAAATAACTTGATGTAGTTGGAAGTGAGTTCTTGATATGGTTTGTGATCGGGATGAGGTGTAAGATACTTGGCTGGTACTTGATAAAGAATTAGTTGATTATCACCTATCACCTTAAGTTTTGTGATAGCATAGAAATGTGTGGCCTCTAGTCTATCCAACAAGACTTCATATTCAGTTATATTGTTAGTTGTTATAAAGTTAAGTCGAAAAGTTTGTTAAAGGTGACATCTTTGGATGAAAGAAGAGAAATCCCTATCACTATACCTTGAAAATTCAAAGCTCCTGTCAAAATATAATGTGCATAGTTTGGAAAATTAGATGGATGCCAATTTCTCATCCAAAAGCTCCAACTAAACTTAGTCAAAAATTAGAATATGATGGTGAGCAAGATGTTTAGATATTGAATAGCCCTTCATTGACTTTTTTTTAAGTATTGGGGATCTTGAACTAAGACAGGAAACTTTACCAACATGTCAGCCAATCAATCATGATAGATTTCACAAGAAAAAATTTGATAGGATTCATGCAAACAAGAGTAATGCCCTGTTTAGTTAGAGTATTGTAAATGATATTGTATTAATATTGATATTGATATTTTTTGAAAGTGAAGTATCAATATCAAGATTGACAGTATCAAAGTTCTTAATTGTTTGGTAAAATTATGTCTCCGCATCCGCGGGGGGAGGGGGCGGACGCCGGCTGCGGGCTGCGGACTACGGAGGGGGGACTACGGAGGGGGGACGCCGCGCGGGGGCCAGCGGGGGGGGGGGGGATGCCGCGCGGGGGGACGCGGCTGCGGAGGGGGACTCCGGCGGGGGGCCAGCCGGGGGCGGGGGGGGGGGGGGGACGCCGCGCCGGGGGAAGCGGGGGGTGGGTGGGGTGGGGCGCCGGCTGCGGAGGGGGCACTCCGGCGGGGGGACGCGGCGCGGGGGGGGACGCGGCTGCGGAGGGGGGACGCCGTGCGGGGGGGGGGACGCGGAGGGAGACTCCGGCGGGGGACGCGGCTGCGGAGGGGGACGCCGGCTGCGGGCTGCGAGGGAGGACTCCGGTTGCGGACGCGTCTACGGAGGGGCTGCGCGGAGGGGGGGGCTGTGCGGCGGGGGGCTGCGCGGACGGGCGGGGGGACTGCGCGGAGGGGGGGGCTCCGGCGGGGGGCTGCGGGGGGGGCTGCGCGGCGGGGGCCACGCTCTTCGTCAAATCCACCGCCATGCTCTTCGACAGATCCACCGCCACGCTCTTCGTCGCCTCCGTACGTGCGCTCCTCCACAAACCCTCGATCATTCGCTCCTCCGCAGATCTCCTCCTCTGGCTCGGGGGGAGGGCGCCGGGCGGCGCAGCGGCCGCCCCCCGTGGGCGCGCGCGCGGCTAAAATCGGGGAAAGGGGGGGGAGAGACCGCGGGAGAGCGCGGAGGGAGAGAGGAGCCAGAGAGAGGAGCACAACGATGGTGATGGAGGCGTCGACGACGCGGACGGCGGGAGAGCACGCCGGGGTGAAGGGGGAGGGGACGGGGAAGGGGGGACTCCGGCTTCTCTCCGCAGCCGCGGGGGGCGGGGGCGGGGGCGGGGGCGGGGGCATCTGCCGCGCGAGCATCTGTATCAGTTTAAAAACAGGTCTTCACCTGTATTATTTATGATACTCTTTTTAACTACTAATCTTAAAATTAATATTAGTATCCAAACACTCACTGATGTAAAGTATCAATATCAGTTTTGAAACTGATATTAATACAGGTGCTTGATACTATAAACAAACAGGCTGTAAGGTAGCATAGGTATTTTCCATGGTTTTATACATGTGCTCACAAGAGTTAAATATTTTAGAAAGATATAATGTTGTTTGTTATTTTCTTTCTTTATGTACTTGTGCCAACAACATGGCATCTCCCATTTCTTTATGCCCTGTTTGGTAACACTATTTGACACCTCTATCACTATCAATTTTAAAATTGATATTCTTAATAATCACTGAGAAGTGTTTGGTTAATAGTATCAATTTTGAAATTGGCAGTGAAAACAAAGCACATTATGTAATACAAGTGTCAACTTGTATCAATTTTAATATTGATATTCCAACCTCTAAAATTATCAATAACAATATTGATATGGTATCAAATTTGAAACTCTAACCAAACGGGCCATTAATAATAGGATCATATATTGCTCGATTTAGGGGGGGCACATGGAGGACCCCATCGGTCTTACTTTTCTAATCGGTCATCTTTCCGCTCCTCCGTAAATCTGGACCACTTCAAGTTACCAAATACCTTATTATTTTATTTTATTTTTTTTAAATGATACTTATACCGGTAAAAACTTCTCATACGGAAAGCACATTAAATATCTTCATTTTCTTACTAGCGAACATAAAAGTAGCCAGTGAACATAAAAGCAGCCGAAACGTGAGATCACAAATTGATCTGGTGGGTGGTGCTCCAAACGAGACAAACGCAGCCGGCGCTGTTGGTTGTTTATCCGTGATTCAATACACTTAGAAAGTTAAGTCAAAATTTTACTCCAAGAAAAATTGACTCAACTTATTTATTATCATAAACAAATAAATTTGAACAAAAAATTAAAATTCAACTCACGAGTCATTGAAAATTTATTTAACAAATAAACTATAAATCTTAATAATTATAAATTGTCAATTAAATACATAAGAAACCAAGAATTCGAATTTATATTTAAATCAAATTTTATAAAAAAAGTTGAAAATTAAGTGTCACAAATAACTTTTTATTGATTTTCAACTTATAAATGAATTCGTTCGATTGTGAACTTAACTTGAGTCCATTTGAATAAAAAGGGACTATAACTTAAACTCGACTAAAACAAGAGAGTCAAACTTGAACGTCAAGTTATTTGACTGGACTTGACTCATTTGCACCCACATTAAATTACAAGAAAAAATTCTGAGAAACCGATGGCCAACAGCTAACAATTGCTGTTCTTATACCTATACGAAGTAAAGGCTTCAAGGCGTCATAACGAAGCTGCAAATTCTATGTTAGCATTGATAGTCGCAATTGCAGGTGGAGTGGAGTTCGCAGTACACGTCGAATGATGCCATAACCGAACTAATGAAGAGCGCCTCCTCTCGTATTTGACAGTAAATTTTCTTGGCAACCTGAAACATAAAGAATTTCAGTACCACAATAGGATGCTCGTGATTCACACTGTTCTTTAAAGACTGACGATTTCCTAGTAATTCGTAAACAAAGAAGCCACAGCGTCATTACAAGCACACGAGGGAAGAAGGGCTGCCTTCCTTGCCTTGCTATCGTGTCACCCTGCTTTGATCTTTCTAAGATAATCGGAATATAAACAATAGAAATATAGACACGTATACCTTCAACCCACCAAACTTCATATTTCCTGAACCCCAAGTATAACACCAACTAAGAATATCAGGTCTGGAAAACTTTGCCATGTTATAAGAGATAACTTTGGAAATCATTTAAGATTGATTATCAATCAATCAAGATGATAAGTTAACAGCGGCACCTAAGAGATATATACAGATAATTTCATATTGACTATTTGAGACTTGATATTATACTTATATTATAGGCCATTCTACCTCAACATCATAATCTTGAAATTTGTAAGATGATATCAAAACGGACACATATCAATCTTTAATACTTGATTATCTTACTTCTTATTTCCACTGATAATCACATATTAATTATTTGAGACTTGATATTATATTTATATTATAGACTATTCTACTTTAACATCATAATCTTAAAGTTTGTAAGATAATATCAAAATGAACACATATCAATCTTTAATACTTGATTATCTTTCCTCTTATTCCACTGTTCACTTTGACAGTGAGAGAATATTAGAACTGTGAAAATAATCTTATATTGACTATTTAAGACTTAATAATATACTTAAATATTTTGAACCCTTCTATCTCAAACATAATTTTGGAGTTTGTAAGATACATCCTTTTGTGAGGTGTACAATAACCCATGTTAGTTACAACACCATAAGCAACGGTTCCCTCGAAACTCAAGCCCCCATGGTCCCCATCGATCACAACAGATGTAATGGCTTCACCAATTTGGATTCCAAACAACCTTTTTATTTGTTGAATCGTCCCTTCTTACAAACCCAAAAACCATAGTGTTAAGTTATAAGGGCCCAGGACATATAAGTACAATATCAAGTTTATAATATTTAATATGAGACTATCCCCACAGTTCTAACACTCCCCCTCACTGTCAAATGGACAGTGGAAATAAAAAAATAAGATAATCAAGTATTAAAATAAGATAAGTGCCGGTTCTGATATCATCTTACAAATTCCAAAATCATGATGTTGAGGTAGAAGGGCCCAGGACATATAAGTATAATATCAAGTTTATAATATTCAATATGAGATTAGCCCCACAGTTCTAACACCCTTGCCTATAAAGTGCAGCTAAAAAATCGTACAACAGACGGCCTGACATGGTCCTTGGTGCAGGAGTTGAATTGGACGCATGCCAGAGGGTCTCCAAGCAATAGATGTGAGTTGGTTTGAGCTGCTGAACATACGCCCAAAGATCAAGCCGCCTAAGCAGTGACAGGAAGCAAGCCATTGTGCCTTAGCAGAGCCTCCATAGAAGGTTCTCGCCCTCGGAACTCCACGAAGACCTGAGAAGTTTTGATCACCAAACCAGAAGAATAATGGATTACATGGCTGAAAAAGCCAAAGAAGATCATTATGATTACGACCATGACAAATGACAACGATTTCCCCCCCACACGAATGAAATGCTAAACCAGAACTAGATTACCATTCATGTGTTATCAGTCAGGATCTCACCTCCAGTGGTGGCCTACCACCGCCAAGAGCAAGAATAGTTTCTCGGAACCTGCGGCCAGTTTCTTTGATAGCCTGTTAAACAAATATGAAAAGAAACAATAATTCTAATAAGAACAGAAGATATTACAGGTTTTAAAGGGCAGTGTATTTGAATCAGTTACATTCCATCTTCCTACCATATCCTTCGACTAGCAGGATCATCTTTTGAAGTCTTAAGGGAGCTGAAGCATACCTTGGCATTTTCCAGACCAGCATCCTCAAATGCCGAGAAAGCATCAGCTGATAATACTTCTGCCCACTGAGTAGGACAAAGAACAAAGCATCTAGTAATTTGCTGGATCCCAGGGAGGGAGACACTATGAGCATGGCAAACAAAATACTGCGATTGGGATAGGGCACAAACAATCAACAGGCGACCAGCCTATCTCCTAGAAAAGTGGGATGACCAACTAGAGCCATCCTTGTAATTTCCTTGCGTAAAAATATCTGAGCTGCCCTAAACACTAATTTTAGGCAGATAAAGTCAAGAAAAAACACCTTGTAGCTGTGGTATCCAGCAGCATAAGCACCTGTTATAAATATAATAAAAAATGCATAAATGTTATGTGTCGTGAATAAATTGTGGAAGAGAACACAGGAACGCTTAACATTACCAGCAAATATGTGGCTGAAACTGCAAAGAAACCTGTCCTCTGGAAGAGGAGGAATAACTAGTGTTCTTCTGCCAACTCGTTGATAGACGTCATAAATTGTTTCTGATTCACCAGGGATGTACTTCGAATGAAGCTCTAGATCAACAGTAGCAAAACATATCTGGAAAGAATCGAAGACTGATCAGCAGTAAGATATGGAAAAAATGGGATAATTTTCTAGTTCCATGATATCATTACAAGCAGTAAACAGAAAAAACTCCGACTCAAAAGTCATTGCTGGTCATAGATGGGTCTGTCAAGTGGATGATGAAACACCCCCTCCCCCTCCCCCCGGGGTGATGGCTGTCTTCATTACTGACATAGTTGTCAAGTAGGCGATAAGACTGCTGCTTAGGCAGTTAAGACCGTAACGCTAGATGTTTATATATACATGCACAAATATATATAACTAAATGCCAATATTATATATATATATCCATACAAACATATATACATAAATATAATTATATTTATATGTTGTAATTGAATGTGAATACATGTAAATATGTATTTTTTGTAATTATGTATGTATTAGTATATATATTTTATGGGAAAGAGCTAACCTCAAGAGAAGGAAAAGAAAGTTAAGAGAGAACTTTACCCGTGGGAGCCTTGACAACTATGGTTGAGGAAGAAATCCTCAACACAAGACATCACAATTGTTGACTGGATAAGGAAGAAATTCTTGACCCAAGATGTGTCGAAGTTGAATGGGTTTGGGTCCTGAATAATGCTTAGTGGGTCTCACCTCAAGTCCATACAGATGAAATTGATGCTTGAACTTGTAGTAGACACATAATTTTTCCCTAGTTAAAGTGCTCAAAATCTCTTGTTCTATAAAATATATTTAAGTATCCCACCAAGAAAATCGAGTTTTCCTAAAAATCCAGCTTTCTATGCGTTCTCAGCAAGGTTAGAACCTGCCCTTGGTGCCCCCCTAACCATAGATTGCAGAATCGGTGGGTTGGGATTGAAATCGGCCGATTCTGGAATCGGATAGGTCAATCCCTGCAGAAGGGCCTATTCCGGGGGGAATTCCCTAGGAATCGGATTGAATCGGCTAGATCGGTCGGAATCGATCCGATTCTGACCAAATCAGCCTGGAATTGGTCGATCCGACCAATTCCGCCGGAAGCCAGACTAAAAGTCGATTCCCACACAGGAATAGATGATCCCAGAGCGATTCTGCCCTCAGAATTGATCAATCCGGCACATGATCGCTTGATCCCAGCTTTCTGCGACAATTCCGGAGGGATTTTGGCGATTCCAGCGGCGATCCCAGACTGATTCCAGGATTCTAGCGATCCCTTCAAGGGATTCCATTGATCCAAGCTCCGATCCATCTCGATTCAACCTTTTCTCTGGTCTTTGGAAGATTTTCGATAAGATTTCTTCGTTGAAAACACCGTACGCCAATTTTTACATGTTTCCGATGACTCCGAGCATGATTAAACTCATTGATTTCTTACCGAACAACTTCGTTCAAACGGTAAGAATATCAATTGGATGTTCTTTGTATGAGAAAAATTCTGAAAATCCCGTATGTCAATTTTTACGCGTTTCCGACAATTCCGAGCGTGGTTAAACCCACTAATTTCCTTCCGAACAACTTTGTACAAATGGTAAAAACATCAATTGATTGTTTTTGGTATGAGAAAAAATCTAGAAACTCCATACGCTGATTTACGACCCTTTCCGACGTAGACGTAACCCTCTGAACATACCGAATAGTCAGTTCGACAGACTGTTTACTTCCCGAACAACCCCTAAAGCAATTTATAAGATGTCTAACAATTTTTTATGAATTGTTTACAAATGTTGCAGGTATAAGCAATGGCTGATCAAGGTGATGTAGCACCAGTACGTCCTTTTGACGTGGGTTGGGAACACAGTCACATGGTAGACGTAGCTAGAAAGAGAGTACAATGCAAGTGGTGTGTGAAAGAGATGAACAAGGGTGTATTCCGGCTGAAGCAACATATTGCCATAACAGGTGAGAATGTTAAAAAATGTGATAAGGTGCCTAGGGAGAAGAGTGAGGAGATGAGAGACTACATGACAGGTAGAGTCTCTCAACGGTCTATTAGGATTCAGTAGAGGGAGGAGTTGCACGATGAGCTACTTAAGAGGAGGAGGGCCGAGATTTGTCTACATACAAAGAGAAAAGACAAGGGGAAGGCACCAGTCGAGCCGGAGCCAGAGAGTGAGGACGACTCCACAGACTCCGAACTTGACATATTAGGCACGCTAGCAAATGTGCAGCTACTACAAAGAAAAAAAATAAGGGGAGCAGGAGGGTCTAGAGCTGACTCAGTTCTTGGCCGATCAGCATCGGCTCGCCCTACCTGAGATCGAGAGAGTGAGGGATAGAGACAAGAGCCACACCGTCATTCTGTCAGTACTTAGTTTACACTGAGTAATGAGTACCTATTTAGGAAACAAAGTGTTGGACAGATGAAAATTAAACAAACCATGAAAGGGGTGAAGATAACAAAAATGACTGCAAAGAGAGTAGTTCGTCACATTGTGAAGTTTTTCTTGCATGTAGGTATCACTTTTAAAATGGAATGTATTTATGTTTTATTTAGTTAACCTTATTTGGCCGATCCAAAATTTTTTTTTAACTTAATTGCAACACATGCAGCCACCAACTCTTACTTCCAGACTGCGATGGATGCCTTGGGTGAGGTTGGGCCAAGAAATGTAAGTCTCGACCAACAGGCATAAATATGGTATTAAGCTGGATGAGGAGGTTCAAGAGTTGAGAGAGTAGATGGATAGCTTTAAATTGGTGTGGAATGAGAGGGGTTGCACGATTATGTGTGACGGGTGGATAGGTATCACCAAGAGGAGTATGATAAACTTCTTGGTGTATTGTTCTTTTGAGGGGACCACATTTTTGAAGTTAGTGGATGCTTCTGGGAAGATTAAAAATGCCGACTACATTTTTTTTTGATGAATGCTATGGTGGAGGAGATTGGGGTGGAGAATGTGGTTCAGGTTATCACTGACAACGAACCCTCCTATAAGGCGGCTGGGAATAAGTTAATGGAGAAGAGGCAACATCTGTTCTGGGTGCCTTGTGTGGCACATTTTATTGATCTCATACTGAAGGACATAGGCAAGGAGAAGAGTATTTCTACACTTATCAAACAGGTGAGACGATCACTTCATTTATTTGTTCGCATCCCCGTCTGTTACATATTATGAGATCACACACAGGAGGGCACGATCTTGTTAGGTCCGGTCCGACTCGTATTGCCACAAACTTTATTGCATTGGAGAGCTTACATTGGCACAAACATGCACTTGTGAGGTTCACCCAGTCCAAAGAGTATTACAACTATATGGTGGACCACCTGCTGGATATTATTGTCAGATATGAGAAGCATATCATTGACAAGAGATTTTAGGAAAGGATTGCCCACTACCTGGCAATCATAGAGCCACTGGTTGTTGTGCTAAGGTTGGTAGACTCTGATGACAAGAACCAGATGGGCACCCTGTATGATGCAATGGACAAGGCAAAATTAAAAATATAAGAGAAGAATCCTAGAGGTTAAAAAAAATGGTGGGAGATTATAGATGACCGATGAGATAAGACTTTACACCACAATGTATATACTGCAAGCTAGTGAGTGAAAAAAATATTTGTGCTTATCTACTTTCAGTTTAGTCAATAATTACCTTGTTCATAATGTTAATACATTGATACATTTTTACAGGATATTTTTTGAACCCCCGCATCCAATATGGAGGACAGGTGGTGAACGACAATGAGGTGATGTGGGGTACACTCTGTTATTCAGCATCTCTGCCGATCTCAGCAGGATAGGGTAGAAGCTGAGATAGAAGTAAGTTGAAGTTTAGCCAATAATTTGAAGTTAATGAGTATTTGACAACTAATAAAATTTTATTCTTATCATTTTTCAGATACAGAGGTATAAGATAAGAGTCGAGATATACTCAGATGCTGATTTGAGATATTATTGCGACAAAGTGTCTCTTGGTATACATATTTAAGATAAAGTTTTTATTTCCTTATCTTATTAGTTATTGAAGTTGCTGGGCTAATTTTTTTTTTACAACTGAGTGGTGGGTTCTAGTGAACACTAGGAGTGAATGAAATCCACTTACTGCCATTGGCATCAGGATACTCAGCTAGAGCACTAGTTCCTCTCATTGTGAGAGGAACTGGAGCACATTTAACCTGACACATAAAGAGGAGGAACAAGTTGACCTAAGAACAGCCGGAGAAGTTGGTATTCTATCACTACAACATGAAGCTGCGCATTAAGAGTATCAAAGATCGACAGAAGATATCAGAGGAGCAATTTGCATGGTTCACAGTTGGTCCATATGAGCAGAGGCATAACTTAACCAAACCACCACCTAAGGAGGTGGACATGGATCACATATTTTAGAAGAAGCATGCACTTGCCTTCTGGATAGAGGAGAGGACAGCCAGGGATCATCCAGCTGAGTTTGATCCCGATGATCGTGCTTGACCAGAAGGAGAGTTGGATGGTGTAGAGGTCAAGGAGGATGCTCCAGCCCTACCTACTTCTCAGACTCACGTAGGCCCTTCTTCTGCCCTAGTAGCTGTACAGCAACCACCTCCAGCATTAGCCCCAACTCCAGCCCCAGCCGTAGCTACCCAGCCCATTTGTAATCCAAGCAAAACGAAAATAAAAGTGACAGCACGAAAAATGGGCGAATTTTCAAAGTTAAAAAAATTTTTAGGTTGTGGTGGGACATTAGAGATGGCTGAAGATGCGAAGAGAAGAAAGCTGGAGATCAGGGAACGTCCTGTGAGCCCAGATGATAGCACACAAGCTCCTTCTCACTACTTAGTTGATGATGACGAGGAGTGCATACCAACCATACAGCCATCAACTCCGCAGTCACCTGATTCACAGCCGTACTTCACGCTGGATGAGCAAACACCACAACAACATTATATGAAGCCACCATATCCAGCATTCTATGATCCTCAACAGCCGTGAATTCCTCCACCTGAGCCTACCTATGTGCCATAGTCCGATGTCTACGATTTTAATGACATGACATCGTCATTATTTTCAAATATGCTCCCGCACTTAATAAAAGACTAGGCACAACTGAGGAGTTTCGAAAGCAGCAGGAAGAGGATGAACGCCGGTGAAGATTGATAACATATATAATTCTACTTTTATATTTTCATATGATACAGTTAAAATTTATTGTAGTTTTTGCATCTCAACATGTACTTAACATCTTCTCATGTTTATTAGCAATTATTCCATGTGGATACATGCTAATCTTATTTTTAAAATTTTTTCTAAAATATTTCCTAATTTTCAAAAAAACTTTTGATTTGTTATTTTATTTTTGATAAAAAATAAAATGAAAAACCGATTCTAGGATCGATTTCCTTCTCACGAATCGGCTGATTCTGACCGATTCTTGGCCAATTCCGATTCCGATTCTGGAATCCTTGCCCCTAACAGGGCACCTATTGGTGGGATGCTTATCTTTTCCGGCTGATTTTGGGCAAATTTGATCCTTGAAACAACGCGGGTTAGAGATATGGTGGGGAATTAATTACAACACCGGTCAAAGCACTACATAGGAGGGGCACTTTGGTACAGTTAACAGATTTTGCCCTTTCTTGATTTGTCTTTCTTTGTGGTTATAAAAAGACACCATCTTCCAATGTTTTGAGGCTTCTCTTTTGGCTTCTATACTCTCTTGATCACCAAAATACACCTACCTTCATCTTAAGAAATTCCTAAGCCCCCACACCCTTTAGAGAATCCCTCCAAAAGGCGAGGAAAACACCCTTTTTATTCTTCAACATATAGTTTTCTTCTGACTTTAGGAGACTCCCTATCCCAATGTCCATTCTTCCAAGGCCTATTTCCACCTCTCACATATTTTTTGGTGTCAAGACTATGCCAAGGAACTGTGCCGACACACTAAAGATCAACCACGAGCTTAGAGCAGAGCAAGGAAAAAGTTCTGACGGCCAAATATTCAATTCCTGGCGCTCCACCAACAAGGCACCAGGTGCCCCACTGATAGAGCACCAGGCACCATGCGCCACCAACAGAGAACCTATAGACAAATTATAACTTTTGTATTTTTAATGTTTTACCTCTCCCCCCTTATTAATTAAAACTTGCATTTTAATAATGTCTAAGATACATTAGAGTATTCATTTGCATTTTTATACCTCTTTAAATAATCCAAAATAAAGGTTGGGATCTAATCCCAATTCAGTTTGTTTTTAAAATTTGGTAATTTCATGTTCAATTTGATCATGCTACTACACACTTTTAAGTTCTAATGTTATTTTCACTTATTTTCTTATTTTCTTTCGATATATTAGGAAGAGCCAGTTGGAGTAGGGCCACATACTTCATCAAGTAAATCAAACAAAAGGAACACCTCAAGCTTCCTTTTTTCGGTAGGATGTGAAGAAGAAAGTTAAAACCTACAAGCACATCTGATGGGGACCCGGTCCGGTCCATTTTGGGGTTTATTTGCATTTACGTCCATTTGGACTTGTTTGTAAATATTTCAGTTTTATTTGTGGTCTTTTCTTTTTATTTGGGTCCTCAAGAGGACATGTATGTAATTAGTCATTTATGGTGTCTTGTTTGTAATAGGCTCCTCTATTTAAGAGGGCCACTTGTTGAATGAAAGAGAGAGAAGTTTAGTATCCAATTTTTGGAACCCTAGTGGGCTGCCCCTCGCGTGGCCGGGGCGCCGCCCTTCCCCCACCCTCCACGACGGAGGTCGTCCATCTCCACCTCCGTGAGGACCGGTCTCTTCGCGACCCTCCGGCGTGGGTGCCTTCTCCTTGTCCGCCGTCCAGTGGCCTCCGTGCCATTCCTTCCCCTTCCCCTTCACCGGTGCGAGTTCGACCCTTACCGACTCCGTTCACCCCCGTTTACGTCCGTTTCGACATCTTCGACAGTCAGGCCGATCTCCACCCCTCCGTCCACCCCGCCTCCGGCGATCCTCGGGAGTACCTCCATCCACCTTCTTGCTCCCATTCGGGCCTCGTTGGGGACGGAGAAGACAGAGTGAGGAAGAAGAGCCGCGTCCGCGGCTCGCTCCGCGCGCACCCGCGTGGCTCGGTGGTTTCACCCCCCCCGGTCCTCGGTGAGGCCAGAGGACGACGACGACGGCGCCGACGGCTCCGCGGGAGACCCCTCCCCCTCCGGCGGCGGGCGAAGACGATGCCCGGCGCCGCTCCCGCGCTCGCTCTCTTTCCCGCCCGCCGCGGCCGCCGCGGGACAACTCCGCGCGAACCCCGCGCTCGAGGTCCCCCCTCCGTGCCGCCGGCGGCGACGGCGGCCGACGGAGCCCCACCGGCTCCCCTTCTCCTCCGCGGACGGAGGCCTCCGCCGGCCGCGCCCGCCTCCGCCTCCGCCTCCGGTCCCCGGCAGCCGAAGCCGCGGCCGCGGCCCCCGGGGAGCCTCGCGAGCGGACGCCGCGGTCGACGACACCCCGCGGGGGCGGGGTACGCGGCGCCACCGGCCGCCGCCGGCCGCGTCTCCCCGCCCGCCGCCAACCGCCGGCGGCCACGACACCCCCCCGTTGTCGCGGCCGGCGAACCGGCCCCGGCTCGCCTCCGCCCGGCCGGCCGGCGCACCGGTTCGCGTCTCCCGCCCGCCCGGTCCGCCCGCCATTGAGCCAAGCCGCCGGTTCGCCTCCCAGGCCGGCCCGACCGCCGGTTCAGTCCGGTTCAGGGCCGGTTCGGCCCGGCTCGCCACCCTCCAGGCCGGTTCGGGCCTTAAACCGGCCGGTTCAAGCTGTTCGGGGCCGGTTCGTGCCGGTTCAAGTGATTTTTGGGGCCGGTTCGAGCCCGTTTTCGAGGGTTTCGGCACCGGCTCGACGTATTTGGGGTCTGCTTTCGACCGCTTAAGTCCGGTTTTGCTTTATTTCATGCATTTTAGGTATTTTGTGCCTCCCGAAGACCCCGTTGCGCCGCCACGTCGCCGGTCCGTTCCCGCCTCGTCCCGCATCAAATGGTATCGTAGCCTCGGGATCGGCCCATTCTCACGAGCCGACTCGGAATGCTTCCGATGAAGTGCGGCGCTTGGCGAACGTGACGGCGGCAACATTTCAAGACGTCAAAACTCGAGGACGAGTTTTCTCCCCGTGTAGGAGAACGACGGGGACCCGGTCCGGTCCATTTTCGGGTTTATTTGCATTTACGTCCATTCGGACTTGTTTGTAAATATTTCGCTTTATTTTGTGGTCTTTTTCTTTTTATTCGGGTCCTCAAGAGGATACGTATGTAATTAGTCATTTACGGTGTCTTGTTGTAATAGGCTCCTCTATTTAAGAGGGGCCACTTCGTCGAATGAAAGAGAGAGAAGTTTAGTATCCAATTTCGGGAACCCTGGGGTCGCCTTTCTCAGCGGGGCGCCGCCCTTCCCCTTCACCCTCCACGACGGAGGTCGTCCATCTCCACCTCCCGTGAGGACCGGTCTCTTCGCGACCCTCCGGCGTGGGTGCCTTCTCCTTCTCCTCCGTCCGCGCCTCCGAGCCATTCCTTCCCCTTCCCCCTTCACCGGTGCGAGTTCGACCCTTACCGACTCCGTTCACCCCCGTTTACGTCCGTTTCGACATCTTCGATGGCCGTCGATCTCCACCCCTCCGTCCACCCCGCCTCCGGCGATCCCCGGAGTACCTCCATCCACCTTCGCTCCCATTCGGGGCCCTCGTTGCGGGAGAGACAGACAGAGGAGGAAGAAGAGCCGCGTCCGCGGCTCGTCCGCGCGCGCACCCGCTGGGGGCTCGGTGGTTTCACCCCCCGTCCTCGGGGAGGCCGAGGACGACGACGACGGCGCCGACGGCCCGTCTGGCGAGACCCCTCCCCTCCGGCGGCGGCGAAGACGATGCCCGGCGCCGCTCCCGGCGCCGCCTCTTCCGCCCGCCGCGGCCGCCGCGGGACAACTCCGCGCGAACCCCCGCGCTCGAGGTCCCCCCCCCGTGTCGCCGGCGGCGACGGCGGCGATGGAGCCCCACCGGCTCCCCTTCTCCTCCGGCGTGACGGAGGCCTCCGCCGGCCGCGCCCGCCTCCGCTCCGCCCTCCCGGTCCCCGCGCCGGCCGCGCCGCGGCCCCCCGGGAGCCTCGCGAGCGGACGCCGCGGTCGACGACACCCCGGCGGGGGTACGCGGCGCCAACACCGCCGGCCGCGCCTCCCCGCCCCGCCGCCAACCGCCGCGGCCACGACACCCCCGTTGTCGCGGGCCGGGCGAACCGGCTCCCCGGTTCGCTCCGCCCGGCCGGCCGGCGCACCGGTTCGCGTCTCCCGCCCGCCCGGTCCGCCCGCCATCGAGCCAAGCCGCCGGTTCGCCTCCCAGCCGGCCCGACCGCCGGTTCGCTCCGGTTCAGGCCGGTTCGGCCCGGCTTCGACCCTCCAGAGGCCGGTTTGGGCCTTAAACCGGCCGGTTCAAGCTGTTCGGGGCCGGTTCAGGCCGGTTCAAGTGATTTTGGGGCCGGTTCAGGCCCGTTTTGAGGGTTTCGGGCACGGTTCGACGTATTTTGGGCCCGTTTTGACCGGTTTAAGTCCGGTTTTGCTTTATTTCATGCATTTTAGGTATTTTGTGCCTCCCGAAGACCCGTTGCAGCGCCACGTCGCCGGTCCGTTCCGCCTCGTCCCGCATCAACATCTCCCCTCAAAAAAAGTCCCGACGGCCAAGAATACAACTTTTGGTGCTCACCAACATGGCACCAGGCGCCCCACTGATAGGGCGCTAGGTATAGGCTCCACCAATAAAGAACCAATAGACAGATTTTAGCTTCTATATTTTTAATGTCTTTCGTATTGTTTTCACCTCTTCCCCCCTCATTAATTCAAACCCGCATTTTAATATTTTCTAACATACATTATAGTATTCATTTATATCTTCGTACCTCTTTAAATCATCTAAAATATGGGGTTGGGATTTAGTTTCAATTCGGTCTATTTTTAACCTTTTGTCATTTTATGTTGAGTTTAATTATGCTACTACACGATTTTATGTTCTAATGTTATTTTCACTTATTTTATTCAAATATATCAAGAAGAACCGATCATAGTAAGGTCGCACACCTCATCGTTCGAATCAAACAAAAGAAACGCCTTGAGCGCTCTTTATTCGGCCGGCTAAGAATAAAGAAGTTAAAACTCACAAGCACATCTCCCCTTAAAAAAATATGTTGGTCAATATTTTTACTACTCCTTTCATTTGGAGCTCACCGCTCCGGGCGACCATATAAATCATTTGCAAGCATTGAAAGCAACAGGAGTTCATTGGAAACTTCTTCCGTGCTCACATCTTTTAATGACCATGGTGGGACGACTAATACTTGAGTAGTTCCTTTTATTTTTTATTATGTTTGGTTGAAAACATCCTCTTTTTCATCTCGATTCCCCGTAAGCCACTTCTTTATTTTCTTGCATTGTCATTTACTTCCTTGTTCTTTCATTTACTTTTCTTGCACTACCATTTACTTTGTTTTAAGTCTACTTCTTTTCCATGAATAAAGTAGTTTAGTTAATTTTTGTGCCTTCTCTTACCTTTATTTGCTTTCACATCTTCGATTTCCTCTCATTTTATATTTTGTTAAGTGTACTCTTTTACCTTGCTGATTATTACACTTGTATTGCATGTTTTATTTTATTGCTTGCTTCTCCTTGTCATATTTCTCTTGCACTAGTTTGCCTTGGGATATTAGGTTCACCTGACTCTATATGACATCTGAGAAGGGGGGCTCACTCTCCTCCCAAACCACTAACATTCAAACACTTATTTTGGTGGTTACAAACTCCTCCTATATAGATTCTTTCTCAGAATGACTCAGCAATTTCCACCAAAGTCTCCATAAGTTCTTAAACGCGAAAGATTCTCTCTTTATTGATCAGGCAAGTTGTACCTTTTTATCTTAAAACCAAAACCCAAAGTATCCTATCACCCATCATTGTGAAATGTGTCAGCCTTTGGTTACTTGACATTGTGAGGGCATAATGTCCTACCTATTTATTGAGTAAACAATATTTCCCTTAAAAAATCACTAATTTAAGGTCGAAACAACGAAAAATTTGCATTAATCATTTCAAGTCTTTATTATTACTTGTTTGTGAACAAAAGCTCGAAAACTCCAAAAAGTTCTCAAAACACCCAAAATCACTAAAAGAAAACTTTGTTTGAGGTCTTAATTTACATGTTTGCCAACAAAAATTCAAAACTAAATAAAAATCTCAAAATCATCGAAAAACCAAAACACAAATTTGCTTTAGTTGAGGTTAATTCGTATGATAACTTTCTTGTTAAAAAAGAATCCAAAATCAAACAAAAAGTCCAAATTAAAAAGAAAAAAACAAAAAAAAACTTTGTGCTCTTACTTGTTACCTCCCTTTTCTTTTATGTTTATGACTTTAAGGTTGGTATGGCAGACCAAACTTACTATGGGCCGTATGATGTGCCAGTAATTCACCTCGATGCCGTATATGCCATCAATGAAGTGGAAGCCCCACCCGAACATAGTCAAATCTCACTTTCACCTCACCTGAATTCACTTTGAGAGGCATTCTCTCATGCCGACTTCACTCAACTCCAAGGCATTGAGGCTATCCTAAAAGACAAGTCATCCGTCGACCACATTCCTCTTGAAGGTGGTCTTCATGTTTCTATCCCATGATCGGTGGCCCATCACACATAACCCTTCTCACACCGGGCCCATAGCTCCAAATTCTCCTCACTTGGCGGCCATTCTAAATCATCCAGATTAAACATTGACACACCTTCTAAGCCACCAGTCTATTCTTCTAATCATCTCAATCCCACTCGTCCATTGGTACATCCCCCATGTACCCCTCCTATTTGAGTGCCTTGGTCTATTCAATCACCACACTGGTGCACCAAGCACCAACTCCTTCCCTCATCCGAGAACCCTCTGTCAATAAAGCAATGATAAATAAAATCAACCGCATGGATGAACAATACAAGGAACTCAAGTGCTTAATTGACACGTGGGCAGTCCCTGAAATCTCTCTTTCCTCTCTCCCCACTTTTCACTCACCTCCTTCCAAAATGCCAATTTTTTCTCGCTACAACAGAATTGGTAAGCCTTTTATTCATATCAAATATTTTCTCTGAGTCCATCATGTGGCAAAATAACCAAAGAGCCCTTGCTTTCTTGTTTAGAAAATCATTGGAGATCTACTCACTTGATCCTTCGGAGGTGAGTAATTTTGAAATTGTTAAAACTAAATTCTTACAGAGGTACCAAGACCGAGTCGACCCAACTTATTCTCTCACCGACCTCATAGTAGAAAAAAATGAGAATTGACGAAGATTTCGTTAGATATGCTGATAGGTGGAGGGACATGACAGAAAAACTTACCAATGCTATTTCAGAGCCAGAACAAGTGAAGATGATCATCACTAGGGCCACTCCGGCTTTGAAAAATGTGTTAGCTTTGCATCACCCCACCACAATGAATGAGCTCTATAAGAAGGTGCGATACATTCAAACAGAACATAGAGACTCTCTTATCATGAACCTATTTGATCTTAGGTCTCAAGTTGTCAAGAAAACCACCTTCACCACAACCGACCCAGTGACAGAATGTGTAGTGACTAATGAAAACAATAATGTTGTAGGGAACCCACTTAACAACCAACAACATCAGTTAGGAACTCTCAACATAGTCAACAATTTAAAAACTCTCAGTAGCCTCAACCTCAACCTCAGCTTCAGTTTAACCTTGCCAATGTCAAGTACAATAGCAGCAACCCCGACAACAAACCATGTAAGCTTTAATTCCCTAACCACCATGGCAACCGACCCCTCCTACAACTGAGCACCCCCCTTATATGGCCTACGAACCCTGGAAAACAGGACCTAAAAGGAACCATTACCCACCGCTACCATACTCTCTCACAGATATTTTTAACTCTCTTGGCGGCAGGGCACATTACATTACCTAAGGAAAAGCTCGAGTGGCCACACAACACCAACATAGATCGGTATTGCTAGTATCACATATATTCAGGACACACTGAATAATTGTTTCCAGTTTAAGGATTATATCTATGACCTTAACAAATAGGGGTAGTATTAATCGAAATTAAATGGGTGAGTGCATGAAGTCCATGAAGAACCAACCTTAACAGCAGTGCGCACCAGCATAACAACAACAATAGAACCCCGACCTAGGGATTGTTCAAAACCCATTGCTTACGCATGCACCCACATCCAGGAACTAATATGTCAACCCTATCTTGATCTCCTCCAAAGAGTATCATAATCGGGGTTAAAATTGACAAATTAAGGGATCCACTTCCGCCATGCATGTCAACCAACCTTCTCCCCCTAACCGAGCCGTCTACTTTATACCTCGAACTACACCGCCCAATCCCATTATCTTAAATTGACCACCCATCATTTGTGCACCATCACGACCTATCATAACACCTCCAACCGTGCAGCTCCGACCGAGATGGACCATAATACACCCAACAGAGCCACTACCAACACCTCCACCATTAGGGCTCATTATCATTCCACCACGCATAGCCATATCTCCACAACCCGTTTACCCTACATACCCCAAGCTACCACCATTGCCCCTATACTGAGAGCTCCCATCATTATTCAACCTAGTCCACCACCCACAACCACCATCTCAATTGTTGCCCTTCAACTTGCCATGGTGCTTAGGAGTAGGCACATATTTCAACAAGTCTTCCCCTAAGTCAACACATCCGGTGTAGCACAAGACTTATTAGAAGAACATATTAAAGAATCATTACCAAGAACATCTTATGAATTGTTGAAGTATTTTTGACAAAACTTCAGCTTGAATTTCTATCTTAGAATTGCTCAAAAAATTCAAAGTCTACCAAGAAAGTCTTCAACAATATTTACAACAAGTAGTAGTTAATGAAAATCTCTCTCCAAAAAAGATCAGATCAGTCTTGACCACCTAGAAGCAAATATCCGGCCCTCTCACTAAGGAAGAATTGGTTGATCAAAAACAAGGAAATACACCTTATACATCATTGTTATTATCAAGGGAATAGACATTAAATTATACTTGGTTGATATCGGAGCATCCATCAATGTTCTACCACCAAAAATATTACATTTGTGCAAAACTTTTAAAGAGGATGTCTAACCATCTAAAATTACAGTAATCACATATGACAACTCGAAGAAGTTCACACATAGTATGAACACACTTGATGTCAAACTCAGCTCACAAACAATCACTTTAGTTTCATATATTAAAGATGGACCCAACCTACAAGTTCATTCTAGGACAGTCTAATCTATAAGTACCGGAAGCGGTTGCCTCCACAAACCATTAATGCATCAAATTCCGCTACAAAAGTCAGGTGGTTAAGGTGACAATCATACCCTTAGATTGCTTTATCTTCTCCACCTCCCCTCGGGCAGCCAAATCAACCTAATATGACAAAATTGGACCTACCAGAGATAAGCAGGCAGTCTAGGTAGGTTTAGAGGAGAAAGAGAGATGCAACTAAAGCCATCGGGTGACATAACATGAAGAGTACGAGGTATCAATAGGGCCAAAGACCTAGGAACATAGATTGCGAAAGCGGTCGAATTAGATCGGATCGGCCGATTCCAGAATCAGATCGGCCGATTTGATTCCTGCTTAAAGGATCGATTCTGACTTGAATTCTGCTAGAATCGGTCAGAATCAGTCGAATCAGTCTAGAAGCGGTCGAATCGGATTGGAATCAGAATTAGAATCAAAATCTTGATACTTTTTAGATTTTTTTAAAAAAAGATTCAGGCTGAATCGGACCGAATAGGTCGAAATAGGAATCATGATTTTTAAATTTTTTTTTAAAAAAAGTCTCGATTCCGGATCGATTTCTCTTCTTGAGAATCGGTCATAATCGGACTGATCCGATCCGATTTGAATATGATCAGTACCGATATATTCCAATTCCGGAATCCTTGCCTTGGAAAGACTTGCAAGGAATTGTTGAGCCAGTAAAGCTCGTGAAGCTGCAACCAAGAAGCGGGTTGGGTATGATGGGATGATAGCCAATGGTCAAGAGGTGAAATGCAAATATTTAACTGGTTGTCTACGCAAGTTCTTCATAAAAAATGAAACAATTTAAATGGCTAAGGACCAAGAAAAGCAAAAGCAAGAGAAAAGAAGAAACGACGATCTCAATGATGAGCTATATCTTAAAATATCTCAATTTTTTATCGTCGATGAAGAAGAGACAAACAAAGAACCACTCCAAACTTAACCATCTATTAACTTGCCTGAAGGTCATCTTGCCAGTCGGACTTGAGAGTCAATCCGACCAATTCCACGAGTCTTCCCTCGTTGTTTCATCTTCTGGAGTCACCGCCCTAATTTGCCTTTGATATTTTCTTTGGGTCTTCTGACCCACTCTCAGTTGCCAGGCATACAAGACCATCTACTTTCAGGCCTATAAGCCCAACCAATATTTTTAGGCATGTGAGCGCATCCCTTCCTGAATCCCCTGGACCCGCGAGCCCTCCTACCATGAATTACAGAATCGGTGGAATTAGATTGGAATCGTCCGATTCTTGAATTGGATTGGACGATCTTAATCTGATTATGGGCAGAAGGATCGATTCCTCCAAGAATTCCAAAGGAATCAGTCGAGTTGGTCAAGATCGATCCAATTCGACCGATTCCATCAGGACAAGTTAAGTTCCGATGGCAGATCAGTACTGAGTCTGCATATTGATCCAATTCCATCTAAATAAGCCCCAAGGGACCGATTCTCTTGGTCAGGCTTTTAGGGCTCATGGTGTAAGGTACATCCGACGATCCTCCGATGATTCCAATGTTTCAGCGGTTGATTCCTTCAACGACGGTGGCGATTTTAACGATTCTTGGTCAATTTCAGTGACGATTCCAGTGATGCCAGCGATTCAGCTTGCGATTCCGACAATCCTTTTTGGATTTCGGCAATCCACTTGGCTATTACGATGTTTCAACTGTCCTACCTTTTTCAACAATCCATCCTTTTATCTTCTTTATAAGGTTTCTTAGCCCAGATTCCTATACCTTCATTTATATGCTTTCTGACGACTCCGTGAAGGGTTTAAACATATTGAACAACCCCTAAACTAATATTATTCCTCTCTGACAGTCGTGTTTAATTGTTTACATGTGTTGTAGCTACAAGCAATGGCCGACCACAGCGAAGGCAACGTACCAACAGTAGGACGCGATGTCGGTTGGGATCATGGACACATGGTAGATATCGTAAAGAAAAGAATTCAATACAAGTGGTGTGGTAAGGAGACGAATGGGGTTGTTTATCATTTGAAACAATACATTGCCGGAGTAGATGGCAGTGTTAAGAAATCTGACAAGGTGCCTAGAGAAATAAGTGAAGAGATGAGAGACTACCTCACAAGAAGAAATTCACAATGCGAGATTAAGATTGAACAACGGGAGAAATTGCATGATTAGCTCCTTGAAAGAAGGAAGGGAGAGATGCCAACCAACTAAGGGAAAGGGAAAAGCAATGCAAGAGCTGAACCGGAGCCGGAGAGTGATGACTCATCCACAGACTCCGAATTAAGGAAAAATAGGCATGCAAGCAAGCATGCACATACAGTGGAGAAAGAGAGGATGAGGGAAGTGGGAGGGTCCAGAGTTGACCCTATTTTTGGCCGATCAACATCGACTCGACCTAGCTATACTAAGGGCTTTGGTGTGAGAGGAAGAGATAAGCCATTTCATCGATGTGGAAGTATGAGTCTTACACAATATACACCGACAGATGAGTATTTGTTTAAGAAGTGGAGTGCCTCACAGAGGAAAATTAAACAAGCAATGAAAAGGCAATGGGAACAATTGTAAAAAGAGTAGTTAGGCATACTGTGAAATGATTTTTACATGCAGGTATAAATCCTAATATGTATATATGTTTCATTTCATTAACATTGTTTACAGCTTATGGAGTTTTTTACCTTACCGTAGGCATCACAGCACATGCACATGCAACCACTAACCTCTACTTCTAGACTATGATTGATGCCATTGCTAAGTTTGGATCGAAAATGCAAGTCCCTACTAATAGACATGCCTACGATAGTGGGCTAGATGAGAATGTTTAAGAGTTGAGGGTATGAATAGAAGGTTTCAAGTTGATCTGGAAGTAGAGGAGCTGCACAATTATGTATGATAGGTGAACAGACATCACTAAGAGAAGTATAAACAACTTCTTGGCGTAGTGTTTAGAAGGTACAACTTTCTTGAGGTTGGTTGATGTTTCGTGTCAAATCAAGAACACCTATTACATTTTTTTCATTGACGGATGCCATAGTAGAGGAGATTGGAGAAGACAATGTTGTTCAGTTCATGACTGACAATTAACCCTCCTACAAGACAACAGGGAGAAAATAGAGAGTTTGCATTGCCACAGGCATGTACTGGTCAAGTTGTAATGGTTAAGGTATTTTATTTAATTAAAAATAGTTATTATATTTATTATGAGATTTAATAATATTAAATATGTTCTCCTCCTTAATTCTTTCCGTTTTTCTCTCCCTCCTGATATCTTACCGAAATCGTCGCCTCCTTTTCCTTCTCTCCCATCCTTTCCATTTCTGTAACCTCCTTGCCGTTTCGTTTCTCCTCCTGAAGCCTGCTTTTCCAACTCTTCTTGGTTGCCGCCTCCTGTGCGTCGTCCGCCTCTCCTTTGTCGTTGCTCGGTCGCCAACGCCGACCACATCGAAGCTCGCTCCCGCGCATGAATGCGGCCGTCACCGCATGTCCGCCTGCCGCTGTCGGCATTGACCCAGCCACGCGAGCCGCTCGCCCGTGGCATCCTACGCGCCTCGGCCGCCACCCCGCCTTCGATTGCTCGCGGCCTCACCGCGTCGCCGCCCACCTCGGCCACCGTGCATCTACGCGTTGACGACGGCCCCGAGCCTGCGGCTCCCGCCTGCGCGTGCCGCCACGGTCGCCCGCCGCCCTCGTCGGCCGCCGCCGGACCCCGGCCCTACCCGTCATCGCGCCCGCATGCACCCGTGCATCCGCGCGACCACCCCGCTCAGTCGCCACCCCCCCCATTGACCTCGCCGCCTACCAACGCCGCACCCCGCTGACCGACCCCGCCACCTCCCACTGCATGTGAACGCGTGGCAGCCGCCGCCACCAACCGCCTCAACCACCCTGCATAGTAGCCTCGGGCCTTTGACCACCATTGACCTTGCTGGTATACCCCTCTCTCTCTCTCTCTCTTTCTCTCCTATTGTTCTCTCTCTCTCTCTCTCTCTCTCTCTCTCTCTCTCTCTCTCTCGTATCCGATTACCCAATTCTCTATTTTTTCTATTTTATTCTATTATCTTTCCAACAGATTGTCAACATACTATTCAGATCGATTTTCCGTCGCCGTCATGACCGCGACATACTCATCATCAGATTGATTCCCTTAGAATTCCATGTGCCGTTCATCGTCGCCGTTAAGGTAGGCGTCTCGGCTATTCTTAGCACTCCTATATGATTGATTAAACCGTAAAATCATGTTTAGATCACCATGATTAATATGATATAATTAGTTAATTATTTCTGCAGCATTGGCACGTTTAGATAGAGTTAGATTAGCATGTTTAAACCATACATGTTTAGATTGTTCAATATCCATGATTATGCATCATGTTAGATAATTATTCAGTTATGCATGTTAGCATGTTAGGTATGTCTTTATAGTTGAACCTAGTTAATTTAGCAAATCGCGGTAATCTAAAATATTTATATCCTGATTTGTTAAAAAGCCAATGTAAGGTTAAGTATAGTGATATTAGATATTAGTTTGCCGGCCGGCTGCAGGCCGGTTGGCACCACCCCTGTCTCGAGGGCGGGTGGGCAGGGATCGAATGGGCGTCGAAGCCCTCCTTCCCCGGGGGGGGAGGTCCAGGTGGGATCGAGCTGGGGCTCGATCCTCGATCGCGTGCATGCGCAGCACGCTCTTCGGCCGTTCGGCCATGTGATCAAAAAAAAGATATTAGAGATTAGTTTAGTTCCATGTATGTAATTGATAATACTATCAAATCATGTGATTAGTGTGGTTAGTTTGTAATTTGCATGATTCAACTTAGATGCATCATATGATTGACTGGTTCTAGTTTGTGCTAGATTGTGGTGTGGCATGCAAATATGTGGGCCATAGAACTATGGGTGTCCTTCTATGTATTTCATGTTTGGAATGCCAATTTCATGTTCATGGTTACTATCTGAGTTATTTATATGCTTGCATTATATGAAATATGGTTAATGCAGTAAGCTGCATTATGATGGAAGTGTACTTCACCAGACTATATTAGTGGCCCGTGGGCAGCGGAGATTAGTTAAATCCAGAGTATCCTTAATCCCGGATACCGTGGCTTATCCTAAGTACGCTCCTACTTGGTGTACTATGGGATTTAGTTACTATATGTTACTTCCTACTATATGATAAATCTGGTGCTAGTTTTGTGACATGGCTACATTGTCCAAATGGAGCATGATATCTACTCAGACAAGTGTTTAGTTGTGTATTTTGGCATGTGTATTAATGGTCTAGTGGAGTCTTTTGTATTATTACAGGTGTATGTGTTGTGAGCATACCTAGAGTAGTTAAATGTGCATGATGTGTTGGTTTTAGTGCATATAGAGCCATATTATCATATGGGGTAGTAGAAAGACATTGTAATCATTTAATTGAAGATATATAATTAGCTCGAATCCTATGTATTATAACATGAATTTTTAGGTTTAATGTATATTTAATATCAATAGAGAATCTTTATTATAGTAGGGTAGTTCGGGTGTAAATCCTACTGAGTCTGTGGTGACTCACCCCTTCCGTTGTTAATATTTTTCAAGATTGCAAGTTTAGCACAGCAAAAGCATAGTGGTGTTTTGGAATTCGAAGAGCTGGTGAATTACATATTCAATGTTGGTATTTAATTTGTTTAAATAGATGTTTGTTGTGTTAATAGGTTGTAATGATTGGAATTGTGACTTTTGGATTGTGATTTCGTCATATTTGGTTCTAAACTGATATTCTTCCCTGTTACGTTGCTGGATTATCTTCCGCTGTGCATGTTAAAAATCCGGGTCATGACACTTGGTATCAGAGCATTAACCCAGCCGGAATGACTATTTTGTCATGCTCAGGTTTATGATATCGATTTGGATTAGATGGAATTGATAATTGAAAGATCATAATCTTGGATAGAGAGAATAATTCAGGTTGCCTATTAGATTGAGAATCTTGATGGCATTGGAGTATGATATTAGATGGGTATGTTAGATAGATTGGAAGGAGATAGATGGATAGATAATAAGTAGGTAGATTGATGAATAAATGGTTAGTTAGTCACTTAGTTAGATATATATGTTTAGATAGATAGATGATAGATAGATAGATATATGTGTTTAGGTAGAGTGGTAGATTGATAGAAATATTAGAAAGAAGAGAATAATCGGATTGATTAAAGGATGCAATTGTTCAGTGAGTCCGGTTGAATTTTCGAGGACGAAATTTTTTTTTATGAGGGTAGATTGTAACAGTTAGGGTATTTTATTTAATTAAAAATAGTTATTATATTTATTATGAGATTTAATAATATTAAATATATTCTCCTTAATTCTTTCCGTTTTTATCTCCCTCATGATATCTTACCGAAATCGCTGCCTCCTTTTCCTTATCTCTCTTATCCTTTTCGTTTCTGTAACCTCCTTGCCGTTTCTTTTCTCCTCCTAACACCTGCTTTTCCTACTCTGCTTGGTCGCTGTCTCCTGTGTGTCATCCGCCTCTCCTTCGTCACTGCTCAGTCGCCGGCGCCGACCACATTGAAGCTCGCTCCTGCGCATGAACGTGGCTATCACTACGTGTCGACCTACCGCTGCCGGTGTTGACCCGGCAACCCGAGCCACCCGCCCTTGGCGTCCCGCGCGCCTCGGCCGCCACCCCACTGCTCGCCTTCGGCCGCCCGCCGCCTCACCATGCCCGTGGCCTCGCCACGTCACCACCCACCTCGGCCACCGCACATCCACGTGTTGACGACGGCTGCGAGCCCGTGGCTCCTGCCGTGCCGCCTCGGTCACCTGCTGCCCTCATCGTTGCCTTGGTCCCCGGCCCTCCCCGTCGTCGCACCCGCCCGCAGCCTTGCCTGCACATCCGCGTGACCACCCCGCTCATTCTCCAGCCCCCCCGGCCATCGCCGTTGCCCGTGGCAGCGGCAGCGCCGCCCTTGAACCGATCCCCCCACCACCCCCCAACGCCGCACCCCACTGACCCAGCCCCGCTGCCTCCCTCAGCGTGTGAACGTGTGGCAGCTGCCGCCGCCAGCCACCTCAGCCACCCCATGTAGCGGCCTTGGGCCTTTGACCGCCATTGACCCTATCGGTATACCCCCGTGCTCTCTCTCTCTCTCCTATTGTTCTCTCTCTCATATCCAATCACCCAATTCTCTATTTTTTCTATTTTATTCTATTATCTTTTCAACAGATTGTCAACATACCATCCGGATCGATTTTCTGTCGCTATCATGACTGCGGCGTACTCATCATCCAGATTGATTCCCTTAGAATTCTATGCGTCATTCGTCGTCGCCGTTAAGGTAGGCGTCTCGGCTATTCTTAGCACTCCTATATGATTGATTGAACCGTAAAATCATATTTAGGTCACAATGATTAATATGATATAATTAGTTAGTTATTTCTGGAGCATTGGCATGTTTAGATAGAGTTAGATTAACGTGTTTAAACCGTACATGTTTAGATTGTTCAATATCCATGATTATTCATGTTCGATAATTATTCAGTTATGCATGTTAGCATGTTAGGTATGTCTTTATAGTTGAACCTAGTTAGTTTAGCATATTTGCATCGCAGAAATCTTAAATATGTATATCTTGATTTGTTAAAAAGCCGATGTAAGGTTAAGTATAGTGATATTAGAGATTAGTTTAGCTTCATGTATGTAATTGATAATACTATCAAATCATGTGATTAGTGTGGTTAGTTTGTAATTTGGATGATTCCACTTAGATGCATCATATGATTGACTGGTTCTAGTTTGTGCTAGATTGTGGTGTGGTATGCAAATATGTGGTCTATAGAACTATGGGTGTCCTTCTATGTATTTCATGTTTGGATTGCTAATTTCATGTTCATGGTTACTGTCTGAGTTATTTATATGCTTGCATTGTATGAAATGTGGTTAACACAGTGAGCTGCATTGTGATGGAAGTTTATTTCACCAGACTATGTTAGTGGCCCGTGGGCAGCAGAGATTAGTTGAATCCGGAGCATCCTTCGATCCCGGATACCGTGGCTTATCCTAAGTACGCTCCTGCCTAGATGTACTACGCGATTTAGTTACTATATGTTACTTCCTACTATATGGTAAATCTGGTGCTAGTTTTGTGACATGACTACATTGTCCAAATGGAGCATGATATTTACTCAGACAAGTGTTTAGTTGTGCATTTTGGCATGTGTATTAGTGGTCTTGTGGAGTCTTTTGTATTATGACAGGTGTATGCGTTGTGAGCATACCTAGAGTAGATAAATATGCAAGATGTGTTGGTTTTAATGTATATAGAGTCATATCATCACATGGGCTAGTATAAAGACATTGTAATCATTTAATTGAAGATAAATAATTAGCTTGAACCCTATGTGCTATAACTTGAATTTTTAAGTTTAATATATATTTAATATCATTAGAGAATCATTATTATAGTAGGGTAGTTCGAGTGTAAGTCCTACCGAGTCTGTGGTGACTCACCCCTATTGCAGGTTTAGCGCAGCAGAAACATATTGGTGTTTTGTAATTCGAAGAGCTAGTGGATTACTCATTCAATGTTGGTATTTAATTTGTTTAGATAGATGTTAGTTGTGTTAATAGGTTGTAATGATTGGAATTATGACTTTTGGATTGTGATTTCATCGTATTTGGTTCCAAACCGATATTCTTCCCCGTTACCTCGCTGGATTGTCTTCCGCTGTGCATGTTAAAAATCTGGGTCGTGACACAAGTTCACTCAGTCCAAGAAGTATTATAAGTATATAGTGGACCATCTGTATAACAATGATGACCAATTAGATATTCTTGTCAAGGCTAAACAGCAGATCACAGACTAATAGGGCTGTAAACGGATACAGATAAAATCTGGATTCGTTTCGAATTTGTATCCGTTTAGGCGGATAATATCTGATTTAAGATATCCGTCGGAACGGATATCCGAATACGGATATTATCCGATGGTTAATCAAAGCGAACACGGAAATGCCTACTCTGCTCCATTTAAGATCCGCTCCGAATCAATCTTTGATAATATATGCATAATATATATAATTATATATTTAAAATCATTATATTTAAAAATATGATTAAATATTCTCAATTATATATTAGTATATTAAATTAATTTTAATAAATATATGATAAATTTTATATTTTTTACTTTTATTTCTATGTATTTATATATTATTAAATATATTAGTCAAATAAAATTTAATTAACATTCCAAAGCGGATATTATCTGTATCCGCTCCGAATTCGAAGATTATCTGACTTATAATATCCGATCCGTATTCGTCTCTGACTCGGACTGGATACGAATTATCGGACTACCTAAATGGAACGAACACGAAAACACCATATCCGCTCCGTTTACAACCCTATAGACCAAAGATTTTGCGAGAGAATTGCCTGTTGACAATTATTGAGGCACTAGTAGTTATCTTTAAATTGGTTGACTCGAATGACAAAAACCGGATGGGCACTTTGTATGATGCAATGGACCGTGCAAAATTGAAAATAAAAGAGAAGAATCCCAAAGAGTATAAGAAATGGTGAAAGATCATTAATGAAAAATAGAATATGACATTGCATCATGATGCACATGTTGTAGGTCACTGAATATTTTTGTGTTTATGCTTATTTACTTTCTACTTATTCAATATTTACTTTGTTAACAATAAAATATGCTTGAATGATTGTAAGATATTTTTTGAACCCATGCATCTAATATAAAAGACAAGTGTCCACTAACAATGAGGTGATGCGGGATACTCTCTCGGTCATTCAGTGGCTATGCCAATCTTAGTAGGATGGAATTGAAGCTGAGTTAGAAGTAAGTGAAAGTTCAAAATTGTACTATTAATTGAGGATGAAGAAACAATTGAGAACACTAATCATTTTGTATTTACCCATTTTCAGATGCATCACTATAAGATGAGGGTTGGAGTATGTTTAGATGCTGATCTAAGATTTTCTTGTAACAAAGTTTCTCTAAGTATGCTTAAGATCATGTTTTTATTACCTTCTTTTAGAAGTCCATTGATTTTGATTGCCTAGAGAGGGCCAAGGTTGGTGGAGTCTGGGTTGCAACCAGGTCGGTCCAGCCTTAGATTGACCGGGTTGCGACAGTTCGCAACCTAATATTTTATTGTTTTCAAAAAAATCAAAAATAAAAAACAATTTTTTTTTTAAAACTTAAAAAACAAGTAACATGATTTTAAAATTAATTCATTGATTTTATTCCAATCTTAAATGATCTACATTTTCTATATAATTTATGTACTCCCTATGTTATTCGAGTTGAGCACATAGTATGGTACAAATATACACGACGACTATACTCGTTACTCTTTCGAAAAATCATTCTAATACTAGATTCCAAAAAATCACCATAGATATCATAACTTTAGGTGGATTGGATTGAAGTGTATGATGAATTCACATAATTCATTTCATAATGCTCTTAGCCATACGTAGGAAATTAAGAGGCTTGAGATGAATCAAATGCATAATTATAGGCATCGTAGTATTGACCTCTGACTCGCTGGGTGTGTTCAGCTCCACCTTGCGGCCTTGCACCCAAGGATCGTAGGATTGGAATTAGAAATGGGATCGGTGGGTACTCGGATCAGATCGGACTAATTTCAGCCGATCCAATGGAAGAAAACCGATCTAGAATCGATAAAAAAAATCGATTCTAATTATAATCATTCTCTCCAAATTCTGATGAGGATCCATAATTCATCCTATAATCCTCTTGGTGATATGTAAGAAACCAAAAGTCTTGAGATAAATCAACTCCATATGTGGAGTGTCTATAGTATTCACCTCCACTCCATTGTGCGTGTTTATCTCCTTCACCTCCACGTTGTGACCTCGTTACCATGGTTTGCGTCTTGTGTTACGTGCATGTAATGCTCTTCTTGTAGACACGCAATTTTGGTCCAATTGAAGAGCTTGAATTCTTATTTTCATGAATAATATTTGAGTAACCTTTCAAGGGAACCGAGTTTTCCAGAAGAATCAAGTTTTTCGGCGCATTTCGAAGGAGATCGATAGGACGTTGACCGGGGTCAAAGCGCCCTGTATATAGGGCACCTGGCGCCCTATTTATAGGGCACCAGGCGCCCTGCTTATAAGGCACCAGGCGCCCACAAAATCAAATCGACTCGACCGGCCGATTTGACCACTCGCAGGGACTCATCTTATCGATTTGACATAACTCATGATGTTGGCGCCCTATATATAGGGTGCTTTGCCGCGTGGAACTACTTTTCGGAAATGGCCAAAGTACCCTATTTTGAGCTATAAATAGACCCCCATTTGGAGCTGAAAGGAGGTTCCAACTCCGTACCACCCTAGAGCTCATCCAACACCACGTTTCTAAGCCATTGACATCTCCCATAAGCCTTCAAACTGATCCAAATCCATCCCCCAAAAATCCCAAAAACTTGCTGTTTCTGCCACCCAGAAACATGGTTTTTCCTCCACTTTGAAAGTCTCTATCCGTCTCTCCTCTTTCATCCAACATTCAAACCACCCACCGCTAGCTTCATTTGCATATTGGCTACAAGGAGGAGCCCTTACTTCGTTCTGGAAGTCATCCAGCACTCCGGAGCAGCATCGCAAAGAGGGGAAGAAAATCTGCCCGGGCTAGACTTAGTGCCCCATATATAGGGCTCTTTGACCTTGGTCAACGTGCCCTAAAAGCGGGGCACCTGCAGCTAGTGCCCTATATATAGGGCACCAGCAGGGGCAGAAGCCAGTTTTGCACTTTTCGGAGTCCAATCACCCGTCTGTTCGAGTTTTTGTCTTCCGTTTTCATCTTAGAACTTTTCATCATTTTATTTGGCATGCATTAGATCATTTTGCACCTCATATATATTTAAAAACCTACCAAAAATAGGGGTTGGGATTCCGTCCCGATCCAGTTAGTTCATCCCTTTTTGCATGATTCAAAGTCTATACCAAGCATGATACTATACTCACACCAGAGCTAATGATCTTCACTTGTTTTCGTGTTTCTCCTCAGGACATTCTTAGGTGAACCTGATCGAGGTGAAGCTTCAACCCAATCGATCGGAAGTGAAAGAGCTCACTCAAGCTCTCCTCTTTCAGCCGGCCGAGAGAGAAGTTAGAACCTAACAATCTCCCCCCATTTCCCATTCCCAAAGGTATGACGGTCAATCTTGTTTTCATTCTATTTGCTTTACATTTAATCACATTTGGAGTCTTCGGCTCCTGGCGACCACACCTACACACACCATTAACTCTTCACCCCAAGAAGAAGAGAAAGAAGAAAGAAAAAGAAGAGAAACGCGAACCACTGCGCGGGCCATCTCCGGGTGCCTACACCTTTTGGCGACCACGGTGGGACTACTCTTGCTTTAGTAAGCTCTTCTCATCCCTTCAAAAGAATGTCCAACATGCACATCTTTACTTTGGCTCTTGCTTGAGTTATTACATCTTCTTAGTGTTTCTACTTGCTTGCTTGCTTGTTTACTTGCTTCCTTTGAATATCATCTAGTTTCTTCCGGTTTACTTGCTTTCCGTTGGTCCTTCTCTTTTACAAAGAAAAGCACAATCCGATTTTTAGACTTGTCTTATCAACTTGCTCCAACTTTGCACCTTAGAGATTATCTTGCTAAGCATCTTTGCTTATTTTCCTTAAAAGTCTAATTTCTTTCCTAAGCATCTTTAGTTGAATTAACACTTGCTTTCATCCTTGTTCGACTTCATATCATTGTCTTGTTTACATGTTCTCCAACACTCTATTGATCGTTGCATGCTTTTACTTTCTTCTTGTTTGCTTCTCACTCCTTGATATCTCACTTGCATTTAGTTTGCATTGGGGTTTCTTTGACTCCTTTGGTCATCCGAGAAGGGAGGCTCTCTCCTCCCAAAGCCATACACACCCAAACACCCCTCTTGGTGGTTGCCAACTCCTCCTCCGGGGATTCCCTCTCGGAAGGATCGGGTAGCTTCCATCAAGACCTCCGTAAGTCCCCAGACGTGAAGGATTCTCTCTTCACTGATCGGGCTGGTTGTACCATTTTATCCCAAAACCCAGAATACCTATCACCTATCGTTGTGAAAAGAGTGACTACCTTAAATTGCTCGGCGTTGTGAGATCATAGGGTCCTACCCATTTATTTGAGTGAACATTATTTCTCTTAACAAGCCATTAATTTAAGGTTGAAACATAAAAAAATTTGCGGTAATCATTTTAAGTCTATGCCATTACTTGTTTGCAAATCAAAATTGAAAACCAAAACAAAAACTTGAAAACACTTAACAAAAACCAAAAGAAATCTTTGCTTGAGGTTAATTTGCTTGATAACTTATTTGTTCAAACAAAAATCAAAAACAAAAAATGAGGGAAAAGATTAAAAATAAAAAAAGGATTCTTGTGTTTTTATTCGTCATCTTTCCTTTGTGTTTATGAACTTGAGATCAGGGCGAGACGTTGGGATGACGGACCAAGGATACGAGCCGCTGCAGCTGGAGTATGATCAATCCTACCTCCACCCAGACGCCGTATGTGCCGTTTACGAACCCGAAATTCTCCCTGAAACCAGCTCACCCCGACTCCACCCAGACTCTTTGTGGGAGGCATTTGCTCATGCCGACTCAACTCAACTACAAGCCATTGAGGCCATCTTGAAGGGAAAATCTCCTATCCATCACACCCATGCCGAAGGTGGCCACCACACTTCTACCCCCACTTAGCAACTGACCAACCCGGTGCACCAGTACCGGGCCATTCTCACAACGGACCCTTGATTCCGAACTCACCTCATCCGGTGGCCATCTTGAACCACCCGGACCCAAATAACACCACACCGCTCAGGCCACCGGTCTACTCTTCTGCACACTTTAATCAAACCCGCCTACAAATGCACCATCCAATACACCCTCCTTGCCCGGTTGCCTCAACCTATCCAATGCATGCCGATAAATCAAGCATCTGTCATCCCCCCTCCTCCTGCTCGAGAATCCTCCGTTAATCAAACTGTGCTTAACAAAATCAACAGAATAGATGAACAATATCGGGAGCTCAAGCGGTTGATCGACACGAAGGCTCTCCCCGAGATATCTCTTCCCTCTCTCCCCGTGTTCTATCTTCCTCCTTCCGAAATGCCCATTTACCGCCGGTATAACGGAAATGGGAATCCTTTCATTCACATCAAAGATTTCCTTTATGAGTCTGTCATGGGACAAAATGATCCGAAGGCCCTTGCATACCTATTTAGAAAATCACTAGAGGGCTCCGCGTTGGAATGGTTCTATTCACTTGACCCTTTGGAAGCCAGCAACTTTGATACTGTCAAAGCAAAATTTTTGCAAAGATACCAAGATCAAGTCGGCCCCACATATTCAATCACAGATCTTATGGCCGAAAAGATGAGAAATGATGAGGATTTCATAAGATATGCTGACAGATGGAGAGCAATGGCAGAAAGGCTGACAAATGCACTATCAGAATCGGAACAAGTCAAGATGATCATCACTAATGCCACTTCAGCCCTGAAGAACGTACAGGCGTTACATCACCCTGTCACCATGAGTGAACTCTATGAGAGAGCACGGTACATCCAAACACAACTTCGAGACTCTCCCATCATGAACCTCTTCGACCCTAGGCCCCAAGTCACCTAAAAGACAACCACCACCACCACTGGGCCCGTAACAGAAGGCGTGGTAACCAACGAACACGTCAACATCATAGGAAACCCGTCCAACAACCACCAACAGCAGTACAGAAACCCCAGTACAGAAACCCCCGCCAAACCCAACCGGCACCTCGCTCTCAGATTCAACCCCAACCTTTCTGTCACCAAACACCAAATTAATACCCCCAGCAACCAACACAAACACCAGTCCACCAGCAACCCCGGCAATTGGCTGTGCAAACCTTTGCACCTCAACCACCACGCCAAGCAACCACCTATAACTAGGCACCTCCCCCCACCACCTATGCGCCACGAAGAACAGGGCCTAGAAGAACCCATTACCCGCCATTACCATACTCTCTCACAGACATTTTCAATGCTCTTATGGCGGTAGGCAGATTTCATTGCCAAGAGAAAAGCTGGAGTGGCCACAAAATGCCAATACAGATAGATAAGCTTATACCATAGATATCCGGGGCACACAGTGGATAATTGCTTTCAATTTAAAGATTATATCCATGACCTCCACGAGCAGGGAAGCATTGATTGGAGTCATATGGGCGAATACATCAAGGCAGTAAAGAACTAGCCTCAGTAGCAGTAGCAAGTACCAATCCAACAACAACAACAACAACAGGAACCTGGTCTGGGGATCATTCAGAATCCACTACTTGCACACGCGCCCGCGATAGTACCAGAAAATCAAAGAGTTAATCCCATTCTAACCTCTACCGATGAACCCCGTGATAGAGGCCAAAACTGGCAAATCGAGGGACCTGCCTCCTTCATGAACGTTAACCCTTCAAACCACATTAACCGAACCGTTCACTCCATACCACGAGCTATACCCACTAGAAGAAGCCAACCACCAATCATCCGCACTTTGTCACGACCAACCATAACGCCATCAGCCATACAACTCCAACCGGGTCGGACCCTGATCCGCCCGGTTGAGCCACTACAAACACAGTCACCATTAGGACCCATCATCGTACCATCTCGTACAACCATGTCATTACAACCTACCCACATCCCTACAACCCGAACTATCATCACTACGCCCCTACCAAGGCCTCCTATCATCCAACCTAACCCTCCACCCACCTCTACTACACCAACCACAGCTCCTCAGCTTGCTACGGTGCTTAGAAGCGGGCGCATGTTTCAAAGAATTTTTCCCCAGACCGGTCAACCGGGCCGATCACAAGAAGATGAAGAAGAACACCTAGAAGAACCAGTGCCAGAGACATCTTACGACTTGCTGAAACACCTCGACAAAACCCCTACACAGATTTCCATTCTAGAGCTGATCAAAAGGTCCAAGGTTCATCAGGAAGTTCTTCAACAGTATCTACAACGAGTAATGGTCAATGAAACCCTCCCCCCTGAGAAGATTGCATTAGTCTTGACCCCAAGAAGTGAACACCCCGCCCTCACTTTTACCAAAGAAGAGTTGGCCGAACCAGAAACAAGGAAATATGCACTTCGCATCACTGTCAGCATCAACGAAACAGACGTCAAGTCTTGTTTAGTTGATACCGGTGCTTCCATCAATGTCTTGCCACCAGAAACGCTACAACTATGTGGAATCCCAGAAGAGGACATTCGGCCATCACAGATCACTGTAACAGCATATGACAATTCCAAGAGGCCCGCCCATGGCATGGTTACACTCGAAGTCAAGCTCGGACCCCGAGTTGTTACTGTTGACTTCCATATCCTGGACATGGACCCAACTTACAAAGCCATCTTGGGAAGGCCTTACCTTGAGGCACTAGAGGCCGTAGCCTCAACCAATCACCAGTGCATCTAGTTTCCCTTCAAGGGCCAAGTTATTAAGGTGGTAAGTATGCCTGTGGACTGCCTGGTTACTCTCCCTCCTGGCTTGCCAAATCAACCGGTCTTCACAATCCTTGATCTACCAAAGGATGGAAGGCAGCCCAGGCAAGTCTGGAAAAGAAAGAAGGATGCTGCCAAGACCATTGGGTGGCATATGATAGAAAATCTGGGATATCAAGAAGGCCGAGGGTTGGGAAGAGAACTGCAGGGCATCGTAGAGCCCATCCAGCTAGTAAAGACAACATCAAGAAATGGGATAGGATACGATGGGACATGCGATAATGGCCAAAAGATCAGTCAAAAATACTTCAAGGGGTGTCTGCACAAGTTTTTCGACAAGAGGGAGACAATACAGATAATTGAAGAACAAGAACCGCAAGAACAGGCAAAGAAAAAAGAAAGTGGATAGCCTAGAAGATGAGCCGTATCTCAACATGTCATGGTTATTCTCTGAAGAAGGGTCAAGTGACGAATTATTCCACAGCAAGCCTTCTGGCAATCAGAATCAGGTGCATTCACCTCTTGCCATCTCCACGGATTTAACAGACTCATTCCCACCATCAGATTCACCAGGCAGCAAGGATGGATGTTCTCTTTACCCATCTTTGCTCGATTTGTTCCCTTATCTGTCAATATCCCAGCCCACACTGGAAACCACAACCAACCAAACTCCTTCTGTGTTTATGTTTAGTACTTCTCAAAAAGCTCAAAAAAAATGTCCTGTTCTCTACCCAAGTTTCGATCGAAGAAACTTCCCAACTCACTCCAAAGGATGATCCAAACCGGGAGGCCACCTGGTCTCTGATCGATCTCCTTTGCCCTTCATCCTCTACAATAAATTCCACTCCCTCCACCTTCTCTTCCTCTCCGTATTTACCTTCTTCTTTAAGTTTAGTTTCCAATAAAAACAAAACAAAAATCAGGGGTAGAAGAGTTCCAGAAAGATATCTGCATCGGTTGGCTCAGAAAAGCTTAGAATGTGCCAAGCTACCGGAGTATCTAGAAAATGCGATCCAGTTGGATGAGATCCGATATGAGGAGAAGGACAACATTGATCTGACTTTAGGGGTTTATGAGGTTGTATCGGAAAAGGATCCTGATATTGAGGATGAAGAAGAGGATTTGGCTGATGCTTATGCATCCGGATTAAAGAGATTTGAAGAACTATCAGCCACGATGGATGAACCGACCAAGGAACTTAATCTCGGAACACCGGAAGATTCTAAGAATATCCTCATCAGTGCCAACCTCGCCCCTTTAGAAGAACAGAATCTAATGGGGGTACTACAAGAATACAAAGACACGTTCGCTTGGACATATGAAGATATGCCGGGGTTAGACAAGTCATTAGTAGAGCATCGATTAACTTTAAAACTCGAAGCTACCCCGGTCAAGCAAAAGCTAAGGAGATTCCACCCAAACATAGCATTAAAGATGAAGTAAGAGGTCGATAAGTTACACCAAGCAAAATTCATTAGAGTCGTCCTTTATCCGCAATGGGTGACAAATATAGTCCCGGTCATGAAGAATGATGGAAAGGTTCGAATTTGCATTGACTTCAGGGACTTAAACCGAGCGTGTCCGAAAGATGATTTCCCCCTTCCTCATATCGATGTTCTTGTTGATAACACAGCTGGATATGAAACCCTATCATTCATGGATGGATATTCAGGGTATAATCAAATCCGGTTAGCAGAAGAGGATCAAGAGAAGACCTCATTCACTGCACCTTGGGGAACCTATTGCTACGTCGTCATGCCCTTTGGATTAAAGAATGCCGGAGCAACTTATCAAAGGGCCATGGTGGCGATATTTCATGAAATGATGCATAAATTTGTAGAGGTGTATCTGGATGATCTAGTGGTTAAATCTCGGACCCGAGATGAGCATATTGAAGTGTTAAAAAGGGTTTTACAACGAGACAAGGAATATAAGCTTAAAATGAATCCTAAGAAGTGTGTTTGGAGTATCATCCGGAAAACTACTTGCGTTCATCGTCAGCAAAAGAGGTATCGAAATCGATCCCAACAAGGCCAAGGCCATCATTGATATGCCTCCACCAAAGAACTTAAAAGAGCTGAGAGGGTTGGTTAGTAGGTTACAATTTGTTTGCCGGTTTATCTCACAACACTCCCAAAGGTGTAAACCTTACTAAAAGTTAACCAAGGCGAAGGCCGAATTTATATGGGATTCAAGATGCCAAGAGGCATTCGATGGTTTAAAAAAATATTTGTCAAGCCCACCTGTGCTCAAACCTTCGATTCCCGGCAAATCCTTAATCTTATACATCTCGGTTTTGGAAGGATCTCTTGGAGCAGTATTGGCACAGTTAGATGATGAGGGGAGAGAGCGAGCAGCGTACTATCTGTCCAAGATCTTCAATCCTTGCGAGCTGAAGTATACAACCATGGAAAAAACCTGTGCCGCCCTGGTTTGGGTGGTCCAGAAGCTTAAACACTACTTTCTGGCTCACAAAGTTAATCTCATTGCTCGCATAAATCCTATCAAGTTTCTTCTAGAAAAATCTGTCCTAACTGACCAGTTGGCACGTTGGCCTCGCAATGATGGCCTACCGCACTTCTATTCAAACCCCAATGGGTCAAACCCCCTATGCCTTGGCATTTGGGATGGAGGCGGTAGTACCATACGAAGTACTCATCCCTTCCATCCGAGTCCAGATCGATCGAGACATCCCGATAGATGAACGCCGAGATTCCCTTCTCGCACAACTCAAACTCTTGGACGAAAGGAGGCTGGCCGCTGCCGAACATGCTAGATCTTATCAGAATAGACTTAAAAGATTTTATCAGAAGAGGGTGGTGGAGAGAAAATTTGAAATCGGTGAAGTTGTGCTTAAAAGAATATTCGTTAAGCTAGGCGCTCCCCGCTCCAAACTTCAACCTAATTAGGAGGGTCCATATGTAATCTCAGCGGTTTATCCTGGTAATTCATATAAGCTAACTAATGTAAAAGGAGAAGAGCTAGCTTATCCCTAGAACGGTGTATATCTCAAAAAATATTTCCCATAAAAGAAAAACAAAAAACAAAAAAAAAATCTATAAAAACCAAAGGTGTGAAGAATGACGGTAACATCTAACACTTGCTTGTTCGGTGCACCAACTTGTCACTTAGGGAAATAAGGATAGGCATCATACTGCACACACTACACACCTAGGTTTCGGAATCCGATGATTGGAAGTCAGAGAGAAAGCTAGGCAACACTTGGCAAAAGAACGTCGACCCTGTCCTATTCTCTTCTTATTTCGGTCCAGAAGGGATGAAAGGGTTAGAATAAGGAGTATCAAAAGTGCCCATTGCCTTAGTAGGAGCATGCCTCTGAAGGTCTGACTTTTTAAAAGAAAAAGGTACAAAAAGATGGGCAATGACCTCTCAGGTCGGCAAAAGAATAAACCTGTCTGAATGTGTACCAACAAAAGCCCAAAAAGAAAAAAGGCTCCAAAAGATGGGCAATGAATCCCTCAGGTCAAAATCAAGCAAAAGAAAAAAGATCTGTCTGAATGTGGGCCATCAAAGAAAAAGAGCTAGAAGGAAGGACCCAAGGATGTCAAATCCCAAACAGGCAACGCGGGAACTAGTAGAGAAACGAATTCAACACCCCCGAATTTTATTAAGGACTTACCATCAATCCTCTTCCCTCTTTAACCTTGCGGGTAAGGTTGACCGACTAGATCCAAGAAGAGCCATAGCCTATCAAAGGCGGAAGGTCAGAAGATTCCGAACAAGGCACTTTCTTACACGTGATGCCTACTCTTAACCCTAAGGTAACGATGAGGGGCACCTGTGGCAAGCAAGGCAAAGGATGAGATGGTCGTTTCCTTCACACCAAACCAAAAAAATCGAATATTTCAAAAATACCAAACAAATTCATAAAATCAAAATTCCTAAAAAAAGTAAAAATCTAAAAACACCAAAAAAGATCATAAAAGTTCCAAAACATCAAAAACATTATAAAACCATCAAAACCCAAACAAATCAAAAATTTCAAAACACCTAAAAATTTGCTTTCTAGACTGATTAGTTTCCTTTGCATTCATATTTCATTTTAGTCTTGCATATTTCTTTTTATGCATACTTATGTTTTTCTGTTATCTTTACCTTGATAAGGCCTATGTCCCTTGACAAAAGATCAAGGCAAGAGACTAAGCCGAAACAAAGTTTTAATATCTTCTCTCAAGTGGATGCAGGAATAGGAGAAGGCATGCCAGCTTCATATCCCCAGACACTTAGAGGAAGCAAAAACAACAAAAAAATCAAAAATTGAAAAACAAAATTGGACTACCCCGACCCCTATTAGGACTTGCATTTAGTATTGCATCTATCAAAATAAATAATATTTGAGATGTTGAAGACCTCAAGTCTAGAGGGGGCTGAGCCTGAGAACCACTTCAACAAAATCAGTGAAGGTTCAGTCATTCCCTAGGCTTGCAAATAGGCCAAAGTTGAATATGCAGGGACGACGGTTTCTTCGTGGATGTCCTGACCCGTTATGTTCAACCTATATCTTCAACTATTTTCTTATACTTATTTGTATTTCTTTAAACCTATCATGTATCATTTCATACACCAACATGCATCATCCCACCACAACTATTTCCTGCTTCCTAATCTTGCCATGACCTCTTTCCCGTCCACTATGAACATTTTAAAGATGTTCTTTTATAACCCCAGAGGAGGTCTTGATTTTTCTGAGAATCAGTTTCCAACATATTTTAACAATGATTTCATCGAAACAAGAAGTTTTTCCATGTCAAACTGAACCGGTATTTCTGAGTAAACTCATAAATTTGAAGAACCCAACCTTTGTTGATTGGCTGTCTCCTCTTTACTTTTCACAATTTACTTTTCAATGCATTTCTACCGAGTCCAGCACACCATGCAGTTCGGGTCCTGGCCGGTAACAATTCTCCCCCCACGTGTGATTTTAGTTATTTACTTTAAGTACCGTTCTTCTCTTTAGCCAATCAACCAGAGGGAAGGTTTCGATAAGACAAATGGTAATCTCAGAGTCTAGTAAAGTTTTATTCCACTCAACTAGGACAATGAGGGCGTGTCTAAATCTACACCTTGGCGTCATCTTTTCAGTCCGTTACCACTTCATTCCACTGCGCCTCACTACGCTTCACTATATTCGCCTACGCTTCATTCATGTCACTCCCTTGCAAAGCCGACGCCAAGGCGAGGCAAGCTGTAGACACGCAATTTTGGTCCAATTGAAGAGCTTGAATTCTTTTTTTCATGAATAATATTTGAGTAACCTTTCAAGGGAACCGAGTTTTCCGAAAAAATTAAGTTTTTCAACGTATTTCGAAGAAGATCGATAAGACGTTGACCGGGGTCAAAGCGCCCTGTATATAGGACACCTGGCGCCCTGTATATAGGGCACCTGACGCCCTTTTTATAGGGCACCAGGCGCCCTACTTATAAGGCACCAGGCGCCCTACATATAGGACACCAGGCGCCCTATAAACATTATGAGGTATGCCAAATCGATAAGACGAGTCCCTGTGAGTGGTCAAATCAGCCGGTTGAGTCGATTTGATCTGGTGCCAGATGCCCTATATATAGAGCGCTTTACCGCGGGGAATGCTTTTCGAAAATGGCCAAAGTACCCTCTTTTGGGCTATAAATAGACCCACATTTGTAGCTGGAAGGAGGTTCCAACTCCGTACCACCCTAGAGCTCATCCAACACCGCGTTTCTAAGCCATTCACACCTCTCATAAGCCTTCAAACCGATCCAAATCCATCCCCCAAAAATCCCAAAAACTTGCTGTTTCTGCCACCCAGAAACATGGTTTTTCCTCCACTTTGAAAGTCTCTATACGTCTCTCCTCTTTCATCCAGCATTCAAACCACCCACCACTAGCTTCATTTGCATATTGGCTACAAGGAGGAGCCCTTACTTCGTCCTGGAAGTCGTCCAGCACTCCGGAGCAGCATCGTGAAGAGGGGAAGAAAATCTGCCCGGGCCAGACTTAGTGCCCCATATATAGGGCGCTTTGACCTTGGTCAACGCGCCCTATAAGCGGGGCACCTGCAGCTAGCACCCTATATATAGGGCACCAGCAGGGGCAGAAGCTGATTTTGCACTTTTCGAAGTCCGATCGCCCGTCTGATCGAGTTTTTGTCTTCTGTTTTCATCTTAGAACTTTTCATCATTTTATTTGGCATGCATTAGATCATTTTGCACCTCATATATATTTAAAAACCTACCAAAAATAGGGGTTGGGATTCCGTCCCGATCCAGTTAGTTCATCCCCTTTTGCATGATACTATACTCACATCAGAGCTAATGATCTTCACTTGTTTTCGTGTTTCTCCGCAGGACATTCTTAGGTGAACCCGATCGAGGTGAAGCTTCAACCCGATCGGAAGTGAAAGAGCTCACTCAAGCTCTCCTCTTTCGGCCGGCAGAGAGAGGAGAAGTTAGAACCTAACAATCTCCCCCCCCCCTTTCCCATTCCCAAAGGTACGACGGTCAAGCTTGTTTTCATTCTATTTGCTTTACATTTAATCACATTTTGGAGTCTTCGGCTCCTGGCAACCACACCTACACACACCACTAACTCTTCACCCCAAGAAGAAGAGAAAGAAAAAAGGAAAAGAAGAGAACCACGAACCGCCGCGCGGGCCGTCTCCGGGTGCCTACACTTTTGTTAAATGGTATGTCCTCGTAAGGTAGATACCAAGATCCGTTGTCCTCCTTCGATTAAAAGCGGTGCCGGTGCCTTCTTCACTCCCCGTTCCATCATCATTGCTCTTTGAAATTAATTATACGATGTCTGATGTTGAACTCGGATGTTCGACTTCGGCGTATATTCTTGCTCCTCGTCGATCATTTCCATATCTACAATGTTAAGAAGTTTATTAAAACTTGTTTCTCATTGGCTCATTGCCCTTGCTTTTCTTACATTGGCAAGAAGAATATCCGGTCGTTTGTTGTTTTGTCACCAAAGAAGAAATGTGAAATTCCTCGACGAGAGGTACGTTGTCGAGCAAGCACTCCTTGAGTCCACTCTCGATCTTCCAGTTTGAACTTTGGTTTGCCCCAATCCTTAATGATCATTGACCTAAGCTTTCAACGAATTTTACTCGTCGAAAATTGTGTCCAAGTGGATATCCTACTCCTATATCGTTAGCTCCTCAGTCCGGCATCCTGAAGCTTCCTCTCTCCATCTTTGTTCAACTTTCTAGTTCTCCATCATTCTCTCTAAATTCTTTAGTTTCAGCCTCATGTTGTAGTAACAATAGACCAATTATTCTAGTCTTCACAAGATCATCATATTCCTCTACTTTGTATGAATGAGACTAAACATCGACCAATTTATCTCACATCCTGAAGTCGATGTGGTTTGGTTTCGAACTCTTATTGCCACATCAGCTAAATCTTTATAGCTGGTGTCTTGTCTTAGACCATCCACCAATCTGTTGCATGACGTCAATGTGTTAGAAGATAAATGAAAAACTCGATCGATTTGAATTGTAAATAAAGTATTGAATGATACATACCGAGACTTAGGTGAATCACAGCTCACTAAACTCTTGATTGTCCAAAATAGAATGCTTTCATTCGATAATCGTTCATTTTTTGCATGTTATGATCAAACAGTCGTCATAACTGAACATTCTACACACAACCGACTTCGTATTGCCCAAAGTTCATTGATTGGCCTAAACAAGAAATTATAGCAGTATTTGAGATTGAAAAACTAACATGGCAACATATAGATGTTAGTGGAGAGTACATACATATATGAAATATATACGAATTCACTTAATCACCAAGAAATATATAGGTTGATGCAATGTTCGCTCCCACCGATGGTCGATAATATCTCTTCATTTATTGAAATTGGACACTATCTTGATGATTTCATCCTTCAGCCGCTAAAGGGTGTCATATAAGTACTCTATATTCACCTTCCTGTCCCCATCAACTACCCTAAGTACTTTCACAACAAGTTGCACTATGTTTAGAGTTTTCTTTACAATTCTCCAAAAATCTCCACTCTCTAATGTCTCCTCTACCTCCCTCTCTTTCATTTTATCCGAAGAGTTAGCCCTAACTATCCAACTACCCCATCCTGGTGAGAGCCTCATCCAAGTTAGGGGATGCCTCTATTGCATTAAACTCTCTAAAGAATATAATGAGAAGTGAACCAAGTTGCCTTTAGTCTTAGGAGCTCTCGACCCTCTATATATTCTCTCATTTGGTTGAGGATGAAGCCATGGTTGTAAATAAAAGATAATATAAATTAGACTAACTTAACTACTATATCGATTTGAGAATCCATACATATCTTCTAGTATCTAGTCTATTGAGTGGGCAGAGCATAGTGACCAATATAGATGTGGTCTCTTGACCATCAACATCTGTCTGATGACTTTAGATGTGACTATGTTGTCCGTTACTACTTGAACAACTCAATCATTCCCTATCTCTTTGACAACTTTATCGATCAATTCAAAAAGGTAATAATGTTCTTTACTTGGCCTAATACGTCATGGACTTTCAAAAAATGGTACCAGTTTGACAGTATATTAAAAAATTGATCATCATTCTCATAGTTACACTTACTAAGAAAAAAACAACATAGAAGCTATAATTTGTAATGTCAAAAGAGATGAAGATAATGTGGAGTATGCTAACCGGTTTAGCCATCTGTCATCAATGTGCATCTTCTTTCTGCTCAAATACATTCAAATAAATTAAGGTATTTCTGGATATCCTCCATGTTCATTGAAAGATAAACGTTGTATATCTCTTTTGGGTTCTGTCAAGGCACTCCCCTCTTGACATCAGCGATTATGCCAATCATACTCTTGTAGTAGGGTCCATTTGCGGCATTCAACGATATGTTGTGGTGAAAGAACTATCTTGATGTAGCTTGCTTGATCTTCTCATTTCAAAACTTTAGGTTGTGATTACCGTTTATCACTGCCATGGGCAAGTGATCACAGAATCCGCAAGTCCTATTATAGGGTCATCATCTCACATGAGATCATGCATCTCCTCCTCTTCTTGATTGTTGGACCCTCTCCCACTTCCTTGTCCGATTCCACTTCTCGAATCTTGGCCCATGTATTGACCAATGCATCGATGAATGTCTTCGTCTGCGAACAACTTATGGCTTGCCTCCAATGCTCGAAACAAGTCATTTATTTTTAACAACAATCGTTAAGTATTTGTCTCGAGGAAACATTGGACGCTCTTGGCCGGTCTCATATATGTAAACCGAACACCTGACAGGCTTGGAAATTTCTTCCCAAATGGTTTCCTTATGCCACTTTGAAGCTCTCTTAATTTGTTCGATCACTTGTAAGTGCCTACAAAATTGAGCTCTTACTTCAGATGGAGTCTATGCATGGGAACATGTTGCCCTTCATCCCGAGGAGATATTTTAACTAAAAAATACCTCTATACATCACTTTCTCATAATATTTACATTACATTTTTCTGTCCGCCATAGAGATTAAGTTGCAATGTAACCAAACCATATCATTCCGAGTTGTGCCAAAAGTTTGTGTCACGACTTGAAGAAAACATATTGAACGAAACGAAATCAGTATGTAATAAACCCTTAGAAAGAGTTTAAACTAATTGCTAAATAAGTTACACAAATGAACTTCTAATGAAACGCAAAACAAAGTTAAAAGTAATTACTAAATAAGTTATTAACTTAATTAAACAAATAATAAACAATTACTAATGACAAAACAAACTAATATCAAATACTTAAGGAATGTTAAATTTGATCTCGATGAGAGTAGAGAGGTGAGGAGAGGGAAGACCCCTTAGGAACCTTCCATAGGCCCCCGTTGGTGACCCGACTCTGTGACCCAAAGTTGACCAGACCACGGCTAGGGCCAACCAGCTCCAGATTAGGCTGGTCAGCTCAAAAACCAACTGGATCATACTCGGGTCATAACCTGGGTCCAGACCCAATGTACCATGCTAGTAAGAAACATAGTCATGGCCTAGTAGCACAAGGACAAGAACCCTGTTGTGCGTTGCATTTGTCGCCTGCTATGCCACCTGTGGGGCTGCTCAAAGTATTGCCTGACCCTGTTACGTGCTAACAGCCATTTCTGTCTCCTATCAGCTTGTCCGCCAGCCTATTCGCCATTCAGCCCACGATCTCACATGAGCCATGAGAAAAAAAAGAAGATGAAATAGCAAAAATGAAGGGCATGCAGTCACCATAGTAAGCCAGCCCGGCATTGTTTATTGACTCCATGTCAAATTAAAAGAAGAAAAAAAGCGTCGGGAAGAGGAATTTGGGGTAAGCGACCATACACAGTCCAACACAACAAAAAGTTGATTCAAAATTGTAAATAAAAAAAAATAATTATTGCATATAAGTAACTTATCAATAAAAAGAATGATACATAAAAACATAATAAATACAATAATCATCACAACAACAAAAAAACGACAAAAAACACAACTAGAAAACAGGCAAGGAAACAAATAAATAAAAATAGAAATACAAAAATAAATAGTAAACACAAATGATGAAAGATGTTAAAAATTGAAAAAGGGGATGAATAATATGAAGAAAATAATGACAATAAAAAATACAAAAATGATGACAAAAAAGAGAGCAGCAACAAATGCTGTGAATAACAAACAAAAAAGAGAGAAAAAAAGGGACAATAAAAAAAGAAAAATAAAAAAGAGAGAAAGAAATGAACAAAAACGTATAGAAATGAAAAAAAAAAAACAAAATGAAAAATTTTCAATCAGAATTAGGGCCGGATTGGTGAGTCCCCCGATCCGGATCAAATCAAGAGAATCAGTTGATTCTTTGAAAAAAATTGCTGATTCTATGGAAGAAAAATTGATCCAAGGTTGGTCTGGACTGATAATTTTTTTAAAATCTAAAAAAGTCAATAAAAATCAATAATTCATAAAAATAGAAAAGTAGTAAAAAGTTTGATAAAAGTAGAAAGTAACATCTAACCATGTATACATATCATTTTAATAGGTGTTAAGATGACTAGACAAATATGTAAACATCACTAAGTCGATGTAAAGATCCATTGTACAAATGATATGCAATACAATTTATAGTACAATAAATGTCATTGAACTCCTCATTTTCTGGATTTTTTGAAGTCTATTGTGAATGGGAACCCATGATTGGCCTGTATTCGTATCCAAATAACGATTAGACCATCTCACTAAGATCATATACTAAGCTAGATGTGTGGATGGAATATGTGACTATAAGTTGTCTAGGAGAACTGGAAACATTGTGCCACTGTGAGAACCTCGTATTTCCGTTTCAAAAAAAAAAATGGTGACTATAGTTGACTTCATTTTTTATGGGTTTGTTAATTGATTTTAATTGGTTTAGAGTTGGTTTATGGGCATCAGATTTAAGTTTAGTTTCATGTCGATGTTAGAGTTGTTTTGGTTTTTTATTTGATTTGGTTTCGATTAGGCTTTGATTTGTTTTGCTTGGTTTGATTTTGATTTTTTTTGAAGTTTTATTTAGTTTGATTTAGTTTAAGTTGGGTTTGATTGGTTCAAGTGATTTTGGTTTCATTTTTAATGTGTTTGATGTGTTTCAAACCTTTTTTTTAGAATTTAGTTTGACTCGTTCAGTTTTAAAGTTTCAGGTTAGGTGATAATCTGATTTTTCTGTTTTTAGGTTGGTATTGATACATTTGGAGTGTTGGAATGTTGATGGTTTAGTTTTCTTTAAAATCGGTCATTTGTTGTTTGATTAAGAGTTCAATTAGGCGAAGTTGGGTGACTTTAAAATGAACTTTCAAGTTGTTCAAATCTGACTTTAACGTGTGTTTTCAGGTATGTTAAAATCTGATTTTTGTTTCAAATTTAATATTTGAGAATATTTCCTAGTTATGATTCAGTTCTTATTGAACTTGGGTGATTTTTATTTGAGTTTTCATATCTGTTTTAAATCTGCTTTTTTAGGGACATGTTTTGTTGTTTTGCTTAATGTTTTAGATGTTGTTTAGAGTTTGGTTTAATTGTCACTTGGTTTTAAGGGTTCAACTTTATCATATTAGGTATTTTTTTATTAAAATTCCAGATTACTGTCAAATCTGATTTTTCTTGTGTTTTGGGTTGAATATGTTGTATTTTATGTTGGTTTATGGTTCATTTTATTTGATTTGGGTTTGCATCTCATCCGGCTCATCGGGCTGCCATTCGATGCTGATTTCATGTATTCCAAGTCGGCATTTGAATATCATATCATTTCATAAGTCGGTGTACGAGTAGTTTAAATACAACACCGGGTGGAAAGATCGACATTCCTTCCTCCAATGTAAATTTCCATAAGGTTGAAATAATTTCGACATTAAGACGGCATGTTAGCATATTTCAACTGATATGAAATTTAACCATCCAAAATGAAAAATGTTTAGCATGGCATATCGGGGGAATCACCGACTACGGGAGCGTGCCCACGCCATCATCTAGATTGACATTCTGGGAGCGTGCCCAGGAGAGTCATCCAAAAGTTGGAGTCTCTGTGGAAGGGTATTTCACTCCTTATTTTAATTTGACATTTTGTATTTCGCATTTCTGATTTTTTTTTTTTTGTCAAAAAGCCGCTTGGGCTAGTTCAAGTTTCATCAGCGTTCTTAACCAGTCTTCGGTCTTCTTGGGCTTAATGGGCCCATCTTGGACTTCTTGGGCTGGAAGGGCTTGCTGGAACTTCGGTGCCTTTTTTTTCTCCAACCATCTTGATGGTAAGGTAAAGACCCGCCCAGACAAACAATCAGCCCATCGTACGGATTCCAAAAAGAGTCCGGGACATCACTCCCACCTACCAATGCTGAAAATGACAAGTTTCTGCATTTTGTTTAGCGGTGCTGCATTCCCTTTTTTTGTGGAGCTTCAAGTGGGGAGTGCTGTTCTCTTTGAAGGCCGCAGAGGGTACTGTTAAGGGGCACTTTTTGGAAGGCAAACAGGACCCCAAAAGGACTGCTTGATTGAGCCACAAGAGGGTTTATGATTGGCCACAAGGGGGCAGGACATTGGTCACTAGGAGGACCTGTTTGAGGGCCTGCTTAATGGGCCGAGGATGACTTGCATAGGGGGTGCTTAGGTGGCTGCAAAGGAGCAGTTTGGTGGGCCGAAAAAAGGGCCTGTTTTGAGAGAGTTTGAATGGGTTGAAATGGGCCTGCACAGGGGGCTGTTTTTGGGGCTGAAGTGGACCTGGACAAGGGACCTGTTTAGGGGACTGAAGTAGAGTCTGTTTGGGAATCAGAACTGGGGTCTGATTGGGATGTCATTAGAGGTCTGTTTAGGCACCAGAATTGGGGCTCTGTAAGGGGCGAACAGGACCTGCTTTGGGGTCTGTTTTGGGAGTCCTCAGATGGACTGGAGAGAGGTCGAACAGGGGGTCTCTTGACTTGTCTAAGTGGGCCGAGAATGATCTGTTTTAGGGGGTCTGATAGAGGAGTGTGTGTGTGTGTTTTTTTTTTTTGGGGGGGGGGGAGGTTTGATGGTCCAAAATCGGACTGTGTAACTGTGTAAGGGCATTTTAAGGGGTCAACAGTGACCTGTTTGGGGGTCTAATTGGGGCAGATTGGAGCCAGCAAAGGGGGCTGTTTGTGTAGGCCGAACAGGGGGTTGGTGGAGATCTCAAAACAGGACTGTGTAAGGGGCTGCAATAGGTCCGAAAATGACCTGTTCAAGGGCTCAAACAGAAGCTGAAAAGACCTGTTTAAGGGGAGGCCAAAAAAAGACTGCTTGGAGGGATGAATAGGGGGCTGGACAGTGCCCGTATAGGGGCCCTGATATGACCTCAAAAGGGAATTTAGATGGGCCAAAGAGGTGCCAAAATGGGATAAAGGTAGCCTGTTTAGGGGAGCTGCACAAGGGGCTGAACAGGACCAGTTTAGGGGGTATTTTGGTTGGCCGAAACGGAGTTGGCAAAGAGCTTGTTTGAGGCCATGGGTTGCCGATGTCGATGAAGGCCGGTTTAGGCCATTAGAGGGGTTGAGAAGAGAATTTGAAAGAGGTGAAGGAGAGGTGTTCTTAGAGGACAACATAGTTAATATATGTTTTTCCCCCTACCTTTTCTTCTCCTCCTCTTGACGTTGGATGAAGAAGATGGGCCGGTCTGCTCCAAAGAAGGCCACAGGAGGGTGCTGCTCCTTCTCCTTTTTCCTTCTTCTTTTCTACTCCTTCCTATCCTCTTTCATCAGGCCGGGGGTAGGGCTTGGAGCAGGTGTGCAGATGGGGCTGCAGTCCAGCAGCTTGGCGGCATCTCCAGCAGCTGGTCTGGCCTTGGGCGCATCTTACATTTTTATAGGAGAGGGGGGAAAGCCAAGGGACAACTAGGAGTTAATGTAAGATAGCTATTGGTCTGTCCTAAGTGGTTAGTTGAATTAAATTCCTTGAATTCTCCTGGGACTTCAATGCCTTGACCAGTCCCTTGAGTTCCCCCATGTTGACCAGTCCCTTGGCTTTCCCCATGTAATAAATGGGTCAAAGGTGAGGTAGATGCTGATGTGGACAGGGCGGTGGGGTCTGATGAGGTGGCATATGAGTTGGCAATGCTGATGTGGCGTGGATTGGGCCTATTTTGCTGGCCGTGGCCCCCCCAACTCCTCTTTCTAATGGGCTATGTGCAGGCCGGCCTTAGGATGGGCCGGAGACAATTTATTTAATCCAAATAAGATCTGGACCAGCTTGAATTTACACACATGGACCTGTTTAAGGTCTGATTGGGTCTGATTTGACCAAATTAGGGACCGGACCAGTTTGGCCTGTGCCCGGTCCTTCTCTCTCTCTCTCTCTCTCTCTCTCTCTCTCTCTCTCTCTCTCTCTCTCTCTCCTTCTTCTTCTTCTTCTTCTTCTTCTTCTTTTGCTGTTTTTTTCTCGCAAAAGTTGATGCCAACAGCCACACACATCAAAAAATCCCATTTGTGTCCAATACTAACTTCAGCCACTTGAATGTTAGCATTTGCCCAAATGATGCTCAGTTACTTCACTTGTATGTGCACTTGTACCTTCACCTTCACCTCCTTCATATTGCTGTGGAGTTGTTGCGATAAATTAGGAGTCATTTTCATTTAAAGAGTGTGCTTGTGTACTTATATGGACTCACAAGTCTTCTTATTTCTAATTTTCTTTCCTTATCAACTTCTTCTGCCCATAAGAAACTAGCTCTAATGTTGTATTGATAGACCTTCGAATGTTAAAATCCTCCAAATTTACTTGTCTTCTGTGAAGTTTTATGTCCATAAGGAGCTGGAGTACAGCGAGAGTTGGATTTGGAACTACTGTAAGTTGTGTTTGTTGTTGCATTTCTGTCTACCTAGTAGGGGGAGGATGAACATCCCCTTATTGACCTAAAATAGTCACTACATCGATAAGGGGAATTGGTAGCGGGGGAACAGGAATCGCCCCTCCGCAAGTTGGAAGACCTGGAATCAGCTGGAATAGAGAGTAAGGGCAAGGGAATTGCCTGAAGATCACAAGAAGGAATTGAAGGTGAATTGCTCGAAAGGTAGTCGGAATCGCACCTAGATTGACAATTCACCGTGGAATCGCTTGAATCGCTAGAGCCCTAGCCTTCTTCATGTAAAGGGGGAAGGGGAGCAGCGATTTGGACTGATTTCACCTTAAAACAGTGATATCGGGTCAATATCAAACCCAAATCAGGTCTGATATCATTAACAGTCCATGACATAAGTTGTCCCGGCGAATCGGCCTACATCGCTCAATTCAAAATCGATTCATACCAATTCAAGCGATTCATGACTGATTCACCCAATTCAAACTAATTCCACTGGGAAACACACTTAAATCAGTGGTCCAGGCCAGAAATGGATCGGCATCAGCAAATCAGATTCACAAATTGGCCGATTCAATCCGGTTCAGATTAATTTAGTAATTAATGCTATGTACTATCAACAAGTTCCAAAAATTTTCATGTAAGAGACAATATTTCAAGTGCATATTCTCATCTTTTTTTAAACCCTTTCTTTCTTAGATTTTTTTCTTTTTTTTAAAGTTTGATTTAAAACTCAGGTCATGCTCTACACTATATACTAGTTTTTTTACCTTCCTTGGTGTGAAAACTTCTATTTATGTAACATCACATTAGGACATTTATGTGAGGCTTCACAGGTGGGAGCGTCCTCACCCTTGTTGTATTTTTAAGTAAAATTAAAGACGTTTGTATACCAAATAAAAAAGATTATATTTATTGAAGGATATCTCAATAAACATGTTGAAAATAAACGAGGAAATCAACCAAGGAATTGGATATGAAAATTTTAAAAAATGGAGAAAAATATTAACTTTCCCAGGTTCTTATAATGACAAATACTTGTATTGTTAAAAAAATTATCATTTAAAAATACATAAAATAAACAATAAAAATCAAATCAACTTCACTGATATAAGAAAAAGTAATCGAGCTTTTTACAAGTTTATAACGTAATTCCTACTGAAATTAACAAGTTAACATAGATTAATAATTTTATATGTTAAAATCAAAAGACAAACATACTCATTTAAAAGAAAGCTTTTCCCTACAATAAAAAGGTAAAAATCAAAAGGGATGAAACAAAAATTATTTAAGAATGAACTTATTAAGAACAATGATTGAAAGTTAGACATAGATGTTAATATCATATGAATGAATATGTCTATGAAGACTTTAAAGATAGTTAAAAAGGTGCTTAAGTATGCTCCAACTAAAATGAGACATCGTAGTAGAATAAATAAGTGCACCAGACAATAAAAATAAAATATGTTGATATAAAAAATTTCTTAAGTGCAAGAACAATGAAACTTATGAACAATATAAGATAGAGAGAAGCAAAGTAGATGTATGAGAAACTTAAAAATAAATAAACAAAAAATATATTTATAAATTAAAGATGAGAGAGAAAATCTCAAGATCTTAAAAATGCCAGATATATCATATATAATGAATGAAAAATTTTGACAAAAATGATGATATTAAATAAAGAATAAAATTCTATTTTAATACTTGTTATAATGTGACAAATTTTAATATGAATTATATTCTAAGAATTAAACTTTCAAAAGTTAAAGAGATACTAAAAAGAATAAAAACAAGCAAGACATAATCACATGGCATTTCTTTCGAAGTATAAAAATATTTGAAAATTTTAGAGGTAGAATGAGGTGACAATTACAGGATCGTACAGATATTCCAATCAACCAATTTAGATTTGTCTAGATGATTTACAATGAAAACTATTCTTCTTATTATAAATTTAATAAAGAAATATCAAGATATAAAAAATATTTATGTATGATATCTATTAACTTGAAAAAAATCTTAAGATATAGTTTCAAAAAATATTTTGCAGTGGATGTTGGAGTGAAAGATGGTACGTGTTTGGTATATACAAGTGTGAAAGATGTGTACAATGCACCAACCACTAGCGTTACATATTAAAAGAAGAAATAGGAGATATTTCTATTTTAATTGGCTACCTATTTTAATTGGCCACATCAAAGGTCTACACTAAATCTTTATCTTTTGTATTAGTTACAGATGAATTACCAAAGAATAAATAAGATGGCATGTCATGATATATGGTGTCGGTAGATGATATTTTATTGATAGATAAAACACAAGGTATTAACAGCGAGTTTATAGAAACATTTTGGATTTCAACAGTTTCAAGAAATAAAACTAGGACATAATATGTACATTATAAATTTAATGTAAGCCAAAGAGAAGAAAATTAAGAGTGAATTTAGATGAAGTAATATAATCTTTAAGTACTTAATATAATTATCCTGATTCAGTTATTCAAAAATATAAAAAAATATAATGAGAATGTTAATCATAAGATTAAAACAAGACCGGAGAAGTGAGACTAACTACAAGACTTTAGGTTATCGTAAGATTTCACTAAAAGTGGAAGAACAATTTTATCGTATAATTATAAGATTGATTGTAATATCATATGGTATTAAATATTAGACAATAAATAAAAATCTATTTTCAAAATATGTGTTCCCAAAAATGAGAATGTTAAGATGAATGTCATCATACTATATTAGATAAAATACATAAAAATATATTAAAACAAATATGAGTTGCAGGAATTGCAAAAAATTTGAAAGAGATAGTGAAATGGTATGGACACATTAGCCAAAGAAACCTTAGTTACAAAACATAAGGAGAACATCAAAATCAACTCAACTCATCTTGAGCCTTAGTAGCAAATTATTTGAAGTCGGTCATATAGATTCCCTTTCTTCACTTACATTGATTTTGAGTTAGTTCTTCAAGATATTTAAATCATCTAATTCATATTAAATTACACTCCTCCAGGTAAACTTAAGTTTGTCATATCCTTTTTATTTTTATTATTTTAATATTTCTATTTTTCTAACTAAAGTTTCTTCATGTCTATGTTTAATATGTCTAAACCATCTCAATTTATCATCATTCAATTTGTGCATAATTGAAACTATTTTATATTTTCTCTAATATATTCATTCTTTATTCTTATGTAACATGACTACTCATTCTTCTTATCGGTCTCAATTCAATAAAAATTATTTTTAAAATATATTTTTATTTTATTGTCCAACATTCACTATCATACAATATTATAGATATTATTATTATAGGATAAAAATTTTATTTCAACTTTAACAAAATCTTACTATTATATAGAACTCATACAGTTGATCTCTATTTTATTCACCATTTACTTAATTCTATAGTTAATATATTCATCACATTCTTCATCTTTTTATTTAATTAATCCGAGATACTCTAACTGGTTACTTTGAGATAATTTTATCTCATCCAAACTAACTTCCTTACCTTCTTCTATTTAGTTTTCATTAAATTTATAATGCATATAGTTTGTTTTAATTATATTTAACTTGAAATCCTTAGTCTCTAGAATATTTTTTCATATTTCTAACTTTCTATTCACTCTTTCCTTTGTCTCATCTAATAATATGATATCATTTACAAAAGTCATGCACCAAGATATATCATCTTGTATATTCTTAGTTAATTTATTTATAACTAATGTATATCGTAAACACTTGATGGAAGTCAACTGAAAAAGAAAACTCTTGTTTCTCCTCTAACTGCACATATGTTAATAGTAACTTCATCTTACATATTTTTTATCACTTCTATATACCAAATCCACAAAATCTCTCTTGAAACATTGTCAGAAAATTTTCTAAGTCAATAAATACAATACTACCATACATATATCTCTCTTCATGTCCTAAATTTCTGATATTTCTCTATCAATTTTTTGATAGAAAAATATCTTGATATATACCTCGACCATGCATAAATCTAAACTGATTATCTAAAATATTTGTAGAATTTTGTTAATCACTGCTAACTCTTTTTCATAGTATAACTTGTGAACTTGATCCTTTTATGATTAATACAATCTTGTATATCTTACTTTTTCTTAAAAATAGATATAATAATGACTCTTTTTCTCCATCCATTCATTGACATTTTATTAGAGATTAAAATTTTGTTAAAAAGTTAACTATCATACATCTAAATATTTCAAACATTATCATAATTCAATAGAAATACTATATGAGCCATATGTTTTGCTTTTATCATCTTCAAAGCCCTTTTAACTTTCAAAAATTGAATTCTCCTGATGTAATTCAAATTAAACCTTGTTACATTATATATCTTCTATGTTTTCAACAAAATTGTCACTAAAAAATATCGAAATAATTTTTTCCCATTTTTTAATATCATCTTTGCTCAAAAATTTGTTCTTTATGCTTGATTCATCTGATTTAGTTATCACGAGAACTTTATGCCATCCTTTATAATCAATAATTATCTTTTTCATACTCTTTAATCTATTGGTCTTTTTATACCCTTTTTGCTACCTCCTTTATTATTTTTATGCTTCACCATTATCACATTTAGATAATCTTTTATACCAATCCTTTTTATTCCTAATCAACTTTGGTATTTCTTCATTCTACCACAAATTTCTTTTATTCTAGGCCGTGTCCTTTAGACTTTTGTTGACGCCTAAAATACTTGGCAATCTCCAAAATAAAAAAATGGCAAGATAGTGCGCTTTAGCCTTTGGGGATGCGATGTACATGTCACCCTCTTGAATCCATCGTGTCAACGTCTTGTCGGCAACGTAAAAATGGCAGTGTCATTCAATCGACAAGTTCAAAAGTCCCATATGATATTTCGACGTGTTGACGAAAGACAACCGATGATATCGCAATATTGTTCAATGGGCTTAAACACCCGTCGGAACTCTCGTGCAACAGTTCGATCGCCAACAGAGGATGACCAAAGGCATCGCACTAATTTTCTGGTAAATTTGAACGTTCATCAGAGCTCCTAGCAAGGATAGTGCCCTTGAAGGGCATTAATCGACATAACCGCCAGCATACTTGAACGATGTCGCTGCGCCAGCTTATTCTGCGCAAGCTTATTCAAGTCCCTTCTAACGTAAGGTTTGGAGGGCCACAGCCCACGCGCATGTTGCGAGGTGCGTAACGGTGGAGGCAAAACCAAAGCATCTTCTCGAGCAACCATAAGAGCCCCGATCGACAGGATACGAGAGGTGCGATTTTGGAGAACCGCAGATAGAAGGAGAAGAAGAGGAGCTAAGGCTGATTGTTCCTAAGGGGGGTGGTTGTCGTCCACTCCTCCTCGTCGTCTCCCATTTGTTGTCGTCTTCGTCCGCTCGCCCTTGTGGTTTCCCGTTCGTCATCGTCTTCAGTCGGTCGTCATCCACCTGTTCTCCCGTCTCCCTCCTCCGTTCACTACCGCCACGCAAGCCCTTCCTCTTCTCTTCTTTACTCTCCACCAGCGCCCGCCGCTTTCTCTCTAGGCCCCCACACGCGTGCTGCAGCTACCACCGAGCCCTTCGCCCTGATCCTCTCTCGTACGTGTGACCCTCCCCGTGCACGTCGTTGCTTTAAGCTTCACCCCCCCTCTGTTGCCGCCATGCGAAGGCACCCCTTCAAGCCATAGCCCCCTTGTTGTTGCGTGACCTGGCCGTGAGACCGCCACATCGTCATCACTGGTTTCTCTATCCATCGCGGAGCCCATCGGCTCCCTTGGTTCCGCTCCTGTTTGCACGCGCTCGCATGCTAGGAAGCTCCGGCCCTCGTTCTACTGGCTCCTTTCTGCCCCAACCCCTTGCCTGTCGCTGTGAGCACTCACCGGCTCCTCTCTACCACACCGCGCCGGCCTACCACAACCCCTTGGCCCCTCTGCCTTGACCGTCGGTCGCCCTCACCCCCATGCTAACCGCACTCGCATGCAATGCTGCCCTCCACCAGCTCCTATCTTTCCCACGAGCGCAAGCCTTGGCCGGTTGTACTTTTCCCATCTGCGTGCAAAGCCCTCAAATGCTAGCCGCGAAGCCCTGCCTCCTTTCCTGTTTGTGCATGCACACGCGACCCAAAGCAGTTGCACCCCCTCGAGCCAACACATTCTGTTGGGTCGTCTTCCTGAAAAATTGACAAAAACACAACTATACGAACATATTAAAATTAAATAAACGAGGTTAGAAACATAGCCTGTCGGGTCGAAGCGTGTAATTGCTAGAACTAAGAGTTCTATTGCCAACCGACGTGCGGTTCTCGCGGCAACGTCCTCCTAGAGATACGACGATCCTCGGGTAGGCGAAACCCTTCTCTCCCGTCAGCACGTCCTTCAGGAGAGCTATACGAACCGATCTTGCTTTGAGTGCTTCTAGCAAAGAAGAAGAAGAATAAGAGAAGAAATCCTCGGAGCGCTGGAACCAGGAGCCGAGAGAGAGCAAGAGCGTTTTGGGCGAGAGGGAGCGTCTGCGAGAGGGTGAGAGAGAGAGCGCATCGGCCTCCTTCACACCAGGGGATAAAAAGAAATTAATAATACATGTTTATGTGCGTTGGATACCTTCCAACGGCGAGGGGTGAAAGATAGAAACGGACGCGCGAAGCCCGCGCGCGTCCGTTTCTATTTTATGTTTATTATTATTATTATTTTTTTTAAGAAAATATCTTAACAATCCCCCACATATTTTCTTAAAACTCGCAGAAATATATCAAATCAAAAGAAAATAATATCAACAAACAAATTCTAGTAAGCACTCTTATACTATGTAATAGGTGAAGGTACCTTTCGGTTTGAACCCCACTTAGTGATATTTGGGATTGCCTGTAGAACACTCGATGGATGTTTCATCTTGAATCGGGTTCCATGATTCAAGTTCTCCCAAATTCACACATAGTATAGCAAGATCAAATTCATGCGGGTTGCGCTATTAATGGCCTTGCGCAGGTAACTCATGTGTGTTTTAGAAAATAGCCCACATCTCATAGTCGCGGCCTCACGACTCCACACATGTCGGTGAATCCTCCAAGGGTGAGAGCAAGGAACCACCCCGCCACTGGGTCTTGGATTCATTAAGAGTTTAAAACTCATCCTACCACTTGCTTTCTACGAGCACTATCGCCATAGGGATGGGAGCATTATATATAAGTGCTCCACACATAGTTACCCATCAGCTTGTTTCTACCCATTGAACCTCTGGGTTGCCACCGTGGTAATTTTTTATTTATGGGCTCAATCCCATCACCCTCGACGCTTCTAACCACCGTTCTAGGCAAGCCTTTGTGAAAATATCTCGCAAGATTTCTTTACGATTTCACAAAATTTAAGGCTATCAATTGTTGCTTCATTTTATCTCTTATGGACTTGTGCCTCACTTTCGGATGTCTATTCATCTTGACATCAACATTGGCTGCATACATTTATCAATAGCCGACTGCAATCGCACAAAATAGATATAGGAGGCAAAGGATGTGTAAACAATGGAATATCAATAAAGAAATCCCTTAGCCATTCGGCTTCGGTGCATGTGGTGTCAAGTGCAATCATTTCAGATTCCATTGTACTTCTAGATAATACAGTTTGTTTAGTAGATTTCCATGAAATAGCACCTCCTTCTAAAAGGAAAACAAATCCAGATGTTGATTTTACATATACTGAATCACTAATCCAATTAGCATCACTAAAACCTTCTAATACAGAAGGATATCCACTATAATGTAAGGCATATGATATAGTACTTTTTAAATATCTAAGTACTCTTTCTAATGCTTTCCAATGACTTACATCTGGATTTATTGTATATCTACTAAGTCTATTTACAGCATATGCAATGTCTGGCCTTGTATAATTTGTGAGAAAACCAAGTGAGCCTATGATTTGAGCATATTCAGATTGCAATGTAGGATTACCTAAATTTTTCTTTAGGTGGACACATGCATCATAAGGAGTGGATAAAGGCTCACAGTCTATATAATAGAATTTTCTAAGGATTTTCTCTATGTAGTGAGATTGTGACAAGGTTATTCCATTTGAATTTCTTATAATTCTTGTATTCAAAATCAAGCTAGCTTCACCAAGATCTTTCATGTCAAAATTTTGAGATAAGAAATCCTTAACTTTATCTATAACATGCATGTTAGATCCAAAGATCAAAATATCATCAACATATAGACATAAGATAACAATATGATCACCAAACATTTTGTAATAAACACATGTATCGGTTGATTGATTCTAAAATCATAAGAAAGAATAATCTCATCAAATTTTTCATGCCATTGCTTGGGTGCTTGTTTTAATCCATACAATGATCTAATCAATTTACACACTTTGTTTTCTTGACCTGGAATAATAAAACCCTCAGGTTGATCCATATAAATTTCTTCATCTAATTCACCATTTAAAAATGCGCTTTTACATCCATTTGGTGAATAATCAATTTATGTATGGATGCTAATGCAATCAAGGCTCTAATGGTGGTAATTCTAGCCACAGGAGAATACACATCAAAATAATCTACATTAGCTTTTTGTGTAAACCCCTTAGCTACAAGTCTAGCCTTAAATTTATCTACAGATCCATCAGGTTTCAATTTCTTCTTAAAAACCCATTTACATCCAATTGTCTTACAACCAGGAGGTAGATCACTAAGCACTCATGTTCCATTTTGAATTATCGAATTCATTTCATTTTCTATAGCTTCCTTCCAAAAAAGTGAGTCTATGGAATTCATAGCATCATTAAAAGTAATTGGAGAATCTTCTACTAATAATGCATAGAAATCATCAAAAACTCTTTCTGTCCTAGCTCTCTTACTTCTTCTTATTTCTAAAGGTTCTTCACATTGATCTTCTCTATTTCTAACTAAATTTGGGTTAGATCCAGAACTGCTACTTCTGACACTAGATTCAATTCCAGATTTAAATGGAAATGTGTTCTCATAATAAACTGCATCTCTAGCCTCAATGATGGTATTATTCGAAATATCTCCTATTTCAGAATTAATCACTAAAAATCTATTTGTGTTGCTAGTAAAATTTTCAGCATTATTATTTGTGGTATATCCAATAAAAATAGTATCCACAGTCTTAGGTCCAATTTTCTTTCTTTTAACCTCAGGAATTTTTACCTTAGCAAGACACCCCCACACTTTAAGAAAATTCAAGTTAGGTCTTCTCCTTTTCCAAATTTCATAAGGGGTAAAATCACCTTGTCTAAAGGGTATTCTATTTAAAATAAAACATGCGATTAAAAGTGCCTCCCCCCACAAATTCTCGTGTGCTCTGAACTAATTAACATAGAATTAACCATATCCATCAATGTTCTATTCTTCCTCTCTTCTACACCATTAGATTGTGGTGAATATGAAGCAGTTATCTCATGAATTATTCCATGTTCTTGACAAAATTGAGTAAGAGCATGAGAGGTATATTCTCCTCCTCTATCTGATCTAAGTATCTTAATTTTCTTTTCTTGTTGATTTTCAGATTCAGCCTTATAAATCTGAAATTTATTTATCACTTCATCCTTAGTCCTTATCAAATAAATATAACAGTATTTCGAAAGATCATCAATAAACGTCACAAAATATTTGTTACCACCTCTTGAAAATCGTCCAGAATCACATACATCACTATGTATTAATTCTAAAACATCACAATCTCTATCAACTGATTTAAATGGTTGCCTAGGTAGCTTAGCTTCAACACATACTTCACATCTCTTTTCATTTTGAATGCTAACTTTTGGAATCAGATTTAATTGCATCAACCTTTTAATAGAATTATAATTCACAAGGCCCAATCTAGAATGCCAAGTAGAAGATGATTCAACATTCAATACAATAGATTTCTCATTAATAGAAGGTAAACTTACATTCAATCTAAAAAGCCCATCATACATAAATCCTTTTCCAACAAAGGATAGGCTTTTGGTTATTACAACTTTATTTGACTCAAATACTAATCTATAACCTTGCTGAACTAAAAGAGATCCACTAATCAGATTTCTCCTAATATCCGGAACATGATGAACATTGTGCGGGGTCAATGTCTTTCCGAAGTCAAAGTAAGATCCACTCTTCCGATCCCACGCACCTTTGCTTCATCATTATTTCCCATCATCACAGCTTCTTGAACTTGAGTCCCGATATGTAGAAAACCAAGAACGATCGATACATATATGAATGTTAGCTCCAAGTGTCAATCCACCAATCAAAAATTGAATTTGATTCAAGGTTTAAAAGTATCGCCTAAATCCGAAGTGGATGCTCCACCATCTGCAGAAACCATATTGACTTGAGGGCCATTGTTTGAAGAATCTTGTCCTTTCCCTTTAGCGGATGCCTCTTCCGATAAAAGCATTGATGAGCAAGATGATTTGTTCTTCCACACGTACAAAGCAAAGATCTCTCTTCTTTCTTCTCATTTGGCTTGTTGTTGTGAAGATTCAAGTTTTGGGATTTTTTCCTTGATTGCCATTGATTTTTCTTGAAATTCCTATTCTTAGGATGAAAGGATTTTCTATAAGATCTAAAAGGCTTGTTCTCAACTATGTTGGCCTTAGGTTTATAGATTTGAGTCGAACTCTCCCTTACCCTATGTTGTTCTTCAATTCTAAGTGCACCAAACAGTTGGGTCAAGGTAAGAGTTCCTTGAGTGTGACTCATTGTCCTAGTGAAGTCAGACCAAGATGGGGGTAGTTTATCCAGAATGCATGCAATCTGGAATGACTCATCAAGTTGGGATCCTGTGGTTCTCAGCTCATAGACTAAATTCTCAAACTCATGTATTTGATCATTCATTGATTTGTTTTCAACAAATTTAAATTTGTTAAAATCAGATGCCTTGAACCTTTTAAGCCCAGCATCATCAAGTCCATATTTAGCTTCTAATAAATCCCGCAACTCACTAGCACTTCTTGAGTTGTAGTAAAGATCATAGAGTCTATCCGAAAGGGATCCTCAAGACCTATGAAGACAATGATAATCAACTTCTTCGATTGTTGTGGAAGAAGAAGATCCAGGTTCGGTTGGGGACGAGATGATCTTGTTTGAACTCTACGAGTGATGGTTTGTGAAGTATCGATTCCTACTCTCGGTTGTCTTATTCTTAATGGCCGAAATAAGACCAAGGGTGGTCGAAAAGCGCATTTGGTTCTGCCATCTCCTAAAATTATCTCCATCAAATTTTTACGGTTTTGGCGCTAAGAGTTTCTCTAGTTATTAAACTAGCCGTGAGAGAATAAAGAGAACGATGTCTGTAAATAAATATATCAAGATGTTTGTCGATATTTTAAACCAACAAAGCATACAATTAATTTATGCCGACTAAACAGAACGTCTAAGCACGATTAAATAAGAACAATTAAATACGTCTTAACAGAACGTTTACGTACGTCTTGTCGCAACGTATGAACACTTAAACAATGATGTTCAAATAAGATTTAAACGACAACGTTCGAACAAGAACGTTCAAATAAAAACGTTTAAACAACAACGTTTAAATAAGAACGTCTAAACGACAACGTTCAAGTAAGAACGTCTAATCGACAACGTTCGAACAAGAACGTTCAAATAAAAACGTTTAAACAACAACGTTTAAATAAGAACGTCTAAACGACAACGTTCAAGTAAGAACGTCTAATCGACAACGTTCGAACAAGAACGTTTAACTAAAACATACGCTAACGTATATATGAATGACTACGTTTTTTTTTTTTTTCACATGTATATATGCTTCTAACAAAAAACTAATATGCTGGTAAAATAGAACTCTTAGATTGTTGGGTCGTCTTCCTGAAAAATCGACAAAAACACAACTATACGAACATATTAAAATTAAATAAACGAGGTTAGAAACATAGCCTGTCGGGTCGAAGCGCGTAATCGCTAGAACTAAGAGTTCTATTGCCAACCGACGTGCGGTTCTCGCGGCAACGTCCTCCTAGAGATACGACGATCCTCGGGTAGGCGAAACCCTTCTCTCCCGTCAGCACGTCCTTCAGGAGAGCTATACGAACCGATCTTGCTTTGAGTGCTTCTAGCAAAGAAGAAGAAGAATAAGAGAAGAAATCCTCGGAGCGCTGGAACCAGGAGCCGAGAGAGAGCAAGAGCGTTTTGGGCGAGAGGGAGCGTCTGCGAGAGGGTGAGAGAGAGAGCGCATCGGCCTCCTTCACACCAGGGGATAAAAAGAAATTAATAATACATGTTTATGTGCGTTGGATACCTTCCAACGGCGAGGGGTGAAAGATAGAAACGGACGCGCGAAGCCCGCGCGCGTCCGTTTCTATTTTATGTTTATTATTATTATTATTATTTTTTAAGAAAATATCTTAACACATTCATCCACGAGCTCTTCAAAATCCAACAGGTCGCACCCCCTTGAGCCAACTCTGGTCGCAACTTCAAGCTAGCCACAAGACTCTTTTTTATTTTATATTTTCACCTTTTAGAAAGGGGTGCAACAAGACGAAGATGGAAAGCGGAGACCTTCATAGCATACTGCATCCCTTATGACTCAAGTTCAAGTCAATAAAAATTAAATAAAATTTACAATCAACTTGACTTGAGATTAATTGGGAGACGGTCGAATAGGGCACGCTTTACGTCTCAAGTTTAAATTTAAATAACAATATGTTCCGAGACTAAGTGGGGACCGGTCCAACAGGGCATGCTCTACGTCTTTGGAAAATTAATTAAACAACCAAGGCTAATTGGCGGCCGGTCCAACTGGACACATTCTACGTTTCGACATAACCTAAAAGAATAAAAATAAATAAATAAATAATCAGTTAGCATACAAGGTCTAAATGACCCCAATGCTATACCATTTTTCCCATTAAGGGATAAGTATCTATCAATTTATGTAATGGCTAAATATATATATATATACGTGTGCATGCCGAATCATAAAATTGATACAAGAAAATAAATTATATCGATTGGAAAACACCCAAAAATCTTAAGCAAGGTCGTTGTGCTATATCCTAAATTGATATAATTAATTTCATAATGTCTATCAAAGGCACAATGGAGTTAACTCAAAATCAATCCAATTCATTAGGTTTATGATGTTCGTCTCTCCTGTATTTGCAATTTGTACAAATATTCCAATCAATGAAAATTCTATGTTGCATATTCCTTTTATGTCAAGAAGAGCTAAAAATGGCTCCATAAACTTGAATGGAATGCAAATAAAAGACAATAATTTAAAACAGCAAAATAACAACCAAAGAAAAGAGAGAAAAAAATAGTTAAATAATTCAAAGAAACTAAAATTAATCAAAACCAGTCGAACATAATTAATTTTAAGAGAATTTTAAACCTTAAAAACAATTTTTTTAATGTGAATTACCAATTAAAGAATAAACAAATTTAAATAAACTTAATAAAAAAATAATAGTCAAATACATCTAGAAACATCTAGAATATATTTAATCAAGTAAAAAATAATTTTACAAATTTAAATTAATTTTTCGGATAATCAAAATGTTAAAAAAGAAATGAAATCTCTTAAGTCAAAAGATCAATTAATCAATTAATGAATTCAATAAAAAAATACAAACATAAAAAATCGCAACATAAAAAAATCAATCAATCAGTTTAAAAAAAACAAACAACACATTTTTAACCTATAAAAGCAAATCAAACTTATAAGTTATATTTCTTCAACCAATTCAATAAGTTTTGAATTAAATAAGTTTAACAAATCTAAAATCAATCAAATATTAAAAAAATAAAGAAATAATAAAAGACCAAACCTAAATCAAGTTCAACAACTCCGTCGTGGCTGATTCCAAGCCCGGATGAAAAATGAGGAGGGTTGCGGTAGGTGAGAACCAACGTAAAAAATAAAGTCATATCTCATAATATGGATTCAAATGATATAAACATTGGGACATACTCACCAAACTGCACGTTATATCGGAGCCCAGGTGTGACGAAAAATACAGCAAGGGTGAGGGCGTTCCCCACATGCGACGTGTCACATAAGCACCCTATTATGGTGTTAAATAAGCAAGGGTTCCCACATCAAGGACGGGTGTGGGTAAAGAAGTTAGTCCATAATAAAGAGCAAGATATGAGTTCTAGAATAAACTTAAATGCAAAAAGACATTATTATAAAAAGAAATATAAAAAATAAAATATTAAAAGAAAGATAAAAATAAGCACTTGAAATATTGGATCTCTTACAGGAAAACTTATGGAACTTGTTGATAATATGAAGAGGAGAAGGATTAATATTATGTGTATCCAAGAAACCAAATGGATAAAAGAAAAAGGTAAAGAAGTAGGAAATACAGGATATAAACTATGGTATACAGGAAAAGAGAGAAATAAAAATGGGGTAGGTATCGTTGTTGATAAAACATTAAAGAATACAATAGTTTCAATACAAAGAGTATTAGATAGAATTATTATGGTAAAAATGATTATAGAAAGAGAAATAATTAATATAATTAGTTCATATGCTCCATAAAATGGATTAAGTAGCGAGATTAAAGAAAAATTTTGGGAGCATATGGACGATCTTATGTTGAGTATACCAAATGAAGAAAATATATTTATTAGAGGAGATCTCAATGGACATGTTGGAAATAAATGTCATGAATATGGAAATGTTCATGAAGATTTTCCTATTTCAATTGGCTTGCATCAAAGGTCTGCAATAAGTCCTTATCTTTTTGCATTAGTTATAGATGAATTAACGAAAACTATATAAGATGATATACTTTGGTGTATGATGTTTACAGATGATATCGTATTGATAGATGAAGCACAAGAAGAAGTGAATAGAAAGTTAGAAATGTGTTGAAATATTTTGGAGACTAAAGGTTTCAAGATAAATAGAACTAAAATAGAATATATGCATTGTAAATTTAATGAAAACCAAAGAGAAGTACGTGAGGGCATTAGTTTAGATGGGATAATATTGTCTCAAAAAGCTCAGTACAAGTATCTTGGATCAATTATTCAAAAAGAAGGAAAATGTGATGAAGACATTAATCATAGGATTAAAACAAGTTGGATGAAGTAGAGATTGGCTTCAGGGATTCTATGTGATCGTAAAATTCCATTAAAGTTGACAGAAAAATTTTATCGTACAAGTATAAGACTCGCAATGTTATATGGTAGTGAATGTTGGACAATAAAAGAAAAACATACTTCTAAAATAAGTGTTGCTGAAATGAAAATGTTAGGATGGATGAGTGGTCACACTATATTAGATAAAATAAGGAATGAATATATTAGAGAAAAATGTAGGAGTAACGAGAATTGTAGACAGATTGAAAGAAGGGAGATTGAGATGATTTGGATATATTAAATATAGACCTAAAGAGGCTCCAGTTAGAAAGATAGAAAATATTAAAATGACAGAAACAAAAAAGGGGCATGGTAGACCTAAGTTAACTTGAAGAAGAGTAATTCAATTCTCTGAAGAAATAACACAAAATCGACATGAGTGGAGAAAGAGAATCCATATGGCTGACCCAAGTAATTTGGGATAAAGGCCTTAGTTAAGTTAAGTTGAGTAAATCAAGTTCAACCAGAACCTTTTATCAAATTTTAAGACAAGAATGAAAATACAAAAGACATTAAGTCTTAAACCAAGGGAATCAAAGAAATCATATTAAATTAAATTTTAAATATAATATTTACATTCCATCAAAGTTATAGAGTCGTTGCTCCTATTGTGTTCATTTCATTTGAGAATGTATGTTATCATTTCAAAATTGCTATGGGGACGAATCAAGGGTGTTCGAGAATTCTCAATATAATTAACATCGGGTCTTCGCACCACCCGATGGGGAGAGGTTAAAACGAATTTTGAAAGAACCCAACATTGAATTTATACGTTTATACATATGATCGAATTAGTTATACTCCTACGAAATATCGATATTTTCCTAGTTGTCAAACTAAATTCGACAAATAAAATTTTGAAAAATATTTTCTCAAAAAAAGTATCCTCTCATAAAGTTAGAAAATTTTCAAAATATTTTTCAAGTTTAAGTCCAAATCAAAAACAAATTTTTGAATTTTTAAATACTCAATTTAAAAAATCAATTTTGAAATTTTTATGTACAAATTTTCAAAATGCAAACAAACACCAAAATTTTTTAAATCAAATTGTTTTATTCTAAATTTTCGAGTTTTCACAACTCTCCAAGTTATTTTTAATGATCTATCTAATCTTTTTAACCATGTTTATCCCCACAGCATTAACGTCTATGTTTGACTTTCAATTATTTACTTTAAAAAGTTCATTCAAGCATTTTTTGCTTCAACTATTTTAATTCTCATTATTTTATTATAAGAAAAACCTTTTTTAAATGTGCTTATTTATATTTTGATATTAAGATCTAGAACCACCAACCTATGTTGGCTTGTTAAAGTCTCTCTCGGAAAAATGTCACAGTCCCTATAAATAACACAATTAGAATTTTCTTTTAGAATGAAATAAATTTGACTTATATTTCGCCCACTTTTAGAAATCATTAAATGAGACTCCCTTTTAATAAATTAAGTATTTGCTAGTATAAAATCATAAGCCATAGCAAATTCTAGAATATTTTTTCTTACATTTAAATTTTCGTATCTAAACCTCAATGAACGTTTTCATATCTATGATATTTGTTTCCATTATGTCCATTAAGATCTTCTTCAATAAATATACTTTCTTCGTTCGGTATACTTTACAAGTCATTCATATTCTTTCTTTAATCTTGCTACTTAATTCAACTTTTAGAACAATTCCACTAACTATATTAATTATCTCCTTTTCTATAATCATTTTTAAAAGTACTTCACGCTTTAATGTTTTATCAACAATAATACTTATCCCATTTTTATGTCTATTTTCATATATACCATAATTTATGCATTTATTTTCTACTTTACATTTCTCACATGCCACCTAGTTTCTTGAATGCATGTAATATTAATTTTTCTTCTCTCTATATTATCAACAAGTTTCGTATGTTTTCCTGTAAAAGATCAAATATTCCAAGTTTCTATTATTATCATTCTTTCGATATTTTCTTCCTTAAATTTCTTTCTACAATAACATCTATTTGTTTTAATTTTTTTTTTGAAACTTAAATTGTTTTACAATGTGAACTTTCTTTACCCACATCCATCCTTCATATGGAAACCCTAGCCCATCCGGGCTCTAATGCAACACGTCGTAAAGTGAGTACAGCCAAACATTTATATCATTTGAAAACATATCATGAAATATAATGATAGTTTTACACTAGTTGTTACCTACCATAAGCCTCCTCTCTCATTTGGGGTTGGGATCGGCCATGGCTGAGATAGAGAGAGCGTCAAAATAATAAAATCAATAAAAGATTCAGTGGGCTAAAGTTAACCTAGAAGATAGTAATTCACTGGGCCTCCTCTCTCATTTGGGGTTGGGATCGGCCATGGCTGAGATAGAGAGAGCGTCAAAATAATAAAATCAATAAAGGATTCAGTGGGCTAAAGTTAACCTAGAAGATAGTAATTCACTGTGAATTGAATGATTTACATATCTAAAGAAATAACTCAAAAGTGACGAGTGGAAAAAGATAATTCATATGTCCAACCCCAAATAACTTGTGATTAAGACTTGATTTGAGTGGAGTTGAGTTGATGTGAATCAATGAAGAAAAAGGAAAAATCAGATAACAAGCCAGAGAATATGCACAAACATACCTCATTTATATCATACTTTGCCTCCCTAAGCCTTTCGCTCCAAAAATTGAGATCCCAGTGGGTCAAATTATGGGCTTCTTCGGCACCTTTCTCTGAAGCAAAAGATTTCAATTCTTCCATATCTGTAGGCAGCAAATTTGCCGCAGGGTATGAAGGCATTTTTTATATCCAACAAAGTTATTGCTTGGTTACAATCTTCAAATAAAAATGATAAAAATCATAAAGAAGATCCGGATATTTAGAATTCTAAAATGCATCTAAACTTGTGTGAATACTCGAATTTTCAATGGCTAGAACCAACTAGAGAAAAGGAAATAAAAGGACAACGTATTTTTGGACAGAAGATTTTCTCCAAGTGAGAAAAACCACAACGTTTAAGACACAGGTGCTATTGACTCTACTTCCTCTTTACTGGTATTATATGCAATGTTTAAGCCAAAGGAACTGCAATGATAAATTCATTGAAGAAGAATGATCATGAAAATGTTCAAATGTCATCACCAATGCAACATCCTATGATAATAAATAATGTTGAATATATGACAAATAGAGAAAGTATAGAGCAAAATAAATAAGAAAGAGGTGAATAGCTGAAATCATTAGTCTTCTATGATGTTCAATAATTAAAAAAAACAAATATTTTAAGAACCAATAAAATATCACAATAAAATAAAATATAACACAAGAAATGTTGGTATATAATTTTCTATTAAAAAATAGAAAGAATAAAGGTATCGTCAAATGCTAATTAGTTTCGTTTCTGCAGTAGAATATTCAAGTTCTATGAGAAACATGAGAGCCAATAAATAATGGCCCATCTTTTACAGTAGCCTGGAAAAGATCATTGTAATTGATCACTTTTTACTAGCTTCTGTCGGTAGAATTTCTCCCCAATTGCTGTACTGTCACTTTTACCAATTTTTTCAGAAACTGGTGGGTGATATTCGACAGTTCTAACAAACCAGGAAGTACGAAGGAAAAAAGAAGTCTCAATCTTGATATGGAGTAGATATCACTATGCACAAGCATAAAACAAGAATCGAATTAATGTTCACAAGTGAAAAATAGGCAGAGTACCCCGGACTGCAGGATCCCACGAAGCAGCACGAAGATTTTCCAGCAAATCTTCTGCCTTCTCAACTGTGGCCATCTTCATTTCCATGCTTAACTTCGGACATTAGAACTAGATTTAGACATCTTACGATATGATTATGCTATGCCCATATAGCAGAGCAGTGTTCCATAAAGCTCAGCATAGTTGTTATACCCAAGAAGTTTAGCTTTCTCTAATCTAAGCTTTAAAATATCATTGATGATGCCGGTATTGTCAAGCTCTCCACTAGATGCAAGAGTAATGTAGGCACGATATACCTCCTCACGTAAAGGCCTATTTTTCGCATGTTGCGTCACAGGAAGAAAACTTGGAACATCTAGTGTTATCACCCATGGACCATTCTCAGCTGTTGCATTTTCATGACCCTAACATGAAATCAAAAGTTTAATCACAACTGTAACAAAAATACGGTGCATGAATAAACAAAACAAATTGACATGCATATCAACAACGTAGAATGACAACTAGATTTTAATTACCTTTGATACAGCTGTTTGTGCAGCCAAACCAAGTGCTGTAGGGGGGCAAGCCTTCAATTTCCTTCTTGTCTGTGATCAACTTCTCAAATTTTTTTGTAGCATCCAAAACATTTTCACTGAATTTATTGGACAGTTTTTCCAATTCCTGCAAGTTATCTCACATAATATGTAATAGCTAAATCCGTTAAGAAAACCTTATACATACAACTCTTTTACAGAAAGTGATAAACAAAAACTTATGATGTGTTTGGTTAGAGTATCAAAAATGATACTATATTAGTATTAATATTCATATTTCTAGAAGTTAGGTGTATCAATATCAAAATTGATACAAGTTAACACTTGTGATACATAATATGCTTTGTTTGCACTATATATTTCAAAATTGATACTATTAGTTAAATACCTCTAAAAAGGATCACAAGATTGAAATCAAAGTCAGGATCGCTGGGTTCTGATTCGATCTTGATCATATTAGGATCGGTCCAATCTTGACCAATTTGCCAAAACAAAAACCAAATCGGAATCGGTCCAGATCACTTTTTTTATTTTTTCAATAAAAATCTATAAATCAGGAAGACTCCTAAACAATACAAAAAATTAAAAAAAAATCATAAAAATATTATGATGTCGAAAAAGACTAATATCACAAGAGACATGTTTGTGAGTGAAACAAACTCATATTTAAATCTCTTATGATACTAGCTTTTCCAGTTCTCATTCCATTAATATTCATTCTATTAAATAAAAAGATGGTACATGTAAAAAATCAAAATTCAAATACAATAGAAAAGATAATACAAGTACAACTGTACAACTAAAATACAATAGAAAAAATACCTTCTAACCACCAAACACGAAACTACCCCTCATAATGTCTGTCCAGCTCCTACTACTCATTCTCCTGGATGTTCCACGAACTTTGAACAATCATGATCAGGCTATATCCATATAAAAATAGTAATTGAACCATCTGGCTAAAATCATATATAATACAGTCTGCTCCTGAGGCTGTAGATGTGGGTGGATAACAATGGATCGAAATATGAAGCAAGTTCTGGATAATGTATTACAGCGTACTCATCAAAGAAACACATATCATTCCATCTCTGACTCATTCCACTAGAATATTGTCTCTCACTAAAATCTTCAAGACCTTCTCCACTCATGCGTGTAGTACTAGAATCACCCTCTCCTCCATCTCCTCCTTCACATAAACTTTGCACGCCTTGTTGTTGTATGGCTAAATTAAAATTTTCCTCCTCATCATCATTTAAGGAAAGTGCCAAGGTATTGACTATAGAAATCAAATGTGTTCACTTGGTACATAGCTTCTTCCTTTTCCCTGTTTATTCTTCTTGTGTACTAATACCAACATTGTGTTGTATTGCTTTCTTTAAAGCCTTGAAACCTTTAAAGTCACCACTCTTTTGTTGCAAGTCCTGCACCTAGAATATGAACGGGGGCCATGGCTAGAGGTGGCTATGGAGTTGTACATGTACTTTGTGGAACTAGAGTTAGTTATGGAACTAGAGCTATATATAACTTGAGTTTATTGCTCTTCTTCCATTTGTTTATCAACACTAATAATGTTGTCAAACTCACTTTCAGCTCAGAATCTATAATTCATGTCGAACTATGACTATCCCTTAGCGTCCTTCTCATCCATCCATGTTATGAGTGAATGTTTTTCTTGGAAGAGATATTTCAAGTCAACAACATTATGTGTCAAGCCCTTATTGGCTCCAGCTTCAACTCTTTCCTGATACAAACTATCAGCAAATTTAGCAAATTTCTTCTCAGATTTAGCAAATCTTCTACCTATCCTTGATGTTTTTAATTCTCAACCTCATGTTGTAATGAAAGAAGACTAATTTTTTTATTCTTTCAGTCTTCAACTTGTTCCTTCTCTCTGTGTATGAGGCTAAAGATACTCCAATTCTCTTCACACTAGGAAACGTTGGTACTTTGACTTAATACCTTAACTGCAATAACTACCAGTGGATTCCATCCACTCCTGTTGTTCACTTGAATCTACCACTCAACTGTAAAAACAAAAATAGCGTAATTAGCAAGAGTAGTAAAATCCTAACTAAGAATGTTTACCATGTATTAAATGTGTAACAGTCTACCAGGAGAAACATTGTCATGTAAATATTGTAAATCTAAATCTCTATAGATCCCAATTCTACACTTGCATGACGTCAGCTAACATATAATATGAAATGGATTTAAGTTTGTTTCTCCTCTTCAATACTCAATAATCAATAAATAAGTAACAAGTACTTACTTCAATCTCAACCTCTACTCTATCTTTTGCAGTTTTTACTTAACGTTTGATCACCAACAATGTGCCTAAGAATTCCTCTATGTCATTGCATTCTTAGCCACCATATTACATTCTTGGGTTTAAAAAAATATCATGTTAAAAAGGAACCCAATCCAACCATTAAGGCATTAACAAATTACTACAACAATAAAATGATACAAAGCAACTAAAGTTATACTTGCAAGATGAATATGATGGTGAAGTGTCTTGTTTCATCTAATATCTATAATCGTCCACCATTTTGTAGCTTCTAAGATGCTTCTCTTTGAAAATATGATGGTGAAGTGTCATGTTTCATCTAGTATATATAATCTTCCACCATTTTGTAGCTTCTAAGATGCTTCACTTTGATCTTCATCTTAGCCTTGCCCATTGCAACATACAAATAACACATTTGGTTTTTGTCATTAGAGTCAACCAATCTCTACACTTGTACTATAGATTCTATCACTGATAGTAGTATCGTACTTTCAACCACATGTTCTCAGTAAGGCTCTCCATCTTCAAGAAAGTTTCATATTGTTCCATTGTGGCTCACATTATATCCATGTAGTCTTAATAAGCTATAGAGAGTATGAACCTCTTCAAATCATGTCTGTAGTATGTATCTACAGAGATTCTCTAATGCAAGAAATATGTAACAAATCTGATCAGACTAAGTAGAACTAGATCACAACCGCTCCCATGATATAGCCTCGGTGCCCATAGATAAAAGATGCAATAACATATCCTCGACTCACCAAGGACCTCACAGTTGGCTCCTTCCCAATATCCTCCAATATCAAGTCAATTGAGTGTGCAGCACAAGACACCAAAAACAAATGAGATCTCACCTCCATCAACTTCTTCTCAACTTCTTCCCTGCAACCTTATATAAAGCCTTGTGTCTACAACAAATTACAAAATGTTCTCCTCCCCAATGTCATCTATCATAATGTTGATCAAATCAAACAAGTGCATTCTTCGCACAACCCAATGCATCAATGGACTTCAAAAAGTGATGCCTTCAAAAAAGTACACAAGAAAGTTGATAAGCAGCCTCCTTATGATTCCGTCCACCCATCACACATCATAATGTAACCTCTATCCTTTTATAAGGATTTGAATCCATTTATCCAAGAGGTCAGCTGCATCCAACCCACTCTCGTAAATGTACTTGGCGGTGGAGACTTTCAACCATAGTCCACCCTCACGAATGGCATCTACCATTATCTGAAAATATATACTGATCACTACATGCACTGGGACACCTACATGAAAAAAAGATGATTACACCATTATTGATGGTTATTCAAAAAAGATGCAAGAGAGGTGGAATCTCACTATTTTTTGTTATGAAATTAAAATCCATTTTTTGGCAGACCTTCATGGCAATATGGACCAGTTTGATATATTAACAAAGATGGAGCACATTATTGAAAACAATTGGTGGTGGGAAACAGTACAGTATTACTTGTTCATTATAAAACTCTTGGTACATGTGCTAAGATTGGTGAATTCAAATGACAAAAACCAAATTGAGTACTTATATGATGTAATGGACAAAGCCAAGTTAAAAATTTAAAAAATATCCAAAGAGTTACAAAAATGGTGAATGATAATAAATAACAGATTGGATAAAGCACTGCAACATGACATTCATGACGTAAGTATTTATTTTTATGTTATATTTCATGTTAATAAGTTTGAAAAATGTCATTAATGGTTGACTTTCCTTTTTTATCAAGATATTTCTTAAACCCAAAGATATAACATGATAGATAAATATCTAATAGCTCAGAGGTTATACGAGACATATTGTCAGTGATACAACATTTACCTAGGAGTTCGTAGGACAAAACAAAAGAAAAAATTGAAGTGAATGATTGCTTACTTACATGAGTAATTGAATTTTGAAGACCAATAAATTAATTTATATTTTATATCATATTTTGAATGACATCATATAAACATAAAATAGGAGTCTACGGAGATCCTAATATAAGATATTCATATGATAAGGTTTCTTCTTGTATGTTTGATAATATTTGGTTTATATTAATAATTACATTGACTTTACTATGTCTTTTGTACATTCGAGTGGGGATTCAAGTATCCAACAGAAGTGAGTGAAATTCATTCGCTGCTATTGTTGTACGAGTATTGAGTCAAAACACTAGTTCATCATAAAGTGAGAGGAACTTGAGTACTTTTTGCCTGATACACAGAGAAAAAGAACTAGCTTAAGAGTGAGAGATTGGATAAACTAATGTTCTGTCATTACAAAAAAATTATTAATGACTACAAAAAATAATTCTAAACAAAGATTTACATGTGGTCTTTATGAGCAAAGACAGAATGAAGATTGTCAGGGCCGGACTATCACACGAGGATGTTGACTTAAAATACCTCTTCCAAGAAGAACATCCAAGAAGAATATCCATTGTCAACATGGATGGCGGACAATGATGCCTTCGCAGCTCCAAAGTTTGATACCAATAATTGAGCATGGGCCGAAGGAGAGCTTGACAACGTAGTAGGTAAGGATGATGATGAACAAATGTAAAAAGAAAGAGGTACTCAGACCATTGTTTACGGAATCGGTGGAATCGGACCGATTCCGACCGATTCCGGATCGGTGGATTCCGATCCGATTCCATGCGGAAGGACCGATTCCGGCATGAATTCCACGGAATCGGTCGGAATCGGTCGGAATCGGTTCGGAATCGGCCGGAATCGGTCCGGAATCGGAATCGGAATCGGATCGTTTTTTTTCATTTTTTGCTATTCCAGTCGGATCGGCCAGAATCGGTCCGAATCGGTCGGAATCGGCCGGAATCGGTCCAGAATCGGATCGGAATCGGAATCGGATCGTTTTTTTTTTTTTTGTTTTTTTTATTACCGATTCTGGATCGATTTTCTTCCATTGAATCGGTCGGAATCGGTCCGATCCGATCCGATCCGGATCGAATCGGTACCCACCGATTCCGATTCCGATTCCAATCCCGCGATCCTTGACTCAGACTCCTTGTCCAGCACTAGTCTGGTAGGACCCACCTCACACCATAACTTTAGAGCCAACTCCAGAGCCTCTAGCACAACTCTAGGTCCTCCTATTGTGCAGAAGAGTAGACAGAGAAAAGAAAGATTTAAGAGATTTAAATTGTTAAAGAACGTGTACCAACACAGTATTGGACAAGCTGGCCGAGCTTCGCTCGGTTGGCAACACCCTGCGCCGGGGGGGCGCAGGGCTGGGTTTGCCTCCCGACGGCTGCAAGCCGGGCACCCCATGGGGGGGCGACTTGTGGGGATCGAGAGGTCTCGATCCCTCGCCACCCGCGTACGCGGCGGGTCTCTGGCCGCTGGGCCATCTGTGTTCAAAAAAAAAGAACACAGTATTGGACAAGCTATGCAAGAAGAGAAAGTAGGAAAAAGGAGAAATCTAGTTGTCAGGCAAAGACGTGAGCCCTGGTGAAAAAAGATCACGGGATCAGAATTAAAATTGAGATTGGTGGTCGCCAATCTAATCCAGATCGGAATCATCGGATAGAAGATAGAATCGGTCCAATCCCGACATATCCACTAGAACAAAGACCGAATTGAAATCGGCCCACTATTTTTATTTTTTGTTTCAAATAAACTCATAAAAATAAAAATCTTTAAAAAACAAAAAATTGAGAAAAATTCTAAACATTGATAATAAACGAAATTATGCCATCTACCACAATTTCATGTAACTATGAGAGATTTTAACAAAAATGGATATAAAGATATAATGTAACCTCGAATCTCCAAAAAAGATTTGGCGATTTTTGTTTTGGAAATTCATTTTCCTTTTGTATTTGAATTAAATTTGGCCTTAGCATTGACTTTATAAGAAAATAGATGATATTTCATAAAAGTACTAGCTAGGATCAAAATTATATGTTGAGGTTGTTAGGTTTTTTGAAAATTGATTTTGACCTCTCCCCGTCGGATGGTGCGAAGATCCGACGTTAATTACATCGAGATAACTCGAATACCCTTGATTAAGCGTCATAGCAATCCATGAAAATAGAAAACATGCATCCAATAAACATTCACACACATGGACATAGGAGTAAACAATCCCATAGAATTGATGGAATGCAAGCACTTAATTTTAGTTTGAATTTGATTAAATTGATTTGAGTTGAATTAAATTTGTTGGTTTGATTTTGATTGAGTTGAATTTAGTTTGGGTTGAATTTAATTGGTTGAATTGTTTTTTGGTTGATTTGAATTTGATTGAATTGGATTTAGTTTTGAGTTGAATTTGATTTTTTCATTTTTGCGTTGCATATTAATTTAAGTTTGATTTGATTTGTTGATTGATTTTTTTAAACTTGATCTGAGTTTGATTTAATTTGTTTATTGTTTGACTTTTTTTTTAGTCTGATTGGAGTTGAATTTGAATTAATTTGAACTTGGTTTGAATTTGAATTGAATTTTGTTTGATTTGATTTGGGTTAAAGACGGTTTATGGATTGATTTGGGGTTAACCTACGGACTATGGTTTGCTGGGATAGGGTTTGGCTTTGGGAAATTTGGGTTATGTTGGATTTGGTTTAATTTGAGTTATCAAGTTTGGTTCATATTCTGTTTTGAGATTTATTGAATTTGTGATTTGTTTTATGGCTCAGTTTCAGATTTGCTTGAATTTGGATTATTTAGACAAGTTTGATTTGATTGAATTAGAGTTGAGTTTTGATTTGAGTTCAATTTTTGGTTGGTTTGGATTTCATTTAATTCTGCAGATTTCAGATGCAATTTTACAGATTTTGGTTTCTGCAATTTCTACAGGCTTCGGTTCCTTGCAAAGTTCAGATTTCCTGCTTCTTAGAATATCAAACTCTAGATTTCTGCATTTCAGATTTGCAGTCTTTCAAACTTCCAGATTTCTTACTGACTTCAAAATTTCAGACTTTAAATTCTGCATTTTTTCAAATATTTCCAGATTGCAGATTCTTAAAAAGGTCCAATACAAATTCAGTTTTTAGATTCCAGATTTTAGGCCTCGGCTTCTGCAATGCCCAGATTTTCTGATTTCTTCAGATTCCAAACTTCAGGCCTCTTGCAAATTTCAGTTTTGCTGTATGTCAGAAATATGGAGTTCAGACTTTGAAACCCCTGAAATTTAGATTTTTTTGAAGCTCCAATTCCAGATCTCTGCATTTTCAGATTGCAGGTTTTTTTAAACAGATTTCTAGACTTCGGATTTCTGCACCAATTCAAGCTTCAGCTCTGGATTTTTAGGCTCTGCACACATTCAAATTTATTAAGCCTCAGACTTTCAGATTTGACATCTTGCACCTTTCCCAAAGATTTCCAGATTCCTCTTCTTCCGGATCCCAGACTTCTGTTTCAGATTTTATAACCCCAGATTTCCTAGTGTATTCAGATTTTCAAATTCCAGATTTAATTGCAGGTCCTTCAGAATTTGAAATGGGTTCTGGCTTCTGGCGCCCATGCTCTAGCCTCTGATTTTGGTTTATTCCAGATTTGGGTCACAAATCTAAGTCTGTCCTCAAGGATTTGAGAATTCAACTTGGGTGTACGGCTCCAGAATTCAGATTCTGCACCACCCCAAATTCAGATTTTTGTTTCTCTCCCAATTCCCAGATTTTTGCAGTAATCCGGATTCCCTTTCTTGTTTTGAATCTCCCGGAATTCAGATGTTGAATCTCTAAATTCTAGATTGCAGAATTTTATTTAGCTCGGACTTCTTCCAAATTTCAGGCTCCCTGCAAATTCTGCACGTGGATCCAGATTTTTCAGACCCTGTCTTGAATTTCAGTTTCAAGTCTGATATTGCAGATTTTTACAAGCTACAGGTCCAGAATTTTGATTTTTAGAATTCAGATTTTTGTTTATGGATTTAATTGAGTTCGTGATTTGTTTGAGTGTTTTGATTTGAGATTTGGTTGTATAAAGATTTAGATTTCAGATTTACAGGTTTTAAAATTTTAAAGTCTTTTACAGGTTCAGAATTTTTTAAGGTTATTTGAATCATTTGTTATTTTTTTTTGTTGTCTTGCCTTCCAGAAATTCCATGTGATTGTCTCTCCTCCTTGAGACATCAATCTATGTACTGAACATGAATTTCACTTGTTCTCTCAAAAATATGAGACATGATTTACAACTTGAATAGCAATCCGGTCCCTTTTAGTCCTTGATGAACATGGAACTTGTGTGATCAATTTGAGATGGAAAAACACCCGGTCTTTGATAGACTGGTGGGCATTCCTCTCACTGATTTGAGATTGAGCATGTCCCGGCTTTTGATAGGCTTGTGGGGACTCATCTCCTTGTCTTGAGATTGAGCATCCCGGTCTTTGATAGACTTGTGGGACTTGTGTGATCAATTTGAGATGGAAAAACACCCGGTCTTTGATAGACTGGTTGGCATTCCTCTCACTGATTTGAGATTGAGCATGTCCCGGCCTTTGATAGGCTTGTGGGGACTCATCTCCTTGTCTTGAGATTGAGCATCCCGGTCTTTGATAGACTTGTGGGAAACTAGCTCATATCTATCTTCATGAGTTGATGAACCTGTCATTTCATGGGCGGCATGTACCCGGTGTTGATAGACTTATGGGCATCCCCCACTGTTTTGATGATTCCATTAGCATATAATCGGCTTAGCGGCATGCTGACCATGCACGGCCTCATATAGCTAAAAAAAAAACTGGTAAGACATTGGGGTCTTTTATAGACCTTTGTATGTCTACCTTAAGGACGTAGGGGCGGATGGTTAGTCGACCCCCCAACTAGTCCATATTTTGAATTCTTTTAAGTTAAGTCAAGACGTAGGGGCGGATGGTTAGTCGACCCCCCAACTAGTCTGGTTTGTTGAATTAAATGTATTTTTTTATTTATTTTCATTGGATTGTTTGTTTTAAAACATTTCCTCTCTTTTTTTTGAAATACCTGCGCTATGCAGGTTCTGTGCGCAAAGGGCCCGGTCCACTGTTTGGACCGGGCCGGTTCATCTCTGCGAGGGCAGCCTTCAGCGGAGGGGGGGCCGGTCGGCTTCGGCTTCGCCGGCCCTCTTCTTTTTTTTTGATTTCCTCGACTGGTGGGCCCCGCAGGTTTTCCACGTGGACTAAAGTGTAGGAGACATATTCTCCCGGGTGCTACAGTGTCCGCCCGACCTTCCCTTCGGCACCCGACGGCATCCGGCGACCTCCGGCGGTGTTCTCGGTCCCGTTCGAAGGCGACAGCTCCGGAGGAGGAAGGAGAAGGGGCCGGTGGCCCTAGGGGAGAGGGAAGGACTCTCACCGGCGGCAGTAGGAGGATCTCTCGGCTCCTACGGCAATAGCGGCGACCAACAGACCTGCTTGCGGCGTCCGGAGGAAGAAGGAGAAGAAGGGGGGTGCTCCGTGCGGCTTCAACGGGACTCCAGGGGGTCAGTAACCTTCCTCCTCCTCTCTTCTTTCTGCTGTTCTACCTTCTACGACTTCTCCTCCCGCTCCTCTTTTTCTCTCCCTCCCCTTTGCGCGGCGGCACCGGCAGCTTTTATACGCGTCGGGAGGGCTCCGTATTTAGTCAGGGAGGTGGTTCCGGGTCCGAGAGGGACTCGGAACTTGCCACATTCTCCTCCCCCCCAAATCCGGCAAGAGATCGGGCCTCCTTAGCACCGTGATCGACTGCTGCTTCAACTGTCTCCGAGTAGGACTCGGAACTGCTATAATGCTCAGAATCCTACATCAACCGGGACTCAATGGATTGTCAATATCCTGATGCGGATCTTCTTCCTTGTTCTGTCTGATTTCCTGTTTTTATTATATATTTTTTCTGTCGAGCCCCAAGTTTGAGTAGACCCGCGCGAAGCTCTCCTCAACCCATTTAGAAGACTATCCGCCCCTTTCTGAGCAGGCCCGTGGGCCTTTGGAAATGGCTTGCAAATGGGCCTGGACAGGGACCGAATTGGGCCAATTGGGGTCCTGTCCAGGGCTATGTCGATGGGCATTGTGGGTGGGCTGAATTGAGACCGATCAGGGTCTGGTTATGGGGTCGGTTATGCTGTACATAGCCCGTATCCTAGAGAGCCTGAGCATGTTTTCTCTCTCTTCTTTTTTTTTGAAAATTTTCGGTTACAACAAATGCCCCCCACGGGTGATTCTCCAGAGAAGGGGGAGTCGCCGGGGAATCGCCCGTGCAAAAATTTAGTTGTAGCTTCTTCTTTTCTTCAATCACTGCTTGCACTGATTGAAAATTGTGGAATTGCCTGTGCAGGGTTTCCTTTCTGTCACTTGCTTGCTGCTTGACTGGACTTTCTTGAATTGCTTGTTGCAAACAGTTGAACCATTTCCTTTGTTGGTTGGACACTTTTGGGCTGAGAAGGGCTTGGGCCCTCTTTGCTCTTTCTGTTGAAAGCCTTCCATACGTCAGGCTCTTTGCTTTTGCCTGCCATTTCAGTGTTCCCAGTCAGATATCTCTCCGGGTCTGGCCAGAACTTTTCTTTCATTCTTTTCTTCTCCTTGTTTCGCTTTGTTTTGTCCCCTTTTTTTTGATTTGTTTTGTTTTTTTTTTTTTTTTGTTTACTGATCCGACTGCCCTTTTCGGGTTTTCACCCGGACCAGCCCCCTTTGCTTTTTGCCTACACGCCTCAAGAGGGGTTTTCATTTAGCGGGGTTGCCAGATTTTGCCTAGAGCGCCTTTTCAGGTTTTCACTCTAGCCAGGTTTTCTTGACATTTTTACCCTCAACCGATCAATGAGATGAGAACGGCCGAGTCTGTCGGGCATCTCCATTTTTAGCCCACTCTTTCTTTCTTTCTTTCTCTTTTTTTTTCTTCTTTTTTTTTCTTTGCAGGGAATTAAGGCTTCCCTCAAGCCATGAAGTTATTTTGGGGCGGTGAGGAATTTAGGTTTCCCCTGGGCCATAGGTTTTGGTGGCTTTGTGCCGGTGGATTTGTGGACTTGTGAGTATGAAGAAGTCACCCTCGGTCTATAGTATATGGAGTTTGAACATTGTATTAGGCTATGGGATATGTAGTGGCATGATGCCATTTAACCCATAGACTTGTGAATGTGAAGAAGTTGCATTCGGTCCACGGGCTATGACATTGAGGTGGCTTTGTGCCAAAGGAATCCGTGGGACATTTGAGCATGAAGTGATCACACTTGGCCCATAGGGTTTGAGTTTGGGGTGGCTTGATGCCGAAAGAGCCCGTGAGACATGCGAGTATGGAAAGATCATACTCAGTCTCTTGGGTATGAGAATGGTGGCCTGATGCCAAGAGAATATGATGGCTTATAGGACATATGAGCATGACGAAGTCATACTCGACGCATGGAGTGTAAGTTTGAGATGGCTTGATGCCAAGAAACCCATAAGACATGAGAGTATGGAGAGGCCACACTCGTCTTGTTAGGCAAAGTACGATGGCTTCATGCCGAAAGGATATGGTGGTTTTGGTACCAAAATGATTTGTTGGACATATGAGCGTGAAGAAGTCACACTCGGTCCATATGAGCATTAGGGTATTAATTTTGGGGCGGCTTTGTGCCATTAGAACTCGCAGACTTGTGAGTATGAAAATGTCACACTCGGTCTATGGAGTATAAAATATTGGGTGGCTTGATGCAAAAAGGACCTATAGGACATGTGAACATGAAGAAACCACACTCGGCTTGCTAGGTAGAATTTGGTGACTTGATGTCAAAGAGGACCCGTAGGACATATGAGCATGAAGAAATCACACTCGGCCTGTCAGGCATAAGTTTGATGGCTTAATGCCAAGAAGAACCCGTAGGACATATGAGCACAAGGAAGTCATACTCGGCCTATTGGGTATGAATTTTGTGGCTTGATGTCAAATAGGACCCGTAGGACATATGAGCATGAAGAAGTCATACTCGGCCTCTTAGGTATGAATCTTACGGCTTGATGCCAAGATGAACCCGTAGGACATATGAGCATGAGGAAGTCATACTCGGCCTATTGGGTATGAGTTTTGTGGCTTGATGCCAAGATGTTGCGGCTTGATGCCAAGACGGACCCATAGGACATATGAACACGAAGGAATCGTATTCGGCCTGTTAGGTATAGGTTTTTGTGGCTTAATGCCAACACATTGCGGCTTGATGCCAAGATGGACCCATAGGACATGTGAGTGTGAAGAAATCGCACTCGGCCTCTTGGGTATGAATTTGTGGCTTGATGCCAAAAAGGGATAGTGGCTTGATGCCGAAGGAATATGTTGGCTTGATGCCAAGAGAATATGGTTTGTGATGGCTTAATGCCGAATGTGTTGCGGTGGCTTAATGTCGAAAAGTGAGATGATGGCTTGATGCCAGTTTGGTTATGGTGGCTTAATGCCAGATAATAGGGTGTTGTGGCTTGATGCCAAAAGGAGTTGACAGCTTGATGCCGTGACGGGGTATTATGGCTTGATGCCAAAATGATTTGGTGGTTTGATGCCGAAAAGAGTGTTGTGGCTTAATGCCAAAATGACTTGGTGGCTTGATGCCGAAAAGGGTGTTGTGGCATGGAGTAACTTAATACCGAATGTGGTGGCTTGATGCCAAAAGAGGTATGATGGCTTGGCGCCAAAAAATGTTGTGGTTTAATGCCATGAGGATGTGATGGCTTAATGCCGAATGTGGTGGCTTGATGCCGAAAAGTGACAAGATGACTTAATGCCACTGAATTTAAAGACTTATGAATGCGAAGGAGTCGCATTCGGTCCAAAAGATGAAATGTGGGATGGCTTGCTGCCGCTTGTAGAGTTGTGGGACATGCAAATATGAAATGATCATACTTGGCCCGTGAAATAGGGTAAACCCAAGCTTAAAGGCTCAAGGCTTAAATGTTGCCGGTGGGACTTGGGACATGAGAATGGTTCCATGCCCAGCCTTGGTGGCATAGAGTCTAAGCAACATATAGACCAAAAGACCATGATGGTGTGGGATTTAAGAAAACCATATAGACCGAGAGGGTCATATTGGTATAGAATTTGACAGTCACATAGACCTTGCTGATCATGATGACGTAAGGACTTGGGGACCATGTAGGCTGGAAAGGCCATGATGGTATGGAGATTTGAAAACCATATGAACCTGAGGGGTTATAATGGTACGAGTGTTTGAAAACCATATAGACCTGGAGGGCCATGATGGTATGGATTTATTGAAAGCCATGCGGACATGAGAGTCATAATGGCATGTGATTTTTTTTGAAACCATACGGACCACGAGGGTCATAATGGTATGAAAGGTTGAAGGCTATGCAGGCCAAGAGGGTCATGATAGCCTGGAGACTTGTTAGCAAACCACATATGAAAGTCATGATGACATGAATGGGTGAAGCCAAGTAGACTTTAAGGGTCTTGATGGCATGAAATTTGACATGTTTAGAGGAGAGGTGAGTCCCCTCTTTCTTGAACTTTGAATTTCCAGAGTTTCCTCTTTTTTTCTTTTTTTTTTCTTTTCTTTTTTCAAACTAACTTGACTGCCTTTTAAAAGGTTTTCACCCAAGCTAGTCCCCTTTTTCTTTTGTCTGTACGCCCTTTTGCAGGGTTTTCATACATCAGGGTGATCCATTTTTGCCTGAGGTGCCCTCATCGGGTCATCACCTCAGCTGGATTTTTTTCTTTCTTTTTTTTGTTTGACATATTTTGCCCTTGGTCAATTAATGGTGTAACTAACCAAGTCTGTCAAGGTATTTCATTTTTTCTTTCTTTCTTTCTCTTTTTTTTTTTTTTTCACAAGGGAATTCAGGCTTCCCTCAAGCCATATGAACTTTGGTCATGCTCCACCTACTCATCATCCCACTATCAATGTAGATGCCTGATGTGTTGATGGAGAAATACACGGAGAGGTGACACATGATTGGCACCTTAGGCTCTTGACCTCCTCGTGCACTTTCTCTGATTGTTGAAATTTGAGGCTTGACAAGCACTAACCAGCATGTTACCTTGTGTCCTCAGAATATTTTGTCTTCTCTGGGGTGATACTAGTGATGGCCAACTGACCTTGTACTAACCTCCAGACTCCCTTTTCTCGATCAACAAATGGTTGCCCGAGATTGCATGTCCAGCTCAGTTTAGAGATTTCTTCCCTTTCTGAGAGTTGTATAGTGTCAATTTGAGAATTCATTTCTCTCATTGTTTGAGTTGGGAGTATCTCCTCTATTCAACCTGCTTTCTTCTCTTCTTTCTTCTTTTTTTTTCTTTTCTCTTTTTTTGAACTTCCTTTGGAGTCCACACAGGGGAACCGTGTAGGGCTGATCATAGGAATATTGGGGGCCTTTGATGGCTTGTATGTGGGCATGGGCATGTCATAGCCATTAGCATGAGTTGGGATTTAGGCATGTCAGAGGCCATGGAGGTTTTTTTGTACATGGGCATGTCGGAGGCCATGAAGACTGTTTCTTTTGTGGTATGTGAGGGCATATAGGAGATTGCTTTGGGGACATTTGAGGGTAGGTTGATGGCCTACTTTGGGATTGAATTGAAGGGTTGTGGAGGGATGTCCCATGGACTCTTCATTCCCCTGGCCCAATTTTGGGGCGGGTGTCGGATTTCTTCCTTGCCCAAGTTTTAGGCTTTGTAGTGGACAAATGGCCGGCCCTGGCATGTTGACATGTTTGTCAAAAGGCATAACTGGGTCGAGCTGTTGACCAGCAAGACTGATTTGAAATGTTGAGCTGAGGGTTGGTCCCCCACTGAATTGTAGCCTCGGGGGCCGTTGTCCAGCCTGATATGCTAACTTGAAGGGTGGAGGGTTGCTCCCTCATCCTGATAACAGGACTGACTTCAATTAGTCCCCTGTTGAGACAATGATTTCTTCCTTGTCCCTCTTCATAGTTAGTGCATACTGATGATTTTCTGGGGCTTTATTGGTAGAGGTTTGTCCTCTTGCCCCATGTTACCTTCTTAGGTGGAGAGTTCACTCTCACTCTCGCTTGATATGACATGGCCTAGGGGTATGCCCCCGGCCAGCTGAGTTGTTCCCAGAATTAAGAAACTCCCTGATTTTTGATGCATAATGGGCCGAGAATTGCCTTCTCTCCCGAGCAGAATCTTATCAGGTGATGTCATATAGGCATCATTCAGTGAGAGCCTAAGATTTGTGCCGAGCCCAAGTGCTATCATGACAGTTGCATCCATTCGCCAGATAGAGGATTGATTCCTCACCTGCATGTCGGAATTAGAAGATCGGACCATTGGTTGGTCATCTTGGTTGAGAGAAAGGGCAAAATACTGATCTCTCTGTAGTATCATAGGCCGTTGATCGGTTGGCTTCTTTAAACTGAAGAATATAGGGTTGATCCTCTGCTTCACTGAAAGCCATGTTTTCGACCATTGATTGGCCAGATTTGTTGAAGTATGGAGGATTGCTTCCTCACTTGGTGGCCAGAGGACCGGTTACTTTGGTTGAATGCATTTCTTTCTTACGCAAAGGATTTCTTCCTTGCTCTTTACCAGTATGATGGGCGTCTGGTTGATCCTTAGCCCAAGCTGTACTGGAGTGTCTTGGAGGCTTGCCCCCAACTAGATGGGTGACGTTGTGGGTTGACCAGCGAACCTCCCAACATTTGATGTATACCGAGTGATGGATTGATTCCGAACCCGAGCATGAAAAGATGCCACATTTGGGCCATTTTTATGTGGTCATAGGATTTCTTCCCGGACCAAGGAATACTTTGGAGTTGCACCGGTAACCGGGCAGTATTCTTGCAATCTGGCGAGCATAGGATTGATTCCTAGCCCGTCGAGTTGTCTGGTTGGACAAAACCGTTGATCAGTTGTCCTGCTTGAACTGACGAGTTGAGGGTTAATCCCTCACTTGGAAGATAATATCCGAGGATGGAACCATTGATCGGTCACCCTAGTTGAAGTCACGGGCCAAGGGCTGATCCCTTACCCGAGAAATATCATGGCTAGCCATTGATTGGCCAGATTTATTGATTTTCAGACGAGATGACTGATCCCTCTTTCCATTAGTAGTTGAGACCACTGATTGGTCAAAAAATAAATTGACGGGTGAAAGATTTCTTCTTTCCCCAAGCAAAATGCAGCAATGTTGGCAAAAGGCTGGGCAGCAGCCTTATTCTTTTCATCCAATCGAGCCAGAGTGGCAGAAACGATTGGCTAAATGTTGGTTGGTGAGCTCCAACTTCATCTGCCTCAGCATAATAGAGAGGAGCCATATCCGAGCAAGTTTTGATGTAGTCATCGGATTTGTTCCAAGACCAAAGAATATTTTGGAGTTGCACCGATATCCGGGCAGCATTTTTCAATTGGTGAGCCTAGGATCGATTCCTAGCCCATTAAGCAGTATTGAGGGATAGGACCGTTGATTGGTCATCCTTGTTGAACTGACAAGTCGAAGGTTAACCCCTCACTTGAAGGTAGCATGTGGGGATAAAACCGTTGATCGGTTACCCCTTTGAATTATGGGCTGAGGGTTGCTCCCTCACCCGAGCCATTGCTTGGTGGGCTGTTGCTCAGCCAAAATTATTGATCTTTAGGGAAAGAGCCTGCTCCCTTTCTCCAGTAGCAATTGAGACCACTGACTGGCCATGCATAACTTGACGGGTGAAAGATTTCTTCTCCCCCCGAGTGTGCCCTGCAGCAGTGTTGGTGGAAGGCTGGGAAGAAACCTTGTCCCTTTTTGTCCAACCTGAGGGAAAGCATCAACTAACCACGCCTTTGGTCGGCATGACTTGTTGGGGTGTCGAGCCGAAGGTTGACCCTTCGCCTGACCAATATGATCATGGACCGTTGATCGGCCTGCCATCCTTGGACTGAGGAGTAGAGGGCTGCCCCCTTGTCTTGGTGGTAGTGATTCATGTTGACTTGTTGTCAAATTAACGTAGTATGTGTAAATGAGCATCTCGCCCCCCAAGTAGAGTGCGTTGTTGCCCTGTACATGCAAGTTTCATTGTGAGCATCGGATTTATCCCTAGCCCGAGGGATATCTTGGAATTGTGCCACTAACTGAACAGCCTGGGCCACGAGACAAGGATGGGATTAGTTCCCAACTTGAAGAGGATCACAAGGAGCCGGAATTGCTGGCCAATCAAACTTGGTTGAGATTGTGGGTTGAGGGTTGGTCCCTCACCTAAGCAGCAACATGGTGGGCCATTGCTCGGCCCAAGTTGTCAATTTTCAGATTAGAGGGTTGATCCCCCACATAACTTTGATGTTGTTTGTCAGCTGGGCAGCCACAATGCATAGCATCTCGGGATTAAGCCCATGATTGATAGCCCTCGGCATTTCAAGAGCAGGAGATTGACTCCCCTACTTGGTTAGCCAGCCCTAAATACTTCATGTCATGGAGTGAGGATTGATTCCTCATGGAAATGACATTCATGTGGCATATGCCGTTGTCAGGTTCCCCCATTGCATGTGGATGAAGGCTAATAACGGCAGCATTGTGGATTGAGGGTTGCTCCCTTCTTGAAGCAGTTTTGACATGAACCTGTTGATAGGTTTATCATGGTACTCTCATAGATTTGTGGGTTAATCCCTCTTGAAACATCTTTGGTATATGTCGTTGACCGGGCAACCATGCTTGATGATTTTTTTGTTTTCTTGGGCATAAGATTTGTTCTGTTCCCAAGTGGCATTTGAGGCTAAAATGAAGCCACATTATTTTCCCGAGTCAAGGGTTAATCCCTTACCCAGTTAAAATACCTCATGATCTGAATTCTCAATTTTAATCAGCCATGGTAACACAGCGAATTGAGAGACAGCACCTCAATGAAATACGGGCCACCAATCAGTCTCAACATCTTCCACTCGGGTGATGGATTTGTTCCCTACCCAAGTAGTATTTGTTTGGAGCCAAACTGATATCCGGTCGGCCGAAGTGTGTTTCTATTTCGGAAACATAGGATTGATTCCTTGTCTTTGAATATGCTGAGCCTCTGGTAGGTCAGCCATGGTAGGTTCATGAATTGGGAATTGATTCCCTCTTAACTTGTCATTTGGCATGGCCATTGCTTGACCAGATATGACTTTTGGGTGAAGGATTCATTCCTTGCCCCCATTTGATTGACGGAGTTCTTCCTGATTTAAGGATTTATTCCCTGCCGAATGACGACATCACCAGCTTGAGTGTGAGAAATTTCTCTGCCGATTGGCCAGCAATGGTGATCTCATGAGTTGAGAATATGTCTCTGGCCATTGCTTGACCAGGTATGACTTTTGGGTGAGGAATTTGTTCCTTGCCCCCATTTGATTGATATAGTTCTTTTGGACCAAGGGATTTGTTCCCTGCTGAATGACATTGTTGCCAGCTTGAGTCCAGAAGCTTTCTTTGCCGGTTGGCCAGCAGCCTTCTTTTTTTTCTTCTTCTTCTTCTTCTTTTTTGTTGTCAACCTTCTCTTGTTGTGGTTGCCCCGGTGCCATGCACTTGTTGGGGGTGGAGGAGTTGGACCTGCCTTGGCATTCCCCTCATGTTGTCTTGGTCGGTTATGAAAGACCGACCCTGGTATAGTTGCGTGGGTCTTGAGACGACATGTTTGGTGCCTCTTTGACTTCTTTGAGGGTTGGTGGTGCCAAAATCCATGACCACCTGCCCCCGGAGTTGTTTGTTGGGGAGCTTCCATGGTAAGCCCCTTGGAAATAGGATCAAGTTGTTTGACCCTTGAAATATTCTCGGTGCTGGATGAACTCCGAGAGCGGCTTCTTGAGATGCTTGCAACATCAGGATGAAGTCTTCATGGCGAGGTAATTGGACCCCACCGGGTCTCATCCTTTGACATTTTCCCCTCCTCCTCGCACAAAAAGGAAAGAAGCATGTGTTAGATATATATGGGATTTGGAATGTACGTCTTCTTGGATTGCTATGACGGAGAGATGAAGGGAAGGAGAGGTCCCACCGGGCGTGCCATTTGATATAACCTCGAATCTCCAAAAAAGATTTGGCGATTTTTGTTTTGGAAATTCATTTTCCTTTTGTATTTGAATTAAATTTGGCCTTAGCATTGACTTTATAAGAAAATAGATGATATTTCATAAAAGTACTAGCTAGGGTCAAAATTATATGTTGAGGTTGTTAGGTTCTTTGAAAATTGATTTTGACCTTTCCCCGTCGGATGGTGCGAAGATCCGACGTTAATTACATCGAGATAACTCGAATACCCTTGATTAAGCGTCATAGCAATCTATGAAAATAGAAAACATGCATCCAATAAACATTCACACACATGGACATAGGAGCAAACAATCCCATAGAATTGATGGAATGCAAGTACTTAATTTTAGTTTGAATTTGATTAAATTGATTTGAGTTGAATTAAATTTGTTGGTTTGATTTTGATTGAGTTGAATTTAGTTTGAGTTGAATTTAATTGGTTGAATTGTTTTTTGGTTGATTTGAATTTGATTGAATTGGATTTAGTTTTGAGTTGAATTTGATTTTTTCATTTTTCAGTTGCTTATTAATTTAAGTTTGATTTGATTTGTTGATTGATTTTTTTAAACTTGATCTGAGTTTGATTTAATTTGTTTATTGTTTGACTTTTTTTTTTAGTCTGATTGGAGTTGAATTTGAATTAATTTGAACTTGGTTTGAATTTGAATTGAATTTTGTTTGATTTGATTTGGGTTAAAGACAGTTGGTTTATGGATTGATTTGGGGTTAACCTACGGACTATGGTTTGCTGGGATAGGGTTTGGCTTTGGGAAATTTGGGTTATGTTGGATTTGGTTTAATTTGAGTTATCAAGTTTGGTTCATATTCTGTTTTGAGATTTATTGAATTTGTGATTTGTTTTATGGCTCAGTTTCAGATTTGCTTGAATTTGGATTATTTAGAGAAGTTTGATTTGATTGAATTAGAGTTGAGTTTTGATTTGAGTTCAATTTTTGGTTGGTTTGGATTTCATTTAATTCTGCAGATTTCAGATGCAATTTTACAGATTTTGGTTTCTGCAATTTCTACAGGTTTCGGTTCCTTGCAAAGTTCAGATTTCCTGCTTCTTCAAATATCAAACTCTAGATTTCTGCATTTCAGATTTGCAGTCTTTCAAACTTCCAGATTTCTTACTGACTTCAAAATTTCAGACTTTAAATTCTGCATTTTTTCAAATATTTCCAGATTGCAGATTCTTAAAAAGGTTCAATACAAATACAGTTTTCAGATTCCAGATTTTAGGCCTCGGCTTCTGCAATGCCCAGATTTTCTGATTTCTTCAGATTCCAAACTTCAGGCCTCTTGCAAACTTCAGTTTTGCTGTATGTCAGAAATATGGAGTTCAGACTTTGAAACCCCTGAAATTTAGATTTTTTTGAAGCTCCAATTCCAGATCTCTGCATTTTCAGATTGCAGGTTTTTTTTAAACAGATTTCTAGACTTCGGATTTCTGCACCAATTCAAGCTTCAGCTCTGGATTTTTAGGCTCTGCACACATTCAAATTTATTAAGCCTCAGACTTTCAGATTTGACATCTTGCACCTTTCCCAAAGATTTCCAGATTCCTCTTCTTCCGGATCCCAGACTTCTGTTTCAGATTTTATAACCCCAGATTTCCTAGTGTATTCAGATTTTCAAATTCCAGATTTAATTGCAGGTCCTTCAGAATTTGAAATGGGTTCTGGCTTCTGGCGCCCATGCTCTAGCCTCTGATTTTGGTTTATTCCAGATTTGGGTCACAAATCTAGGTCTGTCCTCAAGGATTTGAGAATTCAAATTGGGTGTACGGCTCCAGAATTCAGATTCTGCACCACCCCAAATTCAGATTTTTGTTTCTCTCCCAATTCCCATATTTTTGCAGTAATCCGGATTCCCTTTCTTGTTTTGAATCTCCCGGAATTCAGATGTTGAATCTCTAAATTCTAGATTGCAGAATTTTATTTAGCTCGGACTTCTTCCAAATTTCAGGCTCCCTGCAAATTCTGCACGTGGATCCAGATTTTTCAGACCCTGTCTTGAATTTCAGTTTCAAGTCTGATTTTGCAGATTTTTACAAGCTACAGGTCCAGAATTTTGATTTTTAGAATTCAGATTTTTGTTTATGGATTTAATTGAGTTCGTGATTTGTTTGAGTGTTTTGATTTGAGATTTGGTTGTATAAAGATTTAGATTTCAGATTTACAGGTTTTAAAATTTTAAAGTCTTTTACAGGTTCAGAATTTTTTAAGGTTATTTGAATCATTTGTTATTTTTTTTTGTTGTCTTGCATTCCAGAAATTCCATGTGATTGTCTCTCCTCCTTGAGACATCAATCTATGTACTGAACATGAATTTCACTTGTTCTCTCAAAAATATGAGACATGATTTACAACTTGAATAGCAATCCGGTCCCTTTGAGTCCTTGATGAACATGGAACTTGTGTGATCAATTTGAGATGGAAAAACACCCGGTCTTTGATAGACTGGTGGGCATTCCTCTCGCTGATTTGAGATTGAGCATGTCTCAGCCTTTGATAGGCTTGTGGGGACTCATCTCCTTGTCTTGAGATTGAGCATCCCGGTCTTTGATAGACTTGTGGGAAACTAGCTCATATCTATCTTCATGAGTTGATGAACCTGTCATTTCATGGGCGGCATGTACCCGGTCTTGATAGACTTGTGGGCATCCCCCACTGTTTTGATGATTCCATTAGCATATAATCGGCTTAGCGGCATGCTGACCATGCACGGCCTCATATAGCTAAAAAAAAACTGGTAAGACATTGGGGTCTTTTATAGACCTTTGTATGTCTACCTCAAGGACTAGGGGCGGATGGTTAGTCGACCCCCCAACTAGTCCATATTTTGAATTCTTTTAAGTTAAGCCAAGGCGTAGGGGCGGATGGTTAGTCGACCCCCCAACTAGTCCGGTTTGTTGAATTAAATGTATTTTTTTATTTATTTTCATTGGATTGTTTGTTTTAAAACATTTCCTCTCTTTTTTTTTTGAAATACCTGCGCTATGCAGGTTCTGTGCGCAAAGGGCCCGGTCCACTGTTTGGACCGGGCCGGTTCATCTCTGCAAGGGCAGCCTTCAGCGGAGGGGGGGCCGGTCGGCTTCGGCTGCGCCGGCCCTCTTCTTTTTTTTTTTGATTTCCTCGACTGGTGGGCCCCGCAGGTTTTCCACGTGGACTAAAGTGTGGGAGACATATTCTCCCGGGTGCTACAGTGTCCGCCCGACCTTCCCTTCGGCACCCGACGGCATCCGGCGACCTCCGGCGGTGTTCTCGGTCCCGTTCGATGGCGACAGCTCTGGAGGAGGAAGGAGAAGGGGCCGGTGGCCCTAGGGGAGAGGGAAGGTGATGGGGACCGGTACGGACCGGATCGTCCGTTTGTTTGGAGATAGCGTCTTCCGGGTCTTGAGGAGACGACGTATTTATTTCTTTTATTTCGTAGTATTATATTTTTATTTTTATGCATTTTATTTAAGTATTTAGAGTCATTTGAGTCCTTCTTTTTATTTTAGTCCTTTAGAGGACATATATGTAATTAGGGTTTTTAGTGGTCCATCTTGTAATGTCCAGCTCTATTTAAAGAGCCCAAGTCTTTGAATGAAAGGTAGAGATGGATGTTTTGAAGAAGAAAGAAGCTCTCCCGTTGTCCCCCTTTCCCCTCCGACGTCGGCGTCGTTCCCCCACCTCCGGGTGCTCCCGGTTCTCCCCTCCCTTCCCGGTGTTCCTCCCCTCCTCCGGAGTTAGGTCCGGTACCTCTTCTTCCCCTATCCCGTCCTCGTTTCCGACCTCCGTCGACACCTTCGTCGAGATCCGCCCCTAGGTCCGTCCGGACCCTCCCACCTCGGTCCCTCGCCTCCCCTCGACCCCTACGGCAGCCCCTTCACCCCTCCACGGACCCCCTTCCCCTGCCGAACCCCCCCCTTTCGTTGGAAGCGCCGCGACGGACTCCCCCCCCCTTTTCCCTGGTCGCGGCTGGACACCCAGCCCCAACAGCCCCTCTCGCCCCCACAAGCCCCTCCCCCAGGTCTGCTGCCCCCTTCCGAACCCCCCCCCCCCCCCTTCCCCCCACTGTTAGCCGCCGCGAACCTGTACCCAGCCCCATCTCCCGTCGACCATCGGGACCCCGAGAGACCCCCCCTTTTTCGGCGGAGCCGAGCCGACGACGACGAAGAAGGAGAGAAGAGAAGGAAGAGGCGGCGCCGTCGGAGCCTCCGGCCGCTGCTGCCGAGGTCCCCCTCCGTTCCCGCCGCCGTCGAGGCCGCCGCGACCGCCGGACACCGCCGCGCTCGAGGACGACGACGACCCCCCCCCCGTTCAGCCGTCGGGGCGCGCGGAGGAGCCGCCACGACCCCGCGGGCTCCTGCCCTCCCTCTCACTCTTCTCGGGCCGGCTCGCCGCGGCACGCCACCACCCCCCCCCGGGGTTAGTCGCGCGGTCGCGCGGCGCCACTCCGCGTTGCCACGACACCCCCGCGGGGGAAGTCGCGGCCGGCCACGCGACCGGCCGAGCTCGCCCTCGCCGCCGGTCGGCACGCCGGCTCGAAGCCCCCGGTCCGGTCCGCGAGCAGCACGGTTCAGCGTGGACCGACCGGTTCGACCCGGTTCAGAGCCCAGACCGCCGGTTCAGGGCCGGTTCGACGCTCCAGGGGCCGGTTCAGACCGGTTCCGGCCCGGTTCACCAACCCAGGAGCCGGTTCAGGGCCGGTTCAGCCTTCCTGGACCCGGTTCAGACCGGTTCAAGGCCGGTTCAGCCCTTCTAAGGCCGGTTCAGCCCTTCTAACGCCGGTTTAGGGCCGTTTTGGACCGGTTCAGCACTTGTGGGCCCGATTCAACGGCCGTGGGGTCCAGTTCGGTGGATTTCAAGCCCCGTTCGGCAGTTTCCAACTCCGTTTGAAGCGGTTCAGCTTGGTTCGATCCGGTTCAGCACCCCATCAGCTCGGTACATCCTCCTCGGGCCCGCCGACGCGCGCGGGGATGGCGGCACCTCCCTTACCGTCCCGCATCAGTTTGGTATCAGAGCCGGCGCCGACTTGTTTCCACGAGTCGGGATCCTTACATTGCGCGGGACATCGACATTTCAGCTTCGACATCACATTACCGGTGGAGGTGCATACCACAGCATTTCTGTCGGCTCTTCGTACGGCGTCATCTCGCGATCTCTTTTCGAGTTGATCGCTCCGAGATTATCGGGTGGTCGAGGATGGTCGAGCTTATATCCGGTTGCTCGTATTGTCGAGGCCGACTTAGACCGTGGACGATGCGGTACGTAGAAGATGCACAGTGCGAGATAGTTCCCTACGGCACCGTCTCGTCACGGGTTCGAGTGGTTAGGCGATCGGCGAGCGTATTTGGACACATTCGCTCGAGAGCTTACCTTGCGGCCCAAAGAGTACGGAAGCGATGAGAGAGCCGATGCAGACGGGCAACACTTATGCCCGGTGGCTGTGCACGATGAGCGACGACACGCTTATCGAGGTAGCTTATGAGGCCGGTCCGCAGCTTGCCGCGAGTACGAGCAACGGTGCACCATCGATGCCGAGGCGAGACGAGCCATCGAGGTTGGGCCGACCGAGCGGCTTACGGTGTTACCGTTTGGCCGACGACGAGCAACGACACCTTGTCGAGGCCGAGACCGATCGAGCCATCCCGACCGAGTTGACGGCCACGGAGTTATGGAGCCGCCGACGTAGCCGACCACCGAGGTCGTTCCCGAGAGGATCCGCGCATAGTTGACTCGATAGAGTACCCGGACACAGAGCTTGGACAAAGACTTACGACAACGTACGGGTCACCTTCTGCGGTCACCTTGGAGCTTCCCGGTCCCGCAATCATCACCCGAGCTGCCCTACCGCCGTCCTCGGTTTCGGTAGTGACCGTGTTGATCATACGGCACTACAAAACTCGAGGACGAGTTTTTCGCAACCGGGGGAGAATGATGGGGACCGGTACGGACCGGATCGTCCGTTTGTTTGGAGATAGCGTCTTCCGGGTCTTGAGGAGACGACGTATTTATTTCTTTTATTTCGTAGTATTATATTTTTATTTTTATGCATTTTATTTAAGTATTTAGAGTCATTTGAGTCCTTCTTTTTATTTTAGTCCTTTAGAGGACATATATGTAATTAGGGTTTTTAGTGGTCCATCTTGTAATGTCCAAATTTCATTTAAAGAGCCCAAGTCTTTGAATGAAAGGTAGAGATGGATGTTTTGAAGAAGAAAGAAGCTCTCCCGTTGTCCCCCTTTCCCCTCCGACGTCGGCGTCGTTCCCCCACCTCCGGGTGCTCCCGGTTCTCCCCTCCCCTTCCCGGTGTTCCTCCCCACCTCCGGAGTTAGGTCCGGTACCTCTTCTTCCCCTATCCCGTCCTGTTTCCGACCTCCGTCGACGCCTTCGTCGAGATCCTGCCCTAGGTCCGTCCGGACCCTCCCACCTCAGTCCCTCACCTCCCCTCGACCCCTACGGCAGCCCCTTCACCCCTCCACGGACCCCCTTCCCCTGCCGGAACCCCCCCTTCTGCCGGAAGCGCTGCGACGGACTCCCCCCCCTTTTCCTGGTCGCGGCTGGACACCCGGCCCTAACAGCCCCTCTCGCCCCCACAAGCCCCTCCCACGGGTCTGCGGCCCCTTACGAAACCTCCCGCACCCCCTTCCTCCCACCGGTTAGCCGCCGCGAACCTCGTACCCGGCCCCATCCCCCGCCGACCATGGGGACCCCGAGAGACCCCCCCCTTTTCCGGCGGAGCCGAGCCGACGACGACGAAGAAGGAGAGAAGAGAAGGAAGAGGCGGCGCCGTCGGAGCCTCCGGCCGCTGCTGCCGAGGTCCCCCTCCGTTCCCGCCGCCGTTGAGGCCGCCGCGACCGCCGGACACCGCCGCGCTCGAGGACGACGAAGACCCCCCCCCCCCGGTCCGCCCCCGGGGCGCGCGGAGGAGCCGCCGCGACCCCGCGGGCCCCCCCCCCCCCCCTCTCCTCTCCGGCTGGCTCGCCGCGGCCCGCCACGACCCCCCCCGGGGATTAGTCGCGCGGTCGCGCGGCGCCACTCCGCGTTGCCACGACACCCCCGCGGGGTAAGTCGCGGCCGGCCACGCGACCGGCCGAGCTCGCCCTCGCCGCCGGTTCGCACGCCGGCTCGAGCCCCCCCCGGTCCGGTCCGCAGGCAGCACGGTTCTGCGTGGACCGACCGGTTCGACCCGGTTCAGAGCCCAGACCGCCGGTTCAGGGCCGGTTCGACGCTCCAGGGGCCGGTTCAGACCGGTTCCGGCCCGGTTCACCCACCCAGGAGCCGGTTCAGGGCCGGTTCAGCCTTCCTGGACCCGGTTCAGACCGGTTCAAGGCCGGTTCAGCCCTTCTAAGGCCGGTTCAGCCCTTCTAACGCCAGTTTAGGGCCGTTTTGGACCGGTTCAGCACTTGTGGGCCCGGTTCAACGGCCGTGGGGTCCAGTTCGGTGGATTTCAAGCCCCGTTCGGCAGTTTCCAACTCCGTTTGAAGTGGTTCAGCTTGGTTCGATCCGGTTTAGCACCCCATCAGCTCGGTACATCCTCCTCGGGCCCGCCGACGCGCGCGGGGATGGCGGCACCTCCCTTACCGTCCCGCATCAGAAGGACTCTCACCGGCGGCAGTAGGAGGATCTCTCGGCTCCTACGGTAATAGCGGCGACCTACAGACCTGCTTGCGGCGTCCGGAGGAAGAAGGAGAAGAAGGGGGGTGCTCTGTGCGGCTTCAACGGGACTCCAGGGGGTCAGTAACCTTCCTCCTCCTCTCTTCTTTCTGATGTTCTACCTTCTACAACTTCTCCTCCCGCTCCTCTTTTTCTCTCCCTCCTGTTTGCGCGGCGGCACCGGCAGCTTTTATACGCGTCGGGAGGGCTCCGTATTTAGTCAGGGAGGTGGTTCCGGGTCCGAGAGGGACTCGGAACTTGCCACATTCTCCTCCCCCCCAAATCCGACAAGAGATCGGGCCTCCTTAGCACCGTGATCGACCGTTTTCAATCGTCTCCGAGTAGGACTCGGAATCGCTATAATGCTCGAATCCTACATCAACCGGGACTCGATGGATTGTCAATATCCCGATGCGGATCTTCTTCCTTGTTCGTCGATTTCGTTTTTATTATATATTTTTTCCGTCGAGCCCCGGGTTTGAGTAGACCCGCGCGAAGCTCTCCTCGGCCCATTTAGAAGACCGTCCGCCCTTTCGAGCAGTGCCCGTGGGCCTTTGGAAATGGCTTGCAAATGGGCCTGGACCGGGACCGAATTGGGCCAATTGGGGTCCTGTCCAGGGCTATGTCGATGGGCATTGCGGGTGGGCTGAATTGAGACCGATCAGGGTCTGGTTATGGGGTCGGTTATGCTGTACATAGCCCGGATCCTAGAGAGCCTGAGCATGTTTTCTCTCTTTTCTTTTTTTTTTGAAAATTTTCGGTTACAACAAGATACAAACTAACACTAATATTCATTCTATTAAATAAAAAAGATGATATAAGTCATGTGTCTTATAATCACCACCAACTATGAAATTGCCCCTTATAATTTTTATCATACTCTTTATTTTTTTGAATTTTCCACTGACTCTGATCACTCATGATTGACTCGTAACCATAATCAAATAATTATTCGGCCATATAGCTAAAATCACAAACTCCACCCTCCGCTAGAGCTGGAAAAGGTGGATAACAAGCCTCAACGTCTAAGGCATGATTTGGATGTGATGTTGTGTACTCATAAAAGACATTCGTCTTATATCGATGTCCCCTGTAGTTGTTCCTTCCATTTGAATGTTTCATATCAGTCAAATCAGCTGGACCTGCACCACTCATACATGCACTACTAGTAGAATCACTCTCACCTTAATTCCCATCACCATCTCCACCTTCACCTCTCACACCTTGTTGTGTGGGTGGAATAAATTCTTCCTCATCATCTTCTAATAAAGGTGCCTTAGTAGTACTTGTATCAAGGACATGTCGACATTTGGTAGTTTAAAAAAATATCTTGTATGCATGACACATTACATAAGAAAATGCCTATAACATCAAATGCACAAATGATTAAATTAAAGATAAATAATAAAAAATACTTACAATGTGCACATCAGGTGTAGTATCCTATCTCATCTGAGATCCATGATCTTCCTCCACTTTTTATAACTTTTACGATGTTTCTCTTTTATATTTCAACTTTACTTTGTCAATTACATCATATAGATATCACATCTTGTTCCTCTCATCTGATTCTATTAACATCAACACTTGTATAAGTGGCTCAATGATGGACAAGTAATACAAAACTCTTCCAAAAATGCTTGTCTATAATTAGATGCTCCATCTGTACAAGGATTTCCACTTGATCCAAGTTGTCATGCAGGTCAGCCATATAAATGTACTCTTACAATTGTGTGAAAGAGACCAATGCATGCCTATGTCGATGCAGGTTCTCCATGATAATGAATTGTGTGACAAATCTAGTGAGACCAAACTTGATAAGATCATGCCCTAAGTATGATCTCACATTATGTGAAACAACCATGGATACTATGTAGTCAGAGATAAGAGGCGATCGAGGAAAGGGAGGTTTCGCCTACCTCACGAGCTTGAGGTGGGCACCTAAGGCACCATTTTCTATCATTATTATTATATATGTTTTATATTTACACACTTTGGGGTTATTTAAAAATGAAAAAAAAAAGTAATGTATACATCTAAAAGGACGGGAAATACATGTAAAATGGCATGAAATATTTCTAAAAAGCTAAAAAAATTTCTAATATACAAGAGGTACATTTAAAAAAACAGCAAATATATCTAAAAATACAAGAAATATATTTAAAAAATAGAAAATATATCAAAAATGTAGAAAAGATGCACCTTTTTCCTATGTTATCAGACTTTGAAACAATAATTGAAGTATAATTGTCAAGTCTTTGCCAATTATTTTATCCTAAGTTTTTTCAATGTGACACAAGATCACTATTTCATTATTTTAAAAAGAAATAAAATACAATGTATAAGATATGATCTTAAGTTGAACTAAAAAACAAACCAAAAAATATAAAGATATAAAAAATATATGCGTTTGAGGTGGTCAAGGCAACCGCCTAGGCGGTTGAGACAGACAAGGTGACTGCCTCAGATTGCCTTGCCTTGCCTCAGCGCCTAGGCGCATGAGGCAGTCGTCTCTGATAACATAGCATGGATATGAATAGGTAAATGATGTGATCAATTGTGCCTAACCTACAAATGTAAAAATTGAAGTCTTCTAGCATATATCCTCCAACATAATATTAATAGAGCATATTGTATATAGAACCTAAAACAAATGTCATCTCCTCTTCATCAATTTCTTTCATGTTGCCTTGTATACGGGCTCGTTATCCATGACAATATGTATAGTGTTGTCTTCTCTATTCTCTTATGTTATAGCATCCACAAGAAAAAAAAAATAAGATGCATCCTTTATTTTACCCTAAGCTTCAATAAACTTTAAAAATGTTATGTATATGAATGGTGAATAAAAAATTTATCATTGATCTTTACGATGTCTGTCTACCCATCACATATCACTGTGCATCTTATCTCCCTCCAGACCAACTTAAATCATTCTAACCAAACCTTAAGTTCATCCACCTCTTCATCTAAGTTAGCAGCAAAAATATATCAGTTGGTTGGAACTTGTAATCTTGATCTAACCTCCCTAATTGCATCAACCATGGTCAAGTATGGACTAATTGCATCATATTTTGGAACACCTACATTAAGTTAAGTTGAAAATGTTTGCAAACTCAAGAAGTTGATATAATAAATGTCAAAGATAAAAAAAATTAAGAAAGTTACCAACATGTAAAAAACACTTGCAAATATGTCTAATTGCTCACTTTGCCGCTGCAATGGTTGCCTTCACCTATTTAAATGCTTGTTTGATGATTTTTTTGGAGTTAATATGTTTCCTAAACAAATGATCATCTAGTGGTATGAGTTGTATCAAATCAATGAAATGCCCCCATCTCCTGTTCTTACACCCTCAATGGGGGTGGGTCAGTCGACTGTGACTGATGAAATGCTAGATCCTCGGCTCCAGAGCCACCTGCTCCCTTCTCTGTTCATCTTCTCTCTACAACTGCTTGCTAGCATATCAAACTCTCCTTAGTTGTTCATATGGTTCTTCATCACTATCTATAGATGACTAAGGTTCAGCTTTTTCATTCCCTTTGTCTTTTTGGGTCGGTCTCTCATCTCTTCTTCCTAGAAGTTCCTCATGCAACTCTTCTCTTTGTTCAATAAGAACTCCCCTCTATGGAGCTCTTCTTATGAGGTAGGCCCTCTTAGCATAACTGCTCTCCCTTGGCACATTTCTTCACATTTTCACCAACTCCACCTATGTGCTACTTCAATCGGAATACTACCCCATTTATTTATTTGCCACATCAGTTACATTATACCTTCTTCTTATCGGGATCCACCAAGAAGTTGTGTTCCCACCCAATATCACAGGGAGTAGATACATCTCCTTCATCGACTAGTACTAAAGTATGTAATATTAACATGTTTAAAATTTTGAACATTAGAGCATTAACCCCGCAATGACTCTTTAAGGTGTTGAAGGGGGGCACGAGGGGGAAGGGGAAGAGGAGAACAACCCCTTGAGGTGTAGTTAAGGTGACTCCTTAAGGTGTTAAGGTGAGTCGAGAAGGAGTTCTTGTCTCAAACAATCACCCAAAGGTGACTGTTTAAGGGTAGGAGTGGGAAGGGGCTAGACAAGGGGTAGTGGAGTAACAACACTTCCACATGAAGTTCTAAAAGAAAAGAAGTCACCGAAAGCAAGTAGATTGAAGTCGAGAAAAGAGGAATCACCCCTCCACAATGTTGTTCGAAAAAGGAATGGAAGAATCGACACCAAATTGCTCAGAATCACCTTAAAAAGTTCAGGATTGCACACGAATCACAAGATTGACACTGGATCGTAGGAATCATTGCGAAATCACCGGAATCCTGCCAAAATTTGAGCCCCAAGGGTATCGAGACACTAGGTGAGGAGACCAATGATTATGGACCAATATCATTCATATAGGGGTGATATTGAATTAATATCGGGCCCAAATTAGGTGCAATATAGATTCCAAGTTGAGACCTAAGTTGTCCTGGCAAAATCAGTAGAATTAACTGATTCCGATCCAATTCAAAGCATCAAGCCTGGATCGATGCTCCAGGAGAAAATTGGATCAGATCCAGCAAATTCGATAAATCATGCCTTCTACTAAGTTCGTTCCCTCTGCTTTACTCAATCTAACAATAAATTCCCTCGTCTCAATGACAACACATATCATCACCTCAACATCACAATCACGACAAGAGTTTATCAACACATCGACAAACCTCTCAAAAGGCCACCAAAGCTGCCTCTTGTTAATAAAGTTGACCTTTCTGAACAAACTCAGAACCTTTGTAAGGGTTGTGGTAGACCAAGAAACATTGGGAGCCCATGTACTTTCACCCATAGCTCACATGGTTGTGCTTTGACACCAATATTGTCCTCTCGGGGCAGATGATAACAACAGTTGGCTCTTTCCCGAAACTATAGAATGTAAACTTTCTAGCATTGGATGAATCAAAGTCAATTTTTGAAAGAATCATTCTTCTCAAAGAAATTATGAAGAAAGTATTCATAACAATGGAGAATCTGCCCGAAGAAGAACCAATCCACAAGACCCGGTAGCAGGCCATTGAATTTAAAAAGAATTCAAAAGAATTCTTCCAAAATGCATCTCGAGATCTTCTCTCATTTTTTTCTTTATCCTTGATACAATTTTTTAATATCTTGAGATCTTTTTTCTCATCTCTATTAATATATAAATTTCTTTCTCATCATCTTTATTTACAAGTTTCTCATTACTTGTTTGAATGTCTCATCTCTTGCTCATCTAACATTTTGTTCATTATTCACTGAATCACTATCTTATATTGCTCTAAAACTTCATCATACCACTCAAACAATCATTTATACTAATCTTTTCTATTCTTTATAGCATCTATTCTTTATACTCAAACTTCATCATCTACATACTTTTTTAGCTATCTCTTTATAACCGTATTCATCAACATAACATTGCCTTTTATGTAAGACTTTCAATCATTTATCTTGAAGAAATTGATTTTTAGAAGTTTCTCTTAATTCACCCCCTTTTAATTCCAAGCATTTTATTTCCAACCAAAATATTTTTTTACGTATGTTTGTTCATCTCTCCATCTTAACATCTAAGACTACTGACCTATCTTAAATTGTTTAAGTATCACTACTAATAACTTCACAATATTTGTAAATGGCATGATTAATCTTTCTCGTAACAAAGTTGATTTGACTTGCATTTTATCCACTTTTAATTGTTATTAAATAATATTTTTTTAATAAATTGAGTATTTATTAGTATAAAGTCATTGCCATCACACAATCGAAAATACTTTTCTCTTCATTAAAAGTTCCATATTTTAAACTCTTGCAGACCTTTTATATTCATAAAATTTATTCCCAATAAACTCATTGTGCTCTTCTTTAATAAATTTTCGGTACATCTAAATGGCCAATTATTTGGTTTTCTTAGTAGTTCGAGGGGCTTTTAGGGGATCCTCTCCCCTGCTCTTTGTCCTGGTCGAGCAGATTTTGAGTCTATTGTGGGGTAAGGCTAAGTAGGCTGTTCTTACTGAGAGGATTGATGTTAGCACAATTAGGATACCTATTTCTCACCTCTAATTTGTTAATGATACGTTATTTTTCTCCTCAGTGGATCAAAATAAATGCTTGAACTTGAGAATTTTACTTTACTCATTGGAAGCGCTTACAGACTCAAATTCAACAAGGAAAAATGTGAGTTGGTTGTTATTAACATCAATGACACCTAGTGGGATTGTTTTGAGTCATATTTTCTAGATGTCATGGGTTTCCCTTCCTATTAAGTACATGGGGCTACTTACGTCTGATAAGGCTTCTAAACTCAAAGACTAACAACCACTTGTTGACAAGGTTGAGAGAAGACTACATGGCTGGACAAGCAATATTCTCTCGCAAGTCGCAGAAAAATATTGCCTAAAAGTGTGTTGGAAAAGTTTATCTTTGTACTTTTTCTCCATTTTATTGATCTCAAAGGGGTATGCAGTAAGCTAGAGAAAGTAATTGACTCTTTTTTTGTTTTGCAAGGGAGATGTGGGAGAGGGTTTCACCTAGTTAAATGGAATCATTTATGGAGGAGAAAATAGGAGTTGGCCATCTTCCGTTGGAATGTGTCAGCAAGGCCCTTCTTACCAAATAGTTGTGGAAGTTCAACCAAAGCAGTGATTATCTGTCGTAGAGGATTGTTAACTTTAAGTATGAGGTGATGGTTAATGATAGAAGGGCTCGTCACTGTAGATCATGTTGCCAGATATTTAGAAAAATATTTTGCTGCAAAATTGGGATCTATTTTGTGCTTATTCCTTGGTTATGGTGGGTAATGACGAAAGAACTAGATTCTGGAAAGACAGATGAGCTTGTCACCTGAAGCTAGAGAATCAATTTCCCTTATTGATCAAGTTGTCTGTAGATGTGGTTGCTAAGATTTATTCCATGAGGTCACTGAAGCAGTGGGAGACAAGTGGTCTTTATCTTTTAGAAAAAATCTCACGAAAGAGGAAGTCATTGAGTACGGGACTTTGACATATCTCCCAAGACCTTCCTCTTGTACTCGTTCCCAGGAGGATAGGCACTCATAGAAGCTAAATGAAGGACCTTCTTTATCAGCGAAATCTACCTGCACGAGGCTAGTATGGAGTGATGTGCAAGTGCCTTAAGAAAATCCCATTTGGTCGGCATGCTTCCTCTCAAAATTTGATTATTTATATAAAAGGTGTAGAGGGAGGCTTCCAACTAAAGTCCGTTTGCATAAAACTTTGATGAAAGAGTCAAAGCAGTGTGTTTTGTGGGTACCAAGAAAAAGATATTAACCATTTGTTCATGCATTGCAGTGTCATTAACTATGTTTGATCCATTTATTTCTCATGGTCATGGCCACAGATTACTAAATCGGATCAAAATCAGTCAATTCTTGAATCAGATAGAATATCACATTTGACCAACATGTTTCTCTCAAATCTAATTTTTTTATGTGAACCGTGTAGAGGGATGCTTCCAACTAAAGTCTATGTGCATAAAAATTTTATGAAAGAGACCAAGGCAACGTGTGTTTTATGGATACCAAGAAGAAAAAATTGACCATTTGTTCATGCCCTATGGTGTCATTAGCTATGTTTGGTCCATTTATTTCAAGAGCTAGAACTTGTCGACACCATGGATTACTAAATCGATCGAATCGAAAAGAAATCAACTAATTCTTGAATCAAATCAGCCGATGTTGATCCGATTTTGACATGGAGCACCAATTCAGACTTTGACTCCCGATAGAATTGACTGGAATCAAGGCTGAATTGATCGATTCACCCGATTCGCATAGACAACTTATGTCTCAGACTATGAACGATATCAGGCCCAATATCAACCCAATATCATCAATTTAAGGATGAAATCAAGCTAATATCACTCCTCTCCATCCCCTACCATTTGAAGTAGCTAGGGCACCGGCAATCTAGGTGATTCTGGCAATCCAAGCAATTCTAGCAACAATCTAGCAATTTAACGATCAATTCAACTTCCATTCCTCCATCTTCAGGCAATCTTTAGATGATTCTCTTCTTCTAACTCTAGATTCTAGGTGATTCTGACTATAGGAGGCGGCAATTCCAACTACCCTCTTTATTATCCCTAATGAACAAAAACAGTCAACAATTCTAACTTGAAATAGTCACCGCTTGATGACGGTAAGAGCCAAACAACCTTGGTAAGAAACTGTTCAGCACCTCCCAACCCTCACAGTCACCCTTCGGTTTCGGGTTCCCCATTTAATTGTAGTTGAAAATATTTTTAATAATTTATTGTTTATTGTAGACCAAAGACTCAAGGAACAACTAATGCACCTAGTTTTTGGATATTGGGTGAGAACATAGTCATATCGTCAATTTTGACAAGAAGAGAGTACAATGTAGATGATGTGAAAAACGAATAAATTGAGAAGTATTTTTTGCTTGAAGCAACACATAGGAGGGATGGTGGAAATGTAAAACAATGTGACAATGCACCTAGGGAAAGAAGTGAAGCCATGAGGGCATGCCTTACTGGATGAACTTATAAAGGGGAGTTCATATTGAACAAAGAAAGGAGTTGCATAAGAAGCATATGAAAAGAAGAGATGAGAGACCTAACTAAAAAGGCAAGGAGAAAGAATGAGCTGAAAATGTTAAGACATCATCCAAGTCTGATGAAGATGAAGGCTTCAAAAGAACATTTCATGCTAGTAAATAATCACAAAGGGGAGAGAAGGAGAGGAGGAGAGCACATGGCTCGAGACTCGGGGAGACAGCATATTGTCAGTCATAGTCCACCCAACCCATACCCACTAAGAATATGGGAGGTAGAGAGGGACAGCATCTATTCCGTCAATCTGTTTCTATGCAGTCCACAAAATATCCTCATATATTCAAATGACAAAATAACTCGCAAAGAATAGTAAGACAAGTCTTTAAAAGAGTTAAGGCAACAACTTTTGCAACAAAGCGAGTAGTCAACTATATATGTAAGTGATTTCTATAAGTAAATAATAATCTTCAATTGAAAAACTCATGCATGCGTATTTTATGTACATCTTTAATAGGTCAATAACAAATTGATAATCATCTTAACTTAGCGCAAGTATTCCATCAAATGCCGCCACAAGTACCTATTTCCATGGTTCGCCGGGTCGCGACCCGGGTCGCGACCCGGACCCGACCGGGTCGATTTTGGGGCCGACCGACCCGGTCGCGACCCCAAGACCCCGACCCCATTTTGATTTTTTTATTATTATTTTTTGCGACCCGGGCCGACCCCGTCCCGACCCGGGTCGCGACCCCGGCCGACCCGGGTCGGTTTTGCCCCCAACCGACCCGGTCCCGACTCCCGACCCCACGTTCCTTGCCTATTTCTATACCATGATTGAAGCAATAGGGGAGGGCAGACCAGGATTAAAAGTTTCAACCAACCGATACATCTACACTACTAGCCATGATAAGTTAGTAGAATAGCTTAAGGTCTAAATAAATGACTTTAACTTAGTCCGAAAGAAGAAAAAGTGAATAGTCATGTGATAAGTGAACTAGCATAACAAAAAGGTTCATGATTTAAGTTTCAATTGTATTATTCAAAAGACAATATTTTCAATGTCCATTGTTTCTTCAGGTCATATAAAGAATGCAGATTACATTTTTTCACTTATAGACGACATTGTGAAAGAGATTAAGAAGAAGAACATTGTCCAATTCATGACAAATAACGAACCCTCGTACAAGACTGTAGAAAAAAAGTTGATGGATAAAAGGTCACATCTATGAGTTTCATATGTAACATACTCTCTTGATCTCATACTAGAGGATATAGACAAGAAGACATGAGTTTCTACACTTGTTAGCCAAACATAGCTTATTACCTCATTTATTATTCGCCTCCAAGTTTGATCCACATGATAAGACATCATATAAAGGGGCACGATATGAAGCATAAGTCGACAAGATTTGCAACATAGTTAATTGTCTTGAAGAGCTTGCATCAGCACAAACATGCATTAGTCTGATTCATTACATCAGAACATTATATTATGTATAAGGCTGATTTGTACAACAAGATCGATCAATTAGAGATCCTCGCATAAATAGAGCATTTGATTATAGACAAACATTTTTAAAAAATGATTGAATACTATTTGTACATCATTGAGCCACTTGTAACTATGTTAAGCTTAGTGGACAAATATAAGAAGAACTAAATGGGATACCTCTAAGACGACATGGACAAAGCAAAATTAAAAATAAATGTGAAGCATCGCAAAGGGTACAAGAAGTGGTGGAAGATCATAAATGTTAAATAAGACAGGACATTGCACCACGATGTGTATGCAATAGATAAATATTGTTAATTGTTAACTATAATTTAATTGTTGCTTGCTAATATAAATATATGTTCATACACATATGTAATGAATGCAAGGTATTTCTTAAACTCCCAAATGCAATAAAGATCACAAATATGCAATGATCAAGAAGTGTTAAAGGGTATTTTGAGTGTAATACAAAAACTTTTAAAAGCTCAATAAGATAAATGTGAAGTTGATAGGTAACTAGTAAGTGAGAAAGTTATCTTTTACTAATGTTTTTACATTGGACCACTAATAGTTTAATAATTTGACAACTCTTAATTTTCAAATGCAATCTAATAGGATGAGGATTGAACTATACTCATATTCAAATTTGAGATATTCATTCAACAAGGTTTCTCCTTGTATGTTAAAATTGAAACAAACTTCTTATGTATTTCATGATATTTGCCTTAACTTATTTGACATATAATAATATCATGTTTTATTGTTGTTTTTCACAGCTAAGTGGTGGGTGCAAGTTAACACCAAAAATGGTTGAAATCTATTTGCATCAATTGCAATTCACAATCTCAGTCAGAGCACAAGTCCCTCCCAATATAAGAGAAATTAACGTACATTTAGCCTTATTCACACAGAGAAGAAATAAGCTAACATCTGACAGATTAAAGAAACTAGTGTTATGCCACTACAACATGCGGCTGAGGATAAAGAATATCTAAGACCGACAGAAAATAATAGAACAAAGATTTGCACGATTTCTAGGCAATTCATAGGAACAAAGGGTTGAGGTAGAAACACAAGAACCACTTTCCATTGTTGACATAGACTATATATTCTAGGAGGTGCATCCACTTGTTAAGTGGCTGGAGGAGAAGGCAGTAGAGCACCTCTAAAGTTCAATCTTGAGGATTGTAAATAAGCTAAAGGGGAACTAGATAACGTTCAATAGGAAGATGAAGACATGCAGTAAAAGGTCTCAGCTACTCTAAATTCAGTCCTAGCCTCAACACTACTTCAACCCCAACCCCAACCCCAACCCCAACCCCAGTCCCAACCCCAGTCTCACAACTAGAGGTGGGCATCAATTGGGTCAACCCGATAACCCGACCCAAACTAACCCGAAATCGTTGGTTTGGTTCAGGTTGAAAACTGTCTTCAAGTCCATCGGGTTGCAAAATATTCAAACTGATGAAAACTGAGCCAAATCGCAACCCGAAGGCTTGCCTTTAAACCTATCCCACTAGCCAACGGCCTATTAAGTTTTTATTGGTGTTATAGAGAAGGAGCATATAAACAAGGCAGGGATTTTAAAACAGTCGATGTGGGACAAATTCCTTACTGTTCTGAACAGGCATTCACCTTTTGTCCCACATCGGATGTGTCCAAAGACCTACTCTCAAGGATTCTCTTTAAAAGACTCCATGTGGCCAAGCATAGCTTCACTCTACCTCACGTGAGCATACTCAATGAGTAATAGCTCATTTTAAATTTTTATTGGGGAATAAAGATTAAAATATTTATTTAATTAAGTATTTTTGTTATCTTAATCTTTTTAAGTAATAAATTATGATTTAAATCAGTTCAAATCAAATCAAACCAATTTGCAGTGGTTTGGTTTGGTTCGATTTGAGGTGGGTCTTCAATTTGGTTTGGTTTAAATTTTTTTCTATAAACTGAACCAAACCAAACCGTGCTCACCCACAACCAACCCCACCAAGATGAAGAAAAGGACCATGACAGCCAAATTGGGATATTTCTGACAATTGGAAAAGGTATATCAATGTGACAGGGGACCTGGTGAGTTCTTCGGCACAAATAAAGAAGGCAGCAAAGAAAAGAAAATTGGAGATCAAGCGAGGACCTATGTGTCCAACTAACGGTGCCCATACACTTTGATCATATAACGATTTGGAAGAGCTCATTCCCCCTACCCAACAACAAAATATAAAGGTTTCAGATGAAGATGGAGGTGATGATGAAAGAAGAGAAGAATCTTCTAATAATGCATGCACCATCGAGGGAAAGACAACATTCTAATGAGAGAAGTCAGTGTTGGAATTAGGGATTCTTTAATCAATATGCTGTAGCAAATTATCCAGAATCCCCTCAAGAGTTCCACCCTTATATTCCAACTACATTTCCAGGCCCTCGAGACAATGTCTACAATTTCTCTCAGATGGTTGATTCATGTATTTTCATATGAATATGAGATGATCATGGCAGATGTCTCAGTGGAGCATCCAGGAGAATACAGACAATGAGGATGAAAGTGAAAACTGTAGATGGTGATGAAAGAAAGGTATACCATTTTATTATACGTCAATTTTTATTTGTATCTTGCTCCAATTGTTTAATGAAATGATCGTTGTCATTTAAGTATACCTACTTGGCTACTTGTCTTAAAGTCTATTGTAAATTTATAATCCATGCATGAAACTATGTTAGGTTAGTATTTTCTATTTAAAAAAATTTATGGCCCCTCCTATTGTTTTGAAATTTTTAGTCATCTTTTTATCTTTTAAAAAAAATTTAAAAAATATTGACCAATTTGAATCAATTCTGAATGAGTTTTCCTCTCAAGAAATCGGCCAATTCCGACCGATTTGATCCAAATTGGTGCCTGCCAATTCCGATTATGATTCTGATTCCGATTCCGATTTCGATAGTTCCATCCTTGGTGGTGGTAGAAACATGAGTCAACCATTTGCCTTACTTTGCAGTGGAATAACATACATCTGAGTAATATTAATACTTCTTTGTAGGCTCTTTCTTTGCCGACGGTGCTCTAGTCCATTTGGAGGATGCAGAATCGGAGGATCTTTGATGATCACTTTGGTGACCCCTCTTCCATTTTGTTGCGAGCCACATCATACATCAAGGATTGGTTCTTTGCCTATATTAGTCGACCGTCAGATGTCAAAGTCTTTAGTGTCCAATTGATGCTTAATTCAACACAACTCAACTCAAACCTTAATCCCAAGTTAAGGTCGGCCATAAAGATTCTCTTTCTTCACTCGTATCGATTTTGAGTTACCTTTTCAAAGATATTTAAATCATCTAAATCATATTAAATTATCCTCCTCTAAGTTAAACTAAGTCTACCACGTCCTCTTTTTGTATCTATTATTTTAATATTTTTCACTTTTTTACTAAAGGTTCCTTAGATCTACATTTAATATATCCAAACTATCTCAATCACCCTTCTTTTAATTTATCTACGGTTGTCGTTACTCCTACATTTTCTCTAATATATTCATTTCTAATTCTATTTAATCTACTATGACCACTCATCCATCTTAATATTCTCATTTCAATAACACTTATTTTAGAAATATGTTTTCTTTTTATTGACTAACATTCACTACTATACAACATTGTAAGTGTTATACTCATACAATAAAATTTTCTTTTTAACTTTAGTGGAATCTTACGATCACATAGAACCCTTCAATATCCACTTCATCTAACCTACTTTAATTATATAATTAACATCTTCATCACATTTTCCGTCTTTTTGAATAATCAATCCAAGATACTTGAATTGGGTTCTTCGAGATAATATTATACCATCTAAACTTACATCATCATCATCCACTTCTTTTTGGTTTTCATTAAATTTACAATGCAAATATTATGTTTTAGTTCTACTTATCTTAAAACCCTTAATCTTTAAAATATTTTCCACAATTCTAACTTCATATTCATTCCTTGTGTCTCATCTATCAATACGATATTGTCTACAAATATCATACACCAAGATATATCATCTTGTATAGTATTCATTAATTCATCAATAACTAATAGAAAAGATAAGGCTTATTGTAGACCCTTGATTTAAGTTAATTGAAATAGAAAAATCTCTTGTTTCTCCTCCAATTGTTTATATTATAGTGGTCACTTCATCATACATGTTTTTTTATCATTTGTGTATACCTAACAAGGTCCATCTTTTGTTCTAACACCTACCACAAAATCTTTCCTGGAGCACTATCATAGGTATTTTCCAAGACGATAAAAACCATATGTAAATCTTTCAGTCATATCTAGATATTTCTATCAAACTTCTAATAAGAAAAATAATTTCAATTGTATATCAACCAGGCATAAATCCAAATTAGTTAGCTGGAATATATGTACAACTCTATAATCGCCATTCAATAACACTTTCTCATAATTTCATAATATGATTCATAAATTTGATCTCTCTACAATTTGCATAATTGTGTATAGCTCTTTTTTCTTAAAAATATGTATAATGATGTTTTTTCTCTATTCATTCAACATTCTTTTTGATATTAGAATTTTGTTAAAAAGTCAAGACAACCATTCCACCCATAAATCTTTCAAACATTTCTACACTTCAATAAGAATGTTATCTACATCATATGTCTTATTTGTTTTCATCATCATCAATACTTCTTTAAAATCTGAAAATTGAATTCTCTTAATATAATTCAAATTAAACGTTGTCACATCCTCAATGTCATCTATGTTTTTAGTAAAGTTTTCATTAAAAATAGTATCAAAATAATTTTTTTCATCTTCTTTGATATCATCATCTTTGATTAAAACTCTTCCCTCTTTATCCTTAATGTTTCTGATTTGGTTAAAATATCAAGACCATTTCTCTCTCATACATATGTTTAAAAACATTATCTCTTATTCATCTAAAAATCTTTTTTGGAATCTTTTTTGCTATCTTGTCCTATTCATAATCTTCGTTGTTATCACTCTTGGACAATTTTTTATACCAAAGTCTCTTATTCATTATCGCTTTTGCACTTCTTCATTTCACTGCCAAGTTTCCTGTTTAGGTGGACCATGTTGTTTAGACTCTTCAAGTATTTTTTAGCAATCTCTCTAATATTTTTAGTCATGTTCATCCACGTAACATTAACATGTATGTCTACCTTCTAATCATTTATTTTAAGAAGTCCGTTGAGTTTTGTCAATAGAATATAGTTGTTAGGGTTTCCCTTGTTACCACCTTGATAGCAAGGGGGTGAGGGGAGCGTCAATCGGATGTGGTTTCCCTTGTTACCACCTTGTTACCACCTTGTACTTTCTCTTTTTAGTACACCAATGAATTGTGACTGTGTCACTAACAAAATAAATAAATAAATATTTTCTCTTCATTTGATAATCTCCCAAATCTTTTCTTTAGTTTAACTTCGCAATCCAATTTGCAAAACAGAAGTACTAACTACCTTAATTATGACTCCTTTTATAATCATTTTTATAGAAATAATCACATATCTTACTCTTTTGATTGACACAATTGCATCTTTCAATCTTTTATCAACATCGACACATACCTCATTCTTATTTCACTCTTTTCATATATACCTTATTTTATTATATTTCTTTATAATGAAGGTAAAAGAAAATAACAAATACAACTTGAAGAAAGAAAGAATAAAACCTAACACTTATGGGGTGTTTGGTTGCATGATAATGAAGGTTTTTTTTTAATTTTTAAAAATTGTGAGAAAACTTGTCAAAAGAGGTGTTTGGTAACCATGACAATTTTATGTTTTAAAAGTGATTTTCTTCTTAGACAAAAAAAGAGGGTCTCACCTCTTTCTTTTTTCTTGTGGTCCCCCACTTTGTTTGGTCATGTGTGGTAGTTACTCTTTTTTGTAATCACATCCCTCCAAACATGATAATTTTATGTCATGAGTTGGTTCACTTTTTATTTTAATACAATTTTTTATCATGAAAGTGTACAAAAAATTATCATGCAACCAAACACCCCATTAACTACCGTGATCGTAGTAAAGTGTCAACACTAGACAAAATAAGAGTTGAGCAGCGTGAAATAATCCCTGAAAGTAGATCACTGCACAGGGCTTCCACTGGACGCCATAAATTAGTCCTTAACAAAGGAAGACACAAGGTAAAGAATGTAATTTAGATGCTCAAACGGTCTTCAAACATGTGTTTGTTCCTAGGATGCCATATGGATCACAGCATGATCATGAAAACAAGCTTCCACGGCAGCATGTACGATGGCCAAGGATTCAACCCTGGTCAAACTTGCAGGAAAGAGAACGTTTCAAGTTGTTCTGACCAATCAATGTACCAACATTTTAAGATAATTTACCATAAAACATTAATAATTTCACACACAATAAAAGGATGGTCTGCACTTTCTTCCCTGCTGCCACAGAACACGCAACAAGTTGACCTAACCTTGAAAATCTTGAGAAGGTGGCTACGTATAGTAAGACACTTGTAGAACATTATACCATATTTTATAACCTATATTTCCTACATATTTATATTGCTCTACTATCTATTTAATTTTATGAATACACAAAATGTTAATCTTTCTTATCTCATATTATTCATAAGTTTTATGAGTTTACCTACGGATCTAATATTCCAAATACGTATTTTTATGTCTTTCAAACTTTTATTGCTTAAATTTCTTTCAATAATAATATATTTTTATATTAAATTTGTCCTAAATGCCTTGCTTTGCTATATAGACAGACTTTCTTTTCCCACACCAATTCTTGAAGTGAGAGCCCGTACTTATTTAACATTCAGGGGCTTATATGGTGTACCCTAAAATCTCTAAAAAAATCAGAGAAACGAAAACAAAAGATTTAACAAACAAGATTTTCTATTTAAATTACTTTTTATTTCTCCAATATCTACATTAATCAAAGATAAGTTATTGATTCAGTAAAGAAACAACGAGGCAAATACAACCCTAGTGAGATTTTAGACGCATCACCTGTTCAACTTTGTTAAACTGATCCCTCTTTTCATCTTCAAGTGCAACACCATTGAGTACAGCTTCCTTTATTTGAGCTATATGTAGCAAGAATTATTTGGTAAGATTTCTGCATAATCAAAACTACCAGAAATTAAACAACAAAAAAACAAAGAAAAGTATGCTCAATATTTCCAAGTATAGATGTAGAAATATAAACAATCAGCAAATCCTCTGCCAAAAATATAAGATGGATCGAGAGAGCCAGCAAACTATTCAGCTACAAAAAAAACTACAATATGAAGTTAGCACAAAGATTTACCAACAGAAGTATTAATGTTTTCAGTAAGATAACACAGCTCGCTCGTCCTTATCAACTATACATCAGGCTACCACGAACATCATGACACGAAGCTAATTGTTGCCTGCAAAACTCGAAGCAAACATAACCGAGAGCTTTATACCATGTTTTTTATATAGTTAAGGAGTGAAGATTATGGCACAAGTTTTCATTTGTCCTGGAGAGGATAACTCCTCGATATTCTTCTTGATTGATAATTTGTAGAAGTCAGCCATTAACAGTGAAAAAAAAAGTTGAACAAAAAACGTAAAACAAGTAAATTCATGATACAGACTAAAGAGTTGCATATTTCACCATAAAAGTGAAGGAAATCTAGTTTAATAGATTTTAGAGTCCTTTTGCATTCCCGTCCTTATGAATTTGTTTGTAAACATTTAGAGTTTCTTTTTAGTTATTTTCATTACTTTTCAGTCCTTACGAGGACTTGCTTGTAAATAGTATTTTTAGTGGTCTTTTTACTTGTAATTTGGACCCCTTATATAAGGAGGCCCAATCACTTAATAAAATAAAGAAGAATGTTTGGAATGAGCCCATTGGGCAGGTTCATGGGTAGAGCCCCAGTAGCCTTCACCCCCAGGTCCGATTTCCACTCCACCTCTGGCAGAGGTAGGTTCCATTCCACCCCCAGCACTAGCCACTAGCCAGCATTGGCCTCCATGTCATCCCCCCTTCACTGTTGCAGGTTACTCGGTCGGCAGCTCCCTCGGTTCTCTTCGTCTTTGATTGGATGCAAAGACGGAGTAAAGCAGTGCGCTCAGTCCAGAAGTTGCTTCGGACTCAATCATCAACAGCACCAGCTTTGAACCTATTTGGCAATCCCCAGACACCCTTTCGGCTCCATTGGAGCACCTCAAGCCTCTATCATCTCCCAAAGTTGTTGAACAAACCCCGGACAACAATAAACAGCATGGACAATCGCCGGTGCTACTCAGGATCACGGTAGATGTCCAGGGCACCTGTCGCCATCATAGCAACCAGATCCAACTTATCGGAGGGTCTATCAGCCCGACGATCCCCAGATGGAAAGCCTACACCCTGGTCATCCTTGCAGCCTCATAGTCAGGTCCCATTACACCGCACAAATTCCTGAACATCCGCCGGAGACCACAAAGATGGACTACTCTCTCAAGCCTGTCTCTCTATTTCCCTCTCTCCTGACTGGCTCTCCTTCTTCCCCAGCACCCTCCACCAGCATGAGGATGACCCAGCCAAAGCCGCTGCCACATCCCTTGCTCCACTCTGCCATCCAGACAAGCAAGGGTGATGAAGACAATGGAGTGAAGACCATAAAGCAAATGCCTTGACTATTTTGTCAGATAGCATCTACCTGGGGGCACTGTCGGGCGCTGCCATAGGGCCGGTTCTCTATTGTTTAGGTTGGTTCAAGCCCCTCCAACCTGGTTCGGGCTGGTTCAGTCAGGTTCAGGGCCGGTTCAAGCTGGTCCAATGCATTCCAAAACCAGTTCAGCCCCATTCAGACCGGTTTAGTCCCGGTTCCTTTCACTTCATTTCATTTTAGTTTGATTTTAGCATTCTAATTTTGTTTTGTAGCATTTTACCCCGGTTCCACTGCATCGTCCTGCATCAAATTGGCATCAAAGCTTACAATTGGCTCATTCTTAATGGATCAACCCCTGAGATGCTTTTGGCAACTTCAATGCATAGTGGATAAATAAGCAACAATGTTCAAGATGCGGTCCAAAACTCGAGGACAAGTTTTCCTCCGATAGGGAGAGAATGATGGGGATCTGGTGCAATAGAGTTTAGTCTTTTTGCATTCCCATCATTATGGATTTATTTGTAAATATTTGGAGTTTCTTTAGTCATTTTCCTTACTTTTCAGCCCTTAAGATGACTTGCTTGTAAATAGTACTTTTAGTGTTTTTTTTTATTTGGCCCCACTATGTAAGAATGCTCAATCACTCAATGAAATAGTAACAAGAGAAGAATTTTTGGAATGAACCTCTTGGGCTGGTTTTGTGCGTAGGGGGCTTGGCCTTGATAGCCTCTCCACCCTTCCATCGAGTGGTTTTCTCCACCCCCGACAAGAGGCCAGCTCCACTTCACCCCAACAGGATGCCAATTAGCTCTCCACCCTTTATTGGGATGCCTTCCCATTTGTGTTATCAATGACACTCGCCTTAGGTTCCTAGATGCTGAGGTGAGGCGAGGCAAGACATGGCAGTCCTCACCTCACATAGATCCGGACCAAATAAGGACAGGAGCCGGTAACTTAAAATCTTCTTCCCCCCACCCCGAAACCTCAATGCACAATCTTCAATTGACATCCTAATACCCTACAAACCTTAAAAGTGAGTTCCTTGTTTTTTATTCTTATTTAATAATTTTAATGTTATATATAAATACATTATTAAATATATTAAAGATATATCTTTCCTCAAGCATTTTAGACACCTCACCTCGGATGCCTAGTGCGAGATAACTCTTCCCTCACGTCGGGTGCCTCGCATCTCAAATAACATAGCTTCCCATTCCCCTCCACCACTCCTATCGGCCTCCAAGCCAACCCCTTCTCCTTCCCTTTCACCAGTTCCACAGCCTTGACATCAATGGATGCTGGTTGACTCATCTACATAGGATTGGATTCTCTAGGTAGTGTCTTCCTCTCCTAGTTCCAACTTGATGCTCCGATGCATTACGGTCTCATGATCACCATCATCGCATCCAGATCTTGCTAACCGGAAAAGTCCACGTCCCGATGACCCAAGATCCATCGGCAGCACACCTCAGGTCCAGTGATCCTTGGACAGCCTCCAACCGCTCCCATGGTGTCTAGTCTCCCACTTGATGCACCCATCTTCGCCAGCCCCTCCTTCCTCGTAGCCCGTCATCCCCTTCAAAATCCACTAGAGTACACCCTTGAGCCCCACCACCTTCCCGTGACCATTCAGCCCTCATCATCTTCCGTATGACCACCCAACCTCCACCTCCAGCCTCCACGTCCCCTTCTGGCTACCCTTACCCACGCAAGGACGCCCAGACCAACGTGGCTTTGCCCTCCCTTGCTCCTTGTTGTCCGGACGGCAAAGATGAAGGCACATGAGGAAGATAGAAAAATTGCCCTCGACTATTTTGATGGGACCCATCCTCCAAACGCAGCGGCTGTGGCCCCAAGCCCTCTTCACCTGATCAAGCCATAGGGGCAGACACCACCACCGGGGTGAGGCCATCACCGCCATGACCTCCACAGCCCCGGGGCTGCAAAATGATGCCCCAACCCCCCCCCCTCCCAAGTTGGGCCGGTCCAACTAGTTCTTTCAATCCAACCAGGTCCACTGCCGGTTAAATGCCCGGTCCAGCCAGCTCAGTCCGGTTCAATGTCCAATCCAAATGGCTCAGCTCAATTCTCCACAGTTCAGGCCCGTTTAGACCAGTCTAGAGCCGGTTCATCATGGTTCGGGCCTATTCAGACCAGTTTAACCCCAGTTCCTTTCCTTCCAGTCCTTCTTAGTTCATTTACGATAATTTTAGCTTGTTTTGCAGCATTTTAACCCGTTTTCCACAATGCCATCCCGCATTAAAAAGTCAGCAAAATGATGCATCTATTTAATATTATAGCTTTTTCCATAGTTGGACATATGTAAAACAGTTGATTTTAGAAAAGCACTTGATTCAAAGAACATGAGGAGAGAGGAAATGTGGACACTCAATTTTGTTAAAAAAAGGGGAGAGTCATTATCCCAATTCAATTCTTTAAATGCTATTTTGATTTAAATCCTCATTATCCCCTTTGCAAGACAACGTCTTGTGTCGACAAGGCCTAATTAGAAGCAGGATAGCCCATTCAGACCCATCCTCCCAACATTCTCATTTGCATTATATTTATTCTATGAAAAATGATATTGGACATCTAGAAATCATAGAAGAAAAATGTTCCATCAGATGGCATCCGATTTTGTGGGAAATTCAAGAGTCTCACTTGCGAGCCCTCTCCTTCCTGACAGCGATAGCATATCCACCCCCTTGTTTAACTCCTAAGATTTAGGGATTACCGATGATAGGAGAGCCCATATCAGATCTCTATAGGCCAGGAGGGAGTCATATGCGGGAAAGGGTCGTCCGGCCATCTCTTCTATTTTTGAGGAGATAAAAAAAAGAAAGAAAGAGAGGGAATCAAGGAGGCGGCATATCAAAAAAAAAAAAACAACACTTGCCAGTGCGCCAGCAGCCTTGCCTCAATCAGTTGCTAGATTGTAGGAGGTGATTGAGGATAGTTTTAATCTCTTTTGTCTTATCTCTCTCTCTCTCTCTCTCCTCCCTTACGGATTTCCTTGCCCATGTACGCTGCCAGAGGAGCAGCTGACGATATAAAATAAAAAAAATGAAGGTGGAGGGGGGATCGGACGATTCGGCACCTAGTTTGCCAACAAAAGTTAAGAGAGACAAAGCTACGAACGGAAGATCCACTTGACTCCCTCCTTCCCGAGTGACCTCCTCCTCCAGCAATCAAGGCAGCCTTCTTCTCCAACAACACCTGCAGGAGAAGGCTTTGGCGTAGAAGCCCTCTCGGCTCCCTCCTTCCTTGCGGGTCTTCTCCTCCTATAGCAAGGGTGAATGCAGCACTTCCTGCAGCCGACTCTCCTTCGACAGCAACAACAGCCGCAACATCTTCTTCCAAAACCAACGGTGCAAGGGGAAGAAGGAAGGAGAAGAAGAGGAGACGGTAGAGAGAATAGCCATGTGACCCTTCCGCTATTCCCCCTTCTCTTCCCCCCACGTTTCCGCTTTACGCCATAGCCAATGACGATGGGCAAAACACCTTTCTCGCCTCACCACCGAGGCTACCACCTGCCTTAGCCAAATCTGTCATGGTCAAACCTCTCTCTTCCCATGCAAGAAAACCCACGAGCTAACGCCATCAACCTATCATGATCCTAGCCAAAAAAAAGGAGAGGAAGAGAGAGAGAGAGAGCGCACTTGCCCCCTTCCTTTCCATGACTTTTACCCATTGATTGCAGAATCGGCAGAATCGGTCCGATTCCGACCGATTCCGGAATCGAATCGGATTGGCGGAAGGACCGATTCCGGGAATAATTCCGCGGAATCGCCTGGAATCGCCTGGAATCGGTCGGAATCGATCCGATTCCGACCGATTCCTTGTGGAATCGGTCGATCCGACCGATTCCTTCGGAAGACCGGTTGAACCGGCCCGGTTCGATTCCCGGTTTGACCGCCGCGGTCGATTCCGTCGATCCCGCGGCAGTAGGGCTCGATTCCGGCGATTTTGCGGCGATTCCAGCATCGATCCGGCGATCCAGGCGTCGATCCGAGCTGCCAGCACCAATTCAAGAAGGATTCCAGCGATTCGAGCACCGATTCCGGCGATTCCAGCGATTTCGGCGGCGATTCCGGCGATTCCAGCGATTCCTTCAGCCGATTCCGCCGATCCAAGCTCCGATCGGCCTTGAATCAACGTCTTCTTCGATCTTTGACCGGTTTTTGGTAAGATTTCTTCGCCGAAAACTTCGTACGTCCATTCTTACGCATTTCCGACGAGTCCGAGCGTCGTTAAACGTTGTGATTTCCGACCGAACAAGTCCGTCCAAGTTTTGAACTATCCGTTTAAGTTCATTTTGCACAGGAATTTCTGGATATCCCGTACGTTAATTTACGACCATTTCCGGCAAATACGTAACCCTTTAAACATACCGAATGGTGTGTTACTTGGGTTGTCTGCTTCCCGAACAGTGTTTAAATCAATTTTTATGTTATCTAATCATTTTTAGTGCATTGTTTACAATTTTTGCAGATATAAGCAATGGCCGATCAAGGTGATGCGAAGAAGACGCGTGCTTCCGACGTGGGTTGGGAACACGGGCGGATGGTAGACCCGGTCGGGAAGAGGGTACGGTGCGAATGGTGTGGGAAGGAGATGAACGGGGGGTGTTCCGGTGAAACAACATATTGCGGAGAACGGTGGGAATGTCAAGAAATGTGACAAGGTGCCCGGGGAGAAAAGTGAGGAGATGAGAGGCTACACGACGGGTAGAGCCTCTCAACGGGCCGTTAGGATCGAGCGAGAGGGAGGAGTTGCACGACGAGCTACTCCGAAGGAGGAGGGACCGCGATTTGCCTACCTCGAAAGGGAAAGGCAAGGGGAAAACACCAGCTGAGCCGGAGCCAGAGAGCGAGCTTGGACGTGCTAGGCACGCTAGCAAGCGTGCATTTGCTGAGGAGGAGGACAGGAGGAGGGGAGCAGGAGGGTCTGGGTCCAGAGTTGACCCAGCTTTGGGCCGATCAGCATCGGCTCACCCGACCTCGGGCTGGGACCGAGAGACTAACCCCAGGAGACAAGAGCCACACCGCCGTTCTACTTCTACCAGCACTCGATTTACACCGAGTGATGAGTATTTATTTAGGAAACAGAGTGCTGGGCAGATGGGGATAAAACAGGCAATGAAAGGGGTGAAGGCAACAGGAACGGCTGCAAAGAGAGCCGTTCGCCACATTGTGAAATGGTTTTTACGTACGCAGGTATCACTTTTTAAATTAAAATTGACATTATGTGTGTTTTATTTACTTAAACTTAATTTTAGCCTGATCCCAAATTTTTTTAACTTGATGTAGGCATCCCAGCACATGCAGCCACCAGCCCCTACTTCCAGACGATGGTGGATGCCGTGGGTGGGGGTGGGCCGGGTTTGCAAGCCCCGGGCAACAGACACATATACGGCGCTGGCCTGGATGAGGAGGTCCAGGAGTTGAAGGAGTGGATGGATGGATTTAAGTTGGTGTGGAAGGAGAGGGGTTGCACGATTATGTGCGATGGGTGGACAGGTATCACCAAGAGGAGTATGATAAACTTCTTGGTGTACTGTTCTGAGGGGACTACATTCTTGAAGTCGGTAGATGCTTCTGGGAAGATAAAAAATGCCGACTTCATCTTTTCTCTGATGGATGAGGTGGTGGAGGAGATCGGGGAGGACAATGTGGTTCAAGTTGTCACTGACAACGAACCATCATATAAGGCGGCTGGGAGGAAGTTGATGGAGAAGAGGAAGCACATCTTCTGGGTGCCCTGTGCAGCACATTCCATAGATCTCATATTAGAGGATATAGGCAAGGAGGAGGGTGTATCTACACTTGTCGAGCGGGCACGTACGATCACATCTTTTATTTATTCGCATCCCCGCTCGCTACATATCACGAGATCACACACAGAGGGCACGATCTTGTTAGGCCCGGTCCGACATGATTTGCCACGAACTTCATTGCGTTGGAGAGTTTACACCGTCACAGGCATGCATTGGTTAGGTTCACACACCGAGAAGTATTACAACTATATGGTGGACAACCCGTACGACAAGAAAGATCGATTGGAGATTCTTGTCAGGTCTGAGAAGCAGATCACTGACAAGAGGTTTTGGGAGAGGATTGCCTACTACTTGGCAATCATTGAGCCACTGGTAGTTGTCTTGAGGTTGGTAGACTCAAATGACAGGGACCAGATGGGCACGTTGTATGATGCCATGAACCGGGCAAAGCTGAAAATAAAAGAAAAAAATCCCAGAGGTTACAAAAAGTGGTGGAAGATCATAGATGACCGATGGAACAAGACCTTACACCACGATGTCCATACTGCAGGTAACTTGGTTAAAAAAATATTTTTGCTGTATAATTGTCTTATATCCACAGTGTTAACTAATATAATCTTGCAGGATATTTTTTGAACCCCCGCATCCAATATGGAGGACAGGTGGTGAACGACAACGAGGTGATGCCGGGTACACTTGTTGTTACATACGAAAAGGAGGAACAGGTTGACCTCAGACCGGCTGGAAAAGCTGGTCTTCTGTCATTACAACATGAGGCTGCGCATAAAGAACATCAAGGATCGACAGAAGATCAGCGAGGCACGATTTGCACGATTCGCAGGTGGCCCGTATGAGCAGAGGCATTCCTCCGCCACACCACCACCCGAGGAGGTGGACGTGGACCGTATATTCCAGAGGAGCACGCACTTGCCTCCGAATAGAGGAGAGGGAAGCCGGGGATCACGTACTGAGTTTGATCGTGATGACCGTGCGTACGGGTCGAAGGAGAGTTGGATGGTGTTGAAGCCGAGGAGGATGCTCCAGCTCCACCTCCATCTACTTCTCAGGCTCAGGCAAAGCCTTCTTCTGCCCCATCAGCTATGGTCCAGCCTATGGAGCAGCCACCAGCAGCTTTAGCCCCAGCTCCAGTCCCAGCAGCCGCTACCCAGCCCATTCGCAGTCCGGGGAAAACGAAAACAAAGGTGACTGCACGGAAAATGGAAGGATTTGCAAAGTTAAAAAAAACTTTGGGTTCCAGACCTTCAGGTACTTCAGAGATGGCTGAAGAGGTGAAGAGAAGGAAGCTAGAGGTCAGGCGTCCTATCGGCCCGGATGACGACGCGCGAGCTCTTTCTCACTCCTCAGGTGATGATGACGAGGAGTGCATACCAGCGACGCAGCCATCAGCAGCAGCTGAGTCTCCTGATTCACGGCTTCCAAAGCCGTATTACACGCTGGATTCGGATACACATAATTATTATATACAGGAGCCACAGTATCCAGCATTTGGCCAGGTTGACCAGCAGTGGATTACACCACTAGCTCCACCATCCTCTGCTTACGTCCCGGTCGTCCCGCAGTCCGATCCATACGACCTTGATGGCATGGCATCGGCATTATTTTCATATGGATATGGTCCCGGACAAAATACAAGACTCGAGCACGAGGGAGGAGCGTGAAGCGCAGCAGGGAGAGGAGGAAGACCCATATTTATATCCTAGATTTTGGTAGTAGATTGATATGATGTAATTTTTTTTTCATGATGTATCATCTCTTTGATTTTTGAATCAATGGAATTGGAATATGTACTTCACTTCAAGTCTTCAATTGGAGTTCATTAGTATTTAATCGATGTGGTCCTGTGGATGAATGCATTGGTTATTTTTAAAAAAAAATCTAACTCATTTCCTATTTTTTTAGAATTTTTTCTGAATTTTGTGAATTTTTTTGCCGAAAAAAAAATTTTCACAAAAAAAAACGATTCCGGACCGATCCGGAATCGATTCTCTTTCCAGGAATCGGCCGATTCCAGCCAATTCCTGGAATCGGAATCGGAATCGATCCCATTCTATTCCGATTCCGATTCCAATTCTGGAATCCCTGCTTTCACCCATTCTATCTACTATGGTCGAATACCTCTATGTGCAGCCAGTCCCTCAATTCCCCATCTTCCCATGCCGACGGCAGCCCCAGGTCCATCCACGGACCATTATCCCGGTTTCGTGGCAACACTCGCGGCATCAGCATGCTCCACGGTAGCCGCAGGGCTGACCGGTTCCCTCCCAGGCCACGTCGGTGGTTGCTTGTAGCAGCGGCAGCCATGCGGGCTCCCCTGTCATCAAGGAATCCCACAAGGGGACTTGCTCTCAATGACTTCGTCTCGCAGGCGCACTCCAAATTGATGATCTGGGGTGCCGAAGGCACTTCAGACGAGAATGCCTCTCGGATTGTGATCCCGTAGGGGATCTTCATCCTCCGGCCGGTGATGTCCGCCAGCCCTTGCAACGGCTCTGTCCTACTATGGGTAAGGGGTGTGGTGCTGGCGGCAGCCGGCCTCAGCATCCTCGATAGATGCCCGTCTATGGTCAGGGATGCTTCGACCAAGCCGGGGCATTTGCTCGGTCCAGCACTGGCCGCCATAAAGGACGTTCCCGGGACAATTACACCTCGGTGGGGTCTACGTAGGCCCACGGCATCAAAAAAATGAGACCGAGAGTTGCTGTCAGGTCTATTGGACTTCGTCTCCGTTAGCCGCGAGTGGATTCATCAAGTCGACAGGAGCTGCTGGAACCATCAGGCTGTCTCGACGTGGCCGACTCAACTTGCAGCAGGCTTAGAGAGCCTTGACAAAAAAATGTAAATAAAAATTAAAATACGAAATGCTATACTAAATAAAGGGTGAGCTCAAAATTTGAGCGCCCCACGACAGCTATTCCGACTACGTCCCGGGTAGGCACTCCAGGAGTGAGCACGGGCATGCTCCCGTTGCACACAGTTCCATTCCCCCCGGGTGAGACAAGTCAAAAGACACTGAATGTGAGCCCATTCGATCGAGGATCGGCCGGCATACTGCCGAAATACCGATTTTACCTCCGATCTTGTGAGAAGCGCGCCGGGGGAAAGAAATTCCAAACCTTGGACTTCGACACCGACTCGATGTAACCCGGCATGCAATGAAATTCAATGACATTCAAGTGCCGATGTGGACTATCAAAATCAGGCGTCGATGCTTAGCCCGACGGGCCGGATAAGATGCGGATCGAACATAAATAAAATGATAAAAAAAATCTGAAAATACCACAAAATACATCCAATAAATCTGAAAAATGAAAAAAATAAGATTTTTTATAATATGGAAATTCCAATTAAACTCTCTTAATTCAACGGAAGCCCACTTCTTAAACAAGTGAAAATTAAATGATTCCAAAATAAATTGAATAAACCACATTAAAAACAATTTAAATCACTAAAATTAGTCATAAAATAAAAAAACAGATTCCTTAACAATTCGGAATTTAAGATTAACCAAGTCAAATCAAACTTCAAAACATTCGAAACATGCCGAGCGTACGCAAACTGCCACCAAGATATCAACCGACATGAAATGCAACAAAAATTCCTTAATTTATATATCAACCAAACTAAATAAATCAGATTAAATTGTTTAACACATCAAAATCCATCAAACCCCAAACTCAAAAAAATAAAAAAAAAACAACCAAGACCAAATCAAACCGAATCAAATTAAGTAATGCAACTAAAATATAAATTTTAAAACAAATTCAAATATGAAAATTCTCAATTCAAACTAAACAAAGCCAACCTCAAATTAAATCAAAATTCAACTTCAAAACACATAGAATCAACATATAACAAATTTAAAACAACTTGTTCACATCTTATCGGGTCCAAAAGGCTAGGCCCTTTTTGAGTTCTCTTTTATTATGTGAACGTGTACTCTCTACCAAACGGATCGCTATGGCGGTTAATCAAGGGTGTTCGAGTAATTGCTTGATGTAAGTTAATGTTGGATATTTGCACCATCCGGCGGAGAGGGGTCAATTAAATTTTCAAAAAATCTGAACCTCGGTTCTAGTATTTTTAAATGTATCATTGGACTATTTAATATATTTATACGTTATCACCTATTTTCCTATGTAGTCCAAAAGAGATACTTAAAAATCAAATTATTTTTAAAAATTAAAAAATGAGGTTCTCACAAATTGGCACGTCCGGTGGGACCCTTCTTTCCCTTCATCTTTTCGCCATAGCAAACCAAGAAAGTGCACATCTATTGAGATTTGATGAACAATGAGCATCTAATGAAGCTTATCTTCTTTCATTACAGAAGAGCAGTGAAATGTCGACCAACTTTGGAGTCATCTTCTGCGAGCCGCTCCGAAGCCAGGAGGTCGATGCTGAGCCAATCATGGTCTCCTTTGGTACTTACCAAGGGATCAAGTCGACTCAACCACAGTTGAACGTAGATGAGGCAATCCTGATCATCGAGGAGGCAAAGCAACCAACACCTCTACCGACGGCCCGCACCACCAATTAGAGCTTAACCTACCTCGGATCAGCATCCTGGCGGACTAAGATCGAGAACCTTAAACTCCGAGCCAACTCATGTCAGTGCGTCGTGGCAAGCCCCATGAGGGTGCATTGGGATTGGAAGACCCGATGTGCCACGCTACTTCGCGCCCCTGTCAAGATGGGACAACAGAGGAATCAAAGGCCTCAACTTACTGTTTTGCCTCTCGCCAACAGGTTTGCCATTTTAGAGCAGTTAAATAAACACGGCCAGGTTAAGTCCAAACCTGCCATTGCTACACCTGTCCGGGGGAAGAAATTCTCTACACACCCAAAGAAGTTTGGCCAACCAATGGCCGCGAGAGTTGAGAAGAGGGGGCAGCCCTCTTCTATGAATATTGAAGCCTCGAGCCGACCAATGGTTCCAAAGAGAGAAGCTGCCCGGGCAGGGGGCCAGCCCCTGGCCCGCAATTTACAACCGGGCCGACCAGCGGTCGCAACAATGAAAACTCGGCAGGAGGCGTCTGCCATAAAGAAAACTCTAGCAGTTAGCCAAGCCGCCAACTCGCCGCTTCGGCACCCAACACTGCCAATTGGGGACAGGCTCCACACTCAAGCTGCACTTCTCCGAGAGCCCCGGACAACGAACTTTCGTGTCGACTGGGGGCAAGGAACCAAACCCTCTGCCCCAGTCATGAAACAAATGTGGCAGACGAAGACAAACGTTCCCCCAGCAAAACCTCTTCCTTCAAAGCCCGATCCTCTACAACCCTCGAACGTAGGCCCTGCCGGGTCGAAACCCCAACCTCGGCCCATGCCAGGTGCTATTTGTGAACTGTTGTCTAAGGCAATTCCGAATCGACCTAAGGCTCGTTTTGCCCTACCTTGCCGGCGACAATTCTACCAGTTCGACAATGGTATTAAAGCTACAGTTTCACAAGAGCTGTCTCGCCGAAAGGATTTAGTGTTCAACCAATTGGTCTTCCCCGACAACACTCTTAAGGGACAAGTGACACATAGGTCTGGTGGCGGGTTACAAATATTCACATGCTATACTTTAGGGACCAGTCATCCTGAGGAAGTCCTTGAGACGTACGAAGCCCGTCCAAGGACTTGGACTCGTAGTCAAGGTGATCGCCAGCATGTTGTCACCGCCGAATTAGTGCTATGCAATGAAAGGGAAGAAGCTGCGCGGGAAAATAACAACATGCAAGAGGTTGCTCCTTTTTCTTTGACGTTAGATGACCTATGGCGTGAGAACTAGTAGCTTCGGGCCCTCCTTGCCAACGCAGGCTTACTACAATCTCCACCAGTCCAAATTTTTGATGCCGTTGAAGTCCCGGACCAGCCCCATGCCACTCAAGTCGAGCCGCCCACAGCAAACCCACCTCGGACTACCACCTATCATCAACAGGGGCCAAGGATCTCATCTGACGATGACATTTTTGTCTGGCCTGGATATCAACCACCCCCTCTACCGTCACAGGACTTTTCCGAGAGCCACTCAACAGGCTGTAATTGAACAAATGATTTCTACACGGTTGGCTCAGCACAATGAGGGGTACAACATGGTGGGTCTCTACCAGGTTCCCTTCCCACCATATCATCAATTCATCAAGTTACCCCCGGATGTCCAAAAGGTGTTGAAGTGCTCGAAATTTGATGGGCATAGTTCCTCAAGAGAGCACTTGGCCATGTATTTCACCCACATGGGCAAGTTGGCACATAGTGAGTCGTACTTACTCAAGTACTTTGCTACCATCCTAACTAGTACGACTTTCGAGTGGTACTCCAAACTAAAGCCGAACTCATTGGCCGACTGGGCGGATATGCAGCATAAATTCGTTGAAAGATTCAGCTTCTCTAAGTGGCTGCATACCTTAGTTGAGCTAACCACCATGTTTCAGGGGTGGAATGAGTCAGTGATCGATTACATTCGTTGCTGGAGAAACGTTTGTATGGAATGAGCCAATCCCCCGTCAAGCGAGGAGGCAGTCGTGTTGTGTAAAAGGGGCCTAAATGCCGAAATTCAAGAAAAGGTGCTAGGGACAAGGATCTAAACCTTTGATGACTTAAACGTCACTGTTGCTGATATAGAATATGACTATGTCAACAACCCTCTGATGATTGCACTGAAGCTGAGGCCGATAAAAGACAAGCAGCCAGCTTCCTAAGACGTCAATACAGTGGATGTCTCCTTCTCCTCGAGGAATAACAATGTCGGGGACAAAAACGTCACTCTGACTCTCCCGCAGAGGACAACCAATAACACTGGATAGAGGCCCACATGAGAGGAACGTATGTCGAAACCATACTCCTTCATGTGGGATTATACGAGAAGGTTGTTCGATACTTGTCTGAAGAATCACTTGATCAGTTTACTGGCAATTCGGCGCCCGGGCGATGCCGCAAGGAGCCAAGAAGCAAACTTCTGCCCATATCATAGAATGGTCGGGCATGTCATCAAAGACTATTACAATTTCAAAGACATTGTAAAGACTATGATTCGGGACAAAGTGTTAGATCTGGGGAAATAGCTAGTGCAGCCCCCTCAACCGCATAGTATGCCCCCACGGCCAACGAGTTTCACCGTCAATGCGGTACAGTACCGATTGTCTCCTCCAGTCGTCGAGCCTCCTCCGCCTCCTCCCCAACAGCCTCAGCCACACGAGGAATGGGTCCCTCATCTAACAGTTTATCAAATGGCTTCTCGAGTCTACTCGATCCTCGAGGAATTCCGTGTCAAGTGTGCGCACCTGGAGGCTGATATCATGGCCACTATGGCCAGCGTCGTGGAGTTGTTAACAGGTGACATGACTCCAGATGAGATTTGTTCGCCTCGAGCTAAAAATCTCGGAGCATCTTTTTCTAGCTCACGTCCACTCACTGGACAAACTATAAATCAGCCAAATGACCTTTGGGACAATGTTGATAAGTATGAGTCAGAGCCCGAGGCATCGACTGTGTGCTCCTTAACGGCACATGCCAGAGCATCCTTCGAGGAGCAGCCGAGAAAGTGCCAACAATACCACGTTTATATGCGGTACTCTTTTCCCCAGGCCATGACGCGCTTTCTCTATGAGAAAGTTGCGAGGGAAGGCTTGCTGGATCCCCATCCTGAATATGGACACCACATCGTGTCATTTCCCAAGGGCGGATGTGGATGCCATCACTCGCGCTTTCATAGCATCGAAGATTGCCGACATTATCTTGTTCAACCACCGCGGCCCCACATCGACATGGGTCCCACCAGCTCCTCCTACATCATCTACGCCACTCTTGAGGGCAACAAGTAGAAAAAACCAGGAGACCGGGGGGCAGTTTGAGTGAACCCGCTTGCTCCCGGGTCTTTGCCAAATTCCAAAGGCTCCCCCAAGTCATCTGAAGATAAAATACTTTTGGTCTCAAGGCCCAATAATGGCCATGTGTCAAGCGTTGAACCATCCCCTCGCTTCGAGAGTCAAAAAACACACTTAGCGAAATAGGGAGCCTCCAAAATGTTCACACCCAGTACTTAACAAGGCCTTTTCCTTTCTGTATGCGGCTCGAGAAAAGTCCTGATTCCTTGCAAAAAAAAGTAAAAAGTGAAAATAAAGAAGAAAAAGAATAAAAAAAAGCAAAAAAGCAAAATGAGTGTTAAATAAAAGAAGAGTGCAAAAGAAGAAAAAAAAACAAAGCAAAAAGAGAGTGTTAAAAAATGAAAAAAAAACAAAACAAAAATAAAACAAATTTTTTTCCGCCAAGATCCCTTCGGTCATGATGGCTTTTTAAGGGTTCATGCCACCTTGACCTGTTAGGTCTCGTTGGTCTTCAAAATTCACACCGCCCTGCCCTTTTCAGTCTACACGGTCGCAAAACATTTACTGTGACAACCACTCCGGCTTGCCGCGGTCTACAAAATCACTCGAGCCACTTGTTGTACTAAACAAAGCCTTTTTCTCCAACAAGCTAGGCCTTTTCGATAAGTTGGATTCACAAACCTATCCGAAGGACCGAATAGACACGAAGCCCTATTCACAAGCTCCTTAGGATACAAATCTATCAAAAACCTCACCCAACAATGCAAGTGGCTTGAGGGAAGCCTCAATTCCCTACCAAAAAAAAGAAAGAAAAAAGAATGGGTTAAGAATAAAGATGCTCGATGAACTTGGCCTCCCAAGCACAACTGACGGTCAAGGGCAAAAATGTCAAAAAAGGGACAATTCGGTCGAGGTGAAAACCCGAGAGGGCATCTCGAGCAAAATTGGATAAACCTGCTGTGTGAAAACCCCGCAAAGAGGTGCACAGGCAAAACATAAAGGGGGTCAACCTGGGTAAAAACTCTACAAATAGCAGTTAGGTTGAAAAAAAAATCAATCAATCAACTAGGATCAGCCCCCAACCTACCAAGGTGGGTGGGTTCTTCCTCCTAATTTTATTAGAGTAGGTCTGAGTTGCCAATGATGAAATGGCTCTCATAGGCTCGACTACCCTATAGTAGAAATATGCCAGAGAGACCATATCTGAGGCGATGAGGAAGACCACTCTCGCCTATTAAATTCAAGGGAAGTTCCTGCAATCCATCATGGAAGGGACGAAGGGTGAAATCCTATTTCAGCCCTTTCTATACATTTCTGCCATTTCGGTTCTCCTTACCATGGCAATTTCAAACAATCCTCATCATTTCAACCATGTTGGGTGTGGTCTCACAAACCTCTATCACTCATGTCTTTCCAGACCTAGTGACATGAAATTTTAACCATCCTGATCAATATGATCTCTCTCCCTATTCTCGGCTAGCCGGCCCCCACGACCAACAAAAATCACACCATTGCGGCCCTCTCGACTTGCACAATTTTGAAACACATACCGTCATATGTCATGTATGGCATGTACGATTTTGAAAAAAAAAATCCACCATCTTGACTGCCCCAGTCTTGACAGTCCACAAAATAGGACGTACCTTCCAGACTCCATTTTGGATCATTCTCAAAAAGAAAGAGAAAGTAAAAGCCCTGCCATCTTAATCACTCTGGCTTGGATGGTCTACTAAAAAAATAGTCATCCAGGATTTGCGAGTCTCCATGGCAAAACCACCTAAGGACCGAGTGGTCTCAAATTCCTACTCAAAGGTCATTCTCCTGGTGAAATTCCGATGCAGCAATTTCACTCTCTCGGTAAAACTCCGAAGATTTTAGTGGGATCAAATTCCTACTCGAATGCCACTCTTTTGGCAAGGTTCTACACAACCCTTTTACCCTTGTGTCAAAATTCTCAAGGAACCCAGTAGACTAAAATTTCTACACTTAAAATCTTGTCCCTTGTGGCAAAATTCCCGAGAAACTCTGTAGGCTAAAATACCTATACAACCTTCTCCCTTGTGGCGAAATTCCCAAAGAACCCTGTAGGCTAAAATCCCTACACTCAAACCTTTTCCTTGTGGTAAAATACCCAAGAAACTATGTAAGATAAAATCCCTACACTCAAACTTTTCCCTTATGGCAAAATTCCCAAGGAACCCTATAGGTTAAAATCCCTACACAACACCTTTTCCTTTGTAACAAAATTCCTAAGGAACCCAGTAGGCTAAAATCTCTACACAACTACTTCACTTCAGACTGAGTTGAAAATTCGTACACCGTATCATCTTTAGTGTCAAAAAAGGGCAAAAAATAAGAAAGAAAAAGAAAAGAAAAGAAAAAACAAACACAAAAGAAAGAAAATGAGAAAAAAACGAAAAAAAAACAAAAAAAGAGACAAATAAAAAGAGAGAAAATAAAAAAAACTAAACAAAAAGGGAGCGCAACCATAAACGATACAACCATGAGCTTACATCAACCTCTTCTAGCTCATCGGATGTTCCCATCTTGTCAGCAAAGAAGAGACCAGACATGATCCACACAGAGAACTATGGGCAGGACAGTAAGGCAAACAAAAAAAAATCAAAGAGCACACGTCTGGAAAGATCAACAATCAAGCTCAAGGCAGGGTAGAATGGTCACCTCCGAGGGCCCAAGCCCTTCTTAACCCGAGGACATTTAAGTCAAAGAACCAGCTAGAATAAAAAGAAGAAGGCATTGTCGGCTTCAACAGGCCCCACTTGACACGAATGGCAGTCCCTACCGGTCTCTACAGTAGCACTGACTGTTGCACGCGACAGCAACCCCCCTCGCGGGTGCAAGGACGACCGCGGAGGGGCATAGTTGCAAGGCCAAACATCACCTGCAATGGTGGTTATAGCTCAAACGAAATTTGGTCATGTCTAAGTTTGGCCGCGACACTCCTTTGCTTTCTTTCTCTAAGAGCTCTATGTAAATATGAAAAAATGGGAAAAAGGGAACATATAACAAAATGAAGGACAGAAGGAAAGAGAGAAACAATGTTCACAATAGAATTTTGACAAGATTTGAGCTCCGATGACTGGCCGACTCGAGTAGATTCATTTTCAGCTGCCACAACAGTGCTACTAACAGCAATCGGCCCTATAGCAACCCTTTTCCAACCATGCTAACAGCCGTAAATGAGAACAGAGCAAATCACACCACCCTCGAGTTTCCTCCTGATCACAGATCGATTAGCGGGTGCTCCTCTCAATCGCGACAACGGCAGCACCAACTAATATTTTGCGATCGCCATAGGTGGACCCGATAGCAGCAACCAACAATGGCTGTGGCACTAATAGGACCACCAAACGACGAACCTAGCAACGGTACCAAGCCGAGGCAGCAAGAGCAATAGGTGATCGCAACGATAAGTCTTAGTCATGGCAACTCAAAGGAAAAACGGCAGCAAGAGTCCAGATCGCATAAGTGGCATGGCCAGAAAAGAAAAAAAAGAAAATGAGAGAGAGAAAACATCAGTCCTGCTTAACATACATAAGCCAAATTCAATCTTGATTCGGACGCGCTTGATCTCTCTCTAGTCTCTAAACTAAATCCAAAACAAGATTCAATCAAAAGAAGGGGGAGCACATGGAGGTCATGTGGCTAGACGAAAGAAGGGATTCCGTTGAAAGGCGACGTCTTATACTCCAAAAAAAAAAGAAAGGAAAAGAAAAAAGGAAGAGCATCACAAAAAAAAGAGAATGCTTGACGGCAACGTGCCTGCATAACTCTCTACGGCACCTCTTGTTTGCTTCTTGGTTTTCCTTTAAGGGCTTCACGTAGCCAAGGGACATAGCCATGCAAAAAAAAAAAAATGAAATAAAGGAAAAGGAAGAAAAAGAGAAACGAAATTAAGGAAGAGAAAGAAAGATAAACTTGAGTTGGTTAGTTAAAAAAAGAGAGAGAAACAAAAATAGTGGCGCATCTTGCGACTACCTGATCCAAGTCCAAACAGGAATCAAAAAAGAAGAAGAAAAGGAAAAATGATAATGGAAAGATGGGTGAAAGAACATATATTTGATCTGTTCCATCCCCGTTGTTGCAACATTAGCAATAGATGGTCGACGATGGCTACTTCAAACGGGCTCGACGACCGGCTGGCTCAAATAAAGTCTTAACAGCAAGTGAAAAAAAAGGAACAGCGTTGCCATCAGACTTTCTCCCGGCCGCAGACAGACCAACGGCAGCCCTTTCAGACCACAACAGTGACAACAAGGGTAGGCATTGTCGGCTTCAACAGGCCCCACTCGATGTGAACGATGGTCCCCGTTGGTCTCTACAGTGATGTCGACAGCTGCGTGTAACAACGATCCCCCTCGCAGGTTTAGGGACAACAACGGATGGACGTAACGGTGAGAATAGGTAGACCCCGTGGTGGTTAGAACAGTAATCGATCAATATTTTCCCAAGCTGTCGGGGTGACAAACGTAATGGTCCTGAAGGTGTTCATGACGGCGAGATCAATAGTTAGTCACGGCGATATGTGCTGGTTGCAAACAAAACAAAAGTTTGACTTCACTGCGGCAACTCTTTGCGGCATCTTCGACAGCCTAAACAACAGCAACACCTGCTGACCTCAGCAATGGCAGAACCGGGCAGGCCTCGTGCCCACAACAGCAACCTCTCGCAACACTCACGATGACCCCAACCATCTCAGCAGGTGCTATGACGGCGACAGTCTCCTTTGGTCATGTCCGAAGGCTAAAGCCCTTCTCGATTCCTAGAAAGTTCAACCAAAGTTAAGTTGAACAGGTGTCTGGCAGTGAGTGACAAGGTTGAGTGCCAATCTACATAGGCAATTATGTGTCGACATATGTTGCCTATGTCAACTCACGTCTCCAAAGAACCTCCCATGGGGGCATTTGTGGACACTCAATTTTGTTAAAAAAAAGGGAGAGTCATTATCCCAATTCAATTCTTTAAATGTTATTTTGATTTAAATCCTTATTATCCCCTTTGCAAGACATCGTCTTGTGTCGACAAGGCCTAATTAGAAGCGGGATAGCTCATTCAGACCCATCCTCCCAACATTCTCATTTGCATTATATTTATTCTATGAAAAATGATATTGGACATCTAGAAATCATAGAAGAAAAATGTTCCATCAGATGGCATCCGATCTTGTGGGAAATTCAAAAGTCTCACTTGCAAGCCCTCTCCTTCCTGACAGCGATAGCATATCCACCTCCTTGTTTAACTCCTAAGATTTAGGGATTACCGATGATAGGAGAGCCCATATCGGATCTCTATAGGCCAGGAGGGAGTCATATGCGGGGAAGGGTCGTCCGGCCATCTCTTCTATTTTTGAGGAGATAAAAAAAAGAAAGAAAGAGAGGGAATCAAGGAGGCGGCGTATCAAAAAAAACATAACACTTGCCAATGCGCCAGCAGCCTTGCCCCAATCAGTTGCTAGATTGTAGGAGGTGATTGAGGAGAGTTTTAATCTCTCTTGTCTTATCTCTCTCTCTCTCTCCTCCCTTACGGATTTCCTTGCCCATGTACGCTGCCAGAGGAACAGCTGACGATATAAAAGAAGAAAATGAAGGCCGAGGGGGGGGTCGGACGATTCGGCACCCAGTTTACCAACAAAAGTTGAGAGAGAGAGAGCCGCGAACGGAAGATCCCCTTGGCTCCCTCCTTCCCGGGTGACCTCCTCCTCCAACAGTCAAGGCAGCCGTCTTCTCCAACAGCACCGGCAAGAGAAAGCTTTGGCGCAGAAGCCCTCTCAGCTCCCTCCTTCCTTGCGGGTCTTCTCCTCCAGCAGCAAGGGTGACTACAGCACTTCCTGCAGCCGACTCTCCTTCGATAGCAACAACAGCCGTAGCATCTTCTTCTAGAACCAGCGATGCAAGGGGAAGAAGGAAAAAGAAGAGGAGGAGAAGGTAGAGAGAATAGCCATGTGACCCTTCCGCTATTCCCCCTTCTCTTCCTCCCGTGTTTCCGCTTTACACCAGAGCCAATGACGATGGGCAATACACCTTTCTCGCCTCACCACCGAGGCTACCACCTGCCTTAGCCAAATCTGTCATGGTCAAACCTCTCTCTTCCCATGCAAGAAAACCCACGAGCTAACGCCATCAACCTATCATGATCCTAGCCAAAAAAAGGAGATGAAGAGAGAGAGCGCACCTGCCCCCTTCCTTTCCATGACTTTCACCCATTCTATCTACTATGGTCGAATACCTCTATGTGCAGCCAGTCCCTCAATTCCCCATCTTCCCATGCCGACGGCAGCCCCAGGTCCATCCACGGACCGCTATCCCGATTTCGTGGCAACACTCGCGGCATCAGCATGCTCCACGGTAGCCGCAGGGCTGACCGGTTCCCTCCCAGGCCACGTCGGTGGTTGCTTGTAGTGGCGGCAGCCATGCGGGCTCCCCTATCATCAAGGAGTCCCGCAAGGGGACTTGCTCCCAACGACTTCGTCTCGCAGGCGCACTCTAAATCGGCGAACTGGGGTGCCGAAGGCGCTTCGGATGGGAATGCCTCTCGGATCGTGATCCCGTAGGGGATCTTCATCCTCCAGCTGGTGATGTCCGCCAACCCTTGCAACGGCTCTGTCCTACTTCGGGTGAGGGGCACGGTGCTGGCGGCGGCCAGCCTCAACACCCTCGACAGATGCCCATCTGTGGTTGGGGATGCTTCGACTGAGTCGGGGCATACACTCGGTCCAGCACTGGCCGCCATGAAGGACGTTCCCGGGACAATTACGACACGGTGGGGTTTATGTAGGCCCACGGCGTCGAAAAAATGAGACCGAGAGTTACTGTCGAGTCGATTAGACTTCGTCTCCGTTAGCCGCGAGTGGATTCATCAGGCCAACAGGAGCTGTTGGAACCATCAGGCCATCTCGACGTGGCCGACTCAACTTGCAACAAGCTTAGAGAGCCTTGACCAAAAAAAAGTAAATAAAAATTGAAATGTGAAATGCTATACTAAATAAAGGGTGAGCTCAGAATTTAAGTGCCCTAGGACGGCTACGTCCCAGGTAGACGCTCCTGGATGTGGGCGTGGGCATGCTCCCGTTGCACACGGTTCCATTCCCCCCCCAGGTGCGACAAGTCAAAAGACTTAGTCATACTGGAGGTGAGCCCACTCGATCGAGGATCGGCCAGCATACTCCCGAAATGCCGATTTTTCCTCCGATCTTGTGAGAAGTGCGCCGGGGGAGAGAAATTCCAAACCTTGGACTTCGGCACCGACTCGATGTAACCCAGCATGCAATGAAATTCAATGACATTCAAGTGCCGATGTGGACTATCACAACCGGACGTCGATACTAGCCCGACAGGCCGGATAAGATGCGGATTGAACATAAATAAAAAGATAAAAAAATTATGAAAATACCACAAAATACATCCAATTAAATCTGAAAAATGAAAGAAAAAAATCAGATTTTAATAATCTGTAAATTCCAATTAAACTCTCTTAATTCAATGGAAGCCCACTTCTTAAACAAGTAAAAATTAAATGATTCCAAAATAAATTGAATAAACCACATTAAAAACAATTTAAATCACTAAAATCAGTCATAAAATAAAAAAATCAGATTCCTTAACAATTCGGAATTTAAGATTAACCAAATCAAATCAAACTTCAAAACATTCGAAACATGCCAAGCGTATGCAAACTGCCACCAAGATATCAACCGACATGAAATGCAACAAAAATTCCTTAATTTATATATCAACCAAACTAAATAAATCAGATTAAATTGTTTAACACATCAAAATCCATCAAACTCCAAACTCAAAATAATAATAATAAAAAACAACCAAAGCCAAATCAAACCGAATCAAATTAAGTAATGCAACTCAAATATAAATTTTAAAACAAATTCAAATATGAAAATTCTCAATTCAAACCAAACAAAATCAACCTCAAATTAAATAAAAATTCAACTCCAAAACAAATAGAATCAACATCCAACAAATTTAAAACAACTTGTTCGCATCTTATCGGGTCCGAAAGGCTAGGACCTTTTTGAGTTCTCTTTTGTTATGTGGACATGTACTCTCTACCAAACGGATTGCTATGACGGTTAATCAAGGGCGTTCGAGTAGTTACTCGATGTAAGCTAACGTCGGGTATTTGCATCATCCGACAGAGAGGGGTCAAAATTAAATTTTCAAAAAACCTGAACCTCGGTTCTAGTATTTTTAAATATATCATCGGACTATTTAATATATTTATAGATTATCACCTATTTTCCTATGTAGTCCAAAGGAGATACTTAAAAATCAAATTTTTTTGAAAATTAAAAAACGAGGTTCTCACAGGAAACTAGAACGAGAAATCCATATTTCAAAATCATTCTAAAAATGAATATAAAAGGCATGTTGTGCAGGAAAAAAAACTCTATGATGCAAAATAAACAAGTAATCAGTATGTCACATTGACCTAAGGAAACAAGTACAACTTACTTTCTACGATTCTTTTACATGCGTCACTGAATGTTGACCAACTAGAGGACTCCTGAATAGCCTTGAATGCATTGTAGATGGGTTTGCTTTGTCCCAGTCTTAGCTGAAACTTTACCTTCTCTGGCTGCAAATTTTTCGAACAGAAATTTGCATAACCCACAGCAATTAATCAATCTTTCTAGTACAAACAATTTAGTAAGTTGCCGATTATCTCAATAACCAAAGAATCAATTATAATGACACCTTACCTATGACATAGTGCTACCAACCACTTCAAACTAGACTAGACTCAAAAAACAACTGGAACAATGATTACTCTGCGGAATGTGATTACCTACTGGAAACTTCTCTTTGATCGATTAACATAACCCATATAATTGAATAGGCACCACACAAGCTTTCACTACATTTCCAGAACAATGGTCATATCTTATGAATGGGAAAAAAAAGTCAAGCCAATCGTGGATAATAATATGGAGAGCTTTTCTGAGGAGAAGGTGAAGAATAAGACTTCTTACATGATATTCGCTCTCACAAAAGGATTGATCAAATCAAATTCAATCAGCTTGGAGCACTATATATAGGACATAATGCAACAAACAACTAGGTGAGCTTGAATAAAAAATTGATGCTTCTAGAAATTTTTTTGCATTACACAAGATTCGTACAAAACCCTGGATGTATCATATATATCAAACAGAAATAGGCAATCCATTCCAGCCAAATCAAGACTATAAGATACATAAAAGATCATCACAAATCAGGCTACAGAACAACAGATTCATTAGAGGCACACGTCATCCAACTCCTTATTGCTCACAAAATAGTCATTCACACACTCCCTTATTCACAACTTTCTTTGCTCCTTTTTATAAGTCACTGTTATCGGCATTAAGGGTGTGTTTGGTTGTACGTAAAACTAAATCTACGAATATACTTTTCATGGAGTAACTTTTCGGAGGAATCCAAAGTCATCCTATGTTATTTGGTTACACGTATGTACAGTTCCATGTAAACATGATCAAATTTTTTGTTTAATTTGTTAATTGATTTTTAGAAAGAATATTTTTCAGAAATTATGTTTGTATTTTAAAATTGTCATCTTTAATCTTGTACAATATTTCTTCTTACCGTATCATCTATAAGTAATTTTTATTAGAAAATATTACATTCAATAAAATAAACATAAATTTTAAATAAAATTTTACAAACAAATCGAGCTTTTCTTCTAACATATTAACTATTTTAAATAAATATTTTTATAACATGAGCACATTAACTTAGATAAATTAATTTAAATAAAAATATTTAATTTAATAAAATATGTTTCTCTTTACTACTAATATTAACATTTATTTTAGAAAAATTGTTCTTTTTCTTTCAAACTCATTCTATGTGCATTGTACAAAAATATTTTTTATTTAAAATGGTGATTCTACATTTTTATATAGATGTCTATTTTCATGATGACTATAATAAAAGTTTTGGTCAAAAAAAGACTATAATAAGTAGTTAAGAGCATCCATCCGGAAAACGGCGTACTGTGCCAAAATCCTTAATTTTAAGGATGTTTAGGAAAAGTAAACTCGGTGACATCACTGTTACGTGCAACCAAATGCTTAAGTATATGGTTTTCCGGAAAACATTTGCATGAACCCATCTTTGCAGGGAAACAAACGGGCCCTAAGCAAACCTCAATCACGAGAACAAACTTATTCCGAGAGGATTACAAATCCAATCATGTGGTAAAGGGGGGATGAAAAAGTATGATGTAAGGAAATGGCGGCAAAGAACCTACCTGCACTTCCTCGATGGCAGCACGCAGTTCGGGGGAATCCGTCACGGACTTGAGGTGGTTGACCACGCCCCACACGACCTGCAGGCGATCCCCTATCTTCTCTAGAGGCTCCACAAGCCCCGACCAAGTAGGCTCCACCTTCGACTCCAGCTCTACCAAGTCGACTTCCTGCAGAACCATGACGCAGCAAGTCTCTATCGGATCAAAAGCCACACGAGGTGCGAGAGACCAGCAGAATAAAAGGATGCATACGAGTCTCCTAAGCAGCTCCCGGATGCCCGGGACGACATGCTTCGCCTGCACAGCATCGAAGGGCGGAAACGTAAAGTCCTGGAGAAGGGGGTTGCTTTGCAGGCTCCCGTCCGAGCCTGCCGGCGGCACTGCAGCAGCGCCCATGGAGCAGAGAAGAGGCGCTGAGAAGAACCCGGCTGGATGGGATGAAGTGGATCTTGGAACCCTCGCTTGGAAGAAGGAAAAAGACGAGGACCAGAGCGGGCAGGCAAAGGATTTGCGCGAATGCCGACGAGACGAATAGAAAGAGAACCCTGGCGCCAGGGAACAGGAGGCGCGGAGGCAGCGCGCAGCGAGTGGGGGGACGCGGGCCGCGGCTCCCATGGCGGGTTCTGGTAACAGCAGCAAGAACTAGCGCTTGAACCTCCAAGCAAAATCGAGAAGACGTTGGAGCAGCCTCTTCCAAAAAAAAAATGGCGCATGGAGAAGACGACAAGATGTCAAAGAAGAAGGGAGAAGAATGTTCAGGAGCAGACCACGTTATGCCACCTGGTCAAATCGCTGTCCCGCGCGGACCTGCTCTGGTCTACGATACATGAGTATTTAGTTACGGAATATTTTGGCATCGATATATACATATTTATCATGATTAATTTTAAAATTGATATTAAAATAATTTAATATTTAATTATTAATATCAATTTAAAATAAAAAATTGTAATTGTAATATAATTATTTATTATATCGATTTTGTTATTGATTTTCAATTTTCTACAAATATCGATATCAAAAAAATCATATACTATCCTTTTGGCGAATCTAGCGGGTATAAGAAATAAGATTTAAGAGGACCTTTGAAAATGAGAGGAGAAGCCACCATGTACTATATCATTTTGGTTAGATTATTAATAAAATGATATATTATCATTTTTCATATTAATATTTCTAAATGACAGAGGATCAATAGCATAATTAATACATTTGTACTATAATTAATACATCATTAGTATTATAAATTTCAAAATTGTTATATCTAAACACCTCCTTTGTATTACAATGAATATATCATTTGTTCTACATTAAAAAATGTTAATAGTTAAATACCTTGTGAAGATTACTTGTGAATGGGATATTTGATAATATTACCAAAAACTTTATTAATTAAAAAAAGTTTATAAGATTATGATATTTATATATGTGATATATATATATATGTTGACGTCGAGGATGTGTTGGTGCCTCAAATTTAAAGAGGATCCACCTCACACTCACATTGATCCTCAAACATTTAACCCTCGGCATCACTCAGGCATTAGAGAGATGAATCGAGTCTTGTTGGAAAAGATTAAAAAAATAAAAATAAAATAAGATAGAGGAAGATGACGTAAATAAATTTAAAAAATAAATAAAAAGTAATAAAAAAAGATGATCATGTGTACCTTAAAGTGGGACGATGGGTGTGAGTTATAATTTTTTTTTCTTTGGTTAATTGATGAAGAAGAGTCTTTAAACAATACTTGCTTAATATTATGTGCAACTCGGAGACAATAAAACATGTGAAAAAAATATTAGAACTAAGTAGAGTCTAATAAATGTAGAGAAAATAACAAAAAAGATGACAATTGGATTAGAATAGATCCAATTTGAGGTTAGCCATAACATATTTTTTGGTTTTTTATTAAATTAATATAATGTAAAATATATATAAATGATGCAAACAAGATAAAAAAATTAGAATTTAGAATAAATATGAGTTTGGAAGAAAAATGGAGCAAATTCGATCTGATTTGGTGAAGAAACGATGAAGCTCAGTACCAATTACAAATGTCAGTTAAAGATCTAGAAAAGTTATTTGAAAGTAATTTTTTAGAAAATCCTTTAACATTCTGTGATATAGGAAGAGATTATGCTCAATAAGAATTAAAAGATAAAAATAAAATTATAAGAGTTAAACCAATGAGATATAATTCTCAGGACATTGAAGAATTTAAAACTCAGATAGCAGAATTATTACAAATGATAATAATAAGAAAATCAAAAAGTCCACATAGTAGTCCTGCATTTATGGTAAGAAATCATAGTGAAATTAAAAGAGGTAAAGCTCGAATGGTAGTTAATTATAAACAATTAAATGATTATACAATATTTGATGGATACTTTTTACCACATAAAGAAACACTTGTAAATCTTACTCGAGGAAAAAGAATTTTCTCTAAATTTGATTGTAAATCAGGATTTTGGCAAATAAGATTAGATGAAGAATCAATACCATTAACAGCATTTAGTACTCCACAAGGACATTATGAATGGTTAGTAATGTCATTTGGATTAAAAAATGCACCTCAGATTTTTCAGAGAAGAATGGATAAAGCATTTGAATGTTTAAATAGATTTTGTCTTGTATATGTTGATGATGTCTTGATATGTTCGAATACCTGGAAAGAACATGAATAACATTTAAAAAAAATTGCAGATAAATGTAAAGAACATGGAATAGTCTTATCAAAAAAGAAAACAGAATTAGGAAAAGAAAAAATAGAATATCTACGACTAACAATAGATTCAACAGGAATAGAATTACAACCTCACATATGTGAAAAAATATGCTGATTTCCAGATCAACTAACAGATAAAAAACAATTACAAAAGTTTTTAGGATGTTTAAATTATGCAGAACAATTTATTAAAAATTGTTCAAAAATAAGAAGTCCTTTACAGAAACTTCTTAAGAAAAACTTACCATTTATATGGATAGAAGAATTAAGTAAGCAAATTCGAATGATAAAAGAAAAATGCAATAAATTACCTAGATTAGAAATGCCTTTAGAAGAGGATTTTTAAATTTTAGAAACAGATGCATCAGAAAGCTATTGGGGAGCAGTACTAAAAAAGAAAAAATAAAAAGAAGAACGAGTATGTAGATATACATCAGGTACATTCACTACAACAGAACAAAACTATCATATTAATGAAAAAGAACTTTTAGCAGCTAAAAAAGAGATTAAGAAATTTGCTTATTTCTTATTACCAAAGAAATTCCTATTAAGAACAGATAATACGCAAGTTAAAACTTTTATTAAAAGTAATTATGCAACACTACCAGAGAACAAAAGAATTCTTAGATGACAAAGTTATTTTGTAGAGTTTAATTTTGATATTGAAGTTATCAAGGGTACTAACAATGTATTTGCAGATAGTTTATCTCGAGAATGGCACTGAATACAGAAGAAATATGCAAGAGATTAGAAAAGATTGCCAAAGAATCTAAGAAAGGTATGGAAGAAAAGATTGATATTCAGAAAGACCTTAAGAGTTTAGAAAAATTTATAGAGTAAATTAAGACTATAATATATAATGCAATTCAGAGAGAATTGAACGTTCAAGCAAACATCAAAGCTCTGCAAGAAGAACTCAAAGCATTGCAAACAGGTAAGAATCAAGTTCCAGCCGAGGAACAAAGTAAAGTTCTTAAAGAACAGAGTATAGAGGTTTCATCATCAAAGAATGAAGCACAACTTCCAGTACAATCAGCCTTATCTGATAAATCTTCTCCAACATTATCAATTCAAATTGTCCAGAGATTTCAGCCCCAATCACCTACCGAAAAGAAGAAAACTCTTACACTTCCAAAGCGAGAAATTATAGATGATTCCATCCTTTTGGAACAATATACCACTACATTCAAAACCTTATATGCATTAGAGCCATCAGTTAGCATATACCCTGACCATTCAGGAATATATCCGAGACTTCACTTATTACAGGGGATATCACCAAGTCTAGTTCGAGATATGTACCCAATTGGCATAGTATCTACTATATATTTAAGTCCGAGAATAGAAGAAATCTCACTTCTTCCAAGTTTTGTTCAACACTCAGCCCGAGAATTCTTTAAATATAATCCTCTAGTCCAGAAAGATTCAATAATTTTTATGAAGTTCTTCAGTGCAAGCCCATATTTTGAAGAAAATAAGTACTTTGAAGTTGTACACATCATACAATTTGGAATAATAACAGATAGTTATAATAAAGTTGTAGATTTAGTAGAAAGGAAAGAGTATCCAAGAATTAGTCCAGAAGCTATCAGTTATAGACGAGCATTGGGACTTAAGGTCCTAGTACAGCAAACTGAGAAAATGTTAAAGTTCGGCAGAACATGGTTACACTACCAAGGAAAAAATTGTCTTATAGTTTCTACAGGCAAGAAGTCCAACGAACAAACAGTCAAAGCACTAGAAAAATTTATGGAAACTATATCCTCTGGAAGGATAAAAAGCAGTGTATATTGTCAGAAAGAATTATGCAAATTCTTGAAACACGACAAGAATATATGTCCAGCATGTTATGAAAAGGACAAAGACATGATTAGTCTTTGAAGACTCCAGGAACATCTATAAGACATAATGTAGTCAGCAATGACTTAAGCATTTTGTCTGAACCTATTATGACATCAGCAATGACACAATAAAATTCTAGAACAAAAACATATGAACGATCGAGCAGAATGCTTATCCTCCAAGTCAAAGAAACTTATCAATAAAGAATCTTTCCAGAGAATTCTTGAAGACTTCACGAGGCTCATCTGAAGACTCCAAGGCCTATATATAGGAGAGGTACTCCAAGCATTGAGGATATCAAAGGCAGAAGCCAAGAGCCCTCTTACAAGTTTAGTTTGAGAGAGTCTAGTTTAGTTTGAGTGTTTGTAAGAATCATCTTAGAAGATGATTATCTTGTATGAAGTTGTAATATATAGCATGGAGTAGTCTCGGGAGGAGACAACTACAAGTAGTTCTTGTAAAGACAAAATGTAAGTTACTTTTGTTCTTATATCTATTGTACTCTTAGTTTTTCGGCATAATAAGATGTTACTTTGTTTTCTCTAGCATGCTTGTCTCTTTAATTCTATCTCAGTCTTGAAAGACTCTTGAGCAAGGAAGCTTGAAAGAGTCATTACCTCGTTGTCATTCTGACATGAGATTGTCAGGATCTCCTTTGGTTACTCTTGTATTGCGGAGTGAAAAGGCCTACTCAGAAATCCAAGAGTAGAGCTGCCTGACATACAGAATGGAAGATTCGGTTGAGATAGTAAGTGGAAGCATGTTGGACCCTTAGTAACATGTTAGGAGGCGAGAACTAAGACTTAGATAGATATAAGTAGATCTTTTTAATTCTGTCTTTGCATAAATACTACTTGCTAGTTGTTTTCTTATTCTTATAGAAAGTTTTTTGAAAGTTCTTATCACGATTTCTCTTTCTAACTGAAAAGAAATCTGGAGTCAATCCGTAATGGTATCAGAGCATAAACATAAGAATTTATTAAAACAAATTCAAATTCAAATTCTTATAATTCACGAGTATTCAGTATATAGGCTGGAAACCAGGATCTCCCAAAAGAAGGTGCATAGCACTGGAGGTGGACACTCTGGTAAAACAGTGCCAACTACTGAAGAAAGATGAGTTATAAAGAATTGTCAGTAGAAGTTCAGTCTACTATAGATAAAAATTTTGAAAGAATTCAAGAGATGTTAGTCGAGATACAAAAAACAATAGAATATTACTCTGATCAACATATAATTACATGGCCAGATATAGAAGCAGAACAATTAGAAAGTTTGAGTATTATTAACTTAGCTATGAATCAAAAGTATGAACTAGAACAATTAGAGAATAGATTTATGGACCTATCAACTAATGATCTGGATGAGTTAGAAAGAAAACTAACAGAACTACAATTAAATGATGATGATGAAAATCTTAAAATGGATGTAACAAAAGCTTCAAGTTCTGGAGAACCAAAACCAGATATAAGTTATGAACAATACGAACAACAGAAATATGGAGGTAGATATCAAGATTTTGAACCTAGGAGAAAACCACAAGATAGATTTAAATTCAAGATGAAGGAACGCAGTTATATTGAAACCCCAATTGATACTACAAAACTAGAAGCTATTCCAGGAATATTTTGGCATCGATATATACATATTTATCATGATTAATTTTAAATTTGATATCAAAATAATTTAATATTTAATTATTAATATCAATTTAAAATAAAAAATATTAATTTTAATATAATTATTTATTATATCGATTTTGTTATTGATTCTCAATTTTCTAAAAATATCAATATCAAAAAATGATATACTATCCTTTTGGCGAATCTAGCCAAAAAAGGTATAAGAAACAAGATTTAAGAGGACCTTTGAAAATGAGAGGAGAAGCCATCATATACTATACCATTTTGGTTAGATTATTAATAAAATGATATCTTATCATTTTTCATATTAATATTTCTAAATGACAGAGGATCAATAACATAATTAATACGTTTGTATTATAATTAATACATCATTAGTATTATAAATTTCAAAATTGTTATATCTAAACACCTCCTTTGTATTACAATGAATATATCATTTGTTCTACGTTAAAAAATGTTAATAGTTAAATACCTTGTGATGATTACTTGTGAATGGGATATTTGATAATATTACCAAAAGCTTTATTAAGTACAAAAAGTTTATAAGATTATGATATTTATATATGTGATATATATATATGTTGACGTAGAGGATGTGTTGGCGCCTTAGATTTAAAGAGGATCCACCTCATATTCACATTGATCCTCAAACATTTAACCCTCGGCATCACTCATACATTAGAGAGATGAATCGAGTCTTGTTGGAAAAGATTAAAAAAATAAAAATAAAAGAAGATAGAGGAAGATGACGTAAATAAATTAAAAAAATAAATAAAAAGCAATTAAAAAAGATGATTATGTGTACCTTAAAGTGGGAAGATGGGTGTGAGTTATAATTCCTTTTTCTTTGGTTAACTGATGAAGAAGAGTCTTTAAACAATACTTGCTTAATATTATGTGCAACTTGAAGACAATAAAACATGTGAAAAAAAATTTAGAACTAAATAGAGTCTAATAAATGTAGAGAAAATAACAAAAAAGATGACAATTGGTATAGAATAGATCCAATTTAAGGTTAGCCATAACCTATTTTTTGGTTTTTTATTAAATTAATATAATGTAAAATATATATAAATGATGCAAACATGATAAAAAATTAAAGTAAGAATTTAGAATAAATATGAGTTTGAAAGAAAAATGGAGCAAATTCGATCTGATTTGGTGAAGAAACGATGAAGCTCAGTACCAATGTAGATGCCCAGTTTGAAACTAGAATATGGCTACGTGACTTCACTTAGAGCTTATCACAGATGTCACATAACTCAGAATTGATCCCCGTTTGTTGAAAACAAAAGGGGACAGGGAGAGAGAATTTACCTTCAAATAGATTAGCATGTACGCTCTACAATACTTCTATAGATGTCGAAGAAGAGTAGAAACATTGGCGAGCATGAATCAATCTTTCTCTCTCTAAAACTCACTAATTTCTCTCTCTAAAAATCATCAGAGCTCAAGAATATGGTGTGAGGGCATGCATTTGCTCCTTCTAGATGTTCTTCCAACCTCTTAGACAAATGGAGTGTAAGTAATTATCTTATACAATTTGGTGCAGCAAAAGCAATGATTACTACGTGTTCATGTTAATTTTATCTCAATCAGACCAAATGACAAAAATCGAAAGTGGATCGAAACAAGTTTAAATATACCTATTAAGGATTCATTTAATCTTTTGGAGAGGAAGAGAAAGAATTTTTTAAGATCTTCAAACCATTCAAATATTTGGTCTCTAGCAGTATAGATACGAACTTTATTCATAACAAATTATCCTTTCGCACTTGGCTCGAGAACTCTTCATAAATGGAATTTCATCACCTATGGATACCTTCCAAAGAGACGAAGAGGTAGGGAGGATGCTGAGGATATGATTTTCACCATTTTTTGATAGGATTTGACTAGAACCATTAATATTTATAGATAATTTAATATTTTTTAAATTCTAAAATATCTATAATTTACATTTTTGCCCCATATACTTATCTAAAAATCCTTACTTGTGTGACTCAACAGGCCTATATTCTATTTAGTTAAAACATAATTAAAATAAAATAATTTTATTTAATTAAATTAAATTTATTAACTAATAAGAAATTAGAAACTATTTCTATTGTCGGCCTCACTTGGCAGAGTCCCAAAAAGTGGCCCTTCTTCTATTCATCTTCTCTGCTACAATGCAACGGAGCCCCAATGCCGCTGGTTCAATCTCACCCCCAACACGGCACTGTCGAGCGTCCTTTCTTTGTCTCCTTCGTCTTTGCCACAGTGCTGGAGGTAGGTTTGGCTGACCTACTGGCGTTGAAGGTTCAACGGCTAGCTGGACCTGCACACGAGATTAGCTGTTAAAAGCTTCAACGGCTAGTTGCTGTTGGTCAAATATTTTCTTTTTTTATAGTTACAATAGAAATATTTATTCGCATATTTATTTTTTGTGATATCTTTGTGCTATCTCTTCAGCTTATCTTTGTATAGATATATAAAATTTAAGATTTCTATGTTTTCTTGGTGTTGCTTATATAGTTACTCTAAATAATAGTATCCCTTGTAAAAATAAAAAATTATATTTATCGTGAACTTAAATATATTTTGTGTCCATGCTAATTAGTTCAAATGAATAGGGACTTTCTTGTATCGTAACTTGTAGGTTTGTATTATTAGCCATTTACTTCACATAGGCTCTTAACGGGTTTATCTAGCATTTAATCTTACAACATACTATTATTTAAACATGCTTGTTCCTTGATTTGGTAATTTAGTTCAATCATTTATCTTGACCGTTGTCCATTTTTATTCTTATTATCATTCATTTTTGAGTTGATTACTATTTATTGGGCCTTCACTATTTGGAGAGGGTAAGTGACTTCATATTTAGTATATATTTATTTTATGTATTATTTAACTCTTGCATATTCTTCATGCATATTTTTTTAATTGAATAGTTGAATATATACAAATAATTAAATTGCATACAGTTGTTGTCTCCATATCTTGTTTAAAGAAAAGGTGGCATATTGCTAATGCTCTCCTTTTAACATGATTTAGTTCAAATTATTCACAATGACCTTATTTATTGTATATTTATTAGTAGTTATATATATATATATATTTAATTCTCTTATCATTGTCGATCTCTAGCCCGGATGAGAAAAGAAGAGGGTTATGATAGGTAACAACCAACATAAAACTTATGTCATTTCTAGTTGATTGGGTTTGAATCATATTTATTCATGTGGCAGACTAGGTTGGAGCTTGAGAGTTAGGGATATCATGGGCTAGGTTAGGACAACATCTCACTACCTAGAGTTGCAGAGTAGGGTGCTTGATGGGAGCGGACTTTTAGGTTAGAGAGAGCTAGGGTTTAAGAGGGGTAGGTCAGATATGCACTCCCATTACCACCAAAGCAGGAGAATTTGCCCAACTCTAGTTGGGTAAAGTTGAAGACAAGATTACGTATTAGAACTTGGAATATAAGGATCCTCACAGATAAGTTGATGGAACTGGTAGACATAATAGAAAGACGTAAGATCCACACTGCTTGCATTCAGGAAAACCAATGGAAAGGAGAGAAAACGAAAGAGGTGGGAAGGTTGAGTTTAAAACTCTAGTACATAAGACAAGCATCTAATAAAAATGGAGTTGAAATCATTTTGAATGATACCCTTAAGGACATAGTGGTGTTGGTGGTTTGAGTGAATGATATGATTATCCTAGTTAAGGTGAGTATTCACCAAGAAGTTATCAACATAATAAGCGTCTATGCACCACAAGTAGGGGTCAGTGGTAAGTTAAAAGTCTAATTATGAGATGATATGGATGGTATCATGCAAGGGATACTGAATGAAGAGAACATACTAATTGGTGGTGATCTCAATGGGCACGTCGGGTCCCAAGCAAGTGGATTTTAGAGTGTCCATGGGGGCTATGGGTATAGGGAGTAGAATGAAGAAAGAAAAATATATTATGAGTTTGAGATGGCTTATGACCTAATCCTAACAAATTCTCACTTCATAAAGAGAGACACACACCTAATAACGTTTAAAAATAGGAGGAGAAGAAGCAAGATTGACTTTATCCTTACTAGAAAAATGAGCCATGCCTTATGTAAGAATTGTAAAGTCATACCTAATGAAGCACTCATAACCCACCATAAACTTTTGATCTTAAATTTCAAGGTCATAAAAAAATTTTAAACGAGGAGATAAAAGAGAGCCCCTAATATCAAATGACACAAATTGAGAGGAAATAAGCAAGAGATATTTAAGAATAAGGCTTTCAAGCTTAAGGAATGCATTCTAAACAGAGATGCCAAGTCTATGGATTAATATGACATCAAAAATCAAGTCATAGATAAAAATGTTTTTGGAGATTCTACTAGGCAAGGTCCACTTATGAAGAAATTGTGGTGGTGGAATGGTGAAGTGCAGAGCAGTAAAGAGAAAAATAGAGTGATTAAAAAAATTACCTAACTGCAACATTAGTGAGGCCTTTGAACAATATAAGATCGCTAAGAGTGATGCAAAAAGAACAATTATATGAGCTAAGGAGGCAGCTGTAGTAGGTTATACGACAAATTGGGCTCAAAAGAAAATGAGAAGGATATTTGTTATCTAGCCAAGCTAAGGAAGAGGAGATCTCGGGACATAAGACAAGTTCAACATATTAAAGATAGGGATGGGTGAGTGTTGACCCAGGATGAGAATATCTAGGAACGGTGGAAAAAGCTATTTCAAAAAACTTTTCAATGGACATTTTTAGGAAATCACAACGAAGTCGGGAGAGGATCAGAAGCAAAAGGCAGAGTCCCCCCAAAATGTTACTCTGCAAGAAGAGCACCTTACATAAAGAAGAATGTGGACCTCAAAGGTGTGTGATCCTGATAACATCCTATTCAAAGTCTGGAAGCGTTTGAGGGAGAAAGGGGTGGAGTGGCTAACCCTACTCTTTAACAAAATAGTTACCTCCAGAAGGATGCCAAATGAGTAGAGAAAGAGCATCATCATCCCAATATATAAAGGGAAAGGAGACATTAAAGATTATGGGAATTATAGAGGTTACGGTGGATGTGTGACCACACTTAGGTAGATAGAATCCGTAATGAGTACATAAGAGATAAAGTGAGAGTTGCGAGAATCGAAGATATTGTTAAAGAGGGATACTTTGTTGGTTTGGACATATCAGGCGGCACCCTCTTGAGGCGTTACAGGAACCTCGAAATTATTTATGTTTTGAAAAGAGTTTTTTTATATGTTTGAAATATCAACATCCGAGTTTTATAGCAAAATAGGTGATAGCCTATAAAGATACTAAATAGTTGGGTGATATGATAAAAGTATAGAACCAAGATTCGGGTTCTTTGAAAATGTTTTTGACCTCTCTCCATCGGATGGTGCAAATATCCAATGTTCATTTATATCAAGCAACTGCTCGAATATCCTTGATTAACTATCATAGTGATCTGTTTATCGAGAGTGTGCTCATCCACAACACGAAAGAAAGCACAAAGGACTTTGGCTAATCAAGCCTGATGAGATGTGAACAAATTTGTTCAAGTGTAAATTTGTTGAGTTTGATTTTTTTTTAGTTTGAAGTTAAGTTTCAGTTTCAGTTTGAAGAGTTAACTTCAAGTTTGAGTTTTAAACATTGGTTTTAACTTAGCTTGAATTTGGTTTTGGTTGTTCTACTTCAATTAGTTGAAGTTGTCTTTTTTTTCTTGTTTAAGTGTTGGTGAATTTGAAGTATGTTGAACAGTCTATTTTGCTTAAGTTTAGCTGACATATGCTAAGTCATTTTTATCATGTTTTCATGTTGGTTGAAGTGTTTCAATATTGATTTGAATGTGTTCAATATGTTTTAAGTGTTGTTGAGCTTTGGTTTGATTTGGTTAAGTTGAAGTTTTAGATTGTTAGGTGATCTAATTTTTCATGTTTTGAGATAGATTTTAAGAGTTTTGGAGTGTTTTGAATGTGCCTTATCTTTTGCTTTAAGTTCATTTGGTTTTCACTTGTTTAGAAGATTAAGTCCTATTAGTTTAGGTGTTTCAACTTAGAAGCTTTAGATTTGTTTAAGTTATGAGTTCTTGTTGCATTTATAGATTTGACTAAGTGTTTTTGTATGTAATTAGGTGTTCTTGAAATTTGATTAAGTGTTCTTAAAGTTTGATTTAGTGTATTCAGATGTTTTATTAAGTGTTTAAATTTTTAGTTAAGTGTTCAGTCTGCATCCCATCTGATATGTCGGGCTAGCATCAATACCCAATCAGATTAAGTCAAGTTGAGTTGACACTTGCAATATTCATTGCATTTGTCCATGTTGGAGTACATAGTTCATCGACAGTTCATATGTCATGTCTAGTGATATCGGCAGTTAATATGCCACGTCAAGAAATGACTAAGTGTAGAACATGTGTAAGTTCAAGTGTTTGTTTCCTTCCCACAGTGTAAACTCCACATTATCATGAAAAATTCAGCATTAAGGCGATTTACCAGCCCATTCTCGATAAATGAAATTTACCCATCCTATATGGTTAAGTCTTTTGACTTTTTCACATAATAGAAAGGATTCATCCGCATAGGAAGCATGTCCATACGTATGCTCGGATCAGCGTACTAGAAGCATGTCTAGACTAGCCACCCAATGGAGCATCCAGTTGTGGACTAACTCCTTAATTTAGTTTTTTTGTCTAAGCCTGAGTAGTGTCCAGTGGTGGACTAACTCCCGAGACATAATTCTTTTTTAGATGAGAAGCCTGAGGTAGCACCCAGTTGTGGGTTAACTCCTCATACTTAGTTTTTTCTAAGACCAAAACCTAAGGTAACACCTAGTTATGGGCTAGCTCCCTAGACTTAGTTATTTTTTAGTGTGAAGCCTAAGGTAGCAGTGGACTAACTCCCTAAACTTAGTCATTTTGTCCAATGTCCAGTGGGCCAGTTCAAATCTCATTGGCACAATGGGCCAGTCTTCAAGTTCTTGGGCCAAAGAGACTTGTTTAAGTCTTAATGGGCCAGCAAGACATGTTCTTTTTTTTTGCACTTCAAGGGCCAACAAGGCCTATTTTGCAACTTGTTTCATATTCAATTTGGCACATGTTTTGAAAGTCAATAAAGCACCTACCTTTGCACCAAATGCAACACCTTTTTTTGATAGAAATGTATATCCTGCAAGCTAATCGTATGTGATATGATTTTACATTTCTTATAATATCTTATTCAGTATTTATAGCATTTTCTTCATTACTTGCACTATCTAGATACGTCTATCGTAATGAAGTCCTAGGTTGCATGCAATGATGATTGAATCATGATGAGATCATGATAATATGATCAATCATCTAGAAGCATGTACACTAAATGTTCCTAGTTGTAGGATCTTTGAGAAGGGACATTAAGGATTTGGTAAGACTAGTGTATATGATATCTTCTAATATGATGAGGACGACTGATCTCGCAGTCATCAATGTAGGGATACTAAGATACATGTACAGTTGCTCATTAGAGGAATGAGTTCACTGAATTGACTAGTATAGAATCCCTGAATGGTATCCTACCGAACTGTTGATCAATGTATTCTATCATCAAGGTTGTACGGTTGGATCTTTGACTTAGAGTAGCCAAAGATGTCTTGCCGGGCATACCATATACTTTGACTATTGACTTATATGTTACTTAGTATTGTGGTCATGTATAGTTAATAGATTGGGTATATAGAAAACTTAGTGGAGACAATTGAGAGGATAATATGGAATTGTTCACTCTCACCAGGAGAGAGAGAATGCCCCATGAATAGTACTCCAAAACCTTGGCCAGTGTAGATAGGATAATCGGAAAAGAGTTTTTCAATTAATCCAATTATGAGTACATGATTCCATAGTGTTAGTATATTTAGGAGTTGACAGTCAATGCCGTATTCCTATCCGACCAGGACATTGAATGGACGAAGATTTATAGTATGGTAACTAATGATGGAAAGGCTATTTGAAGAGAAGTTCATCCTCGAAACTGTTTGGGATCATAGGATGTTGCTTGTACCCTTCATGATAGGTAGACCCTTAATTCTATTATAAGATAATAGACTTAATTTAAAAAAAGTTGTTCTTATAATTATGCCTCAACCAAATGGGCTCTTGGGCCTAGGAGGTCACACACATAAGAACCAATCCGTAAGTTTGGAGGCTTGGTTTAACTTATAGAGTAAGGAGGGGTTTTTATAAAAAACTCCTTGTTCTATAAGTAATAGCGATGAGAGCACAAACCCTATCAAGCCAAGGGAGCTCTCTGCACCCCAGCTACTCTCCTTCATTGCCTCGCACCCCAGCAGCTGCCATTTGATGGTGGAGTTCCATTTGAGATGAGTGGTCAACACTGGCGCGGAGGAGAACCCAACTTTGGAGGCGGTTCGTGTGGATATGACTAGAGGCCACATGCTTGAGTGGCTTAGAGAGCGTGAGAACGCTCAATCTTCTCCGATCTATAGAGAATGTTTGAATCCTACAAAGTTACATGTTCAAAATCATTTCGAATATCGGTTTTGGCGATGTCATTCGATTCCAATAGAGACTAAGACATTGATAAACGTGGAATCAAAAATCTTCCGTTGCACCAATTTGATTGGACCAATTTCTTACAGTGATATCAGATCCTGGTTGAAGTCTTGTTCGAATTCGACGTCATTTCATATATTTCATGTTTTCCCGAATCTATAGAAATGTCTATTTTGACGAAGCAACCATAAATTGTATGAGATACTTTTTGAATATTGGTTTCTTTTGGATGAATCTTGTGACAAATGGCTTTCCAACGCCGCAAGCCGTTTAAATTTTGGACCACCGGAGTGTCTAATAGAGGGTTTAATAGATGATGATTTTGTTTTACGGAATTTACTAGTTTGATTTGGGGATTTCTTGAGATCTTCTTCCATGAAGACATTTGATGCCTTATGGATGGCTTAGAAGATAAATAATGTGATTACCAGGAGTTTCCCATCATTCTTTGGGTTCGAATGGTGTTGTCGAAGGTCGATTGAGAGTTTTCTGGTGGGGAGAAGCTCTCGGGCCGGCGGTGCTTCTTTCCTATTTTCTCATTGATTCATGGAAAGAAAATGACATTTTTAGATTCCTTGTCGATTTAGAATTGACCTAGTATTTTTGGGATTTTTCGGAGGCTAGAAGGTCTAGATTTTAGAAGATCTCGGAGCCCTCTTCCACGGTTATTGTTCATCTGACTTATCGAGCGAAGAAGTTGAAGCAACTGGACCCGATAGCTAGCTCTGGCGCCAATCAACATGCTTGCACGTGGTTTGACTGCGGTTGCCGCACAGCGTGCGCAGTTTGACTGTCGTGCGCGTGTGGTAGTTTAAATAAAAAAATTCAATATCTACCCGTGGCAGCTGCGGTCGTGCCTGTGCGTGGGCTCACGACATCGCCAGGTCGGTGCACCATTGATTAGGATGGGGCGGTGCAATGTGCCAACACCAATTTATTTTGTTTAAAATTGTTTTAAATCAAAATAAAATAAAAAAAATGCCTGAAAAAATCTAGAAATTTTGTGAAACATTCTGGAATATCATATGATATATTATCAAAATGTTTGATGATCTATTACGTGGTTTTGAGCACCATTGTCATAAATTCATTCATTGTTAAATTTTTAAAATTATTTTAATGACTTAACTTGTGTAATTAATTTCTAAATAAATTTTTTAAAATGTGATTTTTTAGAATGATGATTAGTACATTGATTTGGTATTTTGTACCGTTTTAGGAATATATGTATTGTCCAAATTGTTTGGAGTTGATTGTATATATCATATAAATTGTTTACATGTTATTTCATGTTATTTATTTCATGAATAAATCGACAAGCATGAAATTAAGAATTTTAAAACATATGATGTACATTTTTATGATATAATAGTTATATTATATTATTATCATGTATTTGCACTATGTTCATGTGATAGTATGTATGTGTGAATAGTTGGATGATCGTGGACTTAGAATGTGTGTCATATGATAATGCTTATTTTATGTTGGCATGTAATTAAGGGACTACATGCCTAATCTTCTCCCTTATCAATTCAGATTGTATATTCTATCTCTTTATAAAATGTATTCCCCTTGATTAAGATCAAGGTTTCTTATTTGAATTATGTACATTTTTGGGTCTGCGTACCCTTAATGTTCTTGTAATGACAAGAAGACCGATCGAGGTGGAAGAGAGAGCGGGATGCATGGAGAAGAGTTCTTCAAGGCATGGTGACGTGTCAACACCGGCATAGGATGCTGAATCCATTAATGCATACTGTTCTAGCTCTGGTCATGCATTAATGGGATGAAAGTTCATGATTATCTATTTAAATTTTGCATATTTGATATGTATGTGTGTGTGTAAGATACCTTAGATATATGCTATTCAAAGGTATACATATATGTGTATCACTTACTATGATGAAACTAAAATAAAAATCCCTCATCATTTAAAGTAGGTTGGTATGGGACATAAGAATGACCTAGTAGCCTTCCGTTGTTATGGTCTCGATGAGTCAATCTTAAATTGAGTGAGTTTGTTGTGTTTCCCACAAGACTCATTCAGCAAGGGATTGGAGATCATGGCCAAGGCTTAAAGCTGAACCTTGGGGGTGGACCATTGGCATGGCCTTGTTGTGTTTCCTACAAGGGCTATGTTGAGAATCTATACCCATAACGTAACAAGCGGATTTGACCTAACTAGAGTATATGACTTGTTGTGTTTCCCACAAGGTCATGACTTTGGAGGCTAAATGACTAAGACTTGCAAGAGTTGCAACTAGCAAAAGTTGCATACCTTTTAAGTATGGGATGACTTGTTGTGTTTTCCACAATGTTGTCACTATAAGGTTAATAGGGTCTTAGTCCCCACTAGGATATCATCGTGTTATCCCATCTTTACATAATAAGAGTTATGCAAATTCGTCGAAATTAATGAGAGCATAAATTAGGATAAAAGACCATACTTAATTTACTTTGAATGTCTATAATATTTTCTAAATAGAATTATATCTCCGTTATACAATTAGATTCGTAACCACCATTTATCTTGCATACTACAAGTCTTCTTTTTTTTGAGTAACACATATTTGTCATACACATACACATCAAGTATAAGATACGATTCATGTATATCATAGTATGAGATACTAAACATTTATGGTATTAGATACCATGTGTATATCATGTATGAGATATTAGATATGCATATCTTCTATAAGATGTTATATATGCATCTCTTGGTATGAGGTACTGAATATACATCTTATATCAGCAAAAGTTGCTGATGATGACAAGTAAATAAAGTTTTGATGTATAAAGATTAACCTATATATACAAATGGTGCAAGAATTGTATCATTGAAAGTGGGAGGTAAAAATCTTTAAATAGCATTCTAGGGGTGTCCTTATCTTGAACATTGTTGGTTTTATCTTTCTGTATGAACATTATCGATATTTCCTACTTAAATAAATATTGATTTATTTTGAATTATTAAAATGATAATTGTTCTAAAATTATGAATGGCAAATTGTTTGCCAATGTGAGCTTAGTAAATAATTTACTCATATGAGATATGGAAGCTCTCATGGTATGAGTGAATGCTCCTCTTAGGAGGAAGTGGGTTGATATAGATAAATCTATTTCTTTAGCTTAATATATATATGGTCATATCAATGAAAAAAAGACTTAAGGAGTTCCATATGGATGGAAACATGAAAGCAAATGATTTTGAATCATTAACTAAATATGAGTCTTATCTCATTGAAAAATGACTAACTCTTCATCAACTAGAAATGGAAGGTGGACAAAGGAGTTATTTGAACTCGTATATTTGAATGTGTGTTGGTCTGTGTCTATTAAGGCTAAAGATGGACATTCTTACTTCATCTTTAATAGATGACTTCTCTAGGAATAGATATGTGTTCTTGTGAAGTATAAATATGAGGCTTTGAGAAATTTTCAAAGGTTAAAAAATGAAGTAAATAATAAATGGAAAGAGTATTAGAGCTTTTTGATTAGATCAAAGAGTGAAATACTCAAGTACTAGATTCACACATCATTTGAAGGATAATACAACCTTGTTTTAATGGACATCTCCCTATAACCCTTAGCTTACTTGAGTAGTAGAAACAAGAGTGATTGTGTTATGTGTGACATGACACAAGTAATGACAACCTTTGTAAAATCTTCCTTGTCTTTTTAGGGCTAAGCACTAAATATAACAACTCTATATTGGTACCTTCTAAATTTATTTTGATTATTCTATATATGATATGGAAAAAGGGGTTAACGCTTGATCTTAAAGTTAGAGAAGATTTTGGAATGTCCGACCATGATGAAGATGTATAACCCATAATAATTAGAATATAAGATAGGAAGTGTAGACTTGTAAGATATCCTAAGGAAACTTAAGGATATTTAAATATACCATTTTAAGAGATAAATGCTATATATTGCTCAGCTTACTGTATTCTTAGAGGAAGAGTTCCTCCTTGAAAAAAAAATAGTGGGAGCAAGGAATTTCTAGCAGGGGTTCCAGACCCTCAACTGAAAGACACTTCTATTAAGGTACTAATTGATAATAACATACAACATAGGTCTTCAATTGTGCTAATTCAACTTTGTAGATATGTGAGACATATCTTTGATGGAAGAAGATAAGAACAATAAAGTGAGGATGTTGATCCAAAGAATTGTGAAAGGCAATATTAGATGTTGTTTCCAAAATTGGAGACAATAAAGTCAATAATAATACCCATATATTTCAGCCAAGTTCGGAACTTAGTAGACCCACATAGGGTAGAGTACCCATTAGGTGTAAATAGAAAAGAAATGATAGATAGAAGTGAATTTGAAGGTGAGACCTTCAAGGCAATGATGACATTTTTTAACCATTGCCATAATTCAATCCATTTAGAATTTATTGGTGCACACTATGACTATGAGATATGTCAATTAGGATGTTAAGATAATATTTCTCCAATGGTGAAATTTAAGAGGAGCTGTATATGATACAACCTCTATTGTATATGATACAACTTAAGGGATGTAAGTCCCAAACCATCCAAAGAAAATGTACATGTTGTTAATGCCCATTCATGGACTACAAAAACACTCTCAACATTGGAATATAAGATTTGATAAGATTGAATCTTATGACTTCATTTGGAATGAAGAAGAACCATGTGTGTATAAGAATGCAAGTGAGAGTGCTATTGTATTCTAGACATTTTATATAGATAACGTACTACTCATTATGAATGATGTAGGTATGTTATCATCCATGAAGCCTAGCTATAAAATGAATCTTCCATAACTATTATGGGAGAAGCTTCCTAAGGATTTAGGTTTATAGAGATAGTTTAAAATGGATGCTTGATTTGACCCATTTGTTGTATATAGACACCATAGTCAAAGGGCTTGACATGGAAACTCCTATATAGGTATCATGCTTATGAGATATAGAATTTATCTTTTTAAAGACAGTTGGAATACATGAATATAGTCTCTTATGCCTTAGTCATAGGGTCTATCATGTATACTATGTACATAGCCTGATGTGATGAGTACTCTATCATGTACTATTATTTTGTGAAAAAATGATGGATCCTTACTTTTGTAGTGGAGCCTTTGTCACATCAGAAGTTTAAACACTTTTGTGGTAATACTACTTGATCAGAGTGGCTACAACTCAAGAAGATATGATTAAAGATAGAGTATCTTAAACCATAAATATTGCAGATCAACTAACTAAGGTCCTGACTCAAAGTGTGTTTGAGGGTCACCTTGGCTTGATGGAGATCAGACATGCGGATGCTTGACTTTAGTGCAATTAAGAGATTGATAGAAATATATGTCCTACAAGTCAATCATATGTGATATGATTTTACATTTCTTGTAATATCTTATTCAGTATTAATGACATTTTCTTCATTACCTGCACTATTTAGACGCGTCTATTGTAATAAAGTCCTAGGTTACATGCAATTATGATTGAATCATGATGAGATCATGATAATGAGATCAATCATCTAGAAGCATGTACTCTAAATATTCTTAGTCATAGGATCCTCGAAACGGGATATGAAGGATTTGATAAGACTAGTGTATATGTTATCTTCTTATATAATGAGGATGATCGATCTCATTGGTCATCAGTGTGGGGACACTAGGATACATGTACAGGTGCTCATTAGAGGAATGAGTTCACTGAACTAACCAGTATAGAATCCCTGAATGGTATCGTACCGAACTGTCGATTAGGGTATTCTATCATCACGGTTGCATGGTTGAATCTTTGACCTGAATTGCCAAAGATGTCTTGTCAGGTGTACCATGTACTTTTATTATTGACTGATGAATCACTTAGTATTGTGAGCCTATATAGTTAATTGATTGGTATATGGGAAACCCGATGGATGCAATTGAGTGGACAATAGGGGATCGTCCACTCTCGGTAGGAGAGAGAGAATGTCCTATGGATAGTACTTTAAATCCTTGACCAAGATAGATAGGATAACTAGAAAAGGGTTTTCCAATTGATCCAATTACGAGTACAAGATTCCATAGTGTTGGTATATTTAGGAGTTGACAGTTAATGCCGTACTCCTATCCAACTGGGACATTGAATGAACAAAGATTTATAGCCGTGTGGTAAGCAATGATGGAAAGACTATTTGGAAAGGAGTTCATCCTCGAAGCTGTTTGAGATCATAAGATGTTGCTTGTACCCTTTATGATTGGTAGGCCCTTAAATCTATTATAAGATAATAGACTTAATTTAAAAGAAGTTGTTCTTTTAATTAGGCCTCAACTAAATGGGCTTTTGGGCCTAGAAGGTCACACACATAAGGACCAATCCGTAAGTTTGGGGGCTTGGGTTAACTTATAGAGTAAGAAGGGGTTTTTGTGAAAAGCTCCTTGTTCGATAAGTAATAGCGATGAGAGCACAAACCTTATCAAGCCAAGGGAGCTCTCTACACACCAGCTACCCTCGTTCACCGCCTCCCACCCCAGCGACCGCCATTTGATGGTGGAGTTCCATTCGGGATGAATGTCCCATCTCAAGGATCCTATGACTAAGAACATTTTAGATTACATACTTCTAGTTGATTGATCTCATCATGATTCAATCATCATTGCATGTAATTTAGGATTTCATTACAATAGACACATCTAGATAGTGCATGTAATGAAGATAATGTCATTAATACTGAATAGGATATTATAAGAAATGTAAAACCATATCACATATGATTGGCTTATAGGGCATACATTTCTATCAATCTTCCACTTGCGCTAAAGCCAATCACCCACATGTCTGATCCCCATCAGCTCAAGGTGACCCTCAAACACATTTTGAGTTAGAGCCTTAGTTAGTGGATTCGCATTGTTATTTTCTGTAGATACTTTATCTATAGTTATATCTTCTCTAACTACTATCTCTTTGATCAAGTGATAACGCCGCAGAATGTGCTTTGAGTTATGATGAGAACTCGGCTCGTTTACTTGTGCAATAAGTCCATTGTTGTCACAAAACAATGGAACTGGATCAAAGATGGAGGAAACAACTACAAGATCTGAGATGAACTTATTCATCCAAATAGCTTCTTTTGCAACTTCAGCAGCAACAATATATTCTACTTCAATTGTAGATTCTGTAGTGGTCGCCATCTTGGAACTCTTCCAGCTAACTGCACCACCATTCAGGGTAAATACATACCCTGACATTGACTTGCTATCATCTTTGTCTAACTAAAAACTCGAGTATGTAAAACCTTTATTTACCAAGTCAGCTCATTTATATACTAAAAATACATCCTTTGTTCTTCTCAAGTACTTAAGGATGCATTTCATAGAAATCTAGTGACTATCACCTAGATCTACTTGATATCAGCTCGTAACACTTAGAACATATGCCACATCAGGTCGTGTACATATCATAGCATACATGATAGACCCTATGGTAGAGGCATAAGGTACTCTACTCATGTGCTCTATTTCTTTAGGATTTTTAGGGGACATCTCCTTAGAAAGTGTAACTCCATGTCTCATAGGCAAAAGACCTCTTTTGGAGTTTTCCATGCCAAACCTTTTGACAAAGGTTTCAATGTACATAGTTGGGTCAAGCCGAGCATCCTCCTTGATCTATCTCTATAGATATTTACCCCTAACACAAAGGATGCATCACCCAAATACTTCATGGAGAAGTTCTTAGATAACCATGCTTTGATTGATGATAACATGTCTACACCATTCCCAATGAGTAGTATGTCATCCATACATAAGAACAAGAAGACAATAGCACTACCACTAGCCTTCTTATACACACATGACTCATCTTCGTTCTAAACGAAGTCATAAGACTTGATAGTCTCATCAATTCCTTTATTCCAATCAAGAGATGCTTGTTTCAGTCCATAAATAGACTTCAACAATCTGCACACCTTAGTTGGATGTTCATGGGATTCATATCCCTGAGGTTGTATCATATACACCTCTTCCTCAAGATCACCATTGAGGAATGCAGTCTTAACATCCATCTACCCGATCTCATAGTCATAGTGTGTAGCAATGACAAGTAATATCTTAATGGACTTAATCATAGTTACTGGTGAAAAGGTCTCGTCATAGTCTTTCCTCCTTTCCATATCTCATATGGTGTAGTCAGAACAAACTTGGAAGGTACTCTATTTCGGATATAAACAACTATTTCAAGTTCATAGCCCTAAAGGGATAAAGGCAGTCCGACAAAAGATGTCATAGACCACACCATGTCTAACAAAGTACGATTCCTCTTTTTAGCCACTCCATTAATTTGAGGAGTGTAAGGAGGTTTCCACTAAGATAAAATTTCATTGTCATTCAATTACTGTTTGAAACTAGTACTTAAGTATTCTCTTCCCTGATCAGATCAAAGAGTCTTGATACTCTTTCCTAGTTGTTTCTCAACCTCATTTCTAAATTCTTGAAATTTTTCAAAAGCTTCAGATTTGTGTTTCATCAAGTACACATATCCATACCTCGAGAAATCATCAAGGACTATAATGAAGTAGGAGAATCCACCTTTGGCTTGGGTTGACATAGGACCACATACATCAGTATGTATGAGTTCCAACAACTCATTAACTCTGTATCCATGTCCATTAATTGGAGAGTTGGTTATTTTTTCCATGAGAAAAGACTCACAAGTAAGTAATCATTCAAAATCATTTACTTTGATGCATCCATCTTTATGGAGCTTTTTGAGTCTTTCTTCATTGATGTGACCAAGCCTATGGTGCCAAAGTTAACCCTTCTCCTCTTATAAAGAGTATCTATATAGAATGAAAGATTTCATATCTAATATGAACAAACCATTTGCTAATCTCCCACCGGCAAACACTTTACTATTTAGAATAACAAAACATACATCATTTTCAAAACTCATAACAAATCCACATTTGTTTAAGCAAGAAAGAAAAATAATGTTCTTGACAATGGAAGTAACATAATAACACTCATATAAGACTAATATGTCTCCAAAAGGCAACTTAAGGCTGGCTTCTCCTATGGCTAATGTTTCAACCTTTGCACCATTTTCTATTCATAGGTCAACCTCTCTTTTATGAAGCCCTCTACAACTTGTCAACATCTGCAAGTCATTGCAGATATAAGATGCACATCCAGTATCTGATACCCATGATGTGGATCTAAAAGACAAGTTGACATCGATGACCAAAATACTTGATGATTCTACAAGCTTCCCTTTTGCTTTCTCTGCAAGATACAAGTTCCTCTTCCGGTGGCCATCCTTATGGCAGTGGAAGCAATGTCCTTTTCCCTTCTAGGGCCTTTCCTTCTTGGTCATCATCTTGACTTTTGCCTTACCCTTCTTATCCATCTGATGACCTCTTCTCTTCTTGTTGGTCTTACCAACAATTGGTACAGGAGGTTTCCTACTCTTCATAGTGCTCTCAGTTATCTTCAACATGTTAAGCAACTCTGCAAGAGAGCATTGCAGCTTGTTCATGTTAAAGTTCATAATGAACAGGAAATAAGAAGATGATAGAGATTGGAGGACAAGGTCAACAGCTAGCTCCTTGTTCAGGGAGAACCCAAGCTAAGTCAACCTCTCCACTCACTCTATCATTTTAAGAACATGTGTTTGCTCATATGTTCCCTCATGCATCCTTGCCTTAAATAGACTCATGGATATCCCATATCACTCTATTCTACTTTGGGCACCAAATAGCTCCTTAAGGTGAGCTAGGATGGATCTAGCATCCATATTATTATGCTACCTCTGCAACTTATTGCGTATAGAGGCTAAATGTAGCACTGGGCAGGTGACACATCCTCCTTATACTTGTAGACACACCAAATTTGCCTAATTCATAGCATAAAACTCATGTTTTACACGGTAACATGCGTGATTAATTTGAAGATGATGCCAAGTCTTTTATTGGTGATTTGGAGCTTTGTTGAATGAAATTGAACATTTTTCGGAGTTTTCCGAACAAAGCCATAATTTTTGAGTGAAAGTCACGTGTAAATCATGTAAACACAGAAATTGGTTGGATGTCCAAAGCCTAATGATCATGCATTGAAGGTTATGGTTAGATTCTTGTTTCGATCAAGTTTTATTTCATGCTGTGTCTTCCCGATTGGTCGTTGGAATCATTTCGACCAGTGATGTATCTTCTGTTCACTATCCTAATTTCCAGATGAAATTCTGAGGTTTTGAAGAGTGTAGTGGCCAATGCGTCATGTAGAAAGCTTCCTCAGCCTATTATCTTTCCTACGCAACAAATGATATCAAATTTCAAGTTTGGGAGTGTTTGTAATAGCTTTTTAGAACACAAGCACACAGAAATAGTAAAATGTGCCCCCATTCAGGGACATTCGAATGTGCCCCCACTTGGTGACACGTTCCTATGTGCCCCCAATCGAGGGCACATAGATACCAGTTTTCGATCGAGATTCTACCTCTGACCAGATAAAATCAAATTTTTTGATCAGATCAATCCTTTTTCCAGCTGGGTAAGATGCACCCCTAGAGGGAGGCACATGCACCCTGGACTAGGGCAAGACCAAGGTGCATTGTCCCTATTTTCTAGGCCAGATTGTGATGATTGTTCTTCTATAAATTAAGCCTAATTCTGACCCCCAGGCTTCTCAAGGTGTTTGAGCTCCCTCCTACATTGTTTTGGTGATTTTTAGAGAGATAACTTAGAGTTTTTAGAGAGAGAAAAGTCTGTTCTAGAAAGAGGAAGGTTGGTCTTCACGTATTCAGCCATTTCTCTCTTATTATGCTTCTATAGTAGCGTTTAGATGTCTGAGCCTGATTTGTCAAAAGCAAAGTTTCTCCTCTCTGAGTCCTCTTTCGTTTGAAATTGACAGCACACAATTTTGATATCGGTGCTGGTCGTGGCGAGGTCCGAAGTAAAGTCGCGCTAGCAGATCCCGATTGCTATTCGACTTTTTCGACAACCCAGATTTAGCCATTTCTTCTTCAATCGAGCTCGGAATTAATATGTTCTTCTTCCTATCTCTTTATTTCATCTTTCACCATCCATCTATTATTTTTATACATTTTTTTTCATTAGTTTTAGTCTGTTAATTTGAAAATAAAAAAGTGAGGTTAGAAGTAACCCAAATTTAGTTAGTTTCTTTTCAATTGTCTGTTTCATGTTTTTCTCTTTACATATACTTCACTTATTCGGTTCTAATTGTATTTTCATTTTTTTTATTGTCTAGTTGCACATAAAACTAGGCACCCATGATTTGAGGACACTTCTTCATTGGCCGACTGAAGAAGGAGAAACTTTAACCCACACTATTCCCGCTAAGGTACACACACGATCATTTTCTTATTTCCATTACATAAAGTAGAACCTGTGGTTCCTGGCGACCATATCATGTCTTAAGTTCTTATTTTTCTCATATTCTTTCTACATGACCCAAACAATCTCTTCGGCGATCAAGCGACATCGAGAGATGAAAGTTTGGGGATCAATGTGAGTGTGGGACCGAGGTGAGAGTTTTCCATATTTTCCTTCCTACCTTTCTCATTCCCTCTTAAGGTGTCAATCTGGATCATGACAAACCCATTTTTGGTGTCGATAGCTTTGTGGCGACCATGATGGGACAAGCAATGTCTTTAACTGTGGATGCTTAGTGTTTCTTTGCAACTAGTTCTAGTTGTAGATTGGTTCCTGCGTGAGCCTTCCTTTCTTTCCACCTTTACTAATTTGATTCTATCTCAAATTTTCTGATTTATTTCATTAGATCTGAAGTGCCAAGTATTTCATTTAATTTTTTTCATTTAATTTTAGCCGGTTCCCGCGTAAACCCACATTTTGCTTTTAAAATTGGTTGCTGCACGAACCAACTCTCTTCTACAAACTGGTTCCCATGTGAACCAAAATTTATTTTTAGCCATTCAAATCATATTTTTTTCACTTTTATTGAAGGTTATCCCACTCTCAAATCAGTCACCATGTGACCCCTTCTTTATTTTCTATTGCCATTTAAACCGGTTCCCGCGTGAACCACTGTTTTCCACTTTAAACCAGTTCTCACGTGAACCAATTTCTTTCTTTACTCCGGTTCCCACGTGAACCAAATCTCTTTCCTTCAGATCTATCCCCGCATGGATCAGATCCTTATTTATCATCAAATTGGCTCCACATGGTCCTCTTTTAATCATTCAAACTGGTTCTTGCATGAACCACCCCTTTTCTCGGTTCCCGCATGAACCACCTTCACTTTTTACCCCGGTTCCCATGTGAACCAACTTACTATTACATCGGTCCCCATGTGGACCACCCTTTTGCTTTGCTATCAGATCTGAACCCTCCCCTTTCTCATTTTTTTTTCACCACTTCCATTTGGCTCCCGTGAGAAAAAAGGGCTAGATTCTAGTTTTTAGTTACTTGCCTAGTTTCTAGTTACTTATTTTGTGTGATTGCTTGTTTATTTAAATTTTTTTTTGCTTATTACTTGCATTATTACCTGATTGCATAGTGTGCTCCTTCTCTCTACCTCTTTCTTTCACACTTTTTTCTTTTGAGGCAGGTGCTCACTCTCTCATATACCCCTCCCATCCAAAATACCCTCTTGGTAGATTTTTACCTCTCTTCTGGGATATTCTTTCCTAGTTGACTTGGTTGGCTTTCATCAAGGCCTCCGTAATTCCTCATACGTGGAGTATTCCTCTTCACGATTAGGTTGGTTGTATCACTCCCCAAAACTTGATGTATCCCAAGTTACCTACGCGTGGTGAGATTATGTGAACCCTAGGTTATTGGTGATTGGAGTTTGGATCCAAGCCCATGTGTTGAGAGAACAATTCTTAACAAACCCATAAACCAAATGTTTAATCAAAAATCATTGTGTAATCTTGTTTTCAAGTCTTTGCATCACTTGTTTGTCAAACAAAAATTGAAAACTTCAAAAAATTGCAAAAACACTAAAAAAATTGTTTTTTGTTTTTTTTCCCAACTTGTTTGTTTTACCCTCTTTTTGAAGTTGAAAGGGTGGCAAGGCAATTAAGGTCTAGAAGACACGTTGGAATGGCGAAACATGCTGAATATCAAGAAAACGAGATGGGTCATCAACAACAACTTTCAATTCCGTCAAATGGTCATGTTAATCCCCTATTTGAGTCAGAAGTGCAAGAGGTCCCTCAACCCCTCTGCTCCCCGAGATGTTAAACAACTCTTTAAGAAGTTATCTCTTTATGCTGACTCGGACACCTTCTCAAATATACAATCCTTGGTGAAAGGCAAAACTTCCTCTGATCATGCTTTTGTTGAAGCCAATCAAGTTGCCTCACCCCCTTATTCCATGATTCGGCCACCACCTGTTCAACCATCTTTTGTTCAACCACCTATAATCCAGCCATCTGTGATTCAACCATCACTTGCTCAACCATCTGTGATTCAACCATCATTTTCCAGCCACCTTACTCCAACCCCATTGTTGCATTTGCCCATCAAGTTATGGGACAATCATCAGATAATTTGCTAGTTCATGCTTCTCGTCCTCAATTCCAGAATCAAACATCTAACCACATACCTATACTGGTAAATCAAGAACTTGCTCTCACTCAAGCAATCATGGATTAGCTCACCCAAATGAATGAAACGTTATGAAGAGTTAAGATGTCGATTGTAATCCAAGTCAACTCCTGAGGTCTCTATTCCTTCTTTGCCAATTCTTCACTTGCCACCTTCTGAATTACTAGTTTATCACCGTTACAATGGTACCGGCAATCCTTTTCTACACCTCAAGAATTTTCTCTATGAGTCTTCATTTTGGAAGAATAATCGTAGAGTCCTTGCTTTTTTGTTCAGCTGACCACTAGAAGGGTCTGCATTGTAGTGGTTCTATTCACTCGACCCCTTTGAGGTGGGAGACTTCGACATTATTAAGACCAAGTTTTTACAAAAATATGGAGACCGGGTAGCACCGTCATGTTCAATCACATATCTGATTGCTGAGAAGATGAAGCCCGAGGTGGACTTCATAAAGTTTGCTGACTGGTGGAGAGGAATGGCAGAAAAGTTAACAGATGTTATTTCAGAAGGAGAATAGGTAAAGATGCTTATTGGAAATAGTACACCAACTCTTAGAAATGTCTTAATCATGCACCGTCTTATAGACACGCAATTTTGGTCCAGTTGAAGATGTCGACTCTGAAAATTCGACGGGGTCCTCTCCTTTTCAGGGAAGTCCGTGAACCCATATCGTCACCTCAAGAGGAGATGAGAAAAGAAAGGAATAAAGCTCGGAAAGCAACTCTCACCTCGGTCCCACACTCACATTGATCCCCGAACTTTCATCCCTTGGCGTCGCTCGATCACCAAAGAGACGGTTCGGGTCATGTGGGAGGAGGGTGAGAAGAAATAAACGTGGTCGCCAGGAACCGTGGGTTCCGATTTATAGAATTAAAATGACCGTGTGTACCTTAGCGTGAAGAATGTGAGTTAAAGCTTCTCCTTCTTCGGCCGGCCGATGAAGAAGAGTCCTCAACGTGTGGGTGCTTGATATTCTGTGCAACTATACAAATAAACAAGTTAAATAGACAATTAGAACTAGACAAAGTGGAGTATATGTAAAGAGAATGACATAAAACACATAATTGACTAGAAACTGACCGGATTCGGGTTATCTCTAACCCCCTTTTTTATTTTCGGAATAACAGAGTAAAAGTAATGCAAAAAAATGTAAAAAAATGATAGGATAATGGAGAATCACTAAACAAAGAGGTAGGAAAAATAATTGAAAGATTCTGAGTTGAATAGAGGAAGATATAGCCAAATCTGTGTTGTCGAAAAAGCCGAGTAGCAGTCCAGGATCTGCCAGGCGCGACTTTGCTTCTGCGCTTGTCACGATCAGCCCCAACCTCTGAATCAAGTTCCGTCGATTGTAAACTCAAGAAGACTTGGAGATGAAGAACTTTGATGAAGAGAGCTCAGGCAGAAGACGTCCACACACTGCTGTAGAGGCCGAAGAAGAGAGACTTGGCAGATCACCTGCAGAACAGCCTTCCTCTCTCTTGAACCGACTTTTTTCTCTCTAAAAACTCGAAATTCTCTCTCTAAAAATCACAAAATCGATGCAGGAGGGAGGTTGGACGTCTTGATATGCCTGGGGAGTCATGCTCCTCCCTCTTGAACGACCGGAATCAGAGTCCATTTATAGGAGAACAGGCGGTCTTATCGGAGCTAAAAAATAGGGCCTATGCGCCCCACCCCTGGGCGCATGCGCCCTGGTGCCAGGCGCATGCGCCCCACTGAGGGGCGCATGTGCCCCCCAGTGAGGGCACATCTTATCTTCTCCGAAAATTTCGATCTTATCTGGTCCGTCGGTTGAGCGGTAGAGTTCGGGTGAAAAACTGGTTCCCACGTGCCTCAAAGGTGGGGCGCATGTGCCCTCAAGTGAGGGCACAAGGCCACGTGCCTCACTGGTAGGGCGCATGGCCACGTGCCCTGGGTCCCGGGCGCATGTGACCAGGAACCCGGGCGCATGGGCCTGGTTTCGCGCGTCCTTCTTCCGGAAGCCATTGCGAACACTCCCGAACTCGGAATTCGACGCCGTTTGTTGCGTTGGAAAGATAACAGGCCGAAGAAGCTTTCTATAGCATCGGATCAGCCATCACACCATCCAAAACTTCAGAATTTTCTCCGGAAGTTAGGGCAGTGAACAGAAGATCCGATACAGGTCAAAATGACTTCGACGGCAAACCAGAAAGGCACGAAATGCAACAAAACTTGTCCGGAGTGTGAATATGACCATAACCTTAAATGCATGATCATTAGGCATTGGTCATTCAGCCAATTTCCGTGTTCACACGACTTACGTGCAGGTTTTGCTCGAAAATTACGGCTTTTTGCGGAAAACGTCGGAAAACATCCGATTTCGTTCGGCGAAGCTCCAAATCAACTTAAAAAGACCCGGCATCATCATATGATCAATCATGCGTGTTACCCTATAAAACATGAGTTTTATGCTCTGAATTAGGCGAATTTGGCGTGTCTACAGCTTGCCTCGCCTTGATGTCGGCTTTGTAAGGGAGTGGCATGTAATGAAGCGGAGTGATTCAGTGTGAACTGTAATGGAATGCAGGTGAACATAGATGAATGTAGCGGAATGGAATGGTGATGGACTGAAAAGGTGGCATCAAGGTGTAGATATAGACACGCTTATCTACCTGATCCAGCAATATGAATCTCTCTGAGTATTCCAGATCGCTCTCATGTTCTATCAAAACCTCATATAATTGACTGGTTAAAGACATGCCCTTGGCACGAGAGATGAAAAAGTGAATGATAAAGGATAAAAGGATGTAGCCAACCCTCAGCGTGGTGAGGAGTCCTCGAATTCGTAGGTTCATCATCAGCCAGCAACCCGAACTTTGCGGTGTTCTTGTACTGTGATGGGCTAAAGTTTTGTAAAAGAGAAGTTGATCTTAAAATGAAAAGAATACAAATCCATCATATTTGGAATCTCAAGTTCATTCAAGTTTCACCAAAATACTCAGTTTAATTCTGAGTGGAATTATCTCAAATTCTAAAAGGGTTCGTTTAAGCAAAACAAAATTGCTCGGGTATCGTGAAAACCATGAATCACGCTCTGGTAAAATCAAGTATTCGAGAAAACGACAAGACAGATTTAAGCCATAGCGGGATTGAAAGATAACGGTGGGATTAACATAGGATGATGGGAAAGAAGAAACAATGGCATGACAATTGCCATGGCACGGTGGGATAAAATAAAAGACACGGTGGGATAAAAGAAAAGAAAGAATAAAACATAGTGGAATAAAAAGAAAGGAATAAAACATGATGAAATAAAATTGGTAATGATGAGAATGAAAAAGAGATGGATATGCAAACGTAGAAAATTATGTAGAAAATAGTTGAAGATATAGATTGTCTATTGGAGGTCAAGACACCTGATTAGGAACCATCGTCCCTCCAATGTTGAAATTTGGGATATCCGTGAGTGTGAAGAAATGACCAAGCCGTCGTAGATTTTGTTGAAGGGGATCTCGGGCCCAGTCATCTTCACTCTCAAGGTCTTCAACATTAATGCATATAATATGTATAAAATGGACCTAACATAACTAGGTGACAAATGATAAGAGTGAGGTAAAGTGCAAAATGAAATGATGGTGATGATGGTGTGAGATTGATGAGAAGCTGAGGATGAAATCTTCAGGTAAGCTGCATCGACCTCCTGGTTCATCAGCATCTCTGGTCCATCCTTGTCTTGCCTTTTGACGGAATACAACACCATAAGGATGTTCAGCTGGGTGGTGCTTCCTTTTCGCTGCAAGGTTGGCATGACGTTCCTTGGGGAACATTGATCTCACCACCTGTTAGGACTAAAAAATGTTGCCTGCACATTTCTGGTTAGTACCCAACAGACAGAATTGTCATATGAATCAGATTGTTCATGAAATGATCAATTGAAGGTTTTACTATTAGAACCATCATTTGGATGTCAAAACAAAGTTTTTAATGATGGTTACTTTAGCAAAAATGTCACTTTTAACATTATAAGTAATTTATGATTTTTTGAGATTTTTCTGATTTTATTTGAATTTTTGTCCATGTGCCCCCGATCGGGGGCACCTGGCCATGCGCCCAGGGGGTGGGGCACCTGGACATGTGCCCCCAGATGAGGGCACATGCGCCCTGAGGCCAAATTTTTTATTATTATTATTTTTTTTTGAAAAAAATGTACCTAGTCGCCCTTCTCTTTTTGCTTCTTCAGCTCCTGCAAACACTTAATGAAAATGATTAAATTTTTATCATTACTCATCCCTTTGCCAGTATATCGTATGCCTTGATTTTGAGTCAAATGGAGGAGCCTTCTTAACAAGGTGGACTAAAACAAACAACTTAAATGAAATAGGGGTAAGGGTTAAGAGAACTTACCTGTTGTGGTGTGAATCCTCTCCTCTCCTATATTGAAATGCCTGTAACACTTGACAGAAGGAGATTAGATCTTCATCAGGACTCATCCCTTTGCCCATTATGGTCAACTTTGACTTAGGTCAAGGGGAAGAGCCTTCTTAACAAGGTAATTAAAGTAAAAATATACAATGCAGGAATGGAAATATGCATGGCAGTAAAATAAACATGGATGCAACTAAGGCAATGATCATGACTAAGCAAAAATTTTTTTTGGATTTTCTTGAAAACAATCATTTGAATTTTCAAAAGTATTCAATTTTTTTGGATTTTTGAAATATGTATATTTTTTTTGAATTTTTGAAATATTCATTTTTTTGGGTTTTTGAAATATTCAATTTTTTTGGGTTTTTGAAATATGCATTTTTTTTGGGTTTTTGAAATATGTATATTTTTTGGGTTTTTGAAATATTCATTTTTTGGGTTTTTGAAATATGCAACTTTTAGTGTTTTTTTTGGGTTTTTGAAATATGCATCTTTTTTGTTGTGGAGAAAATGCTGGTATTTGAGACAGTTCATCGGTCTTTGGGGTTTGTCAAGACTCAAGTGGTAGACGCCACGTGCAAGAATAAAGTTCCCTACCTAGAATCCTTCTAACCTTCTTCCTTTGATCGGCTTGGATTCCACCTGGATTTGGTCGGTTTACCCTTCCCTAGGGGTTTAAGGAGGAAGAGTATAGAGGAAGTCCTTGATAGGGTTTGAAGATGTTGAGAGGGATTTCTCTACTCTCACTCAAATTACCCATTGGGATTCGGCCTCTTTGGGTTTTTCTTTCTTTTTTTTTTCTTTTCTATGTGGCACATATTTGGACAGGTTTTTTTGACCCGTGGGGACATTTCCCATCTTTTAGTGCCTTTTGCCTTGACTATCATTCTGGGTACTCATTCAGACAGGTTGATCATTTTCTTCTTTTTCTAACCTGAGGGGTTCATTGCCCATCTTTTGGCACCCTTTTGTACCCTCTGAGACGGCCTCCTACTAGGGTGGCGAGTGTTTTCGATACTACCCCACTCTAATCTTCTCTCTTTATCTTGGACCGAGTAGAAAGGAATAGGGTAAGGGTACTCCTTCCATTTCTAGATTTCTGCCTTGCATTTCGCAAGCGTCGGGTTGTCTGGATTCTAGGATCGGGAAGTGTTGTGTGTAGGATGGTACCTACCCTTGACTTCTCACGAACAACCTAGGATCGATGACTTGAGGTTATACCAGTGGTTTCTCCATTTTTTATGGAAAGTACTTTTTGAGGTAAACTCCATTCCAAGGATGATTTAATTTTTCTCCATCTGCATTAGTCAATTCATATGCATTACCTGGATACTTTTCAGTGATTACAAAAGGCCCTTCCCAGTTAGGTTGCAACTTGGAGCGGGGACCCCCCGGCTTAATGAATATGCGTTTGACTACCATCTCACCGATTTCGAATTTTCTCTCGATCACCCTCTTTTGATAAAACCTTTTGAGTCTATTCTGATAAGTCCGGGCATGCTCGGCGGCGGCTAGCCTTCTTTCATCCAAGAGTTCAAGTGTGCAAGGAGAGATTCTCTTCTCTCATCAACAGGAATATCCCTGTCGAGCTGAACTCGAAGAGACGTAAGTAATACTTCGTAAGGGACCACTGCTTCCATCCCATATGCCAAAGCATACGGGGTTTGTCCAGTGGGAGTCCTTACAGAAGTACGATAAGCCCATAGAGCATCTACAAGCTTATCAGGCCAGTCGGAAAATTTGCTAGACTTACAAGATTTCTTGATGATTTTGATTAAGGTTTTGTTGGTGGCTTCTGCTTGACCATTGCCTTGAGGATAGTATGGGGATGAATGATGCAATGAAATGCAATACCTGTTGCAAAGATCACGCAGATCTTGAGAAAGAAATTGTGGCCCATTTTCGGTGACGATGTCGCTGGGGATCCCGAACCTTGCCAGGATGTTGCGCTTGATGAAGGAGCAGACTGTTGATGCTTTAATCTCCACGAATGCTTCCGCTTCAGCCCACTTTGTGAAGTACTCCGTTGCCGTCAGAATGAACGATTTTGAGCGCATTTTGGAGTTGAGGTCACTCAAGGGGCCAATGATATCAAAAGCCCACATGGTGAAAGGCCATGGGGCATGAATTGGATGAAGGGAAGATGCGGGAGAGTGAATCTTGTCGGCATGGAGTTGACATGAATGACAATGCCGGACAAAGATGGAGCAGTCTTCTTCTAGAGTTGGCCAATAATACCCTTGACGGATGATTTTCTTAGCAAGGGCTTGGGCATTCACATGACTACCACAAACTCCAGAATGTGCTTCCTTCAGCACCAACTCAGCTTCTTCTTCATCAAGACATCTGAGTAAGATTCCACTTAGGCTTCTCTTATAGAGCACTCCTCCTAGGATTGTATACCTCTGGGATACTCTTCTGATTGCCTTCTTTTCCTTGGGGGTTGATCCAGGCGGGTATGACTGATCTTGACAATACCTCGCAATCTCGTCATACCAATGTCTCTCACCTTCTTCTAATTCTTCAAACTCAATCAAGGAGATTTCTTCCTTATGTTGCAAGTATTCTTTTCTGTTGAATCTTTCCTTAATCTTCAGAAAACGTCCATCCTCAATTGCTGGAATTGTCCTCTTACAAATGTGGATAGTTCGCACTTGCCTGCCTAGTGGGACAGATAGAGATGAAGCTAGTGAAGCTAAGGCATCGGCGAGGATAATATGAGAACGGGGGACATGAACAAAGGTGAGTTTGAAGAATAGCTTGATGTAGCAGGTGGTGAGCTCCTGGTAGGGCTTGAGGTTTGGATGGGAAGTTCGGTACTTGGATAGGACCTGGCGTAGGATCAATTGACTATCACCTATCACCCTCAGTTCGGTGGCACCATGAAAATGAGCGGCCTCCAGCCCGGCCAGCAAGGCTTCATACTCAGCTATGTTGTTGGTTGCTGGAAAGTTAAGCTGAAAAGCCTGTGGAATGGTGACACCTTCAGGTGACAGAAGGACAATACCTATCCCTCTACCATGAGAGTTTAGAGCCCCGTCAAAATATAATGTCCAAAGATTGGAAGATCGGACTGACATTAGTTCGTCATCCGTGAACTCCGACCGGACTAGGTCAAAGACGGGTATGGGATGATGGGCAAGGTGTTCAGCAATAGCATAACCCTTGATTGCCTTCTGTAGAACATAAGTGATATCAAATTGGGATAAGAAACTCTGCCATCACCCTAACCAATCAGTCAAGACTGTATACATTTCTATGCCAATTGTTGCAGATATCTGTTTGGAACTCCTTTACCTCTGACTTTCCTATTTCCTAACCTAACTTGACCTACTGAAGATAAAGCTGGAAAGGTGGTATTTACAGTGGAGGGAGGATCGAGCAAATCGATCAATGATTCAGAAAAGGGGGATCCCTGATTGGGAGTACCCTCTGGGATGAGTAGAGACGTCTCCTCGATGGAAATGTGAGTTTCAGAGAAGACGTTTTGGAAATTTCAAGTAAAAAGATAGAATGAGTCTGAGTGACTCGAGGCTTGCTAGAAACTGACTGAATTACCAGAGAGAAAAACTTAAGAATAAAGGGGAAAAAGGGGCTCGCGGGCCCGATGGTAATGCAAAGTGGACACATGGGTCCAAAACTCGATGAAAACGTAAACGGGTACGTGGACCCGATCATAGAAATAAATGGGCATGTGAGCCCATTTTGAGAAAAGCCCTCGCTCGAAGTTGATGAGGGGAAGCAAATGGGCAAAGGTGAGAGTGGAAGGTTGAAGAGGGCTCATGGGCTCAATGTGGGTAAGTGGGCCCTGAAGCCTATCCAAAAGATCTAGAAACAACGGCACGAGGTTTAAACATGGCATTGTTGTATTTGGGCCTCGTGGAATGGTTTTGACTTGGGTGGTATGCTTAACTAGTTGATCCAGATTAGTCGCTCTTGGGTGGTTCCCGGTGCTCTTCCCCACTGAGAGCAGACGAGTCAAAGATAAGCATAGGTCTTCCAAGTCTTCTTCTTCTTCATCCGAGCCTTTCTTCTCTTGACAGCCTATCACGGAATTTTGACATCTTCAGCCAACATCATGGTCTCCCCTTTGATAAAGAATGTATGGAGTCCCATGGCATATCCTGGCTGGAAGATCCTCCTTGGGATGGAACCCTCTTTATATCCCAACCCCTGCCTGCATGGCCTTTTCGCATTTTCAATTGGCTGAGTGATCCCTTGAAGATCCTTGCCTAAACCTCTTCCAGGCTGATAGCCCAATTTCATCATCATCCGCTATCCCAGTGTGTCTGGTAGTGAGGCGGTCATGCATCTGACTTTTGGCAATTCTCCCACTGAGATCTGGGGTTGTATTGACAGACCCAGGGGTAAAGAAGCAACGTTCAACTCGTCCCTTATAGGCATGCTAGTCACCTTGACCACCTGTCCTTTAAAGGGAAACTTTATGCACTGGTGGTTTGTTGAAGCCACAGCTCCTATTACCTCCAAGTATGGCCTCCCAAGTATAGCCCGAAAAGTTGGATCCAATTCTAGAATATGAAAATCTGTTGTAACCGTACATGGTCCAAGTTTGACTTCTAGAGTGACCACCCCACTTGCAGACTTCTTGGAGTTATCATAGGCTGTCACCATGGCACAAGATGGCTTGATTTCTTGCTCAGAAATACTGCACAACTGCAAAGTTTCTGGCGGCATAACGTTGATAGAAGCTCCAGTGTCAACCAAACATGATTTTACTTCGACATTGTAGATGATAACAACCACATGCAAAGCATATCTCCTAAAGTCTGGATCTGCTAATTCTTCCTGAGAGAAAGTGAGTGTTGGGTGCTCACTTCTAGGGGCTAACACTGTAGTGATCTTCTCAGGTGGGAGATCTTCATTCACCATTACCCTTTGCAAGTACTGCTGTAGAATCTCCTGGTGCCCCTTTGATCTTTTGATCAACTCAAGTATAGAAATACGGGCCGGTGTTTTATCCAAATGCTTTAACAGATCATAGGCTGTGCCTGGCATTGGTTCTTCCACTTGTTCCTCCTCCACTGGCTCCTGCGGTTGAGTTCCGGCTTGGGGAAAGAGCCGCTGGAACATCCTCCCACTCCGAAGCACCGGGGCTATTTGGCGGTCGGGTAGAGGTGACGGAGTTAATCGGGGTGGGTTACGGTGGAACAGGTGTAGGTGCAGTATGATAGGTAATGGGATTGATGGTTCTAGGATGATTGGGTTAGTTTGGTAGAGGGGTAGGATTTGGAGGTGGTAGTGATGGTGATCTTGGTGGCCTAATAAGAAGAGGCCGGGGTGCGGTGGAGTGGTTGATGAGTTTAATAAAGATGTAGGTTGTGGGATTGGTTGTGGTGTTGGTGGTATGATAGGTTTCGGGTTTTGGAGTGGTAGAGCTCGTAGGTCGGGGGTTCGGAGTTTGGTGATGATTGTGGTGGTCGGATGAGCAAGGGCCGGTGTGTAGCAATGGTTGAAGGTGGCGTAGTTAGAGAGGGGGCTGGCATAATGATGGGCCAGCGAGAAGAAGTGGCGGCCAGTGGTTGGGTTATTGAACTTTGTGGTAGTTGTGGAGTAGCAGGTGCATGGATTATCTGTCTAGGAGGGTTCCTAGAAGGAGGCCTAGTCGGGTTGATAGGCATGGTTGCATTTTGGTTTTCTAGTTGCCAACCTTGAGCACGGCTGGCATCTCCCTGGACAATGGAGTGTACTAGACCAATTCACAGGTTTGGATGTCTTTGGTGCCGGTCTTGGAGCGGAGCATGTAATGGGAGCGGATTCCGAACAATCCTGAGCCGAGTTGTTGTTGAGGTTGAGCCGGTGGACGCTGCCGTCGTCGCTCGCGCCTAGCCTTCATAGCTTGTATGCATTCCCCCATTTGGACCCAATCAATGCTGCCTTGGTCACTCAGATCGTGGATATAATCTTTGAATTGAAAGCACACCTCTACAGTGTGACCAGGACACCGGTGGTAAGCACAGTATCGGGACATATCTGCATTCGTTGGCCAAACATCTCTTTCCTTGGGCAATTCCAATTGTTTCTCCGCCATGAGTACATTGAAGATGTCGGTCAAGGAGTAAGGGAGTTGCTGGTAGTTCTCTCTCCTAGGACCTCCCCTTCGTGGTGCCTGATTGGGTGGTGGTGGTGCCCTATTGTAGGTAGGTTGATGAGGTTGCTGGGGTTGTGCTACTGGCTGAGGGGGTTGTTGTGGTTGTCGTGGTTGTTGTGGCCTAACTTGTTGCTGAGGTGAGTAATAGGAAGGGTTCTGTGGTGGGTTTCTGTACTGGTTTTGACAGTTCCCTCCCTGGTTTCCCACAATGTTTATAGCTTCGTTGTTGACCACTCCTTCGGTTGTAGGCCCAACTGGTGCAAAGGGGTTTTCTGAGGTTTCTATGTTTAGGATCAAAAGGGTTTATCATGGTGGCATCCTTGAAGTGGGCTTGTAAGTATCGAGCCTTTGTCATAGAGTTCATTCATTGTGGTAGGACGGTGCATGATCAATACATTTCTCGTAGCGGTGTGTAGTGTTGCCAATAAGCATTTTTACTTGTTCCCCTTCAGAAATCACATCTGTCAATTTTTCTTCCATTCCCCTCCAGCGATCAGCAAAATTTATGAAGTCCTCTTCGGGCTTCATCTTCTCAGCAATCAAGTCTGTAATGGTGCATGCTGGTGCCACCCGGTCTCTGTATCTTTGCAATAATTTTGTCTTGACAATGTCGAAGTCTCCTGCCTCAAAGGAGTCGAGTGAGTAGAACCATTCCAATGCAGACCCTTCTAGTGATCGGCGGAACAAGAAGGCAAGAACCCTACGATCATCTTTCCGAATGAGGATTCATAAAGAAAATCTTTAAGATGAAGAAAGGGGTTGCCGTACCATTGTAGCGGCGATAACCGGTAGCTCGAAGGTGGCGAGGTGTAAGGCGGCAAAGAAGGGATGGAAATCTCGGTGCATCGACTTGGAGTCCAGAGGCGACATCTCGCCTCTTCATAATGTTCATTCATCCGAGTGAGCTGATCCATGATTGCTGGGTGAGAGCGAGGTTCTTGGTTTCTTGGTTGGGGTATGTGGTTAGAGACGTGGTTCGGAATTGAGGAACATGACTTGAAGATTGTCCCATGGCTTGGTGGGCCAAGGGAGCAACATGGTTAAAATAAGATGGTTGAACAAATGAGGGTTGGACCACAGGTGGTTGAACTATAGAGGGTTGAACTACAGATGGTTGAATCATGGATTGTTGAACAACAGGAGGTTGAATCATAGATTGTTGAACAACAGGTGGTTGAACAAAGGGTGACTGAATGACTGGTGGTTGAACTAGAGGACGAGGAGATAAGGCAACTTTATTGGTTTCAGCCTGATCTGAAGCAATTTTGCCCTTCACCATGGATTGTATACGGGCATAGGTTTTCGGGTCGGTATAGAGAGACAACTCCCAAAGAGTTGTTCAACATCACGTGAGTGCATGGTTGAGAGACCTCTTGCACTTCGACCGAATCGGTTGGTGACCCATCTCCTGCTCTCCATGTTCAGCTTGTTCCGCCATTCCAACGTGCCTTCCAGACCTTAGTTGCATTGAACTTAGGAGAAAGTAAAACAAGTTGACAAAGTAAACAAAGAACTTTTTTTTGGTTTTTTTTAGTATTTTGCAAAAAGTTAGAGGTTTGAATTTTTGTTTGACAGGCAAGTGATGCAAAGACTTGAAAGCAAAATTACGTAATGATTTTGATTAAACCTTAGGTTTATGAATTTTGTTAAGAATTGTTCTCTCAACAAATGGGTTAGGATCCTAACTCCAATCTCCAATGACCTAGGTTTCACACAATCTCACCACGTGTAGGTAACATAGGATGCTTCGGGTTTTGGGGAGTGGTACAACCAACCCGATCGTGAAGAGGAATACTCCACATATGAGGAATTACGGAGGCCTTGATGAAAGCCAACCAAGTCAACTAAGAAGGAATATCCCAGAAGAGAGGTCAGAATCCACCAAGAGGGTGTTTTGGATGGGAGGGGTAAATGGGAGAGTGAGCTCCCGCCTCAAAAAAGTGTAAAAGAAGGAGGTAGAGAGAAGGAGCAGAGAATGCAATCAAGTAATAAAGCAAGTAATGAGCAAAACATGAACTTAAATAAACAGGCAATCAACACCAGACAAACAATTAGAAACTAGACAAGCAACTAGAAACTAGAATCTAGACTTGTTTCTTATGTGAGCCAAATGGAGATAGTGAAACGGTGATGGAAAGAAGAGGGTTCAGATCTGATAGCCAAGCCAAAGGGTGGTCCACGTGGGGACCGATGTGGGAACTGGGGTAAAAGGTAAAGGTGGTTCACGTGGGAGCCGGTTTTGGGTAAAAAGGGCTGGTGCCCGTGGGAGCCGGTTTGAATGGTCAACAGAGGGCCACGTGGGGCCAATTAAAGGTGAATAACGATCTGATCCAAGTGGGGATCGATCTGAAGGAAAGTGGTTTGGTTCACGAGGGAACCGAAGTAAAGAAAGAGATTGGTTTACGTGGGAACCGGTTTAAAAGGAAAAGGGTGGTTCACGTGGGAACCGGTTTAAATAAAATGACAGAAATTAGATGGCATACTTGGCACTTCAGATCTGATGAAAGATGGGTGAAAATCAGAAATTATGAGATGGCATGAAGTTAAGAAAGGTGGAAAGACGGAAAGGCTCACGTGGGAACCGGTCTAGAACTAGAACTAGCTGCAAACAAAACACTAAGCACCCACGGTTGAAGACATTGCCTGTCCCACCGTGGTCGCCACAAAGCTGTCGACTCTGAAAATTGGACGGGGTCCTCTCCTTTTTAGGGAAGTCCGTGAACCCAGATCGTCACCTCAAGAGGGGATGAGAAAAGAAAGGAATAAAGCTCGGAAAGCAACTCTCACCTCGGTCCCACACTCACATTGATCCCCGAACTTTCATCCCTTGGCGTCGCTCGATCACCAAAGAGACGGTTCGGGTCATGTGGGAGGAGGGTGAGAAGAAATAAACGTGGTCGCCAGGAACCGTGGGTTCCGATTTATAGAATTAAAATGACCGTGTGTACCTTAGCGTGAAGAATGTGAGTTAAAGCTTCTCCTTCTTCGGCCGGCCGATGAAGAAGAGTCCTCAACGTGTGGGTGCTTGATATTCTGTGCAACTAGACAAATAAACAAGTGAAATAGACAATTAGAACTAGACAAAGTGGAGTATATGTAAAGAGAATGACATAAAACACATAATTGACTAGAAACTGACCGGATTCGGGTTATCTCTAACCCCCTTTTTTATTTTCGGAATAACAGAGTAAAAGTAATGCAAAAAAATGTAAAAAAATGATAGGATAATGGAGAATCACTAAACAAAGAGGTAGGAAAAAGAATTGAAAGATTCTGAGTTGAATAGAGGAAGATATAGCCAAATCTGTGTTGTCGAAAAAGCCGAGTAGCAGTCCAGGATCTGCCAGGCGCGACTTTGCTTCTGCGCTTGTCACGATCAGCCCCGACCTCTGAATCAAGTGCCGTCGATTGTAAACTCAAGAAGACTTGGAGAGGAAGAACTTTTATGAAGAGATCTCAGGCAGAAGACGTCCACACACTGATGTAGAGGCCGAAGAAGAGAGACTTGGCAGATCACCTGCAGAACAGCCTTCCTCTCTCTTGAACCGACTTTTCTCTCTCTAAAAACTCGAAATTCTCTCTCTAAAAATCACAAAATCGATGCAGGAGGGAGGTTGGACGTCTTTAGATGCCTGGGGAGTCGTGCTCCTCCCTCTTGAACGACCGGAATCAGAGTCCATTTATAGGAGAACAGGCGGTCTTATCGGAGCTAAAAAATAGGGCCTATGCGCCCCACTGAAGGGCGCATGCGCCCCCCAGTGAGGGCACATCTTATCTTCTCCGAAAATTTCGATCTTATCCGGTCCGTCGGTTGAGCGGTAGAGTCCGGTTGAAAAACTGGTTCCCACGTGCCTCAAAGGTGGGGCGCATGTGCCCTCAAGTGAGGGCACAAGGCCACGTGCCTCACTGGTAGGGCGCATGGCCACGTGCCCTGGGTCCCGGGCGCATGTGACCAGGAACCCGGGCACATGGGCCTGGTTTCGCGCGTCCTTCTTCCGGAAGCCATTGCGAACACTCCCGAACTCGGAATTCGATGCCGTTTGTTGCGTTGGAAAGATAACAGGCTGAAGAAGCTTTCTATAGCATAGGATCAGCCATAACACCCTCTAAAACTTCAGAATTTTGTCCGGAAGTTAGGGCAGTGAACAGAAGATCCGATACAGGTCAAAATGACTTCGACGGCAAACCGGAAAGGCACGAAATGCAACAAAACTTGTCTGGAGTGTGAATATGACCATAACCTTCAATGCATGATCATTAGGCATTGGTCATTCAGCCAATTTCCGTGTTCACACGACTTACGTGCAGCTTTCGCTCGAAAATTACGTCTTTTTGCGGAAAACGTCGGAAAACATCCGATTTCGTTCGGCGAAGCTCCAAATCAACTTAAAAAGACCCGGCATCATCATATGATCAATCATGCATGTTACCCTATAAAATATGAGTTTTATGCTCTGAATTAGGCGAATTTGGCGTGCCTACAGAAGAGCTTAAATTCTTGTTTTCATGAAGAATATTTGAGTAACCTTTCAAGGGAACCAAGTTTTCTGGAAAAAATCAAGTTTTCAGCACATTTCAAAGAAGATCGATCGAGCGTTGACCAGAGTCAAAGTGCCCTATATATAGGGCACCTGGCGCCCTATAAATGGGGCGCCGGGCAACTAGTCGAATCGACTCGACCGGCTGATTTGACCACTCACTGGGACTCATCCTATCAATTTGACATGGCTCATAATGCTAGCGCCTTATATATAGGGCGCTTTGCCGCGTGGAACCATTTTTCAGAATTGACCAAAGTGCCCTCTTTTGGGCTATAAATAGGCACTCATTTGAAGCTTGGAAGAGATTCCAACTCCGTACCACCCTAGAGTCCATCCAATACTACGTTCTTGACCTCTTTTCATCCCTCATAAGCCTTCAAACCGATCCAAATTCACCCCTCCAAAAGCCCAAAAACCTGTTGTTTCTGCCACCCAGAAACATGAGTTTTCCTCAACTTTGAAGACCTCTACATGTTTCTCCTCTTCCATCCAGCATCCAAATCCCCTAACATTAGCTTCATTTGCATATTAGCTACAAGGAGGAGCCTCTACTTCGTCCCAGAAGCCATCCAGCACTCTGGAGTGGCGTCGTGAAGAGGGGAAGAAAATCTGCCCGAGCCAGACCTAGTGCCCCATAAACAGGGCACTTTGACCTTGGTCAATGCGCCCCAAAAAGGGGGCACTTGCAGTTAGCGCCCTATATACAGGGCACTAGCGGAGTAGAAGCCGATTTTTGTTATTTTCAAAGTCTGATCGCCCGTTCGATCGGATTTTTGTTCTCCGTTTTCATCTTAAAACCTTTCATTACTTCATTTGGCATGCATTAGGTCATTTTGCACCTCATATATATATATTTAAAATCCTACCAAAAATAGCGGTTGGGATTCTGTCCCAATTCGGTTAGTTCATCCCCTTTTGCATGTTCAAGATCCATACCAAGCATGATGCTACACTCTTGCTAGAGCTAATGATCTTTTACTTGTTTTAGTGTTTTTCCGCATGACATTCTTAGGTGAATCCGACCGAGGAAAAGCATCGACCCGATCGGAAAGAAAGAGCTCACTAAAGCTCTCTTCTTTCGGCCAGCCGAGAGAGAAGTTAGAACCCAGCAACCTCCCCTGATTTCAGAAAGGTATGACGATCAAGCTTACTTTTCATTTCATATACTATATATATCTAACAATATTTTGGAGACTTTGGCTCCTGGCGACCCCACACACACATACCACTAACTCTTCGCTCCAAGAAAGAGAGCGAACCGCCACCGCTGTGAGCCATTTCCGGGTGCTTACACTTCCTACCACCATGAATGAGCTTTATGACAGTGTCCAATACCTGCAAGCCCATTTTAAGGATGCCACAATGTTAAATCTTTTTGATCCCAAACCTAGAAACACTAGGAAAATTGCTTCTGCACTAGTTGGACCTACAACCGAGGGAGTAGTTAACAATGAAGCTGTGAAAATTGTGAGGAACTAGGGAGGGAACTGCCAAAACCAATATAAGAACCCACTGCAGAACCCATCTTACCAGCCCCCTCAACAGCAGGTTAGGCCACAACAACCACAAAACCACCAGTAGCGCAATCCCAGCAACATCGTCAACCCACCTACAATAGCACACCACCATCGTCCAATCAAGCATCATGAAGGGGAGGTCCTAAGAGAGAACTATCAGCAACTACCTTACTTTTTGACCGACATCTTCAATATACTTATGACAGAGAAACAGTTAGAATTATCAATGGAATGAGAGGTTTGGCCAATAAATGCAGATATGTCCTGATATTATGTTTATCACCGGTACCCTAGTCACACTATTTAAGTGTGTTTTTAGTTCAAAGATTAACTACATGATCTCAATGACCAAGGTAGTATTGATTGGATCCAGATGGGAGAATGCATATAAGCGATGAAAGCTAGACAATAGTAGCGATAGCGTCCGCTGGCTCAACCTCAAAACAACTTGGCTTGGGGATTGTTTAGAAGCTGCTTCCATTGCATGCTCTTGCTCCAACACCAGCACCAGCACCATCGAATCCAGGAATTGGCTTAGTACACTTTATCGCCTAGGAAGTTGCTAGCCGTGCTCAAGGTTGGCAGCTAGAAAATCATGATGCAACTATGCCAGTCAACTCAGCTAGGCCTCCTACTAGAACCACTACTCGACAGATAATCCATGCACCACCTACTCCAAACACATACCCACCACCAAGCTCAATAATCCAACCATTTTCCGCTACTTCTTCTCGTCGACTTATTATTAGGCTAGCCACCACATCAGTTACACCTCCCTCAACCATTACTACACCCTAGCCCCTTCTCATCAAGCCACCACTATCACCATCATCCCCAAACTTAAACTCCCAGCTTATGAGCTTTGTTATCTCGAAACTGTAACCTACCACATCACCAACCCCACAACTACCCGTACCAACACCTCCATTAAGCCCACCAATCATTCTTACACCCTAGCCTCTTCTTATCAAGCTGCCACTATCACCATTACTACCATCCCCAAATCCTAACCCTTGGCTTACAAACCCAATCACCTCAAAGCCTTCAACCATCCCATAAATCTCATTGCCTACCATACCTGCACCTACACCACATGTTCCACTACATTCCACACTAGTTAACCCACCTCTACCTGACCATCAGATAGCCCCGGTGCTTCGAAATCGGAGAATGTTTCAATGGCTCTTTCCTATAGTTGGGACACAACTGCAAGATCCAGTGGAGGAAGAACAAGTAGAAGAACCATTGTCGGGCACGGCTCATGACTTATTGAAGCATTTGGATAAGACGCCGGCTCATATTTCTATACCTGAATTGATCAAGAAATCAAAGGTGCATGAGTAGATTGTACAATAGTATCTGCAAAGGGTCATGGTGAATGAAGATCTCCCGCCTGACAAGATCATTACGGTGTTAGCCCCCAGAAGTGAGCACCCAATGCTCACTTTCTCTTAGGAGGAATTAGTAGAACCAGAGGTCAGGAGATATACTTTACATATGGCTGTTATCATCTATAATGTTGAAGTAAAATTCTATTTAGTTGACACTGGAGTTTCCATCAACGTGATGCCGCCAGAAACCTTGCAGATATGCAGTATTTCTGAACAAGAAATCAAACCATCATGTGCCTTGGTGACAACCTATGATAGCTCAGAGAAATCCGCACGTGGGGTGGTTACTCTAGAGGTGAGACTTGGGCCATGTACTATTACTACTAATTTTTATGTCCTAAAGCTGGATCCAACTTTTCGGTCTATACTTGGAAGGCCGTACCTGGAAGAAATAAGAGCTGTGGCTTCAACAAATTACTAATGCATAAAGTTTCTCTTTAAAAGACTAGTGGTCAAAGTGACTAGCATGACTATGAAGTGAACAATGCTTCTTTTACATTGCCCCTAGGATTATCGATACAACCCCGGATCTCTGTGGGAGAATTGTTAGAAGTTGGATGTATGACTGCCTCTCTGTCAAACACTGTGGGATGGCAGATGATGGTAAAATTGGGCTGTCAGCTTGGAAAAGGTTTAGGAAAATATTTTCAAGGAATTACTCAACCAATCAAAACTATGAAAAGGCCACATAGGCAGGGGTTGGGATATAAAGAGGATTCCATCTCAAAGAGGGTCATCTAGCCTAGATATGCCATGGGGCTCCAAGCATTCTTTATCAAAGGGGAGGCCATGATGATGGCTAAAGATGAGAAAGAACCAATTACAACTATCAAGAGCAGGAAGGCTTCAGAGGAAGAAGAAAATTTGGAAGACTTATGCTTATCTTTGGCCCATTTATTTTCAAGCAGGGAAGAGCACCAAAAACCACACAAGGGCAGATCAATCTTAGAGCATCCTATTGAACAAACTACCACCTAAGTCAAAACCATTCTACGAGGCCTATACCCAACAATCACATATTTAAACCTCATGCTATTGTTTTTGGATCTTTTGGATGGGCTTCCAAGCCCACTTTCTTTCACTAAACCAATAGGCTCATCATGGCCAACAACCCACTTTGGACCCATGCACCCTTTCCAGCCTTCCATTCTTACTGGGCCTACTTACCCATTTAATTCTCTTATTAGCTTCAGGATCGAGGGCCCTTTCCAGCATATGCTCACATGCCCATCCATATCTAGAACCAGGTCCATGTACCCATTCACATTTTTCATCAGTTTTGGGCCCATGTGTCCATTTGCTGTTAGCATTGGATTCACGAGCCTCTTTTTCCCCTTTATTCATAAGTTTTTTTCCTTACTAATTTCATCGATGTTGGCTAAGTCTTGAGTCATTCTGACTCATTCTGTCTCTTTGCTCGACAATCCTAAAAAAGTGTCTTCTCTGAAACTCACATTTCCATTGAGGAGACGTCCCTACTCATCCCGGAGGGTGCTCCCAATTAGGGATCCCTCTCCTATGAATCACTGATTGATTTACGCGATCCTCCCTTCATTGTAAATACCATCTTTCCATATTTGTCTTCAGTAGGTCGGGTTGGGTTAAGAAATAGGAAAGTCAGAGGTAAACGAGTTCCAACTAGATATCTACAACAATTGGCACAAAAATGCATAGAGTGTGCAAGGCTGCCAAACCTTTAGAGAATGTTATCTAGCTGGATGAAATTCGATATGAGGGTGAGCATAACATAGACCATACCTTGGGAGTATATGAGGTAATATTAGAGAAGGATCCTGAATATGAGGATGAAATCATGAACTTGGTTGATGCATATGCATTAGGACTCGAAAGATTTGAAGAACCATTAGTCACAAGGAATGAATCGACCAGGGAACTGAAATTAGGAACCCTAGAAGATTCTAAGACTATCCTCATCAATGTAAACCTCATTCACTCAGAGGAACAATGTTTGATCAAAGTTTTAGAAGAATACAAGGACATGCTAACATGAACATATGAAGACATGCTGAGATTAGATAACTCATTGATTGAACATAGATTAACTTTGAAATTTGAAACTACCTCGGTTAAACAAAAGCTTAGGAGGTTCCACCTTGACATTGCACTCAAAATGAAAGAAGAGGTTGACAAATTACACCAGGAAAAATTTATTAGAGTTGTCCTTTATTCACAATGGGTGGCTAACATAGTCCCTGTAATGAAGAAGGATGGATGAGTTTGGATTTGCATAGATTTCAAGGACTTGAATCAAGCGTGTCCTAAAAATGATTTTCCTTTGCCTCATATCGATGTTTTGGTTGATAACATAGTTGGGTATGAAATGCTCTCATTCATACAATCAAATCTGGTTAGCCGAAGAGAACCAAGAAAAGACCTCGTTCACTATACCTTGGGGAACATATTGCTATGTTGTCATGTCCTTTGGGTTGAAGAATGCTAGTGCTACATATCAGAGGGCTATGATGACTATCTTTCATGACATGATGCACACCCTTGTAGAGGTGTATGTGGACGATTTGGTCATCAAATCCAAGAGTCGGGAATATCATTCTAAAGTACTAAGGAAAGTTTTGCAACGAGCTAGAGAATACAAGCTGAAAATGAACCCTAAGAAGTGTACATTTGGTGTTTCATCATGAAAACTACTAGGGTTCATAGTAAGAAAAAGGGGTATAGAGATCGACCCAAACAAGGCCAAGGCAATCAATGGTATGCCTCCTTCAAAGAATATGAAAGAGCTTCGAGGATTGATCGAGAGGCTATAATTTGTCCACCGGTTTATCTCACAACATTTCCAAAGGTGTAAACCTTTTTATGAGTTAACCAAGGTGGGAGCCGAGTTTAAATGAGATTCGAAGTATCAGTAAGCATTTGATGGGTTGAAAACATACATGACAAGTCCTCTTGTACTTAGACCACTGATTCCCGACAAGCCCTTGGTCCTCTATATTTAGGTTCTCGAGAACTCTCTTGGGGCAGTCCTTGCACAAATTGATGAAGAAGGGAAAAAGCGGGCTACTTACTGTTTGTCTAAGATCTTTGATGCTTATGAGTTGTGAAGTACAATGTGGTAGAAAAAAATGTTCTGCTCTTGTTTAGGTAGTTCAGAAACTAAAGCACTATTTTCTTGCTCATTAAGTCAAGCTCATTGCACGTATCAATCCCATCAAGTTTCTCTTGGAAAAGACTATTTTGACTTATCGATTAGGGTGATGGCTGAGCTTCTTGTCTTAATTTGATATCACTTATGTCTCACAAAAGGCAATCAAGTGCTATGCTATTGCCGAACATCTTGCCCATCATCTCATACCCATATCTGATCTAGTTCGGTCGGAGTTCCTAGAAGACGAACCAATGTTAGTCCGATCTTCCAATCTTTGGACATTATAATTTGACGGAGCTTTGAACTCATATAGTAGAGGGATATGTATTGTCCTTCTGTCACCTAAAGGTGTCACTATTCCATAGGCTTTTTAGCTCGACTTTCCAGCAACCAACAACATAGCTAAGTATGAAGCGTTGCTGTTCGGGTTGGAGGCCACTCACTTCCATGGTGCCACCGAGCTGAGGGTGATAGGTGATAGTTAATTGATCCTACGCCAAGTCCTATCCAAGTACCAAACTTCCCATCCAAACCTCAAACCCTACTAGGAGCTTACCACCTGCTACATCGAGCTACAAACTCACCTTTGTCCATGTACCTTGTGCTCAGAATGTCCTTGCCGATGCCTTAGCCTCATTAGCTTCATCTTTATCTATCCTGCTAGGCAGGCATGTGCGGACTATCCATGTCCATAAGAAGTCAATTCCGGCAATTGAGGATGGACATTTTCTAAAGGTTAAGGAGAGATTTAATAGAAAAGAATACTTTGAACACAAGGCAGAAATCTCTTTGATTGTGTTGGAAGAATTAGAAAAAGATGAGAGGCCTTAGTATGATGAGATTGTGAGGTATTGCCAAGATCAGTCATATTCGCCTGGATCAACTACCAAGGAAAAGAAGGCAATCAGAAGAGTATCCAAGAGAGGTACACAATCCTAAGAGGGGTTCTCTACAAGAGGAGCTGAAGTGGAATTTTACTTTGATGTCTTGATGAGGAAGAAGATGAATTGGTGCTAAAGGAGGCACATTTTGGAGTTTGTGGCGGCCATGTGAATGCTCAAGCCCTTTCTAAGAAAATCATTCAATAAGGATATGATTGGTCAACTCTAGAAGAAGATTGCTTCATATTTGTCTGGTACTGTCATTCATGTCAACTCTATGCTGACAAGATTCATTCTCTCGCATCTTCCCTTCATCGAATCCATGCCCCATACCCTTTCGCCATGTGAGCTTTTGATATCATTGACCCCTTGAGTGACCTCAACTTCGAAGTGCACACTAAATCATTCATTCTGACGTCAACGGAGTACTTCACAAGGTGGGCTGAAGCAGAAGCATTCATGGAGATTAAAGTGTCAACAGTTTGCTCCTTCATCAAGTGCAACATCACTGCAAGGTTCGGGATCCCCAACGACATTGTCATCGATAATGGGCCTCAATTCCTCTCTCAAGATCTGCGTGATTTTTGCAACAAGTATTGCATTTCATTTCATCATTCATCATCATACTATCCTCAAGGAAATGGTCAAGCAGAAGACATAGTAAAACCTTAATCAAAATCATTAAGAAATCCTGTAAGTCTGGCAAGTTTGCCGACTATCCTAATAAGCTTGTAGATGCTCTATGGGCTTATCGTACTTCTGTAATGACTCCCACTAGACAAACTCCGTATGCTTTAGCATATGGGATGAAAGCAGTGGTCTCTTATGAGGTATTACTTCCATCTCTTCGAGTTTAGCTCAACAGGGATACTCTTGTTGATGAGAGACGAGAATCTCTCCTTGCACAAGTTGAACTCCTGAATGAAAGAAGGCTAGCTGTTGCCGAGCATGCCTGGACTTATCTGAATAGACTTAAAAGCTTTTATCAAAAGGGGGTGGTCAAGAGAGAATTTGAGATTGGTGAAATGGTTGTTAAAAGAATTTCTGTTAAGCGAGGGGTCCTTGCTCCAAGTTGCAACCTATCTAGGAGGGGCCTTTTGTAATCACTAAAAAATATTCATGCAATGCATATAAGTTGACTAATGCAGATGGAGAAAAATTAAGTCACCCTTGGAACAAAGTTTACCTTAAAAATTATTTTCCATAAAAAATGGAGAAACCACTGGTATAATCTCGAGTCATCGATCCGAGGATGTTTGTTAGAAGTCAAGCATTGGTACCATCCTGCACACACAACACCTCCTTGGAATTCGGATAACTTGACGCTTGTGAGAGGGAAGGAAGAAACCTAGAAATAGAAGAAATATCTTTACCCTATTCTCTTCTACTCGGTCCAAGATAGGGAGAGGATATTAGAGAGGGGTAGTATAAAAAATGCCCACCACCCTAGTAGGAGGCCGTCTCGTGGGTGGACAGGTGATGTTGATGAACTTGGTGGCTAGTGTAAGCTCATAAAATATTTTAGTACCACCACCAGGTGTTCTCCACTCAAGTTGTGCTTGTAAAATCTGAAGAAGTTGATTTTCCAGAACAATTCTACATTATAGATACAAGTGCAACTTTTTATCATCAGCATTTTATTTTCATATTTTATCCTTTTCACCTCTTATTTGTGCATATTTTCCATTTTTTAGACATATTAGGTGTTTTATTATTAACTATTATGCGTCGATGTTGAAGACCTTGATTGTGAATAAGGCCGCTTGGTCATTCTTTATGCTCACAGATAGGCCAAAATTGAACATTGAAAGGACGATGGTTCCTACTCAGTTGTCTTGACCTCTAATGAACAATTTATTTCTTCACCTATTTTCTAGTAATTTTACTTTTTTATCCTAATATGCATCATGTAAATTTTACTTGCATTGCATTCATCATTCCATTGCATCCACATTTTATCCATGGTCATCTTATCTGAGCCCCATTGGATCATTTCCTCCCAACTCTATTTTTTTTATTTGTTGTCCCACCGTGTTTGTTGTTTTGCTGAGTCTTTTATTCCACCATGTTTGTTTATCCCACCATGGCAATTGCCACACCATTGTTTCTTTTACACCATCATAACAATTTCAGTCCCATCATTATCTTTCAATCCCACCATGACTATATTTTATTTTTTATTTTGTATGTTTATCCAAATAATTGGGCTTTCTGCTGAAGCATGATTCACTATTTTCACGATACCCAAGCAAATTTTTATTGTGCTTAAAATGAACCCTTTTAGAATTTGAGGTTATTCCACTTAGAATTAAACTGAATATTTAAGAGAAACTTGAATGAACTTGAGATTCCAAATATGATAGATTGATATTCTTTTTCATTCCAAATCAATTTTTCTTTTAAAATTTAGCCCATCATAGCATAAGAACACCGTAAAGTTCGGATTGCTGGCTAATAATGAACCTAAGAATTTGGGGACTCATTACCGCGCTGAGGGTTGGCTACTCATCTCATTTTATTTTGTCTTTATCTCTCATGTCAATGGCATGTTTTTTACCAATCAATTATAGGAATTTTTAATGGAACATGAAAGCGATCTAAAATATTCAGCGAGATTCATTTTGCTGAATCGGGTCGATAAGCATGTCTATATCTACACCTTGATGCCACATTTTCAGTCTATCACCATTTCATTCTGCTACATTCATCTATGCTTACTTGCATTTCATTACAACTCACTCCAAATAACTCCGCTTCATTACATGCCATTCCCTTACAAAGCCTCATCAAGACAAGGTAAGCTATAGACACGCTAAATTTGCCTAATTCAAAGTATAAAACTCATGTTTTATAGGATAACATACGTGATTACTCTGAAGATGATTCCGGGTCTTTTATTGGTGATTTGGAGCTTTGCCAAATGAAATTAGATGTTTTTTGGAGTTTTCTGAACAAAGCCATAATTTCAAGAAAAAACCACGCGTAAATCATGTAAACACAGAAATTGGCTAGATGACCAAAGCCTAATGATCATGCATTGAAGGTTATGGTCAGATTCTTGTTTTGGACATGTTTTATTTCTTGTTGTGTCTTTCCGATTGATTGTCGAAATCATTTCGACCAGTGATGGATTTTTTGTTCGCTATCTTATTTTATGGATTAAATTCTGAAGTTTGGAAAAGTGTAGTAGCCTATGTGTCATTGTAGGAGCTTCATTGGCCTGTTATCTTTCAAATGCAACAAACGACACCAAATTCTGAGTTCGGGAGTGTCCACAATGGCTTCTGCAACACAAGTGCGTAAAAATAGTACAATGCGCCCCCGTTCGAGGACACATTCTAATGTGCCCCCACTTGGGGGAACGTTCCTATGCGCCCCCAATCGAGGGAACATGGATACTAGTTTTTGATTGGGATTCTACCTCCGACCGAATCAGATCAAACTTTTTGATCGGATCAAACCTTTTTTCTCGGCCAGATAGGATGCTCCCCTAGAGGGGGGTGCACGTGCCCAGGACCAGGGTGCATTGTCCCTATTTTCTAAGCCAGATCACGACAGTCGTTCTTTTAAAAATTAAGCCTAATTCTGCTCATCATAGAGAGCTTTTCATGAGCCCTAGGCTTCTCAAGACATCCGAGCTCCCTCCTACGCTGTTTGGTGATTTTTAAAGATAGAATTTCAAGTTTTTAAAGAGAGAAAAGGCGATTCTAGAGAGAGGAAGTTCGGTCTACATGTGTTCAGCCAGGTCGGCTTCTACAGAAGAGTGTAGACATCTGAGCTTGAGCTATCAAAAGAAAATTTCTTCCACTCTGAGTCATATTTTGTTTTCAACATATGGCACACAATTCCGAGGTCGTGCTAGTTGTGGCGAGCTCTGAGGCAAAGTTGTGCCTGGCAAATCTCGGTTGCTGTTTGGCTTATTTGACAACCCAGGTTTGGCCATATCTTCCTCAATTGCATAATTGATCTATTCTTCTTCCTATCTCTTTATTTAATCTTTCTCCATCCATCTATTATTTATTTTACATTTTTTGCATTAGTTTTAGTCTGTTAATGTGAAAATAAAAAAGGGGTTAGAGGTAACCCAAATCTGGTCAGTTTCTTTTTAATTGTCTATTTCATGTTTTTCTCCTGACATATATTCACTTATTCAGTTCTAATTATCTTTTCATTTGTTTTATTGTTTACTTGCATAGGAAACCAAGCACCTACGAGTTGAGGACTCTTCTTCATCGGTCGGCTGAAGAAGGAGAAGCTTTAACCTGCACTCTTGCCGCTAAGGTACACAAATGGTCATTTTCTTATCTCCATTGCATAAAGCAGAACCCATGGTTCGTGATGACCACATCATGTCTTAAGTTCTTCTTTTTCACATCTTCCTCCCACACGACCTAAACTGTCTCTTCGGTGATTGAGCGACACCGAGAGATGATAGTTTGGGGATCAATGTGAGTGTGGGACCATGGTGAGAGTTTTACGTATTTTCCTTCTTACCTTTCTCATTTCCTTTTGAGATATCAATCTGGATCACGACAAACCCATTTTTGGAGTCGACAATGCTTCATATAAGCATGAATGTTCTCATAATTAGCATCATCAGATGGTTCATCTGGGACTGGCTTCTCAAGCACATTGGCTATACACTCAGCGGTGACAACAATTCTTATATTTCTGAGCCAGTCAGTGAAGTTAGGGCCAGTGAGCCAATTGGCATCAAGTATGCCTTGCAACGGGTGTAGACACGCCAATTTGGCCTTATATGGAGCTTAAACCCTATTCCGTTGGCAACATCTCTTTTCGACCATTTAAAATAAAATTGAACCACCCTTTTGGACGAGCTGAGGAGCTTACTAGAAATCTGAGGACGAGTTGTTGATCCCTGGTCAAATATGTGTTTGTCAAATAAGAGCCCATTCTGACTTCTGTGTTGCTATTGGTGGTCTCTGCACCAAGGTCGTGCTGCCAGGTTGTATGCCATATTATGCTTTTCCTGGCATCTCCTCTATTTAAAATTTTTTCATAGGATTCTGTGGACGTACATTGAAGAAATCTTCAACATAAATAATCTTCTTCTCTGAGTCCTTTTTACATTACAACAAACAACATTCAATTCTGATCTTCTATTTGTTCTTAACTCCCCTCAAAAGTCAAACACGCAATTCTGTCTGCACGCAACCCTGATCAAGACCAATGGAGTGAATGCCCAGCCCTTTGGCCACATCCCTAACCCAATTCATGACCATCCTTTTCTTTTTTCTCTTCCATATTGTTTGGATAAGTTTTTAAAAGTTTCATGATGAAAATTAAAATCATCAAATGATAGTAATCCAACTTGTTTTATACATCAAAACTTGTTATTTTTAGATTAGATTTGTTTCCTCTTCAAGTAGAGACTTATTTTGAACATGGGAAAGGTGATCCACGGTTTTCAATCCTTCTAGATTAGTTGAAGAAGTTTCTATAAGCCTCATGATAAAAATTAGTAGCATTAAATGGAGGAAATCCAACCTATAGTCGGATATATCAAAACTTACTATTTTTTGACTTGTTTCTCATCCCCTATAAAGGAAGACTCATTTGAACGACCTAAGAAGAGAATCCCAATCCTCTAGCTTCTTCTCCTCGTACTCCAGCCACCCTAGGCTCATCTCAACCTCTCCAAATTGTCCTCCCTTCATCCAAGTGTCTGGAGATCATTCCGACATGAAAAAGAAGCCTATCTGTGCTCCGACATGCTACTTTGCTGATCATTAGCTTCTATAGATCTCTATGATCATTTTTTGGCCAGGTTTTCTTCAAAAGTGTTCTTCATCAATCTATCTTTCTTCTCCAACAAATGGAGATAGATTCCAACATCGCCTCGGCTCGTGGCGACTTCTACACCGGCTCTGTACAGACAGATCCAAAGTCTACCCTTTCTCTGCCATCTCTTCTTGCTTAATTTTCTTACAATTATAGGTGGATTCAGCCTACACCTTATTCATAAAAATTATCACACAGTGAGTTGTATTCTATTTTCAACAAGAATCATTTAATTCTGACATTTGTGGTGCCTCAGGCACATCTTGCATCGACATTGCGTTGGTGGTTCTTGGATCTTCAACTTCCAACAATAGAACTATTAGTTGCACATATTTATCAAGCTCGCAGCGGTTGAGGACTCTTCTTCATTGGCTGGCTAAGAAAGGAGAAGGTTGAACCCGAGCACTTGTTTCTCGCGCTATGGTACACATGATCATCTTTTCTTAATCGACACTTCATTTAATTCAAAGAAGAGCCCGCGGCTCCTGGCAACCATTTATTTTCATTCCTTTGTGTATTAACTTTTTTTCCATCCTCACTCTCCTCCCACACGACCCAAACTATCTCTTCGGTGCTCGAGCGACACCAATAGATGAAAGTTTGGGGATCAATGTGAGTGTTAGACTGAGGTGAGAGTTTTTTGTGTTTTCCTTCCTATCTTTCTCATCCCTTCTTGAGGTGGCGATCCAAATTATGACAAACCCATTTTCAAAGTCGACAGCTTTGTGATGACCATGGTGGGACAACCAATATCTTCAACCATGCTAGCTTGATTCATCCATGCAACTAGTTGTGTTCCAATTTTGTTCTAGCACAAACCAACTCATCTTTCACCTTTCCTATGCTCATTTACCTTAAAAGCTTGTTGTTTACCTTTCCTTTTAAGATTGTCCCCATGTGGATCTGATTTGCTCTCTCTTAACCTCAAAATCGGTTCCCACACAAACCACCTGTTTCTCCTAAAAACCGATTCACGTGTGAACCAAACCTCTTTCTCAACCCGGTCCCCGCGTGAACTAACCCACTTTCAGATCGGTCCTTGCATGGACCACCTCATTGCAATACGTTCAGATTGGCCCCACATGGCCTTCTTTCCTTTTTGTCATCTTTTACACCAGTTCTCGTGTGAACCACCCTTTTCTTCCTAAAAACTGATTCTTGCGTGAACTAACCCCCTTTTCTAAACCAGTTCCTACATGAGCCAACCCACTTTCAGATTGATCCCTATGTGGACCACCCCTTTGCATCACCTTTATATTGGCCCCACGTGGCCTTCCTTCCCTTTTCCAACCAAACAAACTGGCTCCCATGTGAACCGCTCCTTTCCTTCAAAAAATTGGTTCCCGCATGAACCACCTGGCTTCCCAAAAACTCGGCTGCCACGTGAGCCACTCTGCTTTCAGATCGGTCCCTGCGTGGACCAACCCTTTTCCTTACACTTCAGATATGTCCCCACATGGACACTCATTCACGAACCGCTTCCCACGCGTACCACCTTTTAGTTACTAGTCAGTAGTTACTTGTTTTGCTCTATGATTGCTTGATTTGCTTGCACGACCCATATTTGATTTATTTAATAGCTTAATTTTATTTCATGTTTGGGAATATTGATTACTTCTTATCCTCTTACCCTCTATTTTTATTTTTGCATTAGCTGTTTTGCATCGGATACCAGACTTGTTCCGATCCGTATGGCATTCGAGGTAGGGTCTCTCTCTCCCAACACATCCTCACCCTCCAAACATTTTCTTGGTGGATTCTAACATCTCTTCTGGGATATTCCTTTCTAGTTGATCTGGTTGTTTTCATCTAGACCTCTGTAAGTCCCCATCCGTGGAGTATTCCTCTCTGCACGATTGGGATGGTTGCACCATTCTCCCTAAAGTCACGAAGGACCCAAGTACCTACTCGTGGTGATTGTGTGACAACTTTAGGTCTTGGAGATTGGAGCAATAGGGACCATACCCACTTGAGTGGACAATTGCTGATAATTCATAAAATCTAAGGTGTGACTGCAAAAATTGTCAAGTAGTCATTCTAAAAACTTGTTTGGACAACTTGCTTGCTCACTAAAATTGAAAATAATAAAGTTCCTTCTATCAAAACACCTAAACAAAAAAGAATCTCTTTAATTTTGTGTGCAACTTGTTTGCCAAACACCAAAACTGAAACAAAAAAAATCATCAAATAACAAAACACAAAAAAAGAAAAATATTTAATTGTGTGCTCCACTTGCTTTTCTTCAACCATTTTTTGTAGAAACTTTGACAAGATGCCCATGATGCTAAGGTCTGGAAGGCACATTGGGAGGTCGAACTACTACAAGCAACAAGAGTATGAGCCAGGCCTCTACAAACTTCAAAAACAATCCATGGTCCAACCAGAGAACCTTGTCAATGCCATTAAGGAACCCAAAGTGCGAGATCCTACTCCACATAGTATATAGCAATTTTTCAAAGATTTATCTCTCCATCTTGAACTTGAATCCTTGGCGATCGTGCAATCCCTAGCCAAGAATAAGATGCCGATCAATCAAGGACTAGCCAAAGTCAACCAAGCTGCTTCACCTCCTCAATCGGCGGTTTGGCCTCTTATCATAACCCCACTTGGACAGTCCTTCCACATTACTTCACCTACTCATCCCATTGTGGGTCATTCATCAGATTGCACACTAACCCACCTCCCTCCCATCCAGGTGCCATGAGCACACCCTCGATGTACACTTCTCCACCTATTGCCAGGGAACAAGAAACCCTTGAATTTCCCATCCATAGCATCTACATCCCCCCATCACAAATGCCAACCTACCATCGCTACAATGGCTCAGGTAATCCCTTCACCCATGTCAATGATTTATTGAGCAAATCGTCTCAATGGATAAATGATCGAAGAGCTCTTGCTTTTATTTTTAGGTGATCTTTATATGGTGTAACCCTAGAATGATTTTTTTCACTAGGGAAAGTAGAAATATGAGATTTTGAAATTGTTGAGGCAAAATTCTTACAACGATATGGGTCGGGCTATTCAATAATTGGGGAAGCAAAAGAAGACATGGAATTAATGCAATATTATGATAAATTGAGGCCCATGGCTGAGAGAAACATTGATGTTATGCACCAATCTAGGATCCCTCCCCAACCCCATTCAGGTCATCATCATCGGCCAACTCCTCGATGCCAGTTGATTCGGCCACCCATGCCCCAACCTCAGCCAGTCATGCAACCCTTGCCAATGGTACAACCAACTATGAATAATCAAGTTCCTCTTGTCGATTGTGCAAATATCTCATTACCTAAACCGGCTCCCCAACTTTTGACTCCATCCACATTTCCAATGGCCGCTTGGCCAATTAATCAACCTTTGGCTTCTCAGCCTATTTCACCAATGGCCCCTCAACCAATCATCCGGCCCTTGACTTCTCAGTCTAATTTACCAACAACTCCTTGGCCAGCCATGCAAGCCTTGGCTCCTCAACCAACTTCACCAACAGCCCCTCAGTTGACTACTCAACCTTTAATTCCTGAGCCGATTGAACAAACCTTGGCTCCTCAATCAATCCAACTGCATAGGGTTCCTCCTTAGTTGGTTGCACAACAACTGGTCATTTCTTCTATTGCTCTTACCCCAACAGAAGAATTAATCACTCCTACTATTCTTGCTACTGCTGCAGTAGATGATTTTGTAACTTTGACCCTTCATGCTCTTTCCCCAGCAGAGGAACCAATCCCTCCCACCATTCATGCTCCTGCCTTGGTAGAGGAACCAATCACTCCGATCATCCATGCTCCAGCCATGGTAGATGATTTAGTCACTCTGACTTTTCATGCTCCTGCCTCGACAGATGATTCAATTGCTCCAACCATTTGTGCTCCTGCCCTAGTAGAGAAATCAACTTCTCATCATGTCATTGCTATATCTTAGGATCAAAGTCAGCCAGTACGAGAGATTGAACCAAACCATTCTATCTTTTCAAAATCCCCTAGACTAGGCATGCCCTCTTCCCCGAAACAACCCAAGGAGAAGCCTATTGTAGGGAGCTTAGATGATAGAATCACAAACTTAGTAGAATGTCAATCCAATGAAGGACTAGGAAAGGATTCACCAAGCATTGATCAATTGTTTCCATCATTGGAATTGATCCTTGAAGATGGTCAAACTGAATTGACCCCTGAATTAAAAAATAAAGAGATTGAATTGGTCAATGAAATAGAGAGTGAATCCACAAACCTTCTGAAGGATAGAGACCTTAGCAAAGGGCTTCTAGGACCTCCTCTAGCTAGGCATTCAAATCCTTCAAAATCAATCTTAGGGTCGCGACCCTTACCTAATTCTCTTCATAAGTTTCAATTAGGGCCAAGAGCGAACCATCCATCCATCTTAGGGCCACGACCCTTTCTTCATACTCCTCCCAATCAACGATCGGGCCCATGGGCCTACAATTCCATAATCTTAGGGCCAAAACTCTTTCTTTGTCCTTTTTGCAATCTTCGATTGGGCCCATAGGCCCAAAATAATCTTAGGGCCATGGCCCACGCTTCTTTTCATTCAATTAGGCCCTTATTCCCCTTTTTCGGGCTCTTATGCTCCTTTTCATCAACTGGGTCCATGTGTCCCTTTCCATCAGCTGGGCCTATATGCTCCTCTTCATCAACCAGGCCTATATGCCCCCTTCATACAACCGGGCCCACGTTCCCCCTTTATCCAACCGGGCCCATGCACCCCTTTCCCTCAACAGGGCACATGTGCTCCTTTTATTCAATAGGGCTCATGTGCCCCTTTCATCAACTGGGTCCATGCGCCCCTTTTCATCAACCAAGCCTATGTGCCCCTTTCCTTCAACCAGGCCCATGCGCCTCTTTTCCCCAACCGGGCCCACGTGCCCCTTTCCTTCAATTGGGCCCACGTGCCCACAATTCTCCCCAATCAGTCCCACGTGCCCTTAATTTTTCTAAATCAGACCTGCGTGCCAACAATTCACCTCATTCGGGTCCACATGCCCTCAATTCACCCCAATCGGGCCCATGTGCCCTTAATTTTTCTAAATCGGGCCCGCGTGCCCACAATTCACCTCAATCTGGCCCGCGTGCCAGCAATTCACCTCAACAAGGCTCACATGCTCACATTTTTCTGCAATTGGGCCCATGTGCCCAAATTCCTTCTAAATCGGGCCCCAATGCCCACCTTCCATCAACCTCGGGCACACATGCCCACACTCCTTCAAATTCGGGCCCGCATGCCCCCATTCCTTCACAATTGGGTCGGCATGCCCAAACTTCTTTGAAATTAGGCCCCCATGCCCCCACTTCGTCAAATTCGGGTTCGCACGTCCATATTTTTCAATAGCACCCGCGAGCCCATCACAAATCTCAATTACATTCATGCTCTCGATCTCCTAAATCGGGTCCACATGCCCACTCTTTTTGTTGGGTCCCTCGAGCTCAACCATCAATTGGGCCCTTGAGCCCATCACCTTCAATCGGGCCCTCATGCTCATCACCTTCAGTTGGGCCCTCATGCCCATCAACATCAACTGGGCCCTCTGGCCCACATTCAACTCTTGTGCCCACATGCCCCTTGATTTCAACCATTCCCGGGCCTTCAAGCCCCTTCTCAACTCTCAGGCCTAAGAGCTCATTTTAATTCACTTTTATTTTCAAGCATGTTTCTTTCTTCTTACAATTATCTCTCCTTTTTAAAATTTTACTTTCAACAAAAATCAAGGGTAAAGAAATTTCCTGGGTGATACCACAATCTTGGCCTTTTTGCGTCATCAATCCTGAATCCACCATGCCAAATCAGATTCTCCACATCTTTCACTTCATCATATACCTTTGAATCGTTGATTCAATTCAATTTGGAGCATATGAAAAGTGGAAGCAACTAGGCAAGGTAAGGCAGGCAAGGCAAGGCGAGGCAAGCAAGGCAAGGTGAGCACAAGCAACATCATTACCAACAATAAACTTCTTCTTCTCTTAGATATTACATGAATTTTTATTCATCATCATCTTGTTATTTGCAAGGCAATATTTTTTTTGAAACATTTTTAAGTCTCATGTTTTTATTTAAACATGCAAGGCATGACTAGGAGACAATTTATGATTGACGGTATTTATAACTACTTTTTGTTTTATCCAAATGAATTCTTTACATTGCAAGGCATGCTAACAATTGATTCACCCATGGAATGTAATCTACCTCCAAAAATAGAGAGAACTACCAGTATGACTTAAGTTCATATGTCTTGGATTGTTGTCTAGGAGTCGAGGTTAGATATCATCCTACACACACAACACTTCCTGATCCCAGAATCTGGATGACCTAACACCTGAGAGAAGTTAGGTAAGGCTCAGAGGTGGAAGGGAAGCCCTCACCCTATTCTCTTCTATTTGGTCTAAGATAGGCGAAAAAGATTAGAGGGGGAGAGTATCAAAAGCATCTGCCACCCTAGTAGGAGGCCATCTCAGATGGTCCAACTTCTTAAAAGAAAGAAAAATAAAAGAGTGCCAAAAGATGGGCAATGAACCCCATAGGTTTAAACAAATATGGGCCTGTCAGAATGAGTACCCAAAAAACATTGTAGAAAATGTAAAAAGGGCATCAAAGGATAGGCAATAACGCTATAGGTCAATGACTTGTTCGAATGTGTGCCACAAAAATAAGTTTGTTAATAAAGAAGAACGGACCCGAAGAGGCCAAACCCCAATAGGCAATTGGGTGTGTGTAGAGCCTATCAAGGACTTTCTTATCAATTCTTCATTCTTAACCCCCATGGTATGGGTGGACCAACCAAATCAATGCTAAAATCTGGTCGATCAACGGTTGAAGGTCAGAAAGATTATGGGTAAGGAATCCCTTTTTGCAAGTGGTGTCTACCACCAAACCTAGAATAACAACTAAGTGATGAAGATTTTTGTCAATTCTGATCTTCCTCTCCCAAAAATTTGAATATTTTTAAAATTTCAAAAAATTGAATGTTTCAAAATTCTAACAAAAATTAAATATTTTAAAAAATCTAAAAAATTGAATATCTTCAAAATTCAAAAAAAATTGAATATTTTTAAAACCCCAAAAACTTTTGAATATTTCCATAAAAAGTTTTAAAACTCTAACAAAAATTTTCAAAATTCAAAAAAAATCATCACCATGTTTGGTTTAATTTTTTGTTCTTACATTCATATTTACTTTCAATCTTTCATGTTTCAATTTCTTCATTGCATATTTGCTGCTACACCCTTAAGAAGGTTATCACCCCTTAACAAAGGTCAAGATATACTGCAACTTGCAATAGGGATAAGCCACATTGCAATTCTAATGTCCTTTTTCTAAGTGTTTTAAGCACAAGGAGAACTTTACACCCTTTGACAAAGGTCAAGGTAGACTGCAACTTGCAAAGGGGATAAGTTATAATGTTGTTCTAATATCCTTTTCTGAGTGTTTTAGATACAAAGAACTAACATAGGAAATCTCATGTAACAAGGCGATGCTTGCCACTTCCCTCCCCTGAGGAGTCTTAGAAGGAGGTGTTACCATGACCTCGGCCTCAACTTTGCCAAGAAACTTTTTGCAAAATTTCAACATGGTGATGCTCACTGTAGACACGCAATTTTGGCCTAGTTGGAGAGCTCAAATTCTTGTTTTCATGAAGAATATTTGAGTAACCTTTCAAGGGAACCGAGTTTTCCGGAAAAATTAAGGTCTTTGACACATTTCAAAGAGGGCAAAACCCTGTGTATAAGGGCACCTGGCGCCCTACTTATAGGGCACCAGGCGCCCAATAAATAGGGCACCAGACGCCCTGTTTATAGGGCGCCAGGTGCCCTATAAACAGGGCACCTGGTGCCCTGTATACAGGGCACCAGGCGCCCTATATACAGGGCGCCTGGATCCAAATTAAATTGATTTGACAGGCTGATTTGACCCCCCGCAGTGACTTGTCTTGTCGACCTGACATATCTCATGATGCTGGCGCCCCATATATAGGGCGCTATGCCACATGGCACTGTTTTTCGAAAATGGCCAAAGTACCCTCTTTTGGGCTATAAATAGCCCACCATTTGGAGCTTGGAGGAGGTTCCAACCTCGTGCCACCCTAGAGCTCATCCAACACCACGATTCTAACCCATTTCCACCCCTCATAAGCCTTCAAACCGATTCAAAACTCTCTCCCAAAAACTCCAAAAACCTGCAGTTTCCTTCTTCAGAAAGATGATTTTTCTCCAACTTTGAGAGCCTCTACCCTCCATTTCCCTTACATCTAGTTCCAAAACACTCTTCCATTAGCTTCACTTGACTATTGGCTGCTTGAAGAAGTCTTCTTTCCATCTTGGAGGTCTCCCTACACTCCGGGGCGACGTCGCGAAGAAGGGAAGAAAATCTGGCCGAAGCAGTTCACCGGGTGCCCCGTATATAGGGCGCTTTTGACTTTGGTCAACGCGCCCCATCAAGGGGGCACTGCAGCAGCGCCCCATATATGGGGCACTAGTAGAAGCCGGAACCCCGTTTTGCATTTTTTTTGAGTTTATTTACCTTTCCAGTCGATCTTTTACTCCCCCCTTTCATTTTAACCCTCATTAACATGTTATTTAGCATGCATTAAGCCACTCATTTGCATTTTCATGTATATTTAAACCTTCCAAATAGGGGTTGGGATTTAGTCCCAATCCGGTCAGTTCCTTCCCTCTTTCATGTTTACATTTGATTTTGAGCATGATTCTACACTGTCACGAGAACTAATGATCTTTTCACTTGTTTCTATGTTTTTATATGGACATTTTTAGGTAAATCCGATTGGAGTGGAGCTTCAACCGGATCGAAGACGAAGGACTCACTAAGCTCTCTTCTTTCGGCCGGCCGAGAGAGGAGAAGTCGGAACCCAACAATCTCCCTGCTTCCAAAGGTACGACGGTCACTTTCATCTTTCTATTTCATTTCCTTTCATTCTACTATATTTTGGAGCCTTTGGCTCCTGGCGACCACACCCACTAACATCCCATCCACCAAGTCACCAAAGCAAGCGTAGGGTTCCGGGAGGGGGAGATCCGCGGATGTCCCGTTTCGGGTGCTTACACCTTTTGGCGACCACGGTGGGACCGACTTTGCTTTAGTGAGTTCTTCTCTTCTTTCCTAAGAATGTCCACTTGAAAACATGCTTCTTTTCAATCTAGTTCTCATTTAAGCCATTTCTATTTCTTTGCATTTCTATTTGCTTGCTTACATGCTTGTTTATTTCCTTGAAGCATTATCTTGTTCCTTCCGATTTACTTGCCTTCCGTTGGTTCTTTTAAAAACATACAATCTGCTTTTTAGCTTGGTTTATCAACTTATTTCACCTTAGCATTTTAGATATCATCTTGTTTCATCTCTTGTTAAGTATACTTGTCTATTTCCTTCTAGGCCTAGTTTTCCTTTAGCAAATCTTTCAAAGCATGCTTAGTTAAATTAATGCTTTCTTCCATCTTAGTTTAATTTCATATCATTGTCTTGTTTACTTGCTTCCTACAACATCTCAATAATCATTGTATGCTTTTATTTTCTTCTTGGTTGCTTCTTATTCCTTGAAATTTCACTTGCATTTAGTTTGCATTGGAGTTTCGGGTTTGCCCGTCTCCTTAGGACATCCGAGAAGGGAGGCTCTCTCCTCCCAAAGCCCCACACATCCAAACACCCCTCTTGGTGGTTGCCAACTCCTCCTCCGGGGATTCCCTCCCGGAAGGACCGGGTAGCTTCCATCAAGACCTCCGTAAGTCCCCAGACGTGAAGGATTCCCTCTTCAGCAGATCGGGGTGGGTTGTACCATTTTATCCCAAAACCCGGAGTACCTATTACCTATCATTGTGAAAAGAGTGACAACCTTAGATTGCTCGGCGTTGTGAGAGCATAGGGTCCTACCTATTTATTTGAGTGGACAATATTTCTCTTAACAAGCCATTAATTTGAGGTTGAAACAAAAAAAATTTGCGTTAATCATTCCAAGTCTTTGCTATTACTTGTTTGCAAACAAAACCTGAAACTTAAACAAAAATCCCAAAATCACCTAAAAAGAACCAAAACAAAAAATTTGCTTGAGGTTAATTTGCTTGACAACTTGCTTGTCCGACAAAAGAAAATCAAAACAAAAAAGGGGTAAAAAATAAAAACTAAAAAAAATCCTTAAGCTTTTATTTGTCAACCTTCTTTTTCTATTGTGTTTATGAATTTAAGGTCAGGTCGAGTTATCGGAATGGCGGATCAAGGATACGAGCAACTACAGTTGGAGTATGACCAATCTTATTTCTATCCTAATGCCGTATGTACCGTCATTGAACCCGAAGTTCTCCCCGAACCTAGTCAAACTTCTCCTCGACCCAATCCAAATTCACTTTGGGAGGCATTTTCTAATGCTGACCCTACCCAAATTCAGGCTATCAAAGCATCCTCAAGGGCAAGTCGCCCGCCGACCACATTCCTCCCGAAGGTGGTCTTCACATCTCTACCCCTCGGTCGGTAGCACATCAACCCAATGTGCCCACTCATGACCATTCTCATACCGGGCTCATGGCCCCAATTTCTCCTCATCCGGTGGCTAATCTAGACCATCCCAATCCAAATGTTGTTGTTCCTTCTAGACCACCAGTTTATTCCTCTAATCATCTCAACCCTACTCACCCTTTGGTGCATCCCCCAATGTCTTCTTATCCGGCCACTTCGGCCCATCAAATCCCAATTCTGGTGCACCAAGCGCCCACTTCTCCCGCTCCTCTGAGGGAACCTTCTGTCGATCAGGCCATGATTAACAAGATCAATCGCATGGATGAGCAGTATAGAGAACTTAGACGTTTAATCGACACCAAGGCAGTCCCCGAAATTTCTCTTCCTTCTCTCCCTACTTTTCATCTACCTCCCTCAGAGATGCCGGTATACCGTCGTTACAACGGGACCGGTAATCCCTTCATTCACATCAAGGACTTTCTTTACGAGTCGGTAGTGTGGAAAAATGATCCAAGGGCCCTTGCTTTTCTTTTCAGAAGATCATTAGAGGGTTCAACTTTAGAGTGGTTCTACTCGCTTGACTCTTTGGAGGCGAGTAACTTTGAATCCGTCAAAGCTAAATTTTTGCAGAGATATCAAGATAGGGTCGGACCAACATATTCCATCACCGACCTCATGGCTGAAAAAATGAGAAATGATGAAGATTTTACTAGATATGCTGATAGATGGAGGTCAATGGCAGAAAGGCTTATGCGGATTCCATTTACCGAGCAAGTAAAGATGATCATCACCAATGCCCCTCCTTAAAGAATATGCTAGCTTTGCATCACCCCACCTCCATGAGTGAACTCTATGAAAGGGCACGGTACATTCGTACACTGACTTAGGGACTCACCTATCATGAACTTGTTTGATCCTAGACCCCAGTGTCAAGAAAACCACTTTTACCACAACCGGCCCGGTCGACCGAGGGCGTAGTGACAAACGAGAACCTTAATGTTGTAGGGAACCCACCTAGCAATTATCAACACCGTTTAGGAACCCTCAACAAAACCAACCATTTAGAAACCCTCATCAACCTCAACATCAACCTCGGTTTCCGGCCTCGTCAACAACAAGTTCCGATCCCTCGGCGACCGCAAGCCCGGCTCACAACCACGCGGCAACAGGCGGCCAACTACAACCAAGCACCCCCTCCCATGGCCTATGAACCCCTAAAGGTTGGACCCAAGAGGAACCATTACCCGCCTTTGCCGTACTCTCTCGTGGACATTTTTAATGCACTCATGGCGGCTGGGCAAATTGCATTGCCAAGGGAGAAGTCGGAGTGGCCTCGAATGCCAACACGAAGCGATCCGCTTGTTCCATAGATATCCACAGACTGCACACCGTGGAAAATTGTTTTCGGTTCAAAGACTATATCCACGATCTTAATGAGCAAGGTAGTATTGACCGGGACCGAGATGGGGGAATACATCGAGCATTGAAAAATCAACCTCGACGGCGGCATGCACCAGCTCGGCGGCAACAACAACAAAACCCCGGCTCGGGGATTATCCAAAACCCTTTACCTCTACATGCACCCGCGCACAGGAATCAACACGTTAATCCCATCATGATTTCTTCCGAGGGTATCATGATCGGGGCGATTGGCAAGTCGAGGGAGCCGCCTCTTCCATGCACGCACATCAACTTACTTCACCCTCCTAACCAAACCGTCCACTCGATACCCCGAACAACCATGTCACATAATCCCATCACAATAAACGAATGCCCATCATCCGAACGTCATCACAACCCGTCATGCACCACCAACCACACAACTCCAATCGGGACGGACCCCTAATCCTCTCGGTTAATCCACCACAAACATCACCACCACTAGGACCTATCATCATCCCGCCTCGTGCAAACATGCCTACCTACTCTACCATGCCTCGAAACCACCATCATTACGCCCGTCCCAAGAGCTCCCATCATTCGACCTAACCCGCCACCCACCACTACCACCCCGGCCTATAGCTCCTCAACTTGCCACAGTACTCAGGAGTGGGCGCATGTTCCAAAGGGTCTTTCCCCAGGCCGGCCAATCAGGGTTGGCACCAGAAGCAGAAGAAGAACACATTGAAGAACCGTTGCCTGGGACATCCTATGACTTGTTGAAACATCTTGATAAAACCCCGTCACGGATCTCTATCTTAGAGTTGATCAAAAGATCCAAAGTCCATCAAGAGGTTCTCCAACAATACTTACAGCGGGTGATGGTGAATGAGAGCCTCCCCCCAGAAAAAATCTCATCAGTTCTGGTCCCGAGAAGTGAGTACCCGGCCCTCACATTCACAAAGGAAGAGTTAGCCAACCCAGAAATAAGGAAATGTGCCTTGTGCATCACAATCCACATCAATGGAGTAGGCATTAAGTCATGCTTGGTCGATACCGGAGCATCCATTAATGTTCTGCCACCAGAAACATTACATCTTTGTGGAATCTCTGAGGAGGACGTCCGGCCATCTCAAATAATAGTGACTGCATATGACAATTCGAAAAAGCCTGCCGATGGCATGATTACATTAAATGTGAAACTTGGACCTCGAACAGTCACTGTTAACTTCCACATACTTGAGATGGATCCAACCTACAAAGCTATTACAGGGCGGCCCTATTTGGAAGCACTAGAGGCAGTCGCCTCCACCAATCACCAGTGTCCTAAATTCCCTCACAAGGGGCAAGTGATTAAGGTGACGAGCGTGCCCTTAGACCATCCATCTTCTCCACCACCACCCCTTGGGTTGCCAAACGAGCCAATTTTGACAATCTTGGATCTTCAAGAAATGAGTAGGCAACCCAAGCAAGTGTGAAGAAGGAAAAGAGAGGAAAATGAAACCGTTGGATGGCATATAATGAAAAGTTTGGGATACCAGAAGGGCCGAGGACTAGGCAAAGAACTGCAAGGCATAGCTGAGCCAATCAATCTAGTGAGGTTACAACCAAAAAGCGGGGTTGGGTATGATGGAACGACAACGAATGGTCAAAATCTCAAAAGCAAATACTTTTCAGGATGCTTACAAGAGTTTATCAACGAATGTGCCCATTTCCTCCAACTCTTGGGCCATCGAGCCCCTCTATTGAATATGGGCCTTTGTGCCCATTTCCTCCAACTCTTGGGCCATCGAGCCCCTCTACTGAATCCGGGCCTTTGTGCCCATTTTCTCCAATTCTCGGGCCCTCGAGCCCATCTCCTAAACCTGGGCCTTTGATCCCGCATCCTCCTCTTATTGGGTCCATGAAGCCATCTTCCTCTATGATCATCCGGCCTACTGGCCCATCACCTCTTTCTGTCAACATTGGGCCCGAAAGCCCCCTTTATCAAACATTACTCGAAGTATTCCCCTCTTTATCAATATCTTCGCCTACTATGGCTCCCGTAGTTGATCTCAACCCAAATCGGGCACCTGAAGCCCATTCTATCTTTATGTTTGCTTCCCAAAAAGCAACATCCTCCTCGAAACTCAAATTTCAATCAAGGAAACATCTCAACTTGCCTCCGAAGGGCATTCGACCCAAGAAGCCACCAGATCCTTGATTGACCGTCTTTGCCCTCCATCCTATCCAATAAATTCTACTCCATCCACCTCCTCTTCCTCCTCTTATTTACCTTCTTCTTCTTTAGGTTTAGTTTCCAATGAAAATAGGACAAAAAAATCAGAGGTAGGAGAATTCCAGAAAGCAACCTGCATCAGTTAGCTCAGAAAAGCATAAGATGTGCCAAGCTACCGGAATATCTAGAAAATACGATCCAGTTGGGTGCAATTCGATATGAGGAGAAGGATAACATTGATCAAACTTTGGGGATTTCTTCCTCTCTCAGTTCAACATCACCTACATCCAACAGAAGGCAATCATCATCACTGACAACGGACCACAGTTCATCTCCCAGGAGCTGCGCGACCTTTGCAACAGGTATTGCATCAGATTGCATCATTCATCTCCATATTATCCTCAAGGCAACGGTCGAGAGCGGAAGCCACCAATAAGACCACGATAAAGATCATTAAGAAGACTTGTAAGTCCGACAGAATTCAGCGGTGGCCGATAAGCTAGTTGATGCCCAATGGGCCTACCGCACTTCTATTCGAACCCCAACGGGTCAGACCCCCTATGCCTTGGCATTTGGGATGGAGGCGGTAGTTCCATACGAAGTAATCACTCCTTCCCTCCGAGTCCAGATCGATCGAGATATCCCGATGGATGAACGCCGAGATTCGCTTCTCGTGCAACTCGAACTCTTGGATGAAAGGAGGCTGGCCGCTGCCGAACATGCTAGATCTTACCAAAAAGATTTTATCAGAAGAGAGTGGTGAAGAGAAAATTTGAAATCGGTGAGGTTGTGCTTAAAATAACATTTGTTAAGCCGGGCGGTCCCCGCTCCAAACTTCAACCTAATTGGGAGGGTCCATATGTAATTTCGGCTGTTTATCCTGGTAATTCATATAAGCTGACTAATGCAGAAGGAGAAGAACTAGCTCATCCCTGGAATGGTGTATACCTCAAAAAAATATTTCCCTTAGAACAAAAATCACAAAAAATCTATAAAATCCAAAGGTGTGAAGTATCATGATAGCATCTAACGCTTACTTGCCCGGTGCATCAACTTGTCTCTTAGGGAAATAAGAATAGGCATCATACTGCACACACTACACACCTAGTTTTGAGATCCGATGATCGGAAGTCAGAGAGAAAGCTAGGCAACGCTTGGCAAAAGAAGGTCAACCTAATCCCATTCTCTTCTTGTTTCGGTCCAGAATAGATAAAAGGGGTTAGAATGAGGAGTATCTAAAATGCCCATTGCCTTAGTTGGAAAATTCCTCTGAAGGTCAGACTTTTTATTAAAAGAAAAGGTGCCAAAAGATGGGCAATGACCCCTCAGGTCAGCAAAAGAATAGACATGTCTGAATGTGTACCAACAAAAAGCCCAAGAAAAAGGCTCCAAAAGATGGGCAATGACCCCTCAGGTCAAAATCAAGCAAAAAAGAAGATAGACTTGTCTGAATGTGGGCCATCAAAGAAAAGGGCTAGAAGGAAGGACCCGAGGATGTCAAATCCCAAGCAGGCAATGCGGGCACCAGTAGAGAAACAAATTCGACACCCCCGAATCCTATTAAGGACTTACCACCAATCCTCTTCCCTCTTTAACCTTGCGGGAAAGGTTGACCGACTAGGTCCAAGAAGAGCCATAGCCTATCGAAGGCAGAAGGTCAGAAGATCTCGGACTAGGCACTTTCTTACACATGATGCCTACTCTTAACCCTTAGGTAACAATGAGAGGCACCTATGGCAAGCAAGGCAAAGGATGAGATGGTCGTGTCCTTCACACCGAACACAAAAAAAAATCGAATACTTCAAAAACACCAAACAAAATCTATAAAGTCAAAAATCTTAAAAATTAAATATTCAAAACAACAAAAAATCATAAAAGTTCTCAAAACACCAAAAACATTATAAAACCATCAAAACCCAAACAAATCAAAAATTTCAAAACACCTAAAAGTTTGCTTTCTAGACTAATCAGTTGTCTTTGCATTCATGTTTAATTTCAGTCTTGCGTACTTTCATTTTTCTGTTATCTTTACCTTGATAATGCCTATGTCCCTTGACAAAATATCAAGGCAACTTTGCCCTCTCCTCGCAAGGGACTAAGCCAAAATAAAGTTCTAACCTCTTTTCTCAAGTGGATGCAGGAACAGGAGAAGGCATGCCAACTTCATATCCCCAGTCACTTGGAGGGAAGGCAAAAACAATAAAAAATCAAAAATTGAAAAACAAAAGTGGACTACCCGACCCCTATTAGGACTTTGCGTTTAGTATTGCATCTATCAAAATAAATAATATTTGAGATGTTGAAGACCTCAAGTCTAGAGGGGTGAGCACTTTGAGAACCCCTTCAACAAAATCAGTGAGGGCTCAGTCATTCCCTAGGCTTGCGGATAGGCCAAAGTTGAATATGCAGGGACGACAGTTTCTTCATGGATGTCCTGACCCGTTATGTTCAACCTATATCTTCAACTATTTTCTTATACTTATTTGTATTTCTTTAAACCCAGCATGCATCATTTCATACACCAACATGCATCATCCCACCATAACCATTCCCCGCTTCCTAATCCTGCCATAACCTCCTTCCAAATTCCATCATGAACCTTTTTATAAATGGTCTTTTACAGCCCCTAGAGGAGGTCTTGATTTTCCGAAAAATCGGCTTTCAATATGTTTCAACGATGTTTTCCATCAAAACAAGAAGTTTTTCCATGTCAAACTGAACCGGTATTGTTGAGTGAAACCTTATGAATTTGAAGAACCCAACCTTTGGTGATTGGTTGTCTCCACTTTACTTTTCGCAATTTACTTTTCAATGCATTTCTACCGAGTCCAGCACACCATGCAGTTCAGGTCCTGGCCGGTAACAATTCTCCCCCACGTGGGATTTTAGTTATTTACTTTCAGTACTATTTTTCTCTTTAACCAATCAACCAGAGGGAAGGTTTCGATAAGACAAAGGGTAATCTCGGAGTCTGGTAAAGTTTTATTCCACTCAACTAGGCCAATGAGGGCGTGTCTAAATCTACACCTTGGCGTCACCTTTTCAGTCCATTACCACTTCATTCCGCTACGCCTCATTACGCTTCGCTACATTCGCCTACGCTTCATTCGTGTCACTCCCCTACAAAGCCGATGCCAAGGCGAGGCAAGCTGTAGACACGCAATTTTGGCCTAGTTGGAGAGCTCAAATTCTTGTTTTCATGAAGAATATTTGAGTAACCTTTCAAGGGAACCGAGTTTTCCGGAAAAATTAAGGTCTTTGACACATTTCAAAGAGGGCAAAACCATGTGTATAAGGGCACCTGGCGCCCTACTTATAGGGCACTAGGCGCCCTGTTTATAGGGCACCTGGCGCCCTGTATACAGGGCGCCTGGATCCAAATTAAATTGATTTGACAGGCCAATTTGACCCCCCACAGTGACTTGTCTTGTCGACCTGACATATCTCATGATGCTGGCGCCCCATATATAGGGCGCTATGCCACATGGCACTGTTTTTCGAAAATGGCCAAAGTACCCTATTTTGGGCTATAAATAGCCCCCCATTTGGAGCTTGGAGGAGGTTCCAACCTCGTGCCACCCTAGAGCTCATCCAACACCACGATTCTAACCCATTTCCACCCCTCATAAGCCTTCAAACCGATTCAAAACTCTCTCCCGAAAACTCCAAAAACCTGCAGTTTCCTTCTTCAGAAAGATGATTTTTCTCCAACTTTGAGAGCCTCTACCCTCTATTTTTCTTACATCTAGTTCCAAAACACTCTTCCATTAGCTTCACTTGACTATTGGCTGCTTGAAGAAGTCTTCTTTCCGTCTTGGAGGTCTCCCTACACTCCGGGGCGACGTCGCGAAGAAGGGAAGAAAATCTGCTTCCGAAGCAGGTTCCTGGTGCCCCGTATATAGGGCGCTTTGACTTTTGGTCAACGCGCCCCATCAAGGGCACTGGCAACAGTGCCCCATATATGGGGCACTAGCGAGCGGAACCCCGTTTTGCATTTTTTGAGTTTGTTACCTTTCCGGTCGATCTTTTACTCCCCCTTTCATTTTAACCCTCATTAACATGTTATTTAGCATGCATTAAGCCACTCATTTGCATTTTCATGCATATTTAAACCTTCCAAATAGGGGTTGGGATTTAGTCCCAATCCGGTCGGGTCCTTCCCTCTTTCATGTTTACATTTGATTTTGAGCACGATTCTACACGTCACGAGAACTAATGATCTTTCTTGTTGTTTCTATGTTTTTATATGGACATTTTTAGGTAAATCCGATTGGAGTGGAGCTTCAACCGGATCGAAGACGAAGGACTCACTAAGCTCTCTTCTTTCGGCCGGCCGAGAGAGGAGAAGTCGGAACCCAACAATCTCCTCGCTTCCAAAGGTACGACGGTCACTTTCATCTTTCTATTTCATTTCCTTTCATTCTACTATATTTTGGAGCCTTTGGCTCCTGGCGACCACACCCACTAACATCCCATCCACCAAGTCACCAAAGCAAGCGTAGGGTTCCGGGAGGGGGAGATCCGCGGATGTCCCGTTTCGGGTGCTTACACTCACCACTTCCTTCCCCTGAGGTTTCACAAGAGGAGGTGTCACCATTGCCTCGGCCTCAACTTTGCTGAAAAATTTTCTTCAAAAAAAAACAACATTGTGTCCTCTTCAGGGCACATGAACTCTTTTGTGAGAATGCATGTCATCACATTGCAAACTCACCACTATCATTTCCTTTCTTAGCATATATTAGGTGCATTACTATTTATCTTATGTATTGATGTTGAAGACCGTGAATGAGAAGAAGACCAGACCTTAGATCCCCTTCATCAAAATCCAAGACAATTAGGTCATTCTTCAAGCTCACAGATAAGCCAAAATTAAATATAGAGAGATGATGGTTCCTGATTGGGTATTTTGACCTCTGATATTCAATCTATAACTTCAACTAGTTTGTTAAGTAAGTTTTTGACTTTTTTTAAGCCCCTTATGCATCATATACTTGTTCATTAGTTCCATTGCATTCTTGCTTATCTCTGCATCCCTTTTTGGTCATCACATCCTCTGAATCTCACTAGATCTATTCTTTCTATCATTTATCCTAATTCTGATCTTTTCAATATCCCACCACGTATTTTGCCCCACCGCATCCGTTATCTATCACAATCGCCTTTTGTCCCACTACATCTTTCATCTCAATTCCTTCGTGGCCTTTTGACAACACTTTCTTGCTATTTATCCCATCATGGCAGTCACTCCATTTTCTATCCCACCATGGGCTCCCATTTTCTTCATAACCCTTACATCATCATTTATCTTCACAGTCTGTTGGTTCAAACTTTAACATTTGCCTTTTGGAATTCGAGTTCATTTCATTTTGAATCAAATCATGTCTTTTGGAGAACTCAAATGAATATGGAGCCTAAATACATTCGAATTCGATTGATATTCTTTTATTTTACAAAACAAATCTCTTTTTAAACTTTACTCTATCACTATACAGGAACACTGCAAAGATCGAGTTGCTGGCTAATGATGAACCTATGAACCCAAGATTTTGGGACTCCCCACTGCATTGGGGCTTGGCTATTCTTTTCTCGTGCTCGTGACACATCTTCTACCAATCAGATGTAAGAAGGTTTGACAAAATGTGATAGTAATCCAAGGAATTTGAAGAGATTCTTTTTGCCGAATTTGGTTGATGAGCATGTCTATATCTACACCTTGATGCCAACTTTTCAATCCATCACTATTTCACTCCACTACATTCTATTACAATCCACTTCACTTCGCTAAATTTCTTTACATTTCACTTCGCTGTACTACATACCATTCATTTGCAAAGCCGACATCAAAGCGAGACAAGCTGTAGACATGCCAATTTGACCTTATTTGAAGCTTAAACTCTTATTTCATTGGTAACATCTCTTTTCGACCATTTAAAATAAAACTGAACCACCCTTTCGGACGAGCCAAGGAGCTTACTAAAAATTTGAGGATGAGTTGTTGATCCCTGGTCAAATCTGTGTTTGCCAAATAAGAGCCCATTCTGACTTCCATGTTACTATTGGTGGTCTCTGCACCAAGGTCGCGCCGCAAGGTTGTGTGCCATATTATGCTTTTCCTGGCATCTTCTCTATTTACAATTTTTCATAGGATTCTGTGGACGTACATTGAAGAAGTCTTCAACATAAATAATCCTCTTCTCTGAGTCCTTTTTACATTACAACAAACGACATTCAATTCTAATTTTCTATTTGTTCTTAGCTCCCCTCTGAAGTCAGACATGCAATTTTGTCTGCACGCAACCCTGATCAAGACTAATGGAGTAAATGCCTAGCCCTTTGGCCACATCCCTGACCCAATTCATGACCATCCTTTTCTTTTTTCTCTTCCATATTGTTTGGATAAGTTTTTGAAAGTTTCATGATGAAAATTAGCATCATCAAATGATAGCAATCCAACTTGTTTTATACATCAAAACTTGTTATTTTTAGATCAAATTTGTTTCCTCTTCAAGTGGAGACTTACGGTTTTCAATGCTTCTAGATTAGTTGGGTAAGTTTCTATAAGCCTCATGATAAAAATTAGCAGCATTAAATGAAGGAAATCCAACCTATGGTCGGATATATCAAAACTTACTATTTTTTGACTTGTTTCTCATCCCTATAAAGGAAGATCCATTTGAATGACCTAAGAAGAGAATCCCAATCCTCCAGCTTCTTCTCCTCATACTACAGACATCCTAGGCTTGTCCCAACCTCTCCAAATTGTCGTCTCTTCGTCCAGGTGCCCGATCTATGCTCTAACATGCTGCTTTGCTGATCATCGGCTTCTATAGATCTCTCTGATCATTTTACGGCTAGGCTTTCTTCAAAAGAAGTGTTCTTAATCAATCTATCTTTTATCTCTAATAAATTGAGATCGATTCCAACATTGCCTTAGGTTATGGTGGCTTCTACACCAACGCTGTGCAGATAGATGCAAAGTCTACCCTTTCTCTGGCGTCTTCTCACTCAATTTTCTTACAATTACAGGTGGATCCAGCCTACACCTTATTCATAAAAATTGTCACACAGTGAGTTATATTCTATTTTCAACAAGAATCATTTAATGATGACATTTGTGGTGCCTGAGGCACATCTTGCATCGACAATGTGCTGGTGGCTCCTAGATCTTCAACTTCCAATAGCAAAACTTTCAGTTGCACTTATTTATCAAGTTAGCAGTGGTTGAGGACTCTTCTTCATTGGCTTGCCAAAGAAGGAGATGGTTGAACCCGAGCATCTTATTTCCCGCACTAAGGTATGCACGGTCATCTTTTGTTAATCCACATGTCATTTAATTCAAAGCGGAGCCCGCAACTCTTAGTGACCACCTATTTTCATTCCTTTATGCATTAATTTTATTTTTGTCCTCACACTCCTCCCACACGACCTGAACCGTCTCTTTGGTGCTCGAGCGACGCTGAGAGATGAAAGCTTGAGGATCAATGTGAGTGTGAGACTGAGGTGAGAGTTTTCTACATTTTCGTCCTTATCTTTCTCATCCTCTCTTGAGGTGGCGATTTGAATTACGACAAACCCATTTTCAGAGTCAACAATAGGTGGGTCACCATCGTTATCTACAAGGAGATATAACAAAATAATATACATTGCAGATATTTATTAAATTATGATAAGGTCTTTTTATCTTAATTTATGCTCCCACTGATTTCGGCAAATTTGCATAACTCTCATTATGCAAAGACGGGATATCACGATGACATCCTAGTGGGGACTAAGACCCTATTAACCTTATGGTGATGACCTTGTGAAAAACACAACAAGTCATCCCATACTTAATAAGTAGGCAACTTTTGCTAGTTGCAACTCTTGCAGCTCTTAGTCATTTATTTTCTAGAGTCATGACCTTGTGGTAAACACATCAAGTCATATACTCTATTTAGGTCAAATTCGCTTGTTACATTATGGGCATGGATTCTCAACATAGCCCTTGTGGGAAACACAACAAGGCCATGCCCATGGTCCACCCTAAGGTTCGGCTTTAAGCCTTAGTCACGATCACCAGTCCCTTGTTAAGTGAGCCTTGAAAGAAACACAACAAACTCACCCAATCTAAGATTGGCTCATCGAGACTATAACAACGGAACGCTACATGGGTCATTCTTAATGTCATTAATGCAAAATTCAATTAGATGATCATGGACTTTCATCTCATTAATGCATGATCGGAGCCAGATTGGTATGCATTAAAGGATTCAACATCCTATGTCGGTGTTGACACGTCATCATGTCTTGAAGAACGGTCTTCTTGTCATTATATGAGCATTAAGGGTACACAGACCCATAAATGTACATTAAACAAATAAGAAACCTTGATTTTAATCAAGGGAAGTGCATTTTATAAGAAGGTAGAATCAGAATTGATAAGAGAGAAGATTAGGCACGTAGGCCCTTAATTACATGCCAACATCAAATAAACATCACCACATGATATGCATTCTAAGTCCATGATCATCCAAGCATTCACACATACATATCATCACATAAACATAGTGCGAATATATGATAAAAATATAATATAAGTATTATATCATAAAATTATATATCATAAGTTTTGAAATTCTCAATTTCATATTTGTTGAATTATTCATGAAGTAAATAACATGAAATAACCATATAAACAATTTATATAATGCAGACAAGCAACTCCAAACAATTTGGACAATATATGTATTCTCAAAACTATACAAAATGTCAAATCAATATCCTAATCATCATTATGAAAAATCATATTTTACAGAATTAATTTAGACATTAATTTCACAAGTTAAGTCATTAAAACAAATTAAAAACTTAACAATGAATGAATCTATGACAATGGGGCACAAAATAATTCAAAAAATTAAGTAGATTCTAAATCGAACAAAGAATTCAAAAATACCATTTTCTTTCCATGAAAAAATGTCAATCAATGGAAAAATAGGAAGGAAGCACCGCCGGCCCTAGAGCTTCTTCTCACCAGAAAAACTCTCAATCAACCTCCAACAGCACCGTTCGAAGCCAAATAATGATGGAAAACTCTTGATAATCATATTAACTATCTTCTAAGTCATCCATAAAACATAAAATGTCTCCATGGAAGAAGATCACAGGGAATCCCCAAATCGAACCGAAGAAATCCATAAAACAAAATCACCATATTTAAGACCCTCTACCGGACAGTCCGATGGTCCAAAATTCGAATGGTTTGTGGTGTTAGAAAGCCCTTTGTCACGAGATTCAATCAAATGCAACCAATCTCCAAAATGGATCCTATATGATTTATAGTTGCTCTGTCAAAATGGAGATTTGTAAAGATTCGAGAAAACACAATATATGAAATGACATTAAAACGATGTCAATTTCGAATGAGACTTCATCCTAGCTCTAATTCCACTATAAGGAATCAGTCCAATCAGATTGCCACAGAAAAAAATTCAATTTCTTGTATATCAATGTCATGGTCTCGATCATATTTGAACGACGTTGCCAAAACTGGTATTTGAAATGATTTCGAACTCGTACCTTTGTGGGATTCTGATAATCCCTATTGATCAGGGAAGATCGAGCATTCTTATGCTCTCCAAGCCACTCAAGGGTGTGGCCTCTAGTCGTATCCACATGAACCACCTCCAATATCGGGTTCTCCGTGCTGACGTCGACCACTCGTCCCAAACAAAACTCCACCATCGAATGGTGGCCACTGTGGTGAGAGATGGTGAAGAAGGGTGGCTGGGCGCAGAGAGCTCCCTTAGCTTAATCGGGTTTGTGCTCTCATTGCTATTACTTATAGAAATCGGAGTTTTTCACAAAAACCCGTCTTTACTCTATAAGTTAACCCAAGCCCCCCAAACTTACTGATTGGTTCTTATGTGTGTGACCTCCTTAGCCCAATAGCCCATTTGGTTGAGGTCTAATTAAAAGAACAACTTCTTTTAAATTAAATGTATTATCTCATAATAGAATTAACGACCTACTGATCATAAAGAGTACAAGCCAGATCCTATGATCCCAAATGTCTTTGGCAATGAACTCCTCTCCAAAGAGTCTTTTCATTATTGGTTACCACATGGATATAAATCTTCGTCCATTCAATGTCTTGGTCAGATAGGAGTACGGCATTGACTGCTAACTCCCAAATATACTGTTACTATAGAATCTTGTACTCGTAATTAGATCAATTGAAAAACTCTTTTTCAATTATCCTATCTACCTTGGCCAAGGATTTAGAGTACTATCCATAGGACATTCTCTCTCTCCTACCAAGATGGAAAATCCCCTATTGTTCGCTCAATTGCCTCCACTGTGTTTCCCATATACCAAATCCATTAACTGTACAGGACCATAATACTAAATGATCAATAAGTCAATAGTCAAAATACGTGCTATGCTTGACAAGGCATCTTTGGCGACTCAGGTCAAATATCCAACTGTGCAACCGTGTTGATAGAATACCGTGATTGACAGTTCAGTAAGATACCATTCAGGGATTCTATACTGGTCAGTTCAGTGAACTCATTCCTCTAATGAGCACATGTACATGTATCTCAGTGTCCCCACACTGATGACCAATGAGATCAGTCATCCTCATCATATGAGAAGATATCATATACACTAGTTTTATCGGATCCTTGACATCCCATCTCAAGGATCCTACGATTGGTAACATTTTAGATCACATGTTTCTAGATGATTGTTCTCATTATCATGATCTCATAATGATTCAATCATCATTTCATGCAATCTAGGACTTCATTATGATATACGTATCTAGATAGTACAAGTAATGAAGACAATGCCATTAATACTGAATAAGATATTACAAGAAATGTAAAACTATATCACATATGATTGGCTTGTAGGGCATATATTTCTATCAAAATTAGCGTGAAATGAGGTCTACCCCTGCTAGTGACTCACTGAAGGGGTGCTAACTGCAAGTGCCCTATTGATGGGGTGTGTTCACCAAAGTCAAAGTGCCCCACTGATGGGGCATTAAGGCCTAGTTCTAGCAGATTTTCTTCCCTTCTTTGTGACGTCGCCCTAGAGTGTAGGATGACCTTTAAGATGCATAAAAGGCTTCTTCGGCCAACCAATACACTTGGGAAGCTGGTGTAAAAGTGATTTGACACTAGAAGTGAAGGGAATGACTTTTAGAAGCTCTCAAAGTCGGTGAAAAATAATTTTTTTGAAGAAGCAAACTGTTGTTTTATAAGGTTTTGGGAGGGGATTTTGAGACGATTTAAGGGCTAGGTGAGGGGTTGTGAGGCATTGGATGTGTAGTGGTGGATGAGAGGGTGTGAGGGATGGACTTGGAACCTTGCAAATCTTCTAAATGGGGTCCTTTTATAGAAAAAAGTGGGTTACTTGAGCTTGCTAGAATGTCTCTTCAACTGTCAAATCAGACTTGACTAGACTTGCAAGTGCCTATTCGAACCTCATGATTTGGCTTCATCTTTTGTTCTCTTTTTATATTTTATTGTTATTATTTTTTGTAAAAATTATTTGAGGGATAAAATAAGAATTGGTACGGTGCAGGTGCGATGACCTTTTCCCTCATTTATCTTTTTGGCATGAAAGTCTTCAACAATGGTGACGACAAGGTTCTCACCCTACCTCTTTCTGTATTAAAATAATTTGATGATTATTAGGGTTATAATAAATAATATATCAAGGTTATGGTGTGGGTTCTTTAAATTATGGTTTGACCTCTTTCCATCAATCCACGAATGGATTCGATGTTAATTACACCGAGTGACGGCTCAGTAACCCCTGATTAACTGCCATGGTAACACATTTACAAGATGGGACAAATTCAAGGAATAATATGTACTTTCTTTGAATCTAAATAATGAAAGAACAAGCAGGAGCATCAACACTGCCTCTCCCCTCCCATTCTATATTTTTCATTTCTCCTTTCTTCGTCTTTTTTTTGGGACCAGATCCAGGGGCTAGAAGACGGCATCTGCCTTGGGTCTAGCCTCACAACTTTTTTTTGATCCATTGTTTTATTTTGGTTCCACATCCAACAAATATATTTTCCCGATCGGGAATTAACCGACTTGCTAGGCCTTGGACATTGTCACCTATGACCCGACATTTTCTTTTAGGGATTGGTCGGATTGATGGGTGTTGGAGATTTTCATCCATTATCCGGTATTTCCCGATCGGGGATTAACCATATTAATGGGCCTTGGAATTTTCATCTATTACCCGGTATTTTTCGATCGGGGATTAACCGGATTAATGGGCCTTGGAATTTTCATCCATTACCCGATATTTTATGATCGGGGATTAACCAGATTAATTGGCCTTAAAAATTTGGTTTCTCAGCATCGCCCATTTGGGAGCGAACTGGGTTGATGGAATTTGGGATTTTTTTATCCATTATCTAGTATTTTTCCGATCGGGGATTAACCGGATTAATGGGCCTTGAAAATTTTGTTTCTCAGCATCACCCATTTTGGGGCGAGCCAAGTTGATGATATTTGGAATTTTCATCCATTACCTGGTATTTCCTGATCCGGGATTAACCAAATTAATGGGGCTTGAGATTTTCATCCATTACCCGGTATTTCCCGATCGGGGATTAACTAGATTAATGGGCCTTGGAATTTTCATCCATTACCCGATATTTTTCAATCGGGGATTAACCGAATTAATGGGCCTTGGAAATTTTGTTTCTCTGCATCGCCCGTTTGGGAGCGAACCGGGTTGATGGAATTTGGGATTTTTTCATTCATTATCTAGTATTTTCCCGATCGAGGATTAACCGGATTAATGGGCCTTGAAAATTTTGTTTCTCGGCATCACTTGTTTTATGGCGAGCCAAGTTGATGATATTTGGAATTTTTATCCATTACCTGGTATTTCCCGATCGGGGATTAACTGGATTAATGGGGCTTGAGATTTTCATCCATTGCCCGGTATTTCCCGATCAGGGATTAACCGGATTAATGGGCCTTGGAAATTTTTTTCTCTGCATCACCCGTTTGGGAGCGAGCCGAGTTGATGATGTTTGGGATTTTCATCCATTACCCAGTATTTCACAATCGAGGATTAACCGGGTTAATGGGGCATGAGATTTTGTTTCTCAACATCGCCCGTTTGTAAGCGAACCAAGTTGATGGAATTTGAGATTTTTTTCATCCATTATCCGATATTTTCCCGATCAGGGATTAACCAGATTAATGGGCCTTGGAAAATTTGTTTCTCAGCATCACCCATTTGGGAGCGAACCGAGTTGATGGAACTTGGGATTTTTTTCATCCATTATCCGGTATTTTCCCGATCGGGGATTAACCGGATTAATGGGCCTTGATAATTTTGTTTTTCAGCATCGCCCATTTGGGAGCGAACCAAGTTGATGGGGTTTGGAATTTTTTGGGGTGAGCCGTTGGGAACTTTCTCTCTCATCCACTAACTGGTATTTCCCGATTAGGGATTGACCGAGTTGGCGAGCCTTGATGGTCCGTTGGGGGTTTTCTCTCTCATTCGCCAGACGGTACTTCCCGATCGGGGATTGACCGAGTTGGCGGGCCTTGTTGGTCCGTTGGGGGTTTTCTCTCTCATCCGCCAGTCGGTACTTCTCGATCAGGGATTGGCCGAGTTGGCAGGCCTTGATGGTCCGTTGGGGGTTTTCTCTCTCATCCTCTAGTCAGTACTTCCTGATTGGGGATTGACCGAGTTGGCGGGCCTTGTTGGTCCGTTGGGGGTTTTCTCTCTCATCTGCCAGTCGGTACTTCTCGATCGGATATTGACCGAGTTGGCGGGCCTTGTTGGTCCATTGAGAACTTTCTCTTTCTTGGTGGAATGGGATTTAGTTTATGATGATTTAATTGGAGTTTTGGTCATCATGTGACTTAATGGGATTACTTTCCATGTTAATGGGCCTTGGGCCGATCTCATGCTCATCTTGGTCAAGACCAGACTGGGCCTTAATTGACCGGGTTTGATGTACTTAAAATGGAGTCACATGTCTTGATCTTCCTTTGAAAATGGTTGATTGGGCCTTGTAAGCCTTAATGGGCTTAATTCCCACGTTAATGGGCCTTGGATCGGTCTCTTGTTCATATTGGTTAAGGCCTGATTGGGCCTTAGTTGATTGGACTTGGTTCACTTGAAATAGGGTCACATGGTCTTGATCTCCCATTGATGGTGAACAATTGGGCTTTGAGAGCCTTAATGGGCTTTGATGAGATGAGTATTCCCATTGTCCATTGGGCCTTAGGATGAGTGATACTTTTCCTTGCCTAATAGGCCATTGGATGCTTGATATTCCCTCATGCCCATCATGGTGTAGAATGATGTAATTGCACCCATGGTATACCTTGGGACTTAGCCAATTCCATGGAGATGGAACTTGGACTACTCTCCTCAACACACTCTCTTTGCTGATGGACAATGGGAAGGAGGAGAGGGACTTGGTGCTCTACGTAGGATGGAACCTTGGGAATGTTGTCTCTCTCCTCTCCAAGAGGATTTCTCACTTTTTTATATGCCAAGTAGGATGGGCATTTTAGTCCACAAAATGCCCCAACTTCTCCTTGTTTTTGATGGTGTGAGATGAGGTGAGGGTAACTTTGGCATTACTTCACCTTGCTTTTACTTTATGGTGGGTGTGAGGGAAAAAGGTGAGGGTCTTTTGGACTTTGGCCACCTTTATGGAGGGTTGGGTTGGCCATTTACACAAAATGCCCTCATAATAATATTTGCAAGAGGAATTTCGGATGCCTTATTTGGGACAGTTTTTGGGCCTTCACCCCTTGGAATTGAGGCCCAAATGGCTAAACCAAAGGCCCTTATACTCATACATGGGTCAAATGAATGAATTAACACTAGTTAAGCCCATTTGGGGGCCATTAGGGGGGTCCCAATCTCTCTTAAAAATTCAACAAATCAGGATTTGTTAAGAAACTTCTTGTTCGGCCCAATAAAAGCTAAGTTAGTGGCTCATTTGATCAAAGGATTCTTCCTTTAATACATGACATAATTTAATGCTTACTTTTCTTTTCCTTCTTTTTTTTCTCCTTCTTCTTTCTTTTCTAACAGACATCATTTTTCTCTTCTTCTCTCCTTTTTTTTTCTCTTTCTTTTTTTTGCTAATTTTTTTTCTTTTTTTATCATCATCATTTCTCTCTCTTTCTCTTTTTTTTCTTTTTTCTTCCCCTTCTTTTTTATGATTTTCTTTCTTTCGTTTGCCTTCTTTCTTATATTTTTTTGGATGCATAACAGAAGGGTTACAATAAAGATAAAACAATCAGTAAATAGAAAATGAAAAAAATATTTAATTATTTTGTTTATTGTCATCATTCGTCGTCGGCTCCTTTGTCAAGGTTGTTTCCGATGCCTTCGTCATTGGCTCCTTTGTCTACAGGCAAGGACCACTCTCAGCTAGTTTTTTCTTCATTCTCCTTTCCTTCCTTTTGTTTGTTGTCTGCCTTTTTTTATCTCTCTCTCACTCTCTCTCTTAGCTTGGAATCACCCGGGAGTTGCAGGGGAAACGACGGCAGCGCTGTTTAGCGCTCATTCTTGCGTCGGGTTAGTTATCAAGGCTTGGTCGTGCACTCTACTCCCAAGGAGAGACCGCCTCCTTGAACTCTTGCTATTGTGACTGCATCTGTTTCGGCAGCCACCGAAGGTGGGCTCACGTTGGCAAGTATGCTCTTCCTCCCATGCCTTTTCTTCTCCTTTTCGCTCCCTCTTTTTTTACTTTGAATCAATCATTGCCCTTTTTAGGGCCTTCACCGAATTATAGCAACGATGAGGGTCAACCTGCCATGGAGTTCTTACTACTCAGCAGTGATGATTTCTACACCAACAGGCTTGCCCTGTTCTTCCTCACCTGCGATTCGGCCAAATCCAATTCGTCTGTTTATCAAAGAAAGTTCTATCTCTCCATTCTGTCGCCTGGACTCCCTCGCCACTGCGGACCTTGCCACCTAGGCCTACTATCGTATGTCTTCTTGTTCCCTCTATTTATTTTTCTTTTAAAGTTGGCATGTATTGTCTGGCAGATGTTAACTAGGGCGACTGATTTTAACTACTTGACGTATGCAAACAGTGTGACCAGCAACCTTCCGCTTGTAATCTTCTATTGTGCATGCTTTATTTTGCTCCCCTCTTTTTCTTTTTTTTTTGCATCATATTACTACACCGCCTTGCATGTTTTGAACCTGCCCCATGCTCATGGCTTAATGATAAGGTCTTCGTCGACCCATCCGTTGGAGGACCGTTGGCACTCGACCTAAAAGAAGATGACATGCCGTCGGCCACCCCTTTGGGGGAAACATGGTTTGTTGGTTTAATAAACCGATAACAGTCGTCGTCGACCCCTCCATTGGAGGACGTGGGCGTTCGGTTTAAATGAAGATGACATGTGCCGGTGACCACCTCTTTGGGAGATCATGGTCGATCGGCTTAATAAATCAACCATAAACGTTAGCCTCCCCATCTGATTGTGTGCTTACCGACCATTTTTTGAATGACAATTGCGTTGCTTATAGTCAACCTTTCAATTCTCACATTGTGCATAGATTTCTTATCTTTCTATTTCATAGCACCATGCTCATTCAAGTTGATCAAATTTGATTAATTCAATATATGCTGCATTTTTCTTGCATTTTGCATGAGTACTTTGATCACATTTGGTTTTTTTGCTAGTTTGTTAGACCCTTGGTATGACATACTCACATTCATTACGGGGTTAACAATGCCCCACCAATGGGGTGCCTTGAATTAGCCATTTTATTTTGCATGCATTGAACACTTCTAGCTCATTGTACCACCACTTAGGATAAATATGCCTTTGTTATGTTGTATTGCTATTAGATTTATCTAACTAGAAGCTTGAGTTTGCAAAACTTCATATCCTATCCCCCATATATTATAAATAAATCCTTAGTGTTTCTCAAGTACTTAAGGATAAATTTCTTAGTTTTCTAGTGACTCTCACCTAAATATGCCTGATGATTTCTCATAACACTTAGATCATACGACTCATCAAACCATGTACATAGCACACATGATAGACCCTATAGTTGATGCATAAGGGATTACTCATGCTATTTCTCTTTTTAGAGTAGATAAACTCTGTCTCCTAGATAAGAAAACTACTTTGGAGTTTTCTATGTCAAACTCTTCGACAATGAAGTCTAGGTATATTAACTAGGTCAAGCCAAGCATCCTTTTATATCTATCTCTACAGATATTAATTCACATTATTTAAGATGGTTCACCCATATCAATTAAGGAGGAATAATTTGATAGCTAGGCTTTTAATGATGATAACCTACCTACATTATTCTCAATGAGTAATATGATATCCACATAAATTCTCAAGAAAGTAATAGCCCTCTCTCTTATCTACTTGTACACAGGACTTTTCTTATTCTTAACAAAGTTATAAGACTTAATCTCATTAATTCTTTTATTCCAAGTAAGGAAAGCTGGTTTCAATTCAAAAATGAACTTCAACATCATGGATACTCTTTTTGGATGTTCTTAGAAATCATATTCCTGAGGTTGTATTATATACACCTCTTTCTCAAGAGTATCATTGGGGAACACCATTTTAACATCCAATTGATATATCTTATAGTTATAGTGTGCAACAACCAAAATCTGAATGGATTGAACTATGACAACAAGTTTGATCACATTATAGTCAACTCAATGACTATGATGATATCCTTTTCCACCATCTTTGCCTAGAAGGTTTCTACCTTACAATCCACTCAAATCCATCTTTTAAAGACCTATTTACACCTAACAGTACTCAACTTTCAAGTGGGTGTACCAAGTTCCTAACTTGGTTAGAATAGGTGGAGTTTATTTCATATTTTATTACCTCTTCTCATCTCTTAAAATCAATATCTCATATTACTTTTTCATAGGTCTTTGAATCAGCATTCATACTACATTGTGTCTTACTTATTCTATCAAAGATCTATCTCACATATCTATCAGGTTAAATAGGCACAAGTGAAGACCTACAAATTGACTGTGTAATTCTCAACTAGTATCTAAATAGAGGTGTTATTGAGTTGTGATACTGGAACATCTTTTAGTTTTACATTTCCACCACTATTTTCCTTAAGGAGGAACTTTTCCACTAAGAATATAGTATGCTAAGCAACATATATCCTTATCTATAAGATTAGTATAATAAGCATCTATAAGTTTCCATATGATATTTTACAGGTCAATACTTCTCAACATTATATTCCAACTTGACAGGATTATAACTATTCACATAGGCCAAGCATTTTGAATCCTTAACAAACTTAAGGTTAAGCTTTAACCTTTCCATATCTCATATAGAATAACTGGAATAGATTGAGAAGATTCTTTAGTTAAGAATAAGTGATTGTATCGAGTGCATTGCTCCAGAGAGATAGATAATTTAGCAAAGGTCATCATTGCATGTACCATGTCATACATAGTACAATATCTCCTTGTAGCTACTCAATTAAGGTGAGGAGCAACTTAGATAAGATTTTATTATCATTCAAATAATATGTGAATTATATACTTAAGTATTTCCCTTCTCAATCTAATCAAAGAGTTTTAATACTCTTTATATTTGTTTTCGTACTTCATTTTTAAACTCTGAGAATTTTTCAAAGATTTTAGATTTGTACTTTCTTAAGTACATATATTCATACCTTATAAAAATCATAAATAAAAATAATAAAGTAAAAAAACTACTTTCAGCCATAATAGACATGGGCCAACATATATATAAATGTACGAGTGCCAATAATTCATTGGCCCTTTTTCCATGTGATAGAAATGTGTGTCTTACAAGCCATTTATCAATGACATGATTTGATATTTTTAGCAATATATCATTTAATTAAATAGATAACTTTTTATTACTAACTATTATATGTATATACCGTAATGAATTCCTTGATCACGTGCATTGATGATTGAATCATGATGAGATCATGATAATGATATCAATCATCTAGAGTTATATAATCTAAATGTTTTTAATCAAAAGATCTTGGAGATATATAAACAATAATGTGTGAATAATGTATTTAAGTATTTCCCTTCTTAATCTAATGAGTTCTAATATTCTTTTTATTTTTTTTCTCTACTTTATTTTTAAACTTTGACCATTTATCAAAAAGTTTAGATTTTTACTACATTAAGCACATATATTCATACCATAAAAAAATCATCAATAAAAATAATGAAGTAAAAAAACTACTTTTAGTCTTAATAGACATGAACCAACATATATCTAAATGTATGAGTTCCAATAACTCATTGGCCCTCCCTTCATGTAATAGAAATGTATGTCTTACAAGCCAATTATGTATGATATGATTTGACATTTCTAGAAATATCTCATTCAATTAAATAGACAAAATCTTATTACTAACTCTTATATGTGTACACCATAATGAAGGCCTTGATTATATACAATGATGATTGAATCATGATAAGATCATGATATTGATATCAATCATTTAGAGATATGTAATCTAAATGTTCTTAATCATAGGATCCTTAAGACATATAAATAATTTATACGAAAAAACAAACAAACAACTCTAGACAATTTAGAACATTTATACATTGTCAAAATTGTACAAAGTGTAAAATTAATGTCTTAATCGCTATTATAAAATATCACATTTTCAAAATTAATTTAGACATTAGTTTCACTTGTTAAACTTTTAAAATAATTTTAAAACTTAACTATCTAGGGCTTAACATCATCTAATATATCATTAAACTCTTTAATAATATATTAAATAATATTTTAATATTTTAACCAAATTTTTAGAATTTTTAGGTAAATTTTAATATTTTCTTTTGATTTTAAATATTTTAAGATCTGTATAATATCCGGTGGCGCATTGGGCCGCCAAGCTACAGCGCCCAATTCCACCGCCGTGCACCCACACTCGCGAGCATGTCCACGCGGGGCGCGATGTATGTTTATTAATTGTGCGGGGCTCTACACCAGCTGCCCACGCTGCGCTGTTGTGCTTGCTTGCGGCCGCCACTGGATCTCCAATATGCGTCTACAGGTGCACCTCCATGCTCCCCTATCAAACAATGGCATTGACCCAAGTAGAAACCCGGATCCGCTAGGACTGTTGCGTCCAGTCCTACGTGTACCCAGAGTCCACTGCGTTCTTCGCCCGATAAGGGACACTATGAAGAGGGAAAGGAGGTGTAGCGGTTCTTGCCCCAATCTAGAATTTTGAGATGCTGAAAAATCCAAAAAAAAAAAGTAGGAATATTTATCCTCATCGAATGAGGATTCCGTATATGATGACATTTCCTCTAAAAATTTCTATTGGCCAAGATTAGGGGAAAGAAGAGGGCACCGTCGAGTAGGGCTGTTCACTGTTCGGTTCAACCCGAAAAACCAAACCAAACCAGGACTTTGGTTCGGTTCGATTTGGTTTGAACTACCGATCGGTTTGATTTGGTTTCTAGGATCCTTCAAACTAAACCAAACCGGTAAACCGAATAACCCGAATTAGATTAAATATTTTAATTTAAGTTATATATAAGATAGTATTTATGTATCTTTTCTTATAAAAATAAATTTTTTAAGAGTTTTAAGGTAAAATTAATGTAATATATAAACATATACACAAGATTTTAATAGAATATGATTTAAAACAAACAAAATAAAATTATATATTGATATATTTACTATACTCTAATAAAATATGGTTTGAACCAAACCAAACCAAACCAAACCGAATTAATTTGGTTCGGTTTGGTTTGGTTTGGGAGATAGTTTGGTTTGGTTTGGTTTGAAAAAAAAATACTCAAAAACCAAACCAAACCATGAACACCCCTACCGTCGAGGATGCCACCACCACTGAAAAATCACCAAATATGCCACCGATCGAAGTTGGTAATCATAAAGAAAAAAAATGAAAAATCATATTTTCCTTCCTCCCAAGCCTTCACAAAGCTTCGTTGTCACCAAGGAATGAGTATTTGTTAAGTTCCCAATTTCGGAGCTCGGCACTCAACAAATTAGAGCACCATCTTCCCGATGTCGCACCAGACTCTCCAATGATCGAAAATTCAAATGAAGGGTGAAGACCAAAAGTCCAATGTCACGAGAATCTACCAAAGTCAACTATTCTCAAAATTGCATCACATATGATTTATGGTTGGTCTATCCAAACACAGGTTTGTATAATTTTAGGAACGTATAAGATACATAAAATAATGTCAATTTGTTGTCAATTTTGACTGGAACTTCAACCTGACTTTGATACAACTATAAGAAATAGTCCTAAAAATTTTGGTTTAGTGGAAACGATGATTCTTTTAGGTTTCATGGTTGTTTCGCAATTGAAACCAAACGATGAAAATCAAGAACCAGATTCAAAAATATCTTTGTGGTTTCTACCAATCCCAAAAGTTAGAGAAGAATGAGCATAGCAACTCCATGCTCTACAAGCCACACAAATGTATAGCCTTTAGTGATATCCACACCAACTTCCTCCACATAGGGTTCTCTTCACGTCAAATCTTCTGACACATCCTGGATGGAGCTCCATCATAGAAAAAAGTGGCTTCATTGGCTTGATATGGTTTGGCCAAATTAACTTATGTTTATAGAAATCAAAAATTTTCATAAAAATTCCTTAATTTTTATAAATTATGCCCATGCCCCTATACTGATAAAACAATCTCTATGTGTGCAACCCACTAGGTCCAATAGTTCGTTTGGTTGAAGCCTATAAAATAAAACTTATTTTAAATCAAAGTTATTATCTAATAAGATATTTAACTTTTTTATGATCATAAAGAAACAAGTTGTAGACTTGTAAATTTTACCTATTCGAGGAACTTAAGATCCATATTTTCTTAGGATATAGTCGAGTTTTACGATAAACAAACTAGATTTCCGAGAAAAAAATGGCTAAAAACAAGCTCTAGAATAGAATGTGATCCCACAAACGGGTCATATGGTGACCCCCTACCGAGTCATCTAGTCACCCGCCAGAAGGGTCACTTGGCAACCTAGCAGACGGGATGCTAGGCGACTCAGGGACTGGGTCACAACCTAATTCCCGCCCAAACCTGATAGTTTTGACCGTGGTAGATGAGCATTTAATTTCGGTCAAGTAAGAAAGTGTCTCGATCAACGAGTCACCTAATATTGTAGCATATTGATCGACCAAAGTAACCCGTGAGCGACAAACGCCCTACCAGGTACTAGAATTGATTGTACGTATGCATTCCATCAGACGGGACACCTACTGTAAACACGCCAAATTTGCTAAATTCGTAGCATAAAACTCATGTTTTATAAGGTAACATGTGTAATTGGTCCGAGAATGATGTCGAATATTTTATTTCGATTTGGAGCTTTGCCGAACGAAATTAGACGTTTTCAAAGCTTTCCAAACAAAGCCTTAATTTTTGAGCAAAAACCATGTGTAAATCGCGTAAACACAAAAATTGGATGGATGACCAAAGCCTAATGATCATGCATTGAAGGTTATAGTCAGATTCTTGTTCTGGACATGTTTTGTTTCTTGTCGTGTCTTTTCAATTGACCGTTGGAATCATTTCGACCAGTGTTGGATCATCTGTTCACTGACTGTCCTAACTTTCGGATGAAATTTTGAAGCTTTGGAGAGTGTAGTGGCTGATGCATCATTGTAGAAAACTTTCTCATCTTGTTATCTTTCAAACGCAACAAACCACATCGAATTCTGAGTTTGGGAGTATCCGCAATGGTTTTCGGAACACAGGCGCGTAGAAGTAGTACAATGTGCCTTGGGTCCGGGACACATCCCCATGCGCCCTAGGTCGGGGACACATCCCCATGCGCCCCCGATTGAAGACACATGGGCACCAATTTTCGATTGTGACTCTGCCTCCAACCGGATCAGAACAAACTTTTTGATCGGATCGAACCAAAATTTTCAGCTGGATTGAATGCGCTCCCAGGGGAGGCGCATGCGCCCAGGACTAGAGCGCACTGGCCTTGTTTTTTAGTTTGGATAGGACTTCGTTTCTCCTAAAAATTAGGTCCGATTCTAGTCATTTCAAGGTGCTTGTCATGACCCTCCCAGGTTACCCAAGATATCAAGCTCCCTCCTGCATCGTTCTGGTGATTTTTAGAAAGAAATTTTAGTTTTTAGGGAGAGAAAAGTTGGTTCTGGAGAGAGAAAGGTCGGTCTGCATGTGTTCAGTCAGGTCTCTCTTCTCCAACTTCTACAGAAGTGTGTAAACGCCTGCTACTTGAGCTATCTAAAGTAAAATTCTTCCTCCTTGAGTCTTCTTTCGTTTGAAACTGACGGGCAGATCCCGATTGTTGTTCGACTTTTCGAGAATCCAGATTTGGCCATATCTTCCTCAATCATGCTCAAAATTGATCTGTTATTTTTCCTATCTCTTTATTTCATCCTTCTCCATACATCTATCATTTTTTCACATTTTTTGCATTAGTTTTAGTCTGTTAATTTGAAAATAAAAAAGGGGTTAGAGGTAACCCGAATCTGTCGATCTCTTTTCAATTGTCTATTTCATGTTATTTTCTTTAGATTTACTTCACTCTATTCATTTCTAATTGTCTTTTCATTTGTTTTATTGTCTAGTTGCATAGGAAACTAAGCACCTGTGAGTTGATGACTCTTCTTCATCAACTAGCCATAGAAGGAGAAACTTTAACCCACACTCTTCCCGCTAAGGTACACACACGGTCACTTTTCTATTTATTTCCATTCCATAAAGCGGAGCTTGCGGTTCCTGGCAACCACATCATGTCTTAAGTTTTTCTTTTCTTCATTCTCTTCCCACACGACCCAAACCGTCTCTTTGGTTATTGGGCAACGTCAAGGGATACAAGTTCGAGGATCAATGTGAGTGTGGGACCAAGGTGAGAGTTTTCCCTTTTCTTCATCACTATTCTACTTTTTTTTTGAGGTGACAATCCAAGGGAAACTCATTCTTCGGAGTCCACAACACTCTTTTGGTGACCATGGTGGGACAAGCAGTGTCTTTAGCCGTGGGTGCTTAGTGTTTATGTGCAACTAGTTCTAGTTCTGGACCGGTTCCCATATGAGCCTTTCTTTTCAACTTTCTCAACTCGATTCCATCTTAAATGAAGTGCCAAGTATTTTATTCAATTTCTGACATTTTTATTTCAGCCAATTGCGTGTGAACCCACCTTTTGCTTTTAAAATCGGTTCCTGCATGAACCAACTCTCTTCTACATACTGGTTCCCACGTGAACCAAAATTTATTTTCACCCATTTATTGCAGGTTATTCCACTCCCAATTTGGTCATCGTGTGACACCTCTTTTTTTTCCAATTTCCATTTAGACCGGTTCCCACTTGAACGACCCTTTTCTACTTCAAATGGGTTCCCGCAAAACAATTTCCTTCTTTACTTCGGTTCCCACGTGAACCAAACCTCTTTCTTCTATCCACACGTAGATCAGATCCTTATTCATCATCAACTTGGTCCCAAGTGGCCCTCATTGAATTATTTAATCATTCAAACCGGTTCCTACTTGAACCACCCATTTCTACCCAAAACCGGTTCCCGCGTGAACCGCCTTCACGTTTTACCCTGGTTCCCACATAAACCAGCTTTTTCTTACATCGGTCCCGCGTGGACCACAACTTTTTCTTGGCTATCAAATTTCCACTACCTCCATTTGGCTCTCGTGAGAAATAAGGTCTAGATTCTAGTTGCTTGTTTAGTTTCTAGTCACTTATCTTATATGCTTGCTTGTTTATTTAAGTTTATGTTTTAATTATTACTTACATAAGTTTATGTTTTGTTTATTTAAGTTTATTTTGAGATAGGAGCTCACTCTCCCATATACCCCTCCCATCCAAAACACCCTCTTGGTGGATTCTGACCTCTCTTCTGGGATATTCCTTTCTAGTTGACTTGCTTGGCTTTCATCAAGGCCTCTATAATTTCTCATACGTGGAGTATTCCTCTTCATGATTGGGTTGGTTAAACCACTTACCAAAACCCGAATATCCCAAGTTACTCATGCGTGGTGAGATTGTGTGAACTCTAGGTCATTGGAGATTGGAGTTAGGATCCTAACCCATTTGTTGAGAGAACAATTCTTAACAAATCCATAAACCTAATGTTTAATAAAAAATCATAGCGTAATTTTGTTTTCAAGTCTTCACATCACTTGCTTGTCAAACAAAAATTGAAAACTTCGAAAACATTGTAAATTAATAAACTAAAGAAATTCTTTGTTTGTTTTGCCAACTTGTTTATTTTGCCCTCTTTTTGAAGTTGATAGGGTGAGAATGCAATAAGGTCCGAAAGACATGTTTGAATGGTAGAACATGCTGAACATCAAGAGAACGAGATGGGTCATCAACAACAACTCTCAATTCCATCGGATGGTCATGTCAATCCCCTATTTGTGTCAAAAGCACAACAAGGCCCTCAACCATCTACTCCACGAGAAGTTGAACAACTCTTTAGGGAGTTATCTCTTTATACCGACCTAGAAACATTCTCACACATACAATCCTTGGTGAAGGGCAAAACTTCCTCTGATCATGCTTTTGTTGAAGCCAATCGGGTTGCCTCACTCCCTCATTCCATGGTTTGACCACCACTTATTCAACCATCTTTGGTTCAACCATCTATTGTCTAGCCATCTATGATTCAACCATCACTTGCTCAACCATCTAAGGTTCAACCATCATTTGTCCAGCTATCTTACTCCAACCCTGTTGCTCCATTTACCCATCACGTTATGGGACAATCATCAGATAATTTACCGGTTCATGCGTCTTATCTTCAATTCTAGAATCAAACATCTAACCACATACCTGCACCGATAAACCAGGAACCTGCTTTCACTTAGGAAACCATGGATCAGCTCACCCAAATGAATGAACGTTATGAAGAGCTAAGATGTCTCTTGAATTCCAAGTCAACTCCTGAGGTTTCTATTCCTTCGTTGCCAATTCTTCACCTACCACCTTCTGAATTGCTAGTTTATCACCGTTACAATGGTACCAGCTGTAGACACACCAATTTGGCCTTATTTGGGGCTTAAACTTAAACTCTTATTTCATTGGCAACATCTTTTTTAGACCATCAAAATCAAGTTGAATGATCCTTTTGGACAAGCCAAGGAGTTCACTAGAAATCTGAGGAAGAGTTGTGGATCTCTAATCAAATTTGTGTTTGCTAAATGAGAGCCCATTCTAACTTCCATGTTGCTCTTGGTGGTCTTTGCACCAAGGTCGTGCCACTTGGTTGTGTGCCAGATTATGCTTTTCTTGACATATTCTTTATTTAAAAATTGTTCACAAGATTCTGTGGACTTCTAATGAAGAAGTCTTCAACATCAATAATCTTAATCTATGAGTCCTCTTTTCAATGCAACAAACGGCATTCAATTCCAATCTACCATTTGTCTGCAGCGTCTTTTAGAATTCAGACGTGTAGTTCTGTCAGCACGCAGCACCGATCAAGCCCAATTGCATGCAAGCCCAGCCCATTTGCACATATTTGACCAATTCACGACCCTACCTTCCTTTTTCCTCCTCCATATTACTTGGTATAGTATCTGGAAGCTTCATGGTCGAAATTAGCATCATCAAATGATGGCAATCCAACTTGTTGTCTTATACATCAAAACTTGCTATTTTTAAACCAGATTTGTTTCCTCTTCAAGTGGAGACATATTTTGAACATAAGGAAGGTGATCCACGGTTTCCAATCCCTCTCAATCATTTAAGTAAGTTTCTAGATGCCTCATGATGAAAATTAGCAACATTAAATGGAGGAAATCCAAATGGTCGGATGTATCAAAACTTGCTATTTTTTGACCTGTTTTTCATCCCCTATAAAGGGAGACTCATATGAACGACCTAAGAAGGGAATCCCCATCCTCCAGCACTCTTATCCTCGTCTTCCAGCCACTCTAGGCTCATCCCAACCTCCCCAAATCGTTCTCTCTTCGTCCCAGTGCTCGGAGATCATCCCAAAGTGAAGAAGAAGCCGGTCTATGCTCTAACGTGCTGCACTGCCGATCATCGGCTTAAACGGATCTTTCTACTTCAACACCGACGCCGCACGTACAGATCCGAAGTCTTCTCTTCTAAGTCATCATCTTCTCAATCAATTTCAGTGCATTTAATGGTGTATTTAGCCTATACATCCTTCATAGAAATTGTTCCTAGGTGAGTCCTATTTTATATCCAACAAGAATCATTCAATTCAGATAACTGTGTTGCCCATAGCACACCCTACATCAACGTTGTGCTGTAAGTTATCAAAACTTCACTGTCCAAGATCCGGTTTGTCAGGCAAGTTCAGATTATTTATCATAATATTCAAGCAAAGTTGTCTTAATCTAAAATCACCCTTGGTGAGTTATCTTTATTTTGAAACAAACAACACTCGATTCTGACATCGGTTTTATCTATTACGGTCTCTGCATCAGAGCCACGCCAGTTTACATTAAATCTGTTTAACCTGGTTGCCACTTTGCTTGGGTTGTGTTATCTTTAATCATCCATATTATCTTTGCTAATTCTTCATTCATATAATTTAGTTCATATTTAAGCATCATTTTTATTCAGTTTTTCATCATTTCATATATCACAAAAATCAAAAAAAAAGGGTTAGGGCTAACCCCAAATCTAGTGAGTTTGTTTCCAATTGCCATTTTATGTTATTGTTTTTACAAGTTACTACACTTCACTCGGTTTTAATCCTTCTTCACTTGTTTTATTGTCTTATTGTCTTCTAGTTGCACAGATACATCAAGCTAGCATCGGTTGTTGACTCTTCTTCATCGGCCGGCCGAAGAAGAAGAAGGTTGAACCCACACACACTTTCTCCCACGCTAAGGTACACACGGTCATCTAACTTAATCTCTTATTCAATTCCATAAAGAGGAGCTCGCGGCTCCTGCCGACCACTTCTTCTCTTATTCATGTTCTAAGTCTTTTTATTCCTCCCTCTCCTTCCACATGACCCGAACCGTCTCTGGTGCTCGAGCAACGCCGTGAGATGAAAGTTTGGGGATCAATGTGAGTGTGAGACCGAGGTGAGCATTTTACCACTTTCCGAGTGTTTTCCGATTCACTCCTTTTCCCCAATTCCATCTTTCACCATTTTCTTGAGATGTCGATCAAGAACCCATTTTCGGAGTCGACACTAGCAAACCTTTTCTACACCTCAAGTATTTTCTCTACGAGTCTTCGTTTTGGAACCTTGCTTTCTTGTTCCGCCGATCACTAGAAGGGTCTGCATTGGAGTGATTCTATTCGCTCGACCCCTTTGAGGTGGGAGACTTTGACATTGTTAAGACCAAGTTTTTACAAAATACGGAGTCCGGGTAGAACCATCATGTTCAATCACATATTTGATTGTCGAAAAGATGAAGCCCGAGGTGGACTTCATAAAGTTTGTCGATCGGTGGAGAGGAATGGCGTAAAAGTTAACATATGTTATTTCGGACGGAGAATAGGTAAAGATGCTTATTGGAAACACTACACCAGCTCTTAGAAATGTCTTGATCATGTACCATCCTACCACAATGAATAAGCTTTATAACAGTGTTCAATACCTACAAGCCTATTTTAAGGATGCACAAGGATAAATCATTTTGATCCCAAGCCTAGAAACATTAGAAAAATTTTTTCTGCACTAGTTGTACCTACAATCGAGGGAGTAGTTAACAATGAAGTTGTGAACATTGTGAAAAACCAGGAGGGAACCGCCGAGAACCAAGATAGGAACCCACCACGAACCCATCTTACTACCCCCTCAACAAAGCAAGTTAGGCCACAACAACCACAACAACCCCTCGGCCCGGTAGTGCAATCTCAACAACCTCGCCAACCCACCAACAATAGGGCACCACCACCACCTAATCAAGCACCACGAAGGAGAGGTCCTAGGAGAGAAAGCTACCGGCAACTACCTTACTCATTAACCGACATCTTCAATGTACTAATGGGGGAGAAACAGTTGGAATTGCCCAAAGAAATGGAGGTTTGGCCTATTATCACAGATATGTCCTGATATTGTGCTTATCACCAGTACCCTGGTCATATTGTTAAAGTGTGTTTCCAATTTAAAGATTACATCCATGATCTGAATGACCAAGGCAGCATTGATTGGGCCCAGATGGGAGAATGTATACAAGCAATGAAAGCTAGACAGCAATAGTAACAGCATTCACCGGTTCAACTTTAATAGCAACCTGACTTGGGAATTGTTCAGAACCTACTTCCATTGCATGCTCCCACTCTGGCATAGCACCAGTACCACCGAATCTAAGAATTAACTTAGTACACTATGTCGCCCAGGAAGTTGCCAACCGTGCTAAAGGCTGGTAGCTAGAAAATCATGATGTAACCATGCCAGCTAGGCCTCCTACTAAGACCACTACTCGACAAATAATCTGTGCACCACCTACTCCAAACACCCACCCACCACCAAGTTCAACACCCCAGCCATTGGCCACTACTTCTTCTCGCTAACTTATTATTAGCCCAAATTTCTACATTAGCTACACCTTCGTCAAACCCTTCAACCATTGCCACACCCCGACCCCTTCTCATCCGGCCACATCATCTCCAAACCTAAACTCCCAGCCTATGAGCTCCATTACCCTGAAACCTCAACTTACCACACAACTAACCCCACAACCACCCATACCAACACCTCCATTAAACCCACCAGCCATTCCAGCACCTGGGCCTCTACTTATCAGGCACCACTATCACCACCATTTCTAAATCCCAATCCTTTGCCAACAAACCCAATCACCTCAGTACCTCTAGCCATCCTGCAAATCCCATTACCCACCATGTCAGCATCGACACCACCTGCTCCACCACATTCCACCCTAACTAACCAACCATATTTACCTGATAGTCAGATAGCCCTCGTGCATTGGAGTGGGAGAATGTTCCAATGGCTCTTTCCTCAAGCCGGGACACAACCGCAAGAACCATTGGAAGAGGAACAAGTAGAAGAACCATTGTTGGGCATGGCTTATGACTTACTGAAGCATTTGGATAAGATGTTAGCTCATATTTCTATACTTGAATTAATCAAAAGATCAAAGTTGCACTAGGAGATTCTGCAGCAGTATTTGTAGAGGGTTATGGTAAATGAAGACCTCCCTCTTGAGAAGATCACCACTATGCTAGCCTCCAGAAGTGAGCACCTAATGCTCACATTCTCTCAAGAAGAATTAGAAGATATAGAGGTTAGAAGATATGCTTTACATGTGGCTGTTATCATCTCTAATGTTGACACTAGAGCTTCCATCAACATCATGCCGCCAAAAACCTTGCAGTTATGTGGCATTTCTGAACAAGAAACTAGGACATCTTGTGCCATGGTGACAGCCTATGATAACTCCAAGAAGTCTGTTGGGGTGGTCACTCTAGAAGTGAGACTTGGGCCGTGTACTATTACTACTAATTTCCATGTACAAGAGTTGGATCTAACTTTTTTGGATATACTTGGGAGGCCATACCTAGAAGCAATAGGGGCTGTGACTTCAACAAACCATCAATGCATAAAGTTTACCTTTAAAGGACAGGTGGTCAAAGTGATTAGTATGCCTGTAAGGGACGAAGTGAATAATGCTTCTTTTGCATCACCCCTAGGTTTATCAATACAACCCCAGATCTCAGTGGGAGAATTGCCAAAAGTTGGATGTATGATTGCCTCTTTGCCAGACACTGTGGGATGGCGAATGATGATAAAGTTGAGCTATCAACCTGGAAAAAGTTTGGGCAAGGATCTTCATGGAATCACTCAACAAGATGCTACTGTGAAAAGGCCACGTAGGTAGGGGTTGGAATATGAAGAGGATTTCAACCCAAGGAGGGTCATCTAGCCAAGATATGCCATGGGACTCCAAGCATTCTTCATCAAAGGAGAGACCATGATGATGGCTGAGGATGACAATGAACCAATAACAACTATCAAGAGAAGGAAGGCTTCAGAGGAAGAAGAAGATTTGGAAGATTAGTGCTTGTCTTTGGCCCATTTATTCTCAAGCGGGGAAGAGCACCAAGAACCACACAAGGGCAGACCAATCTTAGAGCATCTTGTTGAGCAAACCACTGCCCAAGTAAAAACCATTCCACGAGGCCCATACCCAACAATCATATATTATTAAAACCTCACGTCATTATTCTTGGATCTTTTGGATGGGCTTTCTAGCCCGCTTTCTATCACTAAACCATCAGGCCTGTCATGGCTAACAACCCACCTTGGGCTCATGTGCCCTTTCCAACCTTCTATTCTCACTGGGCCTGCTTGCCCATTTAATTCCCTTGTCGGCCTCAGGAGTGAGGGTCCTTTCCAGCATAACCACTTTTGGTCCACATGCCCATCCATATGTAGAACTGGGTCAGCATACCCATTTGCATTTGTCCTCAGTTTTGAGCCCATGTGTCCATTTTCTATCAACATGGGCCCACAAGCCCTTTTTTCCCTTTATTCTGAAGTTTTTCTCCTTATTTATTCTGTCAATATCTGGTAAGTCTCAAGTCATTCTGACTCATTCTATCTTTTTGATTGAAAATCCCAAAAAAAATTGTTTTCTCTGAAACTCACCTCTCTATCGAGGAGACATCCCTACTCATCCCAGAGGGTGCTCCCAATCAGGGATTCCTCTCCTCTGAATCATTGATCAATTTACTCTATCCTCCCTCCACTATAAATTCCAACTTTCCAACTTTGTCGTCAGTAGGTCAAGTTAGGTTAGGAAATAGAAAAGTTAAAGGTAAACGAGTTCCAACCAGATATCTGCAACAATTGGCAAAAAAATACGTGGAGTGTGCAAGACTATCAAACTTTTTTAAGAATGCTATCCAAGTTAGATGAAATTCGATATGAGGATGAGTATAACATAGATCATACCTTGAGAGTATATGAGGTAGTATTAGAAAAATGATCCTGAATCTGAGGTTGAAATCAAGGACTTGGCTGATGTATATGCATATATACTTAGAAGATTTGAAGAACCATCAGCCACAGGGAATGAACCGACCAAGGAACTAAATTTGAGAACCCTGGAAGATCCTAAACCTATCCTCATCAGTTTAAATCTCACTCTCTCAGAAGAACAATGTTTGATCAAAGTTTTAGAGTAATACAAGGACACGTTCGCATAGACGTACGAAGACATGTGGAGATTAGATAATTCATTGGTTGAACAAAGATTAACTTTGAAACTAAGAACTACCTCCATTAAAAAACCTGGAACTACCCTGACATTGGACTTAAAATAAAAGAAGAGGTCGACAAATTACACCGTACAAAATTTATTAGAGTCGTCCTTTATCCGCAATGAGTGACTAACATAATCCCTATTATGAAGAAGGATAGATGAGTTCGGATTTGCATAGATTTTAGATACTTAAACTGAGCATATACTAAAGATAAGATTTCCCTTTACCTCATATTGATGTATTGGTTGATAACATAGATGGGTAACAAATGCTCTCATTAATAGATGGTTATTTTGGATACAATCAAATCCGATTAGCTGAAGAGGACCAAGAAAAGACCTAGTTCACTACACCTTGGAGAACATATTGCTATGTTGTCATGCCCTTTGGGTTGAAGAATGCTGATGCTACATAACAGAAGGCTATGATGGCTATTTTTCATGACATGATGCACACCCTTGTAGAGGTATATGTGGACGATTAGGTAATTAAATCCAAGAGTCGGGAAGATCATTCTGAAGTACTAAGGAAAGTATGCAACGAGCTAGAGAATACAAGCTAAAAATGAACCCTAAGAAGTGTATATTTGGTGTTTCATCTGGAAAACTATTAGGGTTTATAGTAAGCAAAAGGGAATATAGATCAACCCTAACAAGGCCAAGGCAATCATTGGTATGCCTCCTCTGAAGAATATAAAAGAGCTTCGAGGATTGATCGGAAGGCTACAATTTGTCCGCCGCTTATCCCACAATATTCCCAAAGATGTAAACCTTTCTATGAGTTAACCAAGGTAGAGGCCGAGTTTAAATGAGATTCAAAGTGTCGGGAAGTATTTGATGGATTGAAAACATATTTGGCAAGTCCCCCTGTACTTAGACCACCAATTCCTGACAAACCCATGGTCCTCTACATTTTAGTTCTCGAGAACTCTCTTGGGGCAATCCTTGCACAAATTGATGAAGAAGAGAATGAGCTGGCTACTTATTACTTGTCTAAGATCTTTGACACTTGTGAGTTGAAGTACACTATGGTAAAAAAGACCTATGCTGCTTTTGTTTGGGTAGTTCAGAAACTCAAGTATTATTTTCTGACTCACCAAGTCAAGCTCATTGCTCGTATCAGTCCCATCAAGTTTATCTTAGAGAAGACCATTTTTACTGATTGGTTAGGCTTATTGTCTCAGTTTGATATCACCTATGTCCCGCAGCAGGCAATCAAGGGCTATGCTATTGTTGAACATCTTTCCCATCATCCCATACCCATCTTTGACCCAGTCCGGTTAGAGTTCCCGGATGACGAACTAATGTCAGTTCGATCTTCCAATCTTTGGACATTATATTTTGACGGGGCTCTGAATTCATATGGTAGAGGGATTGGTATTGTCCTTCTGTTACTCAAAGGTGTCACTATTCCACAGGCTTTTATCTCGACCTTCTAGCAACCAACAACATAGCTAAGTATGAAGCTTTGCTGGTTGGGCTAGAGACTACTCACTTCCATGGTGCCACCAAATAGAGGGTGATAGGCGATAGTCAATTGATCATACGCCAAGTCCTATCCAAATACTGAACTTTCCATCCAAATTTCAAATCCTACCAAGAGCTCACCATCTACTACATCAAGCTATTCTTCAAACTCACTTTTGTCTATGTCCCATGTGCTTTCCAAAATATCCTTGTTGATGCTTTAGCCTCATTAGCTTCATCCTCGCTAGGCGGTGCAAGTGCGTACTATTCACATCCGTAAGAGATCAATTCGACAATTGAGGATGGACGTTTTTTGAAGGTTAAAGAGAGATTTGACAGGAAAGAATATTTGGAACACAAAGAAGAAATCTCCTTAATTGAGTTGGAGGAATTGGAAGAATGTGAGAGACCTTGGTATGATGAGATTGTGAGGTATTGCCAAGATCAGTCATATCCGCCTAGATCAATTGCCAAGGAAAAGAAGACAATCAGAAGAGAACCTCAGAGGTATACGATCTTAGAGGAAGTGCTCTATAAGAGGAGCCTAAGTAGAATTTTACTTCGATGTCTTGATAAAGAGGAAGCTGAGTTGGAGTTGAAGGAAGCACATTCTGGAGTTTGTGAAGACCATGTGAACGCTCAAGCCCTTGCTAAGAAAATCATCCGACAAGGGTACTATTGGCCAACTCTAGAAGAAGATTGCTCCATCTTTGTCTGGCATCATCATTCATATCAACTCCATGCCAACAAGATTCATTCATCCGCATCCTCCCTTCATCCAATCCATGCTCTATGGCCTTTCGCCATGTGAGCTTTTGATATCATTGACCTCTTAAGTAGCCTCAACTCCAAAATGCACGCTAAATCATTCATTCTGACAGCAACAGAGTACTTCATAAAGTGGGCTGAAGCAAAAGCATTCGTAGAGATTAAAGTATTAACAATTTGCTCCTTCATCAAGTGGAACATCATTGCAAGATTTGGGATCCCCGAGAACATTATCATCGCTCATGGGGCTCAATTCCTCTCTCAAGATCTGCATGATCTTTGTAGCAGGTATTGCATTTCATTGCATCATTCATCACCATATTATCCTCAAGACAATGGTCAAGCAGAAGCTACCAATAAAATCTTAATCAAAATCATCAAGAAATCCTGTAAGTCTAGAAAGTTTGCCGACTGACTTGATAAGCTTGTAGATGCTCTATAAGCTTATCGTACTTCTGTAAGGACTCCCACTAGGCAAACCCCATATGCGCTAGCATATGGGATGGAAGCAGTGGTCCCCTACGACGTATTACTTCCATCTCTCCAAGTTCAAATTGACAGGGATATTCCCGTTGATGAGAGATGAGTCTCTTTTTGCATAGCTTGAACTCTTGGATGAAAGAAGGCTAGCTGCCGCCGAGCATGCCCGGACTTATCAGAATAAACTTAAAAGGTTTTATCAAAAGAAGGTGGTCGAGAGAAAATTCAAGATTGGTGAAATGGTTGTTAAAAGAATTTTCGTTAAGTCTGGGGGTCCCTACTCCAAATTGCAACCTAACTGTGAAGGGTCTTTTCTAATCACTGAAAAATATTCAGGTAGTGCATATGAATTAACTAACGCGAGATGGAGATAAATTGAATCATTCTTGGAATGAAGTTTACCTCAAAAATTATTTTCCATAAAAATAAAAAAATACTGGTATGGTTATAAGTCATCGATCTAAGGATGTTCGCTAGAAGTCAAGGGTAGGCATCATTCTACACACACAACACCTCCCAATCGTGGAATCCGGACAACCCGGCACCTGTGAGAGGCAAAGCAGAAACCTAGAAACGGAAGGAATACCCTTACCCTATTCTCTTCTACTCAGTCCAAGATAGGGAGAGGAGATTAAAGAGAGGTAGTATAAAAAATGCCCGCCACCCTAGTAGGAGGCCATCTTGGACGATGCAAAAGGGTGTCAAAAGATAGGCAATGAATCCCTCAAGTTAGAAGAAAAATGATTAACTGTTTAAATGAGTACCCAAAGTGTACTTAATACAAAAAGACACTAAAAGATGGGCAATGTCCTCACGAGTCAAAAATGCGTCCGAATATGTGCCACATAAACAACAAAAAAATATATAGGAAAGAACTGAAGTGGCTGAACCCCAATGGATAATTTGAGTGTGAGTAGAGAAATCCCTCTTAATATCTTCAAACACTATCAAGGACTTCCTCTATACTCCTCCTTAAAACCCTAAGGTAGGGTATACTAACCAAATCTAGGTGGAACTCAAGTTGATCAAAGAAAGAAGGTTAGAAGGATTCTAGGTAGGAAACTCTATTTTGCACATGGTATCTACCACTTGAATCTTGACAAACCCGAAAAATCGATGAATTGTCTCAATACCAGTGTTTTCTCCAAAAATCTAAAAAAATTGAATAGTTTTTAAATTAAAAATATAAAAACTGAATATTTTTAAAAATAAAAAAATATTTTCAATAATTTAAAATTTTGAATATTTTCAAAAATCTAAAAAATTTTATAATTTTAAGAAAATTCAAAAAATGCATTATTTAATTTAGCTTAGTCTTGATTATTGCCTTAGTTGCATCCATGTTTATTTTCTATCTTGCATATTTCTATTTTTGCATAATCATTCTTATCTATAACACCTTGTTGAGAATGCTCCTCCCTTTGACCTAAGTCTAAGCAAGCTGTAATAGGCAAAGGGATGAGTCGTCGTGAAGATCTAATCCCCTTTTATCAAGTGTTTCAGGGACTTTGAAGTAAGAGAGAAAGAACTTCACCATGGAAGGTAAGTTCCCTCCACCCTTAACCCACTTTATTTTAGTCATTTTTTTTTATAATACCTTGCTTCCCTTTGACTTAAAGTCAAGTCAAATGAAAAATAGACAAAGGGATGAGATATGGATAGAATTAATTCTTTTGTTAAATGTTTTCAAGCATTAGATAGCAAGAAGGAATAATTCTCGCTAAACAAGTAAGGCTTCTTACCCTTCTTCACATTTTTATTTTATTACTTCTTATCTTTTGTCATGTTAAGAAGGCTATGTCCTTTGACAAAAGTAAAGGGCCAAACCGCGAAGTCGTACTAACCAACTTTGTCGAAGTGATGTCACAGACAAGAGCAAAGCAAGATAGGCAAACACAAACAATGATACAGTCATAAAGATAATACATATCCAGATACAAGAGATGGCCCTTGGAGTCAAAAAGATGATACATTTCCATGGTACTAACCAACTGTAGTAAGATATGAGTGCCAACAGACCTACAAAAGAGAGATAAAACTAATAACCGACAATTTAAAGCAGAGAAAGGTAGGGAAGCATACCTGCTATGAAGGAAAACACAACAGCTCTCCCTACGGATGGAGAAGCTGATAGGCGTTAGAAGTGGTCTCAACAATGTGCCAAAGACACTAGTAAAGGAAGATAAGATGAATGCTCCATCCGGCCCACCCAAATGAAAGATATAGGTAACTTCACACATGAAAAGAACACTTTATCAGTACAAATATAACAAGCAAAGGAAAGGAGGAACAGAAAGCAAGATACTTGAAGAAAGGGTGTGAAGCCACCAACGGAGACAATGTCACTGTCAGGAGAGAGGCTGGCGAACAAGTGGGCCAGAACTACTATGCCCCAGGCATACTCCCCAATGGTCTCGACATCGACCATTAGCAATAAAAATCGTAGGTGTACCCTCTCCGTCTTGTTGCCCAGCAACAAGCATCCAAGGAAGATCGAAATTGGCGAAGATCTCGGTTTGCCTCTTGGGTCCCGGGAGACCGCACAATGTGGCGTATACACCGATCGCTTAGGTGCCCTCGTAATCCTTGGCATCCTCCCCCTCAACATGTGAGCCTCTCGACAAGCCCACCACCTCGAAACAATCCTTCCGGGGATCGAAAGGATGGCCTCATCCCGTGACCGAGGCGAGTAGAAAGAGAGTAGCTTGACTGCCATCTTAGAATAGTCACCGTATGTGTAGCCGGTGATGGCACGCCCATAGACCCAAAACCCTGAGATATGGGCCATGTCCTCTAGGGTCGGAACCATGTGCCCCCATGGCAGCAAGAAGGAATAGGTCATGGCATCCCACCTCTCTCACAGAACATGTATCAGGGACAGGTCCTCCCAGAAAGGTGAAATGCATAGGACAGGTACAAATCCCTTCTCATCTAGGTGGTGGTGCTGGAAAGACGGGAGACCTCGGTACGCCAATCATACCATCTACTATGAGATCTGGGACTTTATTTGTCCCTGCAAAATAAAAAATTATCGGTCAAGTAACAATCATGAAGATGAAAGAAAATTGATAGCCAATACAAGGGATATTTACCTCATGAGTGGCAGCTGGCTCGGAGGTGCTAGCCTCTACATCATGCACACACAGATGACGTACTCTCCTCGACATCTGCAAATTTCAAAAAAGTGGTTAGCTTTTAATTCCAACTTAGTCAAAACAATGAAAACGAACAAGTGGTCATGCACCTGAGGCAGGGTGCATTCCCATGTACCCTGATGAGTAGGGCACATGGGGCCCACCAGTCGAAATGTGCCCCCAATAAAGGGCACATCTCAATGCACCCCCCATTGAGGGCACATGCCCATGTACCCTCGTTCAGGGGCCCATGGACACAAACTACATCAATCTTCTTCTGCCCGAAAAACCACACAAACAAACTCAGAATTGCGTAAAATCATAGTCAAAATGAAAAGAATGAAGAGATCTACATTTTCTTTGACTAGATTACTGACCTTTGAGTGTGATCTATGCTCCAAAAATGTAGAAGAAGATGGGGGGCTATAGTGAGGGAGAGAGATTGTGAGTGGTGAAATGAACTTGTAGGGGCAATTGACCTATTTATAGAGGTAAACATATGCAAAAATCTTGAAAAGTTTAAAAATTACCCTCTTGTTCCTAAAATTGAGTTGATTACAAAGCCACTAAAAGAATCACAAATGAATTTCTAGATTGCTCGAAAATTCATTGAAAAAAATGCATGTTTAAATTCTATGAAAAATGCTGTTTCTTGCTACAAAATCTTGCAAATCATGTTGTAAAATAATTGTTTCTAATGAGCATTATTTTGGTCATACACTAACAATTTTGTAGGCACAAGGTAAAATTTTGTGAATTTTTTTCCAAAATTGACCTAACAAAATTTATTTTTTATTTTTAAATGACCAAAAAAAGTTATTTGACAAGGAATGAAAAGGGTAATAAAAGGATAATCAGGTACAAAGAAGTTGCAGCTAAAAAAGATAGTGATGCTAGCCATCTAGACTCTCCTCGATAAGTGTGCCTAGACGCTATAGTCGGCTTGTACTGCACAAGGCAATGGATGTCCTAGCTTCTTCCATGTCATCATCTATACCAAGCTTCCTGTCCTTGATAGGAGTCAAATGTGACAAGATAGGTAGTTCGTGGTGAGGCAAACCGATCCGAGAATGACACCTATGCGGATTGTACAAAACAAAAGTCAATCTAGTAACCGGTCGAAGGTCCACATGCAAAGCAAAGCAGATTTGAACATCTCTCTCGTTGCATAATAATGGGCCAGTGCACAAAGCCCGAATGATCCATGGAAGCAAGATAGGCACGCCGGCCTATTCGTTTCTTTAGTGAAGCACATTTGTTGAAAAATGTGTTAGGAAAGCTGAGAGCCGCAGTATATGGGTACAAAGGATTGCACTAAAAAAGCTATGAAGTGGTACTGGCATCGCCCGCCAGATCAAACTTGAAGTGAAAATCTGCCAAGTAAGCAAATAGAAAAGCAATGCCAAACATAGGACATCCCACTCAAGAGAAGACAAGCCACACTAAAGAAAGCCGAGCACTAAAGGACCAAGCCACTTGCCACACCAAATTTCGTGAATATAAGAAAGTTGACCCCGCTTCCGAATGCCATCTTCGTGGAAAACAAGAATGCAATAGCAAGGAAAGTGGCAAAACCCTTGGAACCATGAAGAAGCTATGTCTCGTCAAGGCCGCGAGAAGACAGAGTGGAGATGGTCCAAGTCGTCAATTTTTGAAGATTAACCCATTTGCGGCAATAAGGGAGCCAATTTGCTCAACCTCTATGAAATCCTACAAGAACTCAAGGCAAGACACCGATCTAGGAGAAATAAACATGTCCGCGATCTCACCTTTTTAGTCCACGGTTGTTCGAGAAACAACTTTGCCTCCTCTAGCAAGATGGTGCATTCAAAAGAGTTGAAGACAAAGGTATGTGTGTTAGGATGGCACAACTCGATCAAAGAACCCATCAGCCCAAAGTCAAGATGATATTATATATAGTGCTTTGCCCTAGCCAAAAGACCGGCCAAGCCCTAGCCACTTAGGATTGACCTCACCGATAGATGGAGAACTTCTAGCGCATCTTTGAACTAGGCGTATGAACGTAATCGTCGAGGACTTGGAAAGAGAGGGTAACTTTGCAAGAAACAATCAAAACGGTTGTCAAGTATCCGCATCTTTCAAAATAAAAAAAAAAGAAAAAAAATCATGTGCCTCATCTCAAGGGTCCATGGACACGTGCCCCCGATCGGGGGCACATGGACCCAAAATTTTAAAAAAAAATTCAAAAAAAATTAGAATGAATAAGAATGAAAATTTCTTACCAAATTTGTTGAAATCCTCCCCTTCACATGCCCTAGGATGCCATAAATCGCTCTTTCAAGATCAGAATGCATCTTCTTTGAAGGAGGAGCCATTTGGATAGGGATACAATTAATTTTTAGGCCTAGGGGTGTATATATATATATGGAAGAATTTGTCTGATTTTGAGCCAAATTTGGATTTGACCATGTGCCCGAGGGTGGGGCACATGTGCCCTCCTCTAGGAGCACATAGCCATGTGCCACATCTCTTGGGCGCATGGATATGTGCCCCCGATCGAGGGCACATGGACTAAAAATATAAAAAAATTCAAAATCTCAAAAAATAGGGATTGTTCCAAATGTTGAAAATGACATTTTTACAAAAATAACCCTTATCAAAAATATTATTTTGATCTCCAAATGATGGTTCTAATAGTAAAAACTTCTATTGTCCATTTTAGAAAAAAATGTGCTTCATATGACAATTCTATTTGTTGAGTACTAATCCGAAATGTGCAGGCAACATTTTTAGTCCAACAAGTGAATTGGTAAGATCAGTGTTCCTGAAATAACATCTTGCTAGCCCTGTGACGAAAAGAAAGGAGGCACCACCCAACTAAGTTTTATCATGGCACTGTATTCCATTAGGAGGCAATATGTGGATGGACCGGTGATGCTAGTGAATCAGGTGGTCCATGCGGATTGATAGATTATTTTACCACCACCACCTGAAGACTACACTCAAACAACAATGATGGAGCTTGAAATGTGTGACCTCACATTTCAAATGCAATTGCAAGATTTCATCATCCGCTTCACATCATTATCATCACCTCCTCACTAGCATTCCATTTTGTACCTCACATCATTTTTATCACCATTTGTCATTTAGTTATGCTAGATTCATTAATATGTATTTTATGCATTGATGTTGAAGACCTTGAGGGTGAAGATGAGTTTGGACTTGAGACCGCATTCAATAAAATCTATGACGACTTGGTCATTCCTCATTCTCACGGATAAGCCAAAATTAAACATTGGAGGTATGATGGTTCCTAATCAAGTCTCCACGACCTCTAATGAACAATCTATATCATCAACTATTTTCTACATAATTTTCTATTTTTTATCTCTAATAGCATCATATAGGCATCATTACATAGTATCCATCTTTTCTTCATAAACAACCTCTAGGCCTATCGGATCTCCCTCTCTGTTATGCTCTCTCTGTGCCTCATCCTCTCTTCCGCTGGAGAATCACCTCCTTTTCTTATTTTACGTCATCACCTCATTTTCACTGTCATCATGATGATGTTGTTCATCATCTCTTCTTCATTTATTTTCATCATTGTAGTGATGATGTGACATCAATCTCCTTTTAATTTTTTTCATCATTATTGGCAATGTTGTACCACCATGTTTCTATTACATACTATATTTGTTATCCCACCGTGTCTATTATTCTGCTTAGTTTTATTCTATCGTGTCTGTTTATCTTATCGTGGTAGTTGTCATACCATTGTTTCGTCTACTCTATCGCAACAATGTCACTCCCATCGTTATCTTTCAATCCCATTGTGATTTGATTTTGTCTTGTCTGTTTTACGAATAATTCGGTTTTTTTACTGAAGCATGATTCACGATTTTTATGATAGCCGAGCAAATTTTTATGCTTAAATAAACCCTAGAAGAATTTGAGGTTATTAGCTCGAATCAAACTGAGTATTTTGGTGAAATTTGAATGAATTTGAGATTCTGAATATGATGGATTGGTTTTTTTTTTTCAAACCAATTTCTCTTTTAAACCATTAGCCGATTGTGAGAACCTCATATTTGAATTTTTAAATTAATTTTCAAAGTAATTTTCCTATCTCCTTTGAACTACTTAGAAAAATAGATGATAAATCATTAAAAGTACTAACTAGTCTGACGATACATTTGAAATTATTAGAATTGAGGTTCGAATTCTTTGAAAATTTAATTTTGACCCATCTCCACCGAGCGGTGTGAATACCCGACGTTAACTTACATTTAGCAACTACTCGAACGCCCTTGATTAACCACCGTAAAAATTCATTGGTAGAGAGTGCACGTCCATACAAAACAATAAACTAGAGGGCTATATTTTATGAGGTGCCCGATAAGATGCGAACACATTGCATTATGTTTGGTTGACATTTATTATGATTTTTTTAGATTTTTATTCTTTGATTTGAATTTTATCTTTGATTTGAATTTTATTTTTGATTTAACTCAATTATTTTTAATTTGATTTTTTCCTTAATGTTTTGAGTTTAATGAATTGGGTTTGATTTATTTGTTTTGTTGAATTTTGATTTGATTAAGATTTAGTTTTGAAATTAAAGTTTGATTAAATGAATAAAGCACCTTATGATTTGAGATTTAATGATTGATGCATTGATTAAGATTATTTAATTTCATATTGTTTAAGTTGCGATGTTGATTTCAGGATATTCAATGTATTTTAAGACTTTGATTAAGTTATTTAAGAGTATTTCATGTTCTTTGAAATTGATCTTAAGATCTGATTTTTGGGGTTTACGGACTATTTTGGTGAATTTCAAAAGCATTGGAGATTGTTTATTTAATTCTTTTTGTATTATTTAATTATCGTTTGATTAAGAACTTTAGTTCCGGCGTGACGTATATTTTAGATTGATTTTGAGTTGTTTAAAAAATCTTATTTTTATGGTTTCAGATTAGATGAATATATATTTATTTTTTTATTATTTAATTTTGAGTCTCGCATCCGAGCTGATCCATCAAGCCTAACGTTCGGTGCCTCAGTTACAATTCTGAGTGGGCCCATCAGCACTTGAATGCCATTGAATTTCATTGCATGCCCGGGTTACATCGATTCTAAGTGTCAAAGTCTAAGGTTTCGGAATTTCTCTCCCCTGGTGCGCTTCTCACAAGATCGAGAGAAAAATTGACATTTCAACAATATGCTTAGGCCTATTTTACGATCGAGTGGGCTAACCTCCAACACCACGGCAGACTAAGTCTTTTGACTTATCGCATCGGGAGGAATGGGAACCGTGTGCAAACGGGGAAACATACCCGCGCCCACGCTCCGTAGAGCGCCACTTGGGACGTGGCCGGAATAGCTGTTGTCGTTAGGGTGCTCGAATTTTGGAACTCACGCTTTTATTTAATATGGCATTTTTTCACGTTTTCAAATTTTATTTAAATTTATTTTATTTGTCAAAGTCTTTAGGTCTATGTTGTGAGTAGAGGTCGGCGAGAGTTAGAAAATGTCGCCATGACAAAAAAAAAAGAGTTGAAACGGCCTCGATACAGTCGACATCTCTTGGCTGGCCCGATGGGCCTTCTTTTTCCGACGGATCCCCCTTTGTGGTAGATCCCCATTTTGGACCCAGCTTGCACTTCTCCCGGTCGCGACGCTGTGCACATGCGCCGGCCATACTCTATCTTGTTTCAATGCCATGATCGCCTTTGAGCCCCACCCAGATGGGTACCATGGTCCTAGACTGTACCCAACATCCCATCTCTATGGTTTGCAAAGCCTCTTGTGAGGAACCTCATTTTTCATTTTTTAATTAATTTTTTAAAATGATTTTTCGTATCTCCTTTGAACTATTTAGGAAAATAGGTGATACGCCACTAAAAAAAATGTTAGCTAGTCCGACGATACATTTAAAATTATTAGAACCGAGGTTACGGGGTTCTTTGAAATTTAATTTTTTTGACCTCACTCTCCGCCCGGTTTAATGCGAATACCGGCGTTAAGCTTTACATTGAGCGAGTACTCGAATGCTTACTTGATTAAATGCTTACATAGCAATCCATTTGGTAGAGAGTGCGCGTCCGCATACAAAACAATAAAGCTGGAGGGTTGTGAGCGCTTGCGGGCCCGATGAGATGCGAAGCAATGTTGCGATTATGTTTGGTTGACGTTGATTTTATTTGATTAAGAGATGTGATTTTTACCAATTGATTTAGATTTGATTTTTTCAAGTTGTTTTATTTTCTAATTTGATATTTTCCATTAACGTTTTGAATTAATGGAGTCATGGGAGTTTGATTTATTTGTTTTGTTGAATTTCAATTTGATTATGATTTTGTTTTGAAGTTTAAAGTTTGTTGATTAAATGAATTAGGTGTGCTATGATTTGAGATTTAGATCACCATTTAGGTTGAAATTATTTAATTTCATGTGCTACTTATGTTACAACGTTGGTTTTAAGTACATTCAAAGTATTTTAATTGACTTAAGACTTTGATTAAGTTGTTTTCAAGGATTTTTTCGATTTAGTTCTTTCAATTTTATTTAATTTTTACAATCTAATTTTTTGGTGTTCGAGGATTGTTTTAGTGAATTTTGATGAATTTTAATGCATTGGAGATTGTTTACTTTAATTTTCTTTGATGTTATTTCAATTATCATTTGATTAAGAAATTTATTTTCAATGGTTAAGTATGTTTTAGATTGATCTTTCGATTGCTTTAAAATCTGATTTTTACATTTTCATATTTAATGAAATATTTTTTGATTGATTTTATTTTATCTTATTTATTTAATTTGAGCCCGCATCTCATCCGGTTCTATTCGGGTTAGTGTTTCGATACTCCGGTATTTGAACATCACATATCGATACTTGCAAACCATCTTTTCATTTCATATTTCATTTCAGAGTCGGGTTACATCATGTGCGTGCCGATCGTCTAAGGTTTGGAATTTCTCTCCCTCCTGCGCGCTTCGCGCAAGATCGGAGGAAAAATCGGCATTTTGGTAAAGATGCCGGCCGATCCTCGACCGAGTGGGCTCACCTCCAATACGACTAAGTCTTCTCACTTGTCGCACCGGGGGAATAGAACCGTGTGCAACGGGAGCATGCCCGCGCCCACGTCCAGGGAGCGCCTACCCGGGACGTAGCCGGAATAAATGCCCGTCCTGTGCGCGCTCAAATTTCGAGCCTCACCCCTTATTTAATATAAGATTTCGCATTTCAATTTTTATTTAATTTTTTATTTGTCAAAGTCTTTTAAACTTGCTGTGAGTTAACGCCCAGCCGTCGGTGATAGCTCTACGGTCCCGGCAGCTCCTGTCGGCTTGAAGAATTCGCTTGCGGCAGGTGGGAGACCAAGCCTCAATGGGCCTGACAGCTCGTGCGTGCTAGGTAGCGCACTTTTCCTTTCTGATGACCAATCTCGGCTGAACGTGATGCTTCCTCCCTTTTTCTCTTGACAGGCTGCTCAGCGTGGGAATGTTGGCCATGGAACAAGGCGTGCACTGAGGGCTGTTTAAGATATTTTCTCATATTTTTTGAGGCGGCGCAGAGGGCCAGAAAGGGGATCGAACAACAGGACTGTCTTAGGGGTCTGTTCGGGATCTGTTCTGCCCGAACAGTGGTCGCATAGGGGATGTTATGGGCTGTTTAGACAGGCCGAATGACGACGTTTGAAGGGGAAGCCAGGGGGCAGATTTGGTTGGGAGGAGGGCAGAGGGAGAAGGAGAAAGAAGAAAGCTTGAAGGGCTACATGGCTGTGATGATGAACCTTACCTCTTCCCCCTTCTCTTTTTCTCCTTCTTTTTCCTGTTCCTTGGCAGGTGTTGCAGGTGGAGCGGGAGGTGAAGCAAACGTGGCCTGTTTCTTCTTCTTCCTTCTTTTCTGCAGGTGGATAGAAAAGAAGACAGATGACTCCCTTCCCCTCTTCTCCTACCCCTCCTGTTGAGGGCTGCAGCAGTACGTATGTTGAGGGCTGCAGCAGTGCGTGGAAGCCTCGGATCTCCTGCGGCTGTTGCTGCTTGAAGAGGCAGGAGTGAGGTACAGCGGATGGCTGCAGGCAGGAGACGTGGCTACACTTTCCTCCTCTTGTCGGCCAAGGGATGGATGCCCAGCCCTCCCCCTTCTGTTGGCTTGGGAAGAGCAAAGGGCCGGGAGATGGAGTGGACCAAGGCTGCTGTGGTGATCCCCGCCAGGGATGCCCGACGTCCCCCCTTCCTCCACCCTCCCCTCTTTTTTTTTCTTATATCCAATGCCGGAAAGAGGTAGGGCGCATGATTCTCCTGCTGGCAGCCTACGTGGAGAGAGGGAAACCCTGCCCTGTTTGCTGCCAGCCGCTTGCGGTTATACGCTCCTCCCTTCCTTTGTTGGTGGTGGAGTGGCTGTCGAACTTCTTCTTCCTCTTTTTTTTTTTATCTTTTCTTTCCCATCATTTTAAATATCATAAGAAATAAATACTCCTTATCATTATCTCCTGAAT